>JAKGUB010000329.1:18767500-19367500 GCA_026261675.1 Hippocampus mohnikei
CATCATATCCGGGATCTTGTTGTTCTGCTCAGTACCCATCCGTTGAGACAAGTAGGACTGTAGATTGACAAGAAAAAAAAGAGTTGTAAGCTCATTCTTAACTAGGACTGACCAATGTAGAGGGTAGATTGTTGACGCTGCTCAAGTAAAGGGTCAACACAACCACATAAGCTGAAAACCCCCAATGCTGACATCACCAAACCGAAGCCCGTCAAAGCCACAGAGATGCCGACACATTCTGTCCATCAAGGTTACGATCAGGGACTTTAAATGCTTAGCGGGATCAGTCCTGAGGAATGGCGAGTGTGGCAAGTAGGTGAAGAAGTGGATCAAAGCAGGCTGGAAAGGTTGGAGCACGGTGGCAGGTGTGTTGCGTGATGGAAGAGTCTGCTCAGATGAAAGGGAAAGTTTATAAGACAGTGGTGAGAATAGCTATGATGTGCGGATTAGAGACAGCGGCACTAAACAGACAACAGGGAGCAGAGGTGGAGGTGGCGGAAATTAAAAATTTTGAGCTTTTCTTTAGGAGTGGCTAAATTTGACAGGATTAGAAATGAGCTCAACAGAGGGACAGCCAAAGTTAGATGTTTTAGGAACAAAGTTAGAGAAACTGACTTAGATGGTTTTGTCATGTCCACAGGTCGGTAAAGTGAGTATATTGGTAGAAGTCTAATGATGATGGAGCTGTCAGAACAGAGAGCGAGAGGAAGAGATGAAAAGAAGCCTGATAGATGTATTGAGGGAAGTGCTAGACAGAGGAGGATGCAGGAGATAGACTTGGATGGAAAAGGATGACACGTTGCGGTTGTGCCAAACCCTAATGGGACAAGCTGACAAGAAACGAAGAACAAGAAGACGAATAAGAAGAAGTAGCTGCACAGGGACTGTGGCGGTATTGCCTTGTTGGTAGAAACAATGATTTCAATTCTTCTTCTGGGTCTGAAATCAAGAAAAAAGTTCAATCCTTCCACATTTATTTGCAAACCTTTAGTCAATCAGGCACTGAGTTGTTTGCAGCCAACGGGTCCTACAGGATGTTGGTGTAAGTGGTGTGAGTTTGGTTAACAAACTCTTCGGGTTTTGTTTACCGTTGTAAACGTGATTGCATGGATCTATTGACCCCCATAAAAGAAACGTTCAAGTGTATTTATAGAGTAAATGCTATGATGCCTGTAGTCTAACAGCAGGGGAGCCATGATAGTGCGCCGCTCTGTAATGAGCACAAAGGAATGGCATTGCATTAATATTTGAACTAATGAATCCGTGTGGTCATTAGGCTGGTTGCCTCAGCTTCCACAGCTATACATTAAGCCAAAAGAAGCGGCATGTATTTTACATGGACCCGTCAACAGAAAATGGATCCTGTGGCATGATTATGTCCGCTTAGGACATAATATGGCGGATAAAGCAGATCGGAAAATGGATGGGGATATATACATATATATAGATATAGATATGCCCTATATATAGATAGATAGATAGAGAGAGAGAGAGAGAGGAAGAAGAAGAAGGCATATAGAGTATGTGCGTGTTTGGTTTCAGACGCCAGACTTTGGTCCAACCCCAGTCACACGAGTGACCTGATTTAACTTCTAAAGCCTCAGATAACGGGTTAATTGTCTGGGTGTGCAAATGGTTTTATGGTACACAAGCTTGGTTTGTATTATCCTCTCAACCCTCCCCCCTCGGGATATAGATGTCCATAATACCCATACGCAAACATCATCCCTTACTCAGCTGTTGCCACAGTGGTGATTTAGGCGCAAATCTGCCATGATGAGACGATGTACTGTACTGTAAATCGACTGTCACATGGATATCTGCCTCATGAAAGAGGGGAGTGTTGGTACTTTGACTTCCAGACAATTACCGTCAATTCCGGACTATAAGCCGCTACTTTTTTCCCAAACTTTCAACCCTGCGGCTTATACAGTGATGCGGCCAATTTATGTAATTTTTCTAACGGCCGCCAGTAATTTTTCTAACGGCCGCAGGGGCTCGAGTAGAAAAGGTAAGATTAAGACCGGTCTTTATGACACTGCTTAATTCCGACACTGAGGACGGTGACTTCGATGGCTTCAGTTCACAGGAGGAAGATGAAGACGGCTCACCGTGATTTTTACAAGTAGCGGTATGTTCTTTTAGCAGACCTGTTATACTGTGTTGCTATTCTGTTGCTAGCGTGTTGTTACCATGTTGCTACCGTTTTACTGCCGCGTCACAGGCACCGTTTAGGAAGAAAGTTATATTATTATTATTGTTAAGTTATATGATTAAAACTTTGAAAACTCTCTCTGTGTAGCGTCTTTCTTTGTAAATATATTTACATGTTTTAATGTGGGCACATGCGGCTTATATACGGGTGCGGCTTGTGTATGTACAAAATTGGTTTTCCTCTAAAAATGTAGTGGGTGCGGCTTATAATCAGGTGCGCTCTATAGTGCGGAAATTACGGTACTTTGTACATTGGTCAACAATTCTTTGAAATCAGAGATGCAAGTAATATTTTTGGGTGTATTATTCTTATTAATATTATTACTGTTATTATTTTTGCTAATTCCTAATCTGCCCTAGTTTTTATCCATGGCACATCAGGCTTTCATAATCATAAAAAAATACAATAACAATAATAAAACATAACAATAATGTCGTTTGTAATATTTATGAGTTAACGTGTGGATTTAGCAACAAGTGTTTTTTTTTTTAGGACAAACTTAAAAACCAAAAATGGAAAATAATAAATACCGGTATACATCCATGAATATAATACAACTAGAAAAAAAGTAAAGAGATTTTTAAAATCCGGAATAAAAAATAAGTTCAGGGACACATTACGTTTTTTTAATTTCCCCTCTGGGTACTCCGGTTTCCTCCTACATTTCAAAAACATGCGTAAATGTGAAAGACATTTTTCTGAGTCTTCTGAGTCAGGCCACAAACGTGAAGGGAGGGAGAGTCGCAAGAGCTACAAGAAAAGAGTGGAATAATGCTGCCAAAGATCGAGTGATGGCCTTCATTGGATTGATTGCTACCGCAGGAGTTGAAAATAACTGAAATAATCCATAATCCAATGTTCAAGGCCACTATGATGCTTGAATCCCTCCGATCGCCTCAACGCCCCCAACGGATACGCACACACACACACACACACACACACACACACACACACACAGTTTTGTTGAATTAGATGTTTCTTTTTCAGTGTTCATCATGTTGAGCGCATCCATTTCCTATGTTGACAAAGAAGTCAAAAATAAAAACGTTTCAAATTTAAGAACTGCACTGTAATGTGTTGTAACACATGACATAATATGTATCATTATTTCTCGCCAAATATCCTAAAATACATGGATTCCGATATGGATTTTGTTTTTTGTTTTTTTTTGGACACACTTTTGGAAAAGTGTCGGGGTCCAGTTACTCATAAATTTTTCGGGTAAGGACCTCTGACAAAAAGCCAAATTCGGTTTGACTGACTGAATGTTCCCCCAAATTTCACCTGCCGCCCGACCTTGGCTGTTTTCCATAAAAAAAAAAGGCTTTACTAATATGATTGCTGTTGCCATGGGTCTTTGCTGATCTTTTTTGAGGGCAAATTAGGTCTGAGTCCTGGAGACACATTTTGAGTTAAGGTCCAATAGTCAGACAGACAGACAGACGGACAGACAGGTCTGCCCAAACCACGGAATGAATGATTGGCGGTCTGCCAAAGCCAATAAGAGGCAGCAGTGAGAGGTAGGGGGAGGGGAGACACTCATGTATTATTCAGAATATTTCACATCATCCTAAAATGGAGGAGGGTGATCTTTATTGTGAGTATGCATAAGTATGTGTCGGTAATTAAGGGGGAAATACATGGCAGCTAACAATACAAACACTGAAACTTCATTGTATAGTTCACACATATGCAGCGCTGGACGATAAAATAACAGAAAATGTAGTGTGCCAACTTTCTTTTGTATTGAACCCAATATCCCCCGTTGGAGTTGTGTGTTTTTGGGATTACAAATGTAGAGTGTTCCATTAACCTGCCACGCATGTTTTGGTAATGTGGGAGGAAAAAGGAACATACAAACTCTACACAGGGACGCCACAGCTGGAATTGCTGAATTGTACCTCTGCACAGTGAGGTCGACGTACTAACCACTGGAACACCGGGCCGGCCCCTTCATTTATCATTTAAATAAAATCGGATTTTGACGGAAGCGCGGTTAAAATAACATGACTGATGATTACAATTTTGGTTTGGTTTGAAATACAGTATTGGCGGTCTGGTCTGTCAATGACGGATGGATGTCCAGGCCACCGACGAACGACGGAGCGGCAACGTTTTGTAAATTGCCCACCTCTGCTTTTAATACGATACATTGAACAGTTTGACATTTTCTAAACTGCAAGCACCTTCCAACTGGACAAACACACAAAACTATACTGTTATAGATGATGAAACACTGATGCTTATATTCGGTCACTGAATGTAGAAACTAATACTGATGTTATAATAATAATAACTAATAACTAGAGCTGTCAAACGATTAAAATATTTAATCTAATTAAAAACTCAACTGTCATAATTAACTCAAATTAACTAAAAATTAATCATGATTACTCACGTATTTTTTATCGTTTCTGAATTTCCTTTTATATTTTTTGTCCTATTTTCCCCCATTTTAATGCTCTCATCATCAGTTTTCTATGTGCAAAATGCAAATATTTACTGAAATAATTTCGATTTTCAATTTTACATGAACATTTTTCACTTAACGTGCGTGGACCTGTGCAGACCTGATGTTTTTTCTGGTTCATTTATAGAGCAACGTAACATCCGCTGTGACGTCTGCCGCGTTAATCTCACGAGAAAATTTTTGATCCCGATAAAATTCATTTAAATTAATGCCAATAAAAACGCGCTAAACTGACAGCTCTACTAATAACTAATAATGATCATATTAATTTAAGTAGTGTCCATGGATATAGTTGTATTGTGAATCTTACATATTTTAATAGGATTAAGGTTATGATGATCTCAAGGTGCATTTGGTGGGTAATGATCGCACTCAAGCTGAATGGAAGCTGAATATGAACCATGAGACCAGCAATGGCATAAAAGTTAACTTAATGCAAAATGAATATTGACTGTGATTACATTGATAATAACTTTTTTTTTTTTTTTTTTTTAACCTGGCCAGTTTGAGCCAAAACAGCGCAGGCACACCGACTTTAACAGACAAGCTGTGAACCCCGGCAAATGCTCTGGTGTGATTACAAGTGTCATTTAGCTTTCATTTCATCGAGCAACGTCAATTTGGACAAAATAGAAAGAAATAGTCAGAAGAGTAGGGCTATAATGGAGAATCAAGGAGGGTTACTTCTCTAAATCTGGACAACACGAGGGGCAGGCTAAGAAAAAAAACGAAGAAAGAGAAGTGAGTCGAGTGAGGAGGAGAGAATGGGAGCCTTTAATTGCATGGAGGTAGCATGACAATTGAGAGGAGAGTGGAGGGAGGCAATCGGTTCTCGGAGTATTGATCAGTTCGGTTCTTCCATTTCAGTCTCTCCTCACCCCCTTCAGCGTATCCCCCTTCACCTAATTTGCACCCCTAATTTAGATTGAGGTATGTGTGCAAGTGACTGCGTGTGAGTGAATATTGAGGTCATTTTGCACATTGTTTGTCCTTCAGTCTATGGCTACATCTCTAATATATTTATTTGCTTTTTAATGCGTCTGTCCATCATATTACGGAGGTATTGCAAAAACCAGAGGACGTTTTGTGTCATTTACCAATGTAATTTCAATTTGGGAGCATAATCGATTTAACTCATTTGAGAGTTATTCATGACGAGCTAAATGTTTGTACGTGTTTTTATGTTTGCAGGCTATATGGGGAAGAGATGTTTTGAGTCTGTGTATGGCAGGTGAAAAACGACAATGGAGGTCGTGGTTATACTTCCTGATCGATCTTCCGTCTCCCTTTGGAGTGACCCTACACCTCCTCCTGGACCTAATGAGACACGCCTCATCATGGGACCAACACATGCACACTTACCCACAAAATAACAATCAAACAAATATGTGGCACGACGGTTTTGTATCATTTCATTGTCCAGCAGCAAAATGTTTATTTTATGTTATTATTTGGATTTTTTTGTTTGTTTTTTGTTGCCAAAACGTAGACACAGTGTGATCAACTGTGTACACCAGGTGGCCAACTCTCTTGAAGGATATATGATCAAGCCGGTGACCTTCCACCCCTGTCTCAGTTCCAGACTGAATCAATTCCTAACCAGACAATCTTCCCACCCTAAATACCTCCTCCCCCATTTTCCGAGCACAATGACCAGGGCAAGACTACTTCACAAACAATATGAAAAACGCAGCCAACCTTTGAGATTATTTGTGTTTACACGTGTTAGACGTGTGATTGAGCCCGGAAAGGTGAGAGGCATTTCTCAAGTCATTTATTAATCAGCTGCTTGCAACACTGGACCCGTTTTCATGTCCTCCTTTTTGCTTTCTTCCAAGTGTCGTACAAATGTGACATGAAAGCACTGGGTGATTTCATTCGTCCGTCCAGGACACCAAAGTTATACTTCAATGATAAAAGTTTGGATCTGAAGTCCTATACACACCAGTTATTGCTAGTCTACTCACTGCCACTCACATATTCCCCGCTGCTTGGGCTATGTAATTGTATATCGATTGTCAGGAAAAGGATAAGTGGATTGTTTTTAATCTCTCGACTTGAGAAGAATATGAATTCATTCAAAGGCAAAACACTCAAAAATTCCACGTGCAATCGATGATGCTGTGAGGTTTTTCTTACATTCTGTAAAATACCTTTCTGACTGTGTCGATCAACATGAATCGTTACTTTTTGTATTCTAGAAGTAGAATTAGTTTATACAGTTTGACTGGATTCCCAACTGATTGACACTTTGGTCTATTGATCCTTCCTCTCAATCGCGAATAGTCGAAATTGAATCCGACCCCCACCCCCACCCCTTGCAGTAGCTAAACGGATAACGAATTCTATGTGTTTCTACATTTCAATATCATTGTCTTGATGATCATATGTGTTTATTAATTTGTTATTGCGATTGATCAAATGTCAAATGTGTGTATTTTTAACTGTTGCAACGGACAGTAAATAAAAAAACATGCACCGTTGGCTAAGCTAGAAATGAAAGATGAGCAAAGGTCGAAAATGGTGACAAACACAGATGTCAAATCAAAAAACCTAAACTTTCGATCATATGTTAAGCCTGCTATGTCTCAGCGGCTATTTGGACCTAAGGAGTGATTTATCCATCCATCCATTTTCCGATCCGCTTTATCCTCACAAGGGTCGCGGGGCATGCAGGAGCCTCTCCCAACCGTCTTCGGGCAGTATGCGGGGGGACACCCTGAACCGGTTCCCAGCCAATCCCAGGGCACACAGAGACGAACAACCATCCACACTCACACCGTGGGACAATTTTGAGTATTCAATCAGCCTGCCATGCATGTTTTCTGTGGAATGTGGGAGGAAACTGGAGTACCCGGAAAAAACCCACGCAGGCACGGGGAGAACATTCAAACTCCACACAGGAAGACCGGAGCCGGGATCGAACCCACGACCTCTGCACTGTGAGGTCAATGCGTTAACCACTGAATCCATCGGGCCACCAAGAGTGATTTATTTGTTTAAAAACAAACAAACAAACAAAAAATGGTCTGAGTGCCTTTCAGCAGCCTTTTTCAAACACTTTGGCTCTGTTAAAACACGCAGTACCCGACTGGTCTGCATTAACTGTTTATTTGACTTGTAGCTGGGAGCACAGCATTGTTGAAGTGTGTGAGTGTGAAGGTATGACTGATGTGTGAGCAGCTGTGCCCATCAACAGTCTCTTTTTTTGTGTGTGTGTGTATTACCTTCAAATATTCCTACATGTGCATCCGAGTGTGTGAGCGTGTTTGCGGGGGATGTGCTTGCGACCATTGCTTCCTTCCTTCCTTCCTGTTCAAGAGGACCTGGTCCCTAGACCGACCAACGCTCCTCTCCTCGGGGAGGGAACTTTCAGTTAATGTGTGTTATTGTGGGTGTGCCTATGTGACCGAAACTTGGTGAGATACGATGCACCGACAGGACTACGGTACTCTATTATTGAAGTTCCCGATTCTCAGAAACATTTTCACAGCTGCACCCAAATACTAAACGAAGCCTGTTATAGACAGTTGAACACAAAAACATGTTTGGGTTTTTTTTTCCTCCCTTAATTTGTCGTGATACTAGCCATGTGTCACTGATGTCCACTTTACAAAAAACAGCGAAACACTAGTTGTTCAGCAACCAGAACAACTAGACCAGGGGTCTCATACTCAGGCCCTGGAGGGTCGCTGTCCCGCATGTTTTCCAAGTCTCCCTGTTGCAACACACCTGATTCAAACGAACAGGTTCAATGTCAGGCTTCCTCAGAGCTTGCTGATGATCTGATCATTTGAATCAGGACAGCGGCCCTCCAGGACCGGAGTTTGAGACCCCTGAACTAGACAGTGGAGTGCTCTTCTCTCAACCAGGAACCAGAGGGCATGCTTGTTGAATGTCTCCAATTACTCTGGTCACAACAATATCGATGATGGTGTATAATTCACCATTTTTGGCGTTGATGGCAGGCTTGCATCTATCTTTGGTGACTCCATTTCTCATTGATGCAGTTACTGTCCTCCATCATACATATACAATTATACATGACAACATGCACACACACACACACACACACACATCTCTCTTCCTCTCTTCTGCATAGCCAGTGCACACACTACATGTGGGAATTGAATTTAAGAGTTTACAATTTTGTAATTGTGTTCGTGCAGAGGGATTGTGTTTGGGGTCAGAGCGCCATCATGTTGCCAATCAGCCAGGCCGCTCAAAGCCCACATCAGCTTTTGATTGCATTCAGAATGGTTAATTAAATAAAATATGACATTATGTAAATGTCTGTTTCTTTGCCATATGGCCCTGGGAGCTGCCCCTCACCCCCACGCCACCTTCCCACATCTCACCAGGGGCAACCAAGTGATCTTTCTGCATGTTTGTGTGTGTGTGTGTGTGTGTGAAGGCCTGCACATTGAGTAAAAGTAAGAAGTTAACCTTCACCCTCCCCATTTCCTCCCTGTATGTCCTTCTCACTGATGACTGATTCATTTTCTCCCAAGGTTGGTTTCAAAAAAACTGGACTGGACCCCAGTCAAAGTCAGGTTTACCATTTATCTTAGAAATTAAACTAAATCAGACTCGAGAAAAACCTCTCTCCATGCAGTCTGAGTATGGCAGTCTAAAAACGGTGGGTTAAGTTTAACTTGAGTCCTTTGTCATGCTTCTGTTCCCTGCCAGTCTGCTGTGGGATACCAATTACTGCTGGTGGGCGGAGTCTCCTGCTGCACACCCATGGGTCATGATAATCTTCTGGGTATTTAGGTGCTGCGGCCGAAGCTGAAGAGCCTCATCATATTATTATGCATTGCTTACTCTCGTCACTGAGCATCCCCGTTTTCCTCTCTGCTACTTGTTGTATTTCAGTGTTGTCCCGAATAAGTACCTTTTTGTGTTGTTTGTTCTCTCTTATTCATGTGACATGCACCTTTTTGTTCTTATTTCGGTTATACTTTGACTTAAGGTACACCTCATGATTGATAGGTGACCGGTCTAAGAAGAAATCTGCTGCTGGTCCAAGGTCCTGTGGGATAGTTTTCGGCTTTCTGTGATAGCAGTAAAAACGGAATGCATGGATCATGATAAATGTTTATAATTTTTGCAGGTCAGTGAGATATAATACAACACGATGATATGAATCACTGTCACATTTCTTGCCTCAGTCTGTTCATGCATTATTTGCCAGTGCATGTGCTTGGGGATGGATTGTTGCTCGTAGATGGTTTTGCCTGTCTCAATGATAAGGTATATGTGCGGGCCTTGTTCCCAGACGAGTCACACGTAGAGATAGAGCAGCTAATATTGAAGTGGAGACCCTGCTACAGACTTGATGTAGAGTACATGTTGAGTTGGTTTGCATGTCTTGCTTTATGAATTGAGCTGGAGGTTATTCTTTGGATGGAATGTATTAACCGCATTAGAAAAATAATTGTGTATTTCTGACATTTTTATCAACTTTGTCAATATTTCCATCCATCCATCCATCCATCTTCTACCGCTTATCCGGGGCCGGGTCGCGGGGGCAGCAGCTTAAGCAGGGAAGCCCAGACTTCCCCTCCTAGCTACTTCTTCTAGCTCTCCCCGTGGGATCCCGAGGCGTTCCAAGGCCAGCTGGATGACATAGTCTCTCCAGCGTGTCCTGGGTCGTCCTCGGGGTCTCTTCCCGGTGGGACATGCCCGGAACACCTCACTAGGGAGGCGCTCAGGAGGCATCCGAATCAGATGCCCCAGCCACCTCATCTGGCTCCTCTTGATGTGGAGGAGAAGCGGCTCGACTCCGAGCCCCTCCCGGATGACCGAGCTTCTCACCTTATCTCTAAGGGAGAGAGAAAACTCATTTTGGCCGCTTGTATCCGGATCTCGTTCTTTCGGTCACGACCCATAGCTCGTGACCATAGATGAGGGCTGGAACGTAGATCGACCGGTAAATTGAGAGCTTCGCCCTTTGGCTCAGCTCCTTCTTTACCACGACAGACCGACACAATACAATATTTCATCTGTTTCAAATTTTTGATGTCTTGGACACAAGATTTTCAAAGTTGAACCTCACTGTATTGTCCAAATTCACACTTTATACGTGTGATATATATGGTGCTTGTAACAAATGTGAACGCATCAACAGTTGTCCAACTTGTTTTAAAAGACTATTTCACTCTTCTACTTGGCTTATTGACGTCATTTACTGCTTACTTGTAGGCTCCTCTTTCAAGCTCATTCAGTAGAATGGCACATCCAACAGTCCCGTGTTGCAATATTCATGACATGAACAGACATTTCTGCATATGGCTTCTTTTTAGCATTATCCTTAAAATAATGAGTCCCAAAATGTCATTTCATCATTTAAAAATCAGTTCAAAGAACAGAAAAGTAGTTCATCGCATTTGAACGACGATGTGCAATCGTGCACCGTTTGTTTACATTCATACTGCTGTACAGTGTGCTGTATGGGATTATTTTAATAGCAAGTACAGAATAACATTATCTGTCGGTCTTTCTCTTTATCTCACTAACTTTCCATCTCCCCTGCCTGTCCCTACACTGCAAGCAAACCACAAAGGAAGCTGCTGAAAAGCGAGAGAGGTTGTGGTTGGCACACATACGCCCAAAGGGGCCCAGGCCTGTCAGCTCAGTAGCCCCACATCTGGAGCCTCCCGCTGGGCCGGCAGCCTCTGTTCAGCCCTCCTCCTCCAACACCACCAACGCTCCGTGGGGAGCACCGAGCGCACGAAACTACACTCGTACAGTTACACGCACACGCCACACGCACGACCAGCACACTTCACAAACACTGCCCGTTACTTTCCGTTGGTATTGGAACAGTGAAGCCAATTTCTTGCTTTTTGCTGAAGACTGAAACAAAACAAAAAATGCAGGCACAACAAAATCTTAATTTTTTTACTTAGTTATTTACATCTGCATCTGACACACAACTTCGAAGATGTCAACTTTTGAATGAATCCACCCATTTTTCATTAGAGCAAAAATAGAAAAATGCAACTGGCAGGTGGTTTTTATCAATAAATAGCACTGAATGTCTTTCAAACCTGTAAAGCTTTCATGCATTTTCAGATTTTGCTCCATACTAGTTAAAGGTATAACCAACATGACTACCATACCTTTAAAAATGGTGTCCTCTTATAGCAACCAATCGGTAGCGTAGTGGCACAGGTGGAATTTACTGATGGTCGTAAAACAGTAGTTTAATAATTTAGTGATGACGGAAGCGCTTTTCGATCTCCTCATTTTGTGGCGTCGTCTACTAAAGATGACATCACGTCATTGCCGCGTTGAATAAATGAAACCATCTGCGAGGCTGAATTACTACAATCACCACAAATGTCCAAATTATTCCTTATTTCCGCATTATTCCTTATTAAAGTCAATCATATTACTCAAAACAACTCCACAGATTCACAGACGATTGTCAATCTCCCTTCCAAGCAGTCTATCGACGAGCACACGTCGAGCTTTTGATGACGTGTGGGTCGGATATATGTGACCTGTCCGTTAAAACTGCTGTCACATTGCCCCCCAAAAAATCTGACATGCATCCGATCTACCACCACTTATGGAAATGAACCAGGTCGGATTTGAAACGAATCAGAATTGAGCCGTTCAGATTGTCAGCAAAAAAAAGAAGGGGGTCTAATCCGCACAAAATGGGCAGGGTTGCAAGTGCGGTGTGCTGGGCTGGTCAAACCTGCAGTGCATTAAGCACCCAAAGCCATTGGCAGTCAGTTTGTGGTTTGCGAGATGAAAATAAAGAATAACTTTCTCCTGGATAATGGACCATATTCAGGCTTCTGTGCGTGCTGTCTCAGAGGATGGCCCTTTCTGCTGTGAATATTCTGCATTTAAATGGTCCATTAGAAGCCAAACAAACACAGACAGACCGCCATACTAATGACCAATCAGGTCTAGGGTTGCGGCAGGGCACCCACCCTGTCTTAGTGTAAGTGTAGATGCGTGGGAGCGATACCGACAAGGGGGTAGAGGGGGCTACACATGGTTAACTGTGTGTGTTGGAGTGGGAGGTTGATTGTGTGTGACAAGGGTCAGAAGGGGTGATGTCTTCCGAGTATGGTCTCTCTGGCCAGAGGGGAATCATCGTCCCATCTTGCCCATTTGCATGTCTGTCCCATTTATTTGTGTGTTGCTGATTCTCAAATGATCCATTTTTGAATAATATGTCTTTGTTAACTTGCATGTATTTGCATGCGCGTATACATGTGCACATTGCCTGTCATTTGGCCATGTGCACGTATTCATGCTAATGTTCACTTGAGTGAATGTGTGTGAGTGTGTGTAAGTGTGTGTACATGCGAGTAGCCAGGGTTATTCTAATAAGAAGATGCAAGTTGTGGGCCCCAGGCTCTGGTCAGCTCATTATCATTATTAATATTTGAGGAGTAGGCTGGGCAGGGCAGACAGACGTCTTGGTCTCTCACCACTCAACTTTTCATGAAATGTGACAGGCCACGTCCTCATCTCTGCCGCTTATCACAATATGAGGACTGAATGCTGAGGTGTCCAAGCCAGGCGCGGTCAGGCTTCATGCCTTTTTTTTTTTTTTTTTTGGTCATGATCATAAGCAATATTAGTCTGCTGACAGAGATTGAATTTGAATTAAATGGGGGATTATAAAGAATATCAATTCGGAACTCGCTGATTCACCAATTTGCAGATGCATTAATTTTTTTGTAATTTTTGTTCCCCCCCCCCCCCAAAAAAAATGGAGAATGCATATTGGAGCTTCATCTTTGTTTTTTGAAGAATTTGGGGGTTTACTAAAAATAAATAAATAAATAAATAAATAAATCTCGGTGCATTCCACTGGGTGTCAATGATAAACTGATTTTCACTTTCGTGGAATGGCCTGTTCCCTCTTTCGGATCCACTTTATATTGTAATATCACCATTCACCACTAGATGACAGTCTTTGCTGGTACTGTAATTTGTCAAACATGCCTCTGTGCAGATTCAGACCATGCTTCGAACCAGTCTGTCTGTCAATCCAACCATCAATTCATCTATCATCTATCTATCATCTATAGCTGACAGCCATCTCGTTACCTCTGCGTCCCACGTCCTAGACGCATAATTTTCCCACGGAACGCACAGTTCCAAATAATGTGCGTTTTTGGGACGCAAGGAGATTTCTCAGTCTAAATAAATAAATAAATAAATAAATAAAACTACGGCAGGCCTGAGGATTTCACGGTAACAATCGTTACCGGTAGCATGTCGTTTCCGTCGGGTCATTTTAACGGTACTGAAAAATCGTTTAACCATAAAAGTCACCGCACTCGAGTTGACTTGACTGTACGCGATCAAATCTCTCCTGTGTGATCAACGTGATTTCACTGTGCCTGTATGTGTGTTTGTGGTGTGGTGTGGTGTGTGAGTGTGTTTCTTCTAATTTACTTTCGTTTTGTTTTGTTTTCAGTGTTGGGGGGGACACAACAGATAACGTTATGTGCGCGTGCGGGTTGCTATTTTAGTCCGCAAACCGAGGAATCGCGGATGAAAGTTTGAGATGCCGACGAAAAAAAACTCACAAAGGTCTACTAATTACGACATTTAAGAAATGGGAATGCCAGTCTGATTTTTCGTATGAATCGTCCAAAGGGCGTATCACTAAACTCACCTGGGATGTATGCACAGCACACAAGAGCGAGATACGACGAGAGACACGATTACGAGGCAAGTTGGTCATTAGAGTTGTAGGCTAATCGCTATGAAAAATATTATGAAACAGTATTGGTTATTCTATACTTTACTGGTTGTAGCATGGTAAATTTAGGAATAAAACATTTGTCACAAGGGGTAGTAATGCTAATGTTAACTATTGGTAGAGCTAATGATGGCGAGTGGTAGATTCTTTCGTCAAATTGATAGTAGATTACACATGCATCGTCTTGGGAAGAGGATGTCAAGCCACATCAATACTTATCTGTATTAATAATTACCAGTAAATTAATCTTTGCAGTGTGAGTTTGGAAAAAAATACTCTGATGATGCCATATGAGTACACCAGTTTTTTTATCCATTTATTTTTTTACCCTTGAAACATTATACTTTTGAGTTTCAGAATTGTTGATTATGAAAATCAGTCAAAGTAGAAAAATGGGTTCCCATGATGAACGTTTACGGAACCCGAAATCAGTTACCGTGGTTTCCCATTGGGTAATCCGACGGAACCGAAAAACGGTTATCATGAATTTCCGAAATCCTCAGGCCTGCTCCTGAATTATTTAAATTCTTGCAGCATTTGTTTGTAATTGCATGTATATGTTGTTGTTTTTGTTATTTATCATATGTGATTGAATAAGTAGACCATTTCAGAATTCGAAATTTGGGACTCTCTAAATGCATAATGGGACTCATATTTTTCTGATCAGCGAGTCCCTGGGACTTGCTGCCGGTAAACTGTCAAATTATCACTGAGCTGGTACTAAAATTCCATTATTCCGTACTCCTTGCCTGGTTATAAACTGAATGAAAATAATGTGAATCTTGAATCTGTAAAGGCACTTTAAATATGTATTAAACAAATAAGATGTATGAGAAAAATTACAGCCCTAACATAAACCTACCAAGGAAATTATTGTACATCGCATTTTCTAATGCTATTGTAAATCTAAATCCATTCTGAAAGAAGTAGAAACTCTATGCACCCTGCTAATCCGATTCATAGGCCAAGAGAGACAGACACTGAGACGGACGGACGAGTGAGTTGTTTGTGCTATTAATTTGCCAGAAACAAAACCAGCGATTCTTCAAACAAGCATTGGGTCCTTTGTGATATAGTTGCATATTCATGAGAGAAAAAGTTTTCCCTTTTGTCTCAGTTGTTGGCAGGGGGTGTTGGTTCGGAGGGTTATTTGTTTTTTTGTGACATTCTGGGAGTATTTCCTGAATGCCAGCCACCCAAAATAGACAGAGGTTCAACATGAACATAGTTGCGCACATGTGTGCACGAACGCGCGGGCGCACACACACACACACACACACACATGCACACACACACTTTGCTATGCACATACAGTACGAGCAAACTCGTGACTCGTTTTATTTATTGCCTTTATGTTGACCGAGTTTCACAAGTATTTACTATATCATAACACAAACAATCTACTCGTATACACGGCAGATAGTAGCATTTGCACACAATTACACAACTAAAGACTCAAGTTCGCCAAGTGACGGTATACAAAAGGAACAAAAAGCAGGTCTGTTCCTAAAGTTATTAATGGGTGATGTAGTTGATAAATAACATTGATAAAGCAAAACATGTTTAACAATGTAAAGAAAAATGTAGACGGCTGGGATAGGCTCCAGCACACCCCGCGACCCTTGTGAGGATAAAGCGGATCAGAAAATGGATCGATGAAAACTCCAACAATTTTGTGCTATTAATCTTGTGCTGAGTGTTTTTTTTTTCATTTTCCTGCCATAATGGCATATTACAAAACAAAGATATATTTTCATTGTACTTATATGTACTGACACATATACATACACATTCTTATCATATGTGTTAGTTGGTGCTTAACAAGTTCTTACGGAGAACGTTTTCCACCGGCAAAGAGCCAAGTCGAAGCGATGTCATTTGGTTTACGTACAGCGACCAAACCTCACTGCTTACGTCAACGTTTAGCCAACAGCGCACTGTAAGCATCTGCATAGCATCGATTATACTTGTACGTGTATGTGTACCAGTCAGGGACATCAGCATCAGCAAACGCTTCTTACATGGTTCGTGGACGAACTGAATGGTGATTGGATCCCACAAACGCAGACACAAACAGAATCAGGAACAAAAATATTTATGACTGGGAAGCGCACCGTCTAACTATAAACAGAAACCGCCGGTCACAAGGAGCCAGGAAAAGCAACGCATAAACACAAAATCACTTGCAAAAGGCAAGGTAATAGTGAAGCGGATGATCTAAATGCAATGACAAGAGTCCAATCTCACGAAACAAAATAAGAGATAGATCAAAGGTAAAATAAAATCAATACTTACAAATGAGGGACTACAGAGCAAAAATAGACTATGACGAGATTGAGTGGTTTAGAAATTATTTGAGCATGAGCAGCAAACAATAATCTGACAGTGATTAGGCAGCTTGGCAGTCCTTAAATACTGTTGGGTTTCACAAGAGATGAGCACAGGACCCACAGGCAGACAAAATGAACTCAGAACGGGTTTTATTGTTAGGAAGTGGGACAGATCGAGGTGGCAGGAACTGAAGGGGAATCAGAAAGACCAAGTCGAGGAGTACAGGAATGCTAGAGCATAACAGCTCGGCAGAAGCGAGTACGGCAAGATCGCTGACGAGCTGGCAATGGGTGGCTCTTCAGGCCGGCTTTTATGCTGCAAGTGGCTGACGAGATGAAGACTGGTAGGTGTGTAGAGGAGGCAGGTGCACTGATTAGGGAGACGCCAAGCCCACACTGAAAAAGGTAACAAAACACAACACAGGGGAAGGGCGACACCTTGGACTATAGAGGACGAACAACGGATTCTAACATTACCTTCCGCCGCCCTCAACGGGAGCCTCCCGATTGTGCACGATGAAAGGCAGTGACCAAATTGGGGTCAGAAATAAAATATCGGGGCACCCAGGAACGAGACCCAAGACCATACCCCTACCAATCGGCCAGATACTACAGGCCCTGACCCCTATGCCTCTCATCCACCAGGTGGCGGACTTCAAGCTCACATACTGCCCTGGAACCCAAGAAGAGATCAGTGAAGTTCTTCACCTGACTACTCGACCTCAGCGAAGAAGAATGACAAATATGATCCGACACCAGTGAACCGTATCTTTTAGTGTGGAGCAGGCCCAGGGAGGCAGGGAGGAGCAGGCTGGACTTAACGAAATGTATTAAACAAAAATACAAACACAAAGCAGACACAGATACAAACAATGACAAACACAATAAACCGACACTGACTGGTCGGGCAGCGAGTCCTTTTCACAAAACACCAACTAATGACACAATGACCAACAGGTGTGCCACTGCAGGATGAGCCCCTCAGAACCACCCTAACAAATACATGGCAGGCTTTTTTGGTAAAAGTGGGACAGATGAGTCTGCTGGAGGGAAACGACCTTTACTCCAGCCGGGGCTGAAAACAAAACATACACAGGACATGACAGCTTATATATTGTAGGTGATCACGAGGCTGGCTGCAAGTCGGAGATCCTGTGGTATCTGGGCACATCCGCTAATGCTCTTCTGGTGGGACACGATTGAGCCGGAATTCACCAATCAACATTTTGTGCAAAACTTCCTTGTGTCTAGGGAGTCATCTGCAATTGTCATGATAATACCGTCCCCCCACGTTCTGAAGTAATTGTTGCCAGGGTCTGGCCGAACAACTAATTGGTGCCATATTATGCACCAATTACAAACAGCAAAGCTAGCGCTACAGCCAATTTCGGAACAGAACAGGTGCTTACCTGGGCACTGGCATGATGGGAAAGGGCCAAATAAGGTCCGACCGCCAAACGATTGAAAGTGTAAGTAAAGAAGTCAAGTCAAGTCAGCTTTTATTGTCAAGTATGTTCTATGTGTAACATACAGCACGGATGAAATTACTTTCCTCTCTCAACCACAGTGCAAACATGTTGTGCATTGAACACACACAGCTAAAATGTACGTAAAATGACATTCTGTGAGTGGAATCATGTGAATTCGCGGCACTGTTGCATCATATTTCAGCAATTATGAAAAGCACTTTTAGAGACCCACCTATGTGGATACAGGCAATTAAAAAGGTCTTTTTTGAAAACTGTTCACTTTAAATAAAGGGCGGAAAATGACCATTGTGGAGAGTGCTGTGCGTTTACTGTTACTGTGCGTCCTGTGTTCTTGTTGACTATAGTCCCTGTCTTCTCCATATCTCATGAATAGTGAAATTGAATCTCTTCCGATGACCGTCTCATCATTGACAGGAAACAACGCCAACCTGTTTTTCCCTTGCCAGATGGCATGTAAAATCCCTCCAGCAATTTGGGGATCTGTCCCTGTTTGTCAGTGTTAGGCGACCCATTCATGCACCCAAACAAACTCATAGTCAGCGTATCCCACTCTCGAATCCTGTCATCTAAGACCGTCCAACCCGATTTGCCATTGTCCAAGCTACGGCAGCAGGATATCTTTCACACCACAGTAGAGTGAAAGCAAAGGGAGATGAGGTTGGCAAAAAAAACTGGACACCAAAGTGAACAATGGAAATTTGAAGAATGTGGAAAAAGAACCTGAGGTTCAAAATGATTTTATACACTTTTTCCCCCACTCACTTTTTGGCCTTGTAGCATATTGCTCGATATTGTTGGCAAGTGTGCTTCAAAGACACATTATACAGGAGTGCATATGCGCATCAGAATGAAGTCATCGGCCTTATCTGTTTATTATTAGATTCTCAACAGACCGAATGCTCTTGCCGTTCAAACAGGGGAAAACCCCCCCGCAGCTGCAAGATCCAGCCTGCCCACCTGTCAATCTTCACTCTGCCCCAGGGCCATACCAAGCAGTCCGGGGGTTAGGTTGATAGTAACAGGATTGCCAAACCTGTTTCTCCCCATTCTTGTTTATTTCCATTCTAAGCTGACATTTTAATATACCACGGTGGAGCTTGTCTGATCCTTTGCCAAAAAAAAAAAAAAAAAACTGCAGCGAAAATAAATAAAAAAAAATAAAAATCCCTCACATGGCTGTCAGCTGGGGGCAAAACAGCCAAATCAGAGTTTTTGATGAAACAGAAGACGAGAATAATGGCTAGCATCTGTGTTTAGTTGGTGGGTTGGGGTATCGGCACACACACACACACACACTCACACATGCACACACACACCTTCACACACTAACATGCACACGTATATGCGTGTCTTGATTCCAACACTTGCTCGTGGGTAAATTGACAGTTCTTGCTTGTCTAATGTGTCCTTTTTGAGCTCATAAATCAAAGAAAGGAAAATAAATGTGTGTTATTGCTCCTCTTCCACCAGTGTTTTCAGCAACAGATCATCCAGTAAGTTTGATTAAACAGATACCGACCTTGGTCTTGGCATGCACTTAAAATATTGACTTCCTTTCATTAGTGTCGTCAAATACTTTCTAAACCTTACAGTAGGCCATGGAACATCTGTTAAGGGGTATTTTCAAATGTGAATAAAGAAATGTAGTTTTGGTAGTGATGAACCGATATGCAGATTTGCGATGTCGCAAAAATGTTTTCATTTGTCATCAAAACATGCACACACTCCTTCTGGATTTGTCTTCCCTTGTAAATTCAATGGTGTTCGACTCCCAGATAAATTAGCCGCTGCAACAGAAGCATGAGCACAAAATCCTGTTCCAGTTAGCAATTGATCAAAGTGTATCCATGCAAGAGGAATTAGTCGGACAAAGGTATTAATAGAACCTCCATTTACGACTTACAAATTGGTTTAGTGGCTCTGTTGGTGAGAGGACATGATCGTGAACTGGAACAATTTCCCCCCATTAAAATGAACGCAACGTTAACCAACCAACTCACCCGGGCGTAAGTGATTGGGTTGAGACACTGTGCCTCACGCCGAGACGCCGCAATACTCACCTGCATCGCTACGCTTGTGGTGCGGTGGAGTGGGCTCGGCCCCGCCATTGAGCCTGAACCTGACGTCGCCCCGACACTCTCCAGCAGTGGTCCCCAAACCTTTTTCCTGTGAGTGCCACATTCTATGTTAGGGGGCCGTAGTCAGTTTGTAACAGCAAAAAAAAATGTGTGACTGCAGGAATACCTAAACGTAAAAATGTATTGTTTTCCAGAAACCCCACACAAAATCACCTTTTCTGGATTCTTCACACAACAAAAGTCAGGAAATAAATAATAATACTATGAAAGAAAGAAATAATAACAAAATAACCCTCCCCGGGTTCTTAGCTGGAAAAAAGCCAGTATTTAATCAATCCTGGCTGAATATAAATTACACTATTTATGAAATAAATAATCATCAACTGTGGTGAAGTTTATGCATGACACCTCAACCTTCATGACCGAATCCCACGTCAAACTTTGCAGCACATTGATTGCTGGATTTGTAGCGGGGCGGTGAAACCCCATTCTTCCACCTCCCGGTTCATGCATCCTATTAGACCCCCCCAGAGATGCGGTCACCATACTCGGAGCCCCGTCAGTTGTGATGCCAGCTTTGACCAGTCCAGGTCTAACTCTTCTAGTTTGCCGAAAATATCCTCCCCCCGCGTCGTAGTCCCTTTGAGACTTTGGAGAGCTGCCACTTCCTCGCACATCTCAAAGTTTGCGCTAACGCCACAAGTAAAAATGAGCAGTTGCGCTGTGTCCTGCACGACCTCATCATTAGCACTGCTCTCATCCAGTGTTAATGAAAACAGTTAAAATTCTTTCGTCTTCTGCTGCAGCTGGGCATAGACAGTATACGCGATTTCGTCAATACGTCTGGTGATTTGGTACTCAGCTAGGCATAGACAGTATACGCGATTTCGTCAATACGTCTGGTGATTTGGTACTTGCTGATAGACTGGCGGTATTAAAGACATCTTTACACTTCCTCCGCGACAGCATTCATGCATTTCTTGACAAACTCTGCATCAGTAAAAGGTTTAGCGCTGCTTGCTATCAGTTGAGCAACCCGGAAGCTAGCTTGGCGTACACATGTATTTTGCTGAGCCAACATTCCACTTTTTAGCTTTGACAGTTTGTCTGCTCGCATTTGGTCTTGCAAGCGATCATGATTCACAGTGTCTCCGCAGATTGTATTCTTTGAATCCCGCCATCAACTCTTGACAGATGAGACAGACAGCCTTTTCTTTGCATTGAATAAAATAAATAAAATTCATCGTTTGTCCACTTTGGGTTCAATAACCTGCATTCGGAATAAATTTTTCTCTTACCTAATCTTTTCGCAATGATTCCTTCCTCTTTGAGAGGGGCGGGTTTCTGATTTTTTTTCCTGGGGTTGCCAGATTAGTGTTCAGACCGCAGGAGGATGAAACAAGTGTCATGTTATATGTGTTTATGAATTAGTTAACTACCGTAAATTCTGGACTATAATTCTACTTTTTCCCCAAAATTTAAACCCTGCGGCTTATTCAGTGATGCAGCCAATTTATGTAATTTTTCTAACGGCCGCCAGGGGCGCTCGAGTAGAAAAGGTAAGATTAAGACCGGTCTTTATGACACTGTTTAATTCCGACACTGAGGACGGTGACTTTGATGGCTTCAGTTCACAGAAGGAAGATGAAGACGGCTCACCGTGATTTTTACAAGTACCGGTATGTTCTTTTACCAGACCTGTTATACTGTGTTGCTATTCTGTTGCTAGCGTGTTGTTAGCATGTTGCTACCGTTTTACTGCCGCATCACAGGTACCGTTTGGGAAGAAAGTTATATTATTAGTATTGTTAAGTTATATTATTAAAACTCTGAAAACTCTCTCTGTGTACCGTCTTTCTTTGTAAATATGTTGACATGTTTTAATGTGGGCACATGCGACTTATATACAGGTGCGGCTTGTGTATGTACAAAATTGGTTTTCCTCTAAAATGTAGTGGGTGCGGCTTATAATCAGGTGCGCTCTATAGTGCGGAAATTACGGTAATAGTTAATAATGAAAATAGTTTAGAACTACAGAACATTTTATTGCAAGAGCCCAACTTTACGGTCAAATACAAATACACATAGTTGAAAAATAAATCAAAATACTCTGGTATTGTTCAGGGGGACTGGGACCAAATGTGGAGGGGGGCCGGATCCAGCCTGCGGTTCGTAGTTTGGGGACCACTGCTTTACAGGATTTCCAACTGCATAATCACTTGCATTTTTCACTTTCTTGAAAGTCCGTCTGACGACTAAGTACCAGCCAAAACCAGGCACCTGCAACACATGACACACAGAATGAAATGACGTTCGGGTTGAGAGAGCGACAAAGCCCACACGTTCTATATGTATGTTATGAGTGGTTGCGATATAAATATAAACACAGCATTTTTGTTTCCACTGCCATTTTTTTTTCATGAACTGCAATAATAAATCTAAGATATTTCCTGTGCACAGAAAAGGCCTATTTCTCTCAAATGCTCCCCAACTTCTGTGCAAATCTGTTAGTGAGCATTTCTCCTTTGCTGGGGTAATCCATCCACCTCACAGAGCACAATGCCACAGATGTCATAGATTTTGAGGGCGTGCGTAATTGCCATGCTGACTGAAGGAATGCCCACCAGAGCCCTTGCCTGTAAATGAAGTGCGTATTTATCTTCCGAACCCTAATCCGTAAGTCTTCGCCAACAGCATTTCAGAGAATTTGGCAGGACATTCACCCGACATCTCCAAGATTGCCTGAGACCAGCCACCTGGACAGTTCCTGCAACAATCAGTGTGAATAACGAAAGCATTTCTGCACAAACCATCAGAAGTCATCTCAGGTCCTCTGAATGCGAGTCCTCCTCAGTGGGTCATTATAAATCTCATTCAATGATGTCTGGCACTTTGGAGAAGTTATCTCATCTTGGTTTTCATTGTACGGGGCATGCAGATGGCACAGATGGCAGTGTAGGTGAATGGTTTTCAGATGCCAATATTGTGGATTGAGGTGGGGGTGATGGTATGTTACGGACCACGGATGCATTTTTCATGATGGCATTTTGCATGCATAGTGGTACAGTGGCGAGGTCCTGATCGGCCCATTGTTATTTCATTCGTGGAAGACCATCATCTCATGTTGCAACAATAACTGTCTCGTCTAAAAAGTGCACGTGGAAAAGAGAACGTTTGGTTTCAATGTGCCTTCCAATGTTTGAATTAAGGTCATTGAGCAGTTGTGCACCAAAAAATGCCTAATTGCATCGGTGGCTGTAATGTAATCCTCATTATGGCAACACATTCTATGCGCTTTTAAAAGCAAGTTCATAAGGTTAGCCGGCACATAGATTTTCCCAAGAACAAGCACACACTCATGCCATTTATGTGACCAACAACCCTTTGACCTTGTGAGCGTTTGTCTCAATTTTTGCCACTTAAGCCTGCACGTATTTCTTTAAAGCTGGCTAATGCTTTGCCTGAGGGCAAACACTGGCACAAACTGTCCCCCACCTCCATTAATCCGGTCTTTCTCACACACTCTCAATCTCTTTGTTTTCCTACTTTTGCTCTGGTCGACAGTTCCTTATCCCTCTCCATTTCAGTGACCTCCAATATCACACATTGTTTTTTTTCTCCTCCGTGTCCCTTACTACTCCCAGCTGTAACTCTTCCGGTCTTTTCCTTCTTCCGTATGTTATGCTCTCTTTGCATTTGTTTCCCTTTTTGTAGCGCGTTCAGCGGGGAGCTATGGGGCAGAGAAATAATTCAAAGTTTTTGCATTTTGCAAGCTCTCTGGTCAGCAGCCCCAGTGCACAGACACATTAGTTTATCTGGATTGACCCAGCAAACATCCATGACAAATAGCCTAGATGTTGCTGAACACACGCACACACACACACACACACACACACACACACACAAATGAGACATATGCAGAACACATACTCAGCTTGTGTCTGTGGGCTGGAAAGCATGACTGCCCCAGGAGCAGACAACTTTAAAAAATCTCCAGCCCACAAAAAAAAACAAAAAAAACAAAAACAAATGAAAGCATCAAGGGAGACAGAGAGTAAAGATACAGATAAAAAAAAAATAGAAAGCTCTACTGTAGCATCCCTTTAGGTCACAGAATGATATTCTACATTGTTTAAATTTTAATCACTTTGCCTTACCCAAGATTCCTCAGCTCCTTTTTGCGTAGTCCACATATACATATATAATTAATGTCTGAAAGGCAGAAAAAAAGTTTAAAAAAAAAACTAAAGGAGCTAAGAATAATTTGTTGTTATGGAGAACATATTAATACAAAAATGTGGAGATGCTGAGGCCACAATTTTTTCAACCTTCTGTTTCTTTTATATTTTGCCAGATTACATTTTCTTTTGTTCCACAGGCAAAGCTTTGCTGGTCGTTTAAGGAGGTTTTGTGACTAAATTGTCTCCTGCAGGCAGCCGGGCTGCAGACACTGTATGCATTACTTGGGCAACAGAATGGACTTGGGGGAAACTGGTCAATGTGGACCAGTACATACTTGCGGCATTGTGGACCCTCACTGTGATCATAGAATAACTGTCATTCTGTCATAATTCATTGCCCTTATTCAATGTGGATGAACTAAGCTAATACACACATTGAATATGACATGGCGTAACATTTTAATGAGTGAGGGATACTGCATAAGAGTTAAAAGTTCGAGGACAGTATTAAAAACAGGATGTGAGTGTTACATTAACACTCATTAATAAGGATCTAACACTAATATTTTATTAAAATGGGGTGCCACCTCAATTTGAATCTATTTGGTATCAATTTGAAATTGGACCACACCCTTATGTAATGATTTTAGTTCACTAGTACAAGTCGAGATCATTTTCTTCATTATTTTCTTCCCCGCCTGCAAGATGGAATCAAACTTCCCTAAGTGAGGCAAAACTATCACATGATGGTATTTGATTTAAAAAAAAAAAAGAATGCGTCATAACTTGGTTTCCATTTGAGTTTTTGTATTTCATATTGTTCAAAACAGATTGGCCAACGAGTGTGTTTCCTGTCATGTCGGATGGGCTACACGGCCAGTCGGGTTCGTGAACACAGTATTTAACATGTTTTGGTTCAAGCGGACGTTGAGAGGGAGTGTAACGAGCTGCATATTTATTCAAGCTTATTCCAGTCACTTATTTTCCTTTCACTGTGCATGAGGAATGGTTCATATTAAATCCCGTGTATGTGTGAACTTGTAGGAGCCCTCTACCACCCCCACCGTGGAGAGTGGTCATTTATATATATATAATATATATACACATATTATATATATATATATATATATATATATATATATATATATATATATATATATATATATATACATATATATATATATATATACACACACATATATGTGTGGTCCACTGTTTGGATCCACTATAAGTGAACTTTGAGGAGGACCTCTTTGCTGACTACAGTCAGTCATGGAAGTGCTTGCGGATTTGTGGCAAAGTCCCACGATGGAGGGGTATGCTGTATGCTCTCTGTGGTTAGCCAAAGTGCTTTCAGAACTAAAACTGCCACCAAATCCATACAGCGCATGTGTACATCTGCCACCATCCTGGAAAAGTATCCACGGCGTGGCCTCAGAGAAATATTTTTTTCCATATTATAACTTTGTGACTGTGATTCAAAGATAAGACTACAATCAAATATGCTGCATTGCAGAATATTTTTCTGGAGAAGATTGTTCAACTCTCCCCCGCGTTATCAGTATTCTTGCACTGATTCTTATTATCATGAATATCACTATTTGTTTACCTCACAGTTTTGTGTCTCCATTTAAGCATTTGACCTAATTTTATCTGTGACGATTTCATTTCTGTCCCTGAATTAACCAGTCACATTTTTTTCAGTTTGTGTTTCTCGACCCAAAAATATTTCATGTGTATCCGTTCATGTAATGGCTTGACTCTTCTCGTGTTTGTGTGTTTTTGGTGACGTGTTGAAAGACTTGAACGTGTCTTCTCCTCAATGAAGATAAATTATGTTTTTTCCCAGTGAAAAATCCTGCATACCACCAAATTTGTGCCTTTGAAACAGTGCTGCTATAGATTACTGATAACCACACTCTGGACTGCTTCAGTGTGGAAAATATAATCAGCGGATACTATTCAGATATTTTATTGTTGGATTGTAACAACTAATCACTCATTCGTTCTTTGCATACTGGAAAGCCTCAACAGAAGGGTAGGAGGGCAAAGGGAGTTCATATTTAAAGTACATTTTAATTTTAACTATCCATCCATCCATCCATTTTCTGCCGCTTATCCGGGGTCGGGTCGCGGGGGCAGCAGCTTTAGGAGGGTAGCCCAGACTTCCCTCTCCCCAGCCACTTCTTCGAGCTCTTCCTGGCTGAGGCGTTCCCAGGCCAGCTGGGTAACATAGTCTCTCCAGCGTGTCCTGGGTCGTCCCGGGTCTCCTGCCAGTGGGACATGCGGAAGTCTGCCAATGAGCAACACGAGGCATCCTAATTAGATGCCCGAGCCACCTCATCTGGCTCCTCTCGATGTAATTTTAACTAAGAAAGTCAAATAACTAAAGTGAAGAAACTATATAGACCCTTTTCATAGGCTTGGAAACAGATCCAAGGGTGCTCAGTTTTATCTTTGTGGGTGGGGGGGTGGCAAGAGCATAACTTGAATGCACAAATGGAAGTACTGGACCTAATAGAGTCAAGTTGAACGATTCCAATCAAATGGAGCCTCACTGTACAGTTAAAAGAAAGTCGTCCAATTTCCATCTTTGCTCTCGGGATATTAAAAAGAGGGATTTGTGTGTTTCTTAAAGGTCAACTGTGAAGTAATTTTAGAAACTGCCAAATGAAATATTTTTATGTCATTAGCAATGAAACAAAATACAAAAGCATGAAAAATATCATGTCTATTTCTTCAATTCGACATAGTAATCATTTTCCCGAAATGAGATCCTGAGCAGCGTCAAACCAGGAAGTGTGACGTCACTTTCAGACAACAATAGTGGGGCTGTCTATGTAAAGTGTGCGAAGCCAGTCAGAAAACGATTTGGAAACCGTTTGAAAAGTCGCAAGAAGATGATATTGTTCCTAAGATGTATATTGGACCATACATGTACAAGCAAATTGCTCAGAATGTGTGAAATGTTGTGCCTGAACGGCCATACATGGAGTGGAGATGAGACCCATCAGGATTCGAAGAACGGTCTCGGCTGTGGTTATTAGCCTAGCACGCGTCATCGTTGGTTGGTGTCCTACGTTGTCATTTCTGAGGTCATGGTGGCCATCTTTTGTTTGTTTGTTTGTTTGTTTGTTTATTGTTTATTGAGTATATCTTGATGATTTGGGACCTTTTCAAGGCAGACATAAATAAATACTGGACTGAACTGAACCAAGCCTTCGCGCCGGATCGAAATGAGGCTTTCATGTCAGCTCTAGAATTGACTGGTGCCCAAAGGCAACCGGGACATGATCCTTCTTCCTTGTGACCCTGAACAGAGTAAGGGCATAGCAGACGGATGTTTAGACGGATGTGCTCCTCAAGAATTAAAATTCGAAGGATTTAAAGAAATCCTAATTACTACTGTGTACATTATGACCCCAGTGTGTCACGTCCACCTGGGCCTCTCCTTAAGACCTGATGATGTTTTATCTCCATATGCGTCTAATTATATATTGTATCTATAAAGCCGCTTACCCCTTTGCCTTCAATTCCTCGCTTTTCCTTTTCTTGCTCTTTGAACTGTTCAAGCAGCGAGGCTCAGGGTGTTAGCAGGGAATTTGTCCAGCTTTGACAGGGCCGAGCCGTTTTTCCTCAGTGCTCTTTGAAGAGCGTCCGCTTATCGACACCGGGGCTAAGCGCCGGCCCTCTGAGCTCAGGCTTCAGCACTACCGGGAGCCCAGGGAGTCTAGTTTGCATCACTATCTGATTGCACCTACACAGACACGTGCACATCATGCGATGCTCACACACTCGGTCTGTGATTAAATTCAGGACAAGCTGAAGTACATACACAATAAAAGCGTGCACGCATGCATACATGTAGAGGAGACACTGAAAGACTTGGCACTCGGGAAGACATTTGCGAAAAAAGATGTAGTGACATTTGGATATGTTGGGAAGGAGATAATAGGGATGATAGAGATACGGGCACATGCGCATTATGCACACACTCTCACACAGACACACGCTAACCTTTTCCCGTGGCATACAAGGGACGAAAACATGCTAATGCTTGCAAGAGGAAGATCAATGGAGCTTTGTGGCCTCATGGTGTGAAAGAGGTAAGGTGAGGAGGTGTGGAATTTCCTGACTTCGATCTTAACACCTCAAGTGGAGGGTTGACCACTGATTCAGTTTACAAATCAGCATCAACAAGGCGAGAAAATGTTTCCCACAGTGACCCTCCAACTGCGGAATATTCCTTATTGAAGAAAGTTCAGCTCGCCGACATGTTTTCAGTCACAAATGCTCGTGTTTAACACTGAAGCCTAAATTTTTAAATGAAACGCGTCTACATCTAGCCAAATAGGCACAAATATCCCTTGGCTTGTTTCCCAGTCAATTTAAGCCATATAGAGCTGCCAATTACCCAACAGGGCCTCCTAAATATAGTCAAAGTCAAGAATTTTGTTGGTCCTCATCCAAAACACTCTTAGCACACTTGTCTAAGTTTTTTGTCCAATAAATTACAACCTTATCCAATAAGATTTGTAAGATAATATGAACCCCAATTCAAATGAAGGGAAATTGGGATATTGTGAAATAGGGCGGCATGGTGGTCGACTGGTTAGCACATCCACCTCACAGTGCAGAAGTGCAGGGTTCAATTCCAGCTCCGGCCTCCCTGTGAGGAGTTTGTATGTTCTCCCGGGGGCCTGTGTGGGTTTTCTCCGGGTATTCCGGTTTCCTCCCACGTTCCAAAAACATGCATGGCAGGCTGATTGAACACTCTAAATTGTCCCTAGGTGTGAGTGTGAGTGTGGATGGTTGTTCATCTCTGTGTGACCTGCGATTGGCTGGCGACCGGTTCAAGGTGTCCACCGCCTACTGCCCGAAGACGGCTGGGATAGGCACAGGCACCCCCGCGGCCCTTGTGAGGATAAAGCGGATCGGAAAATGGATGGATGGATGGATGTTGTGCTTGTATAGGTTTTCTATTGCTACTCCAGTTTCTGACTAATTCTATGTTGACAGCAAAAAGTGTTCACTTTTAACAAATTGCGAGTGACATTGGGAAACTGTCCCCCCCAAAAATCTGAGTCTCAGAGGTCATTACAGGTGCAAGAACTCTGTCAGAAACATTAAATCTCTTGCAATGGCCTTAAAGCTAAAGGGGTTAAGTCATATATCTGCCATTTGGCCTGAGAAAAAAAAACGACACAGTCTATGTCACGGTGAGCAATTCAGCCTTGGCTGTAAAATGCTAATAATGGAATGGATTAGACTATCTTCTGGAAGAAGATTAGAGCCCAAGGCTAAAGCCAAAAGAAAGGCCAGTGCCGTTTGATAGAGACTGCGCAGAGAAAACCAAGGTAACTTAAAGACGAGAAGGTAAAAGTGGGATATCTGAGGATTTCACGGAATGATAAAAAGCCTCGGATTGTCAGAGCAGAAGGTCTAAACTCGTGTTATCATTGTGAGGGAATTTAAGGAAGATGAGGTTGAGGATTGTACATATTATTGTCCGTCCTTTAAGCCACGTGTGAATAGTTTCAATGACTGCTGCCACAAATTCGTACCGGTTTAATTACTCGCAGAGGAGTATGCTGAATTTATTTTGGAGAAAATACTGTATCAAACCAAACCGAACTCAGGTATTGTTATGATTGCTATCGTACTTCAATCCCCTTGGTTAAGATGCCAAGTCACAATGCGGCTGTCACAGCGACGGAAAGAGAAAGTCCAAATGATAGAGAAAGAAACTGTTAAAAGATAAAAATGTCATGCATACATTCCACAGGCTAGCTGTCTGTGATTCTGTCACTCCCTCACTGGTTCCAGCGCTGACCCCTCTCATTAAAGCTGATTAAAACTTTTCAAGCCAGCGCTGGTTGCCCTCAGAAGATGATAACCTCTACAAGGCTGCTACATAAAAGAATAATAGTCTGCTACAATAGACGGTTGGACAAAGAAAAAAAAAAAAAAAGCAAGGCCCCCAATTGGAACATTTTAGAAAATTAATGAAATTTTACATCAAATGAATTATAAATTAAGGAGCGGGAGAGAGCGGGAAAAGATGAATAAGTCATAAGAAAATGTACTCTTGCGCTATCAAACTGTAGGAACATGTTATCCTCCGCCGGGTTTGAAGAAACAGGGTAAGGTTCAAGTCGTGCGAATTGGGAGGAAAAACAAAGGTTTCCTGTTCGACTCAGCTTTGAAGATTTTTATTGCGATTGTACGGAACTTGAAAAAAAAAAAGGGATTCTGGCCTTGTCCCCCAGTGACACTCTGTGGCCGATTCTGTTTTGTTTTTGTAATTTTTTTTTTTGTTCAACCGGCTGCAGGGATTTGTGACATTTGGGAATATCCTTTTTTTTAACAAAGGAATTGACATAAAAACGTTTTTAAAAAAAGGACTGATAATGCGGCAGTCCCTCTTCGTCTCTCTAATGAATAGCATCCCTTTTAATGTGGTATTGAAAATGCGTTGTGATCCGAGGCAAGTGCTTTACGTGAATAGGAGGCCTGGGAAAAATATATTTTCCCTTCTCTGAAGATTCTGTTCTCACAAGAATTTTGCGGGATTTTCTGAAAAGTGAAAAATGTTTAATGAATTAAAAAAAGTGACATTCTGGCGGGCCGAAATCCATATACTGTATATTATCAGAGTGTGTTATACCTGCATTACACCGCATTAAAATAAATAAATAAAAAAAACTTCAAATAATGTGTTCCAATACATATGTAACAGCGTTAAAGAATACCACTACGAAACAATACTCATCATATTTGTGGGACTGGGAGCTGAAATCATTTTTTTTAATTGTAAAATCAACTCATGTCAGCTTGCATTTTAGTGGCATTAAAGCCCTTATTTATTTATTTTTTTTTGTTGCCACTCTCTTGACAACACACATACAAACCGTACACATTGCCACACACACTCAGCTGCGTGGTGTTAAATTGATCATTTAGCACTGTGTAGAGAGGCACTTAACCTTTTCTCACCTAAGGTCAGAGGTCACAGGCCACAGGACACAAACCACTGATCACATTAACTCAGCCCTGCTTTTCTTGTCACTTTTACAAGCGAAGATTTGTGAGTGTGTGAGTGTGTTTAAAGAGGAACGACAGTCCAGATGTCAAAAATGTGTTACATTTTAAATGTGTAAATGTTCTTACAGAGCTGCAGCTTACTTAAATTTATGAAATATTTCTTCTAAAAAAATGCAATTGAAACAGTGCATCTACTTTAGGGATCTCTCATTTTTAGGTCGTTTCACTCTTGCAACAGCGTGAATTTACGAGTACATGATGTGTATCAGCCAATTACTGCCCTCTTTAATTGCTAAAAAAACCCCATACAGTCTGTAAAAATTCAACAAAGACAATCTACATATTCAATTTCATTCTTCGCACAAAAGCTCCTTACCAAATTGTGAGCTGATCCCTTTTTGTGGATCTCTTTCACATCAAGAAGATGATAGTGGTACTGTACAATCTTTTACGCTTTGTTACTTCTTCTGATGACTGCTGCATGTTTTCCATCTCAGCCATGGTGTACGCAAGATCGAATGAGATGATCGTAAACTCATTGCTTTCAACAATCTACACACCGACACAGTTAAATGGGCCACTACTGTAGTTTCGACATCACTTCCACTCTGCAACTGATGATTCCGCCCAACATGGCCGCCCCGTTGATTAATTACCGTATTTTCACGACCATAAGGCGCCATTAAAAGTCTAGTGTATGAGCCGAGTTCCAAAGCCTGACTGAGCGCGCTTCTGGCCGACACGCTGTTTATATAGAGAAAAGGCGGGCGTAAGTGACGTCAGGCATGCGGAAGTCTGCCAATGAGTGAAGGGTGGGCGTGCCCAACAACACGGTGCGCCAAATGGTCGTGAAAATACGGTATTCTGTTTAATTCTTTTCCCACAGACACAATATTAATCGGGGTACCGTGTTTGGACCCGCGCTGGCGCATACAATGTTTCCTTGCTTTCAAATGTGTTGGGTTTAATTCCTCCTTGAGTGGATTTTGTGTGGTCGAGCAGTCGGCAAACTTAGTTATTGATATATGATGCTATGACGTGAACTCTTTTCGCTTTGTAAACACTTTAATGGATCCAAGAATGCTGAATTCAATATCAAAATAAATGAGATTCATTTTTCACGTTCGTTTTGGCTTTCACATTATTGTTCTCATTGTAGTTGTGCCTGCAGATTATCCGAGACACAATTCTATTTTGAGAAAGGACAAAAGATTTAAGAAGGGCATTTCTTGGTGAAGATAAAACAAGTTACCAATACTGTTTGACCAAGAGCAGTAAGCGTGGATGCTGCACATTGTTAACACCAGTCAAGTGTTCCCTTCTGAGCCTTGATGCGATTGAAATCTGCCATAAATCAGCTTTGTTGACATATTGTCATATTTATAAATACAGGCCCCTCCTGACCCCCCCCCCCCAAAAAAAACCTGCTGATCCAGCGGTACAGCAAATACAATAACTGACACAATCTGTGAACCATTATCACGAAGAATCCTGCCATTAAAAATATTGTGCTTTATTGATTATTACTTTCAGTTGTGTTAACAACTAGACAAAATTGAATACAATGTCATTTGTCTGAGTTAACATTTTTCTTTCCGCATCCTCACCGCCCACCTCACAGACACCGGTAGCCAGAGGCTGCTCATTTCAAAGACAGTAGACGAAAAAAATATATTCAGATTCAGATTCAGAAAACTTTATTTATCCCCGTGGGGCAATTAGATACATATATACGTATATACAATATACATATTATATATATACGTATATACACACAAACAAAACGGGTTGAAAATGACCTTTTTTTAATAACAGCGAGTGCAGTGCTTCAGTCAAAACCCCCTGAAGCTGATATGTTACTCCGCTATTTGAACATTGTAATCATACAGGTTTTGAGAGTTAGGAGAATTGGATCAAAACCCTGCATTCTTCACCTTCATTGTAAAATTAGAGACGAGAAAGCCCTCGTCTGAACGGCGATGGGGCAAATTAAAAAAAAAAATAAAAATGAGGTTAACACTAGTTAATCGGACAATAGGTGGTCACTGGCGTTCACAGCTTGTTACCGTATGCACCTCAATAATTAATGCGCTTCTCCCTGGCAGCTCTGCTACATGCCAAGCTTTGATAGAAGGTCACTGTGCTTAAGGTCCTGCCGCAGGAGGGGTGGCTGCTCCAACACTGCAATTTCATGTCTTCTTGTTTTGAAGACCTATACAGGACATTCTCTACGCTGGTCCGGGGTGTCGCATACAGTTGCAACACGTTCACGTTAAACGGTTAGCTTCGGTTGTTCATTTGAACTCGCAGCTGCTCCGCGGGGCCAAACACAGCAAAATGATCTGCATTAACTTAACAAGTGGAAAATAAATATTATAATGCACATGAAAGATAACACACATTAAGCGTAGCAAGCGGACTCCAGCAGAAATAATAGCCTCCTGCAGGAATATATTGAAATGGTCGATGGCCGTGTGCTATTTGTACAGATTACCCAGTAGTGTCGACTAAATACTTGCGGTTGGGAAAATGACTTTTGTTCAAAACATATTTGTGACAGTAGCAGTCCCCAGAGATAAACTCGGAGCCTCACTGCTAAATAACCTATGAAAATTGTAACAGGAAGTTGGCAGGCCCCTCGCTGCTCTGACATATGCCAAACGTCCTCCCTCCCACCCCCATCACGCTCAGGGATCTGTCATTCAGTTTCAGGGGCACAGCTGCAGCGAGGCACGGGGAGAATTAGCCCCCTACTGAGTCTCTCCCACCCCTTCCATCTACAACCACTACCCCTCTCCCTCCACCACTCTTTCTTCCACCATAACTGCCCCCTAACTGTGGGGCCTTTCTTTCATATGCCCCTAATCATGTATGGTCTCGAAAACGTGATGATTTTCCTAGAAGTGAGAGTTCTGAGTGATATATGGAAGGCAAATATACAGAAGTATCTATTATGATAAGATGCTGTCAAATGTCTGGTGTTACATTGTCTCCGGGTTTGGGCTTTGATATTTCACTTCGTGATGCACACTTTGGGCAGGAGGGAGACAGAAAACTAACCGTCAAATGGAGACATTGACTGACAGGGAAATGGTAGGAGGGGGCGAAAAAAAAAGGGGGCTTTTACTATATGAAATGTGCATGATGCGAAATACAGTAGTCGGAAAGTAAGGGAATGAGTGGCCTTCTCTCTGAAGCGGGGATTATGTTGGTCAGCTTTTGTGTGCAGAAGGGTTTAGGGGTTCACACCAGATTAGGGGCTGGAGGATTAAATTAGGGGACTTCAAGAAAATCCTTCAGACTCTGCTCTGTTTATCCCCGTGCACTGTATGTGTATCGGTGGTCAAAGTACATTAAGTCCTTACGCACTTTTAATTAACCGCAAGGAGATTTTTTTTTTTTTAATTCAAAAGGACATTGGTGAGAGAGCTCGGTTAGAAAAAAATGCTATGCGGATACCATGCCTTGCACATAAATCCTGCTGTGACACAAACTTTCGATACTCGGACACGAGCGTTGCATGTGTCATCTGTCACAGTATCGTGAATGCTTTGCGCTTTTCAAATGTCTAAACTCGCCCCCGCTGTTTTTTGTGTGCAACATGCCTTTTACTAACCTTTCATTCAAACTCAAACATTTCCTTTCATGTAAGGCGTTGCGCCACATGCCATCCTCCCAGAAATCACCAAAATAAACATTCTCTTTGACCACGTCCGAACGGCCACATGTGGATGCTCGCACTTGGTCTTCCGCGCAGGTCCGAGACCCTTAAAAGTTAGCACATCCTACCTTGAGGTAGGATTAAACCACATTTTATATGTTTTTTCCCTTTCTTCTTCTTTCCTCAGAGAAAGCATCCTTTGCTCAAATCAGAAGCTGAGTGCTTGCTAACCCAAACACTGGACCGCATAATGACAGCCAAGGCCTCTGGCAAAGAGGCCACAGAGGTTGTAAAATAATGTGGGAAGGGAATGGGAATGACCAGTGCGTAAGTATGGGTTTGCCGCTGGTATTTATGTGTGTTCAGGCCTTGTGATCAGTACGCCTCACAGTGGAACGGTCGCCTCAAATAGAGTGCGACCAGCAGCTTCATAAGTTAAACCCTGAGAACTCTGTGACAATCTGCCACTTGGTGGAAAGGGAGGTGATACCACACCGGTGGCGGGGAGGAGAAAGCCTCTCCTCTATTTCGAAAAACCACCCACAGCAACAAATAACAAATTGTATATCGGGTCAAAATAAATGACAAATTGTAGGCTCGCCATCCCTCTGTGGTGAACATTTTTTTTCCCTTTGAGATTCGTTTCATTTCAGCAGATATTTTGGAATGACCATCCAAATTCCAGGGTTTCATTATTTGTGTGATTAGCGTGAGTCAAAACAGTCCTTGGTGACATGTAGGAAACAGCTTCACCCGGTGGTCCTTACATCAAAATATAAAATTGCGATATGCGAGTTTAGTGTGGAAATTCTGCAGAGATGCGGGACAGAGCACTGCTCTCACTGCAATGTTTGCCGAGTAACGAAAATAAAGCATATTGCGTTTCTATACCACATGAAAGTGTGTGAAATCATATAATTGCAGCTATCAACATTGAATCAATGGTACGGTATCAAATTTCCATGTCTACAAAAATGCGGTACTGTATTGTTGGGGATGAAAAGATGCACATGCATCATCACCTTGCTGTTAGGGATTGGCTTGAAGGTAAAAGGACTTAGTTTGGAGAGATGTGACCAGCGGCATTTCCAGGTGCAACACCTGGTTAACTCTCTCTACTGGCTGTGAATGAAGGCTTAAGTTCACTGTGCCGGACGGACTTGATGTGAACAGTGACTCCATGCCAGCAGCTCAAAACTATCCTTTTTAAAAGAAATAGAGGATTCAGTGACTGATGCCTTGTCGGTCAGCTCTCTGTTGGGCAAACAATTTGTTCAGCTGGTTGAGACCAGTCTGGAAATCTAGAGGTAAAAAAACATATCTGCATCAGAGGTGAACTTCCTTCTGCAATATCCTGAGAGGGAAGAGCTCAATCTCACCCCGCAGATGACTTTTTGATATCTCCCTGAAGTTTGACTTTGCAGGTCTCAGTGGCCCCTAACTGAACAGTCAGACATTAACATTATAAAGCATGGTTAAAAAGGGCTCTGTTCTCCAGGGGTCACTAACATGGTGTCCGTGAGCACTAAGTTACCCCCAAGGACTAGATTAGCAGCCCGTGGGCCTGTTCTAAAACGAGCACACCTGTGAGCCGAGCCAAAATTGCACAATATCCCTTGTTTTTGGTGCCGGTATTTTAAGCGTGCTGTAACAGAAACATCTGCAGCCATAGCGCTTTTTGTAAATGGGCGGGGCCTCCCAAAAAGTATCACTGCCCAGAGAGTTGGCATGAGGGAAAAAAAAAAGGCCACAGGTTTCCACACTTATCAGCAGCCCGTGAAGAAAAAAAAGAGGCACAGTGTGAGATATGGAAACATTTTGCTTATACAACCGAGAATCAAGGCAAGGTGAAATATGTAATAATCACGCACTGATTGCATTTGATGATGCAAAAGTCAGTCCAAATTCAGAGCTGCATTGAGGCATGATGCGTTTAACACTCTTATAAATCATGTTGTAATTGCACAGATACACACCTAACCTGAGACTGAGTACAGTGCCTCCAGGTTGAGGAGATACCATCTCAAGGAGCGGTCTGCACCAGGATCAGCCCACCACCATGGAGTACCCGGTGCAGGAAAGGCCTGCATGCATGGTGGTAGGGGCTCCCATGATGCAGGACCACAGTCGCGGCCTGCCATGGCTCCCAGTGCGGATTTCGCCCTCTGAGGAAATAGAGGGCGGCTTGGGGTTCGGTTCGTAGAAAAATGATTGAATAACGTAAGCGTTTCTGGCATTTTAAATGAGAAACTGTTCTCAATTAATTACCTGGTTAAAAAAATAAATAAGTAAAAAACACTGAAAGAGTAAGATAATACTAAAATATATTAGTTAGAGTTAATGATAAAAACAAGAATACCAGAGAACTTAAAAGCTACATGAGAATAAGATCCAAGAAATAATAAATGACGGAATAAAATAAGGAAATATGAGAAAGGTTGCTCTTGAGCCTGTTCTTAAAAACAAGAACAGTCTCTCCTGCTGAGGTTCTCTAGCAGGCGTTTCCACCAGTAGGGGTTGGACAATTGAAACACCGCCTCGCTGTCAGTGTGTGGGAGTGCCAAAAAGGCACAGCCGAAGGACCTCAGCTCTGAAATATAAGAACAACCAAGACTGTTCAGACAAAATCTAAAATACTCTTAAAATCAATCCTGGAAAACACGCCGAGTCAGCCAATTCAGTGATTTCAAAATCCCGATCTTCTTCTGGACAAGTACTGCCAAATTCTTCAATTAATGTGAACGTTAAATACTCTTTTTAGGAAGACCAGGCGGCAGATTGGTACAGTAATCGATAAAAGCATGCGTTAACATCTCTTCGTTGGCCTAAAGAGGCCGAGACTCTGGATATGATGATCAAAATGCCTCAAACCAAAATTTCTGATGTGAAGAATAAAAGTGGACTCAAAAGTCGAAAATAAACACGGACATTTTGAATATGAGCATATTCAGGTTTCTGCAGGTGTTTACGTGGCCTTGCGCAACTACATGTGAACGTTTAGTTTCTCTCTCTGGTAGTCAGGACAGATTAACCACAGCAAAACTGTCCAGTGCGTTTTAGTTTTTAAACCATGTCACCGGTAAAATATGACATCTTGATCGTGTCGATCTTTCCTCAAGGGTGACCTGCCAAATCCTCACAAAGACAGTTTTGTTGAGTGTAAGGGGAAGCTGTTGAAACCGGCATTAAACGGCTGCTTAATGGGGGGACAATAAGACTTAAGAGTTATTTTTGTTGTGATAAATTTGGAGAAGTATTCATTTCTTCCTTTTCCCCACATCATTGCTTTAGAAAAGTAGTTGGTCACAGAGTATCTGATGATTCACAGTGGTTCTATTATTTTCACCGTCACCTCTGTGTGACTCTGCAGCGCTGTTTTAATTTATGAAAGGAAGTTCAGTGCTAGTCTTAACTGAGTTTGGTTGTGATGGCAGTTTTGGAACAAATTTTTTTGCCCATTGCTAATTTTTGTTCATGTTTGGTCATTCGTTAATGGTGAGTTTTTCAAAAAAATAAAACATACATATTCTCATTGTGTGAACAGGCTTGACCATTTCAAGAGGTGGTAAAATATTGATTGCAAATGAATTTTCTCCAACGTTATATGTGCTGACATGAAGTCATTTTCTCATGCAGTCATGATCAACTTTTTCACGGCAGTGCATCCCATCCACAAAGAATATCTAAAGCTGGCCTTGTAACGAAAAATAAAATTAGACCTTCTCTCCCCTTATAATTTACCCTGGTTGAGGTTTATTGCGAGGGGGTCGGGCGGGGGTGGTGCAGGACCTCTTCATTGTTGCAATCCATGCGTATTTATGTGCACATCTATGTTATGCAAATGGAGGTGCATCATGCTTAATTGAAGAAAACCTTCAATGTGCCTTCTGTTCGAAAACTCACTTAATAACCACAAAAGCTCCTTGAGTGGAAAACGAAGGACAGATTGCGCCAAAACCAATTATTGCGCCTTTGTTTTTAGTGTTGTTAAGTCCACAGATCTCCTTAGAGCCGAAGCGCTGTTTTGATGTCTTTGAGTCAGGGTTGTTGGTGGATGGCAGCATTAGCCGCAGCTAGAGCTACAAAAGAGGCCGGGGCCTCGACAGGACCCAAGCCCGAGTCCAGATGGCACGCTGCCACCGCGACCTTGTCAGCACCTGCTCCCCAGGCACTTTGTCTGGGCATTGCCTGCGGGAGAAGAGATGGGCACATCATGCCACCCCATATCCATGGAAGCTAATGAGCCCTGTGCCCGCGTAATTAAGGAAGCCGGCTTAATGCAAGAAAGAAGGGGAGGCAGGGGGCTAAAACACATATGCTGGACCTCAACCAAAACAACAGAAATAAATAATTAGCCCTCCCCAAAATGGAGGGGGATCATTGGAGCCAAAATATCATTAAAATTTGATATGTAAATCTCCTTATCAGCCTACCAGTGACACAAATTAGCCGGCAGCGGAACGCATTAAATCCAGGCGCAAAATATTCAATTAATAAATGAATGAGTTGTGATGAACTTTTGATTAATTTGGGCTGTGGTCCAAGTGTACCTTATCAGGGAATGTCACCTTGGACTGAACCTCGGTGGTCTGTTAAATAGTGTCGGAGCATCCATCTTCATCTGCTTATTTATTCCTTTTTCTTAAAGAGCACTCCATATCACAGAGTGACTCTGGGGAAATGGCACTGTTGTTTACGCCTGATTAGTCAAACCACCAAAACATGCGCTTGTTTTTTGCTCCAGAAAAAAAAAAAAAAGGCAATACATAATTTAGATTTCATTAAACTCAAATTAAAGCCGCGCGCGTGTGAAGGAATAGCACTGTTAAAATGTTATGCACCATCTCCACGTCTCCCTTCGGACATGCACCGATGACGCGACTGCACGCACATGCGGGCACACCATCTCTCCTCCTTTCGCCCTCACACTGACAAGCATGGACAAATACGACTCTCCGGTTGACTCCCGAGAAGCAAAATAGGCAGAGATATTCTGTGTCCTTCCATATCTGAGGGCACAGAGAGTGAAGGAAGGGATTGAGAGAAGGGTAGGAAAGGAGGACGGGAGGGGTGGGCGGGCTAATGTGCAAAGTTGTTTCCGTCCTCTACGGCGAGGCCATCATTTATTCAGCAGCTCGGCACTCGAGACGGGCCACTCGCATTTGCTTGATACTCAATTATACATTAGCGTACATCACTTGGCAATCTGTTCATATCAATTTAATTGGATTTTAATATTGCCTCTGATCTTGTTGTCCAATTAACAGTGCTGGCTGGCAATAAAGCAGAACCACACACTATGTGACACCTTTGATCCCCACCATATGGAGCCCTTCCATTGATTACCGGCACCGCCGCAGAATCTCACTCCCTCAATATGGCCTGTGATGAATGGAAGTGGAGGCTATGCGGTGGGGAAGCTTGTATGAGGAAAGGTGGAGAAAAGGCATCGTCAACCCCTCTGATTCACACCCACCCAACTACCACTGATGCGATACAAATTTCACTTTGCGGCACAACTTCATTTATTTGGTTGACAGTCACCTCTGATAAAAAACGATTAAAATGAGAGGAAGCGGGACAGTTTGACCATGCCCTAAGCACTATTTGCCAATGGAAAAGTGATTGTTCAACTTGTTTGACTACTGCTCTGGCAGTACCCTGACAATGATAACATGCTTTACTCTCCCTTTCTTCCAGTGGCCTTTGTGCTTACAATTGTGTTTGTATCTCCCCTCCTCCTCCCTTTTTTTTTTTTTTTTGCTAACATTGGCTGCTACTGGAGAACAGTCAGAAAAAAAGACACAATAAGAATTGGATGAAAGAAAATACAAAAACGTTTAATTACCGTAAATTCCGGACTATAAGCCGCTACTTTTTTCCCAAACTTTCAACCCTGCGGCTTATACAGTGATGCGGCCAATTTGTGTAATTTTTCTAACGGCCGCCAGGGGGCGCTCGAGTAGAAAAGGTCAGATTAAGACCGGTGGAATATATGCGTCGAGGAAGACTGCAACTTCTTGTCTTGTGCATCAATTAAATTAGCGTGAACATAAAAAAAATGCAAAAAGAAAGGCATATGACGCATTGCTATTCTGTTGCTAGCGTGTTGTTACCATGTTGCTAGCGTTTCACTGCCGCGTCACAGGCACAGTTTGGGAAGAAAGTTATATTATTATTATTATTGTTAAGTTATATTATTCAAACTTTGAAAACTCTCTCTGTGTACCGTCTTTTTTTGTAAATATGTTGACATGTTTTAATGTGGGCACATGCGGCTTATATACAGGTGCGGCTTGTGTATGCACAAAATTGGTTTTCCTCTAAAAATGTAGTGGGTGCGGCTTATAATCAGGTGCGCTCTATAGTGCGGAAATTACGGTACTCATTATTACAATGAATATGAAGGTGACTAATAAAGATAGGAGAACGTATTCCTTTTTACAGAATTTCGAAAACACAAGACTGGGTACAGTACAGACAAAAACAGATATTCAATTGTCTCACGCGGTCATTGTGACTTGTTGCCGTCAAATACAGTCATGCTCTTCAATGGTGTTGTGACGGAACGTGCCGATTGAAATGCAGACTCACGATGCATAAAAGATGTTTGATTAGAAATTCTTGAAATGCACATAGGTACGTATATAGCAAGTAAAACCAATGACAAATTTGACTCACGGTCACATGCATGTGCAGTATTTTTTCTCCCCCACTCCAGAGGATTAATTCTACTATCGGTATCAGTTTCATCCTCATATTCTCTGCGCCCTTGTTAAAAGCACCATTGAGTACTGGCCTATCATTAGAATAATTAATTGTTCAACCAAGTTACGCATTCAAAAGGGAGCCACTTGGGCAGAAGCAAACAAGACAGTGGTTAGTGTGTTGGAGGAGGTGGGTGAAGTCAAGCGTGACACTACAAAACACAAACAGGTTCCTGTTAGGAGCCCAAGCAGCCGTGAAAAAGGATGGCGGAGGGGGGAGAAAAAAAAAATGTCTCTATACGGTAGGATGACTGCATGACTCAGTTTATGACATTTTTTCTGCCATTATGAAAAGACAGACTCCAAGCAAATCACATTTTGGCAATGACGAATCTTGTGTAAATATGATTTCAACTCATATTCTGCCACTGTCGATTTATTTCTCTGAGTAACGTGTTTGTGTGGTCCCAGTTTCAAGTTCTTCAGTGAGTCATCACCTTGTGGTGGAGCGGTGTCAGGGGCGTCGCATCTCACGTAGAAATGATGCTTTTGCTGGAGTCAGAGCGTTTACCTTCTTCTTGGTTGACAGCATTTACATCAGACTGACTGTTGTAGGGACACGACCCCAACCAAGTCATATGCAAAGATATATCAGTGTTGTTTTAGTAATTTGCTTCAAGTCTGCTTGTCCATATTTAAGGAATTTTCGATGTCACGTGTAATGCATGAATACATTCACACTTCAAACATGTGCTCATTATAATGTGGCAAGTGGATCATTTGATGGATCGTGGTTGTGGTCTGGACAGGCTGTGGTGGTCAACAATCCAACCGTCTTTACTAATGCTGAAACTTCCAAGTCAAACCCAATCAATTAAATACATTCGAATTCACAGCTGGACCAGTTTTTTTTGTATTTTGGAAGTTTTTAGCCTAAAATGGAAATATGAAAAAAGATTAAAATTACGATACAAAAACGAGTTAGAATAATAAAATGGCACTTGTTTGTTATTTGATTTTGATTGCAATTGAAAAGAGAAATAACGCGAGATAAAAAGACTGACAAATATTAGGGTCTACCCAAACCTCCTCTGGAATGTTCTGATGAGAGACATGTTTAATTGTTTACTTGTCCACGTGTGAGTGCGCTTGTGCATGATTGTGTTTTGCTCAAATAATGAGCTTGATGACTCTTCAATGAAGTGTAAACTTGCAGAGGTCAGTGGAGACACATTCCTCCACTAAGTGAACATTTACACTACAGTGGAGTTTTCAAAATGCACATTTAGATTAGACCAAGTGGAGACATGTTTGACATGCGGCAGTCCAACAAGTATGCAAAACATCGGCTCGTGAGGCATTTTTTTTGTGCTCTGTGTAAATGGGAATCGCTTTGGTAAAGTTGTTATGTGTACTTGGATTTTTGCAAAAATGCCCACCAACAAAACTTTATATATATTTTTTTGGGCTATATCATTCTCTATCTCAGGTAAAGGTGCCTTAAGAGAAATATGAATCTGGATGCCAGGTATTTCTACCGGCTCCACTTTTATTGCTAGTTATTTTGCCCACTGCTGATACAAACATATTGATTAAAGCTCAAAAACAACACTCACGGCAAAACATGACAAATGACAACTGTGGAGAACAACAATGTTCACGCGTTCAAACTTGACTCAGATGAAGCGTGACGTGCGTTCAATATGCATCTCTTCGATTTTCAGTACGGGTTTTTGTGGCTTAACAAAGACGGGGGACAAAAAAAACAACAGGTATTAATCTTCATTTTTTTACAATCTGTATATTTACAGTATAATACATTCAGTGCATCAGAGAGTTACATATGGTAGACAGTGCTGCTTCATGCTTTTCTAAGGAACACAGGGCACGGTTGAATAGAATTTATAATTGACACTTCAGACCCAGCAACATTGAGCCATTGTGCATTCATTCAGTCCTTCTCAAATGGGGAATGGGGGTGACCCGAGAGAACGTTTTTTTTTTTCCCGTACGATAATAAAGTGTAATTGCACATCCATGACAGTAGGTGACAGTGTGGCTCTCATAGTCTGAGTGCGCAAGGAGTCTGCACTCCTCAGCAGAGCTTGTACTTAAACAGCAGTTTTACTAACAAATGTTATTTATAATCAAGGTGGAGAGGTGGGGGGTACAAAATATTTTTTTCTTCCTGGGGCGTGTAATAAAAAATATATATATATTGAGAAGTATTGCATTTATCAAGAGTAGAAAATACACTAGTAACTGGTTACTATCAAAAGAATATAAACATACTGTACACTTACCAGCCCTAAAATAGAGTTCAAATGCACAATTGAGTCAGATCTAAAGCAAGCAAAAAACAAAAAACAAACAAACACAAAAAGTGAAATGGATGGCAGTCCTTTTCTGTACGATTGAGTTTGGAACTGGAGTGTCCAATGCCAGAAATCCTGCTTGCAACTGTGGAGAGTGGCTCTGCACATACAAAACCAATCAAATCATCCATCCATCCGTCTGTCTGTGCATCCATCCATTTTCGATACTGTTTGTCTTCTTTAATGTCATAGGTGTGCTTGGCACAAAATGAAAAAGTCGGGAATCCCTTAATACACCCTGGAGTTAAACTTACAATAAAACCCACACAACAATTAACCCTTGATTGGACACTCATTAAATGCTAGACAATTCCGCCAAATAATTCCCAGAATTAAATATATGGGAGCAAGATTTCATCTTTCAAAACTTTAAACTTCATCACACAGACTTTGAGAGAAAGGCTTGTTGCTGGGGTTACATGTACCTTAGGTTGAATCCGTGCGGGGCCTGCGACGGATGGACACGACAGGGTACTCATCCTTCCTTATCTGCTATTTTGCCCAGTCAATAATAAGGACATCTAGATAAGGCCAGCCAAGCCTTGTGCACACATTGTCATCCTACTGAGACACTCGTCGACACCGACGTACGGACGATCTGCAAACAAAAGTGAAGATTCATAGACAGCAAGTAAAGCTGCAAATCCGAGCACACACACACTCACTCACTCACACACTCACGTATTTTATAATTTTGGCTAGCTGCTCTCAGTTACTTCCCAAAATCCATAACCCAGATCTCCTCAATGCAGTACAGACAGTTGATGGATCATAAACAGTGGCGGTTCTAGGAAGCTTTACGAGGGACAATTTAGAGTATTCGATTAACCTGCCAGTGTGTTTTTGGGATGAGGGAGGAAACCGGAGTACCCCGGAGAAAACCCACACAGGCACGGGGAGAACATGCAAACTCCACACAGGAAGGCCGGAGCCGGAATCAAACCCAGACCTCCTGCACTGTGAGGCCCATGTGCTAACCAGTTGCTCACTGTGCCGCCATCATAATTTATTTTAATGTAATTTTAATGTACCGTATTTTCACGACCATAAGGCGCCATTAAAAGTCTAGTGTATGAGCCGAGTTCCAAAGCCTGACTGAGCGCGCTTCTGGCCGACACGCTGTTTATATCGAGAAAAGGCGGGCGTAAGTGACGTCAGGCATGCGGAAGTCTGCCAATGAGTGAAGGGTGGGCGTGCCCAACAACACGGTGCGCCGAATGGTCGTGAAAATACGGTAATTATCATGGTGAATTTTCACCTGATTTTTTTGGCCCCTTTGGCTAGCAGACCCACAAAAAATCAATAAATGAAGTCAATAAAGTTATTGAAAAAGCGGATTATCCTGGCCTTTGTAGCTACATTACACCAATAAAAAGAGAATAGACAATATTATAGTACTTCACACTCATCTATATGCTTGCCAATACTGACTGGGAACGGCTAATATGAGATGCAGGTTGATGTATAAAATGAATGCTGTCATTTTAGATGTGTTTGTTCCACATTTGTATTTCCTAAATATAGCAATCCATTCCATATCTGATGCAATTTATTGAAACAAGACAATATAGACAATTTTTTTCTTGCTCATTTGAGAGAATCTTATTCTGACATTCAGATAAGCTCTGAGTAGCCTGCTACTTCATTCCTCTCTTGAAATGTGCTTGTCTTGCCATCGTTTTTTTATTTTACCCGACTAGCTATGTGTATTTCAAGACAAAGAGCGTGTGTTTTGTGTGCGTGCGGGGGTGTGTGCAGACGGATGACTGGCCAAGGTCTTTGAACACTAAGACCTGGATGAAGGATCGAAAGGCCCCTTGAAACCCCTGAAACCCCTTCAGTCTGCATTGACATCCTCCAGAGGCCAAAGAGTGAGGGAAGGGAGATCAAAACCAGAGAGAGGAGTCCAAGAGGTCGATGTGAAGTGAATGCGTGGAACATCTACAGTCTAAGGAAGTATACGCGTCTCGTGTAGCATTTTTAACAGGGTCACACGATGAGCAAAAAAGGCATCAAAACCGGGAAGAGCGCGCAGCTGTGAAATTCTGTCAATTCCTGGACAATGGACTGAATCATCACCCTCAGGGGCCATGCCAGGTCCGATGGCAGATGATTTCTGTGATGCTGCAGTTGCTTTGAAAGCTATCACCCTTCAAGTGTTCTCGGATGCCTGTTGAATTTCTGAATTTTTAACTTTGGGTCACTCCGAAAATCTGCTTCGTTTCTATTTGCAGGCCAAATGTCCTTGGTGGTTGATTAAGATGATAAGTATTAAATTTTCTGGCATGCGCTTCAAAGAGGAGAGCAAAAAATATATTCAGGAAGAATGCTGTGCTCTCAATCGTGGCTTTGTAAACTTGATCCTTTTCTCTCTAATTTTGTTTCATACAAACAGTGCCTAAAACAAGTGGAATGCATTACAAAACAGTCATATGACGCTGCTCTCTTCTTCAGCCGTAGGCACAAGAATTGAACCGATAGACCAGTTTCACCAAGTCAAAAGTAAACCGGTGCGATATCGAAGCGATGCAAACATGTCTTCAAATGCTACTAGTTAACGCCGCTTGCAGTTTAGGCGTGAACCCGACTTGTTAATTGATATGCGGGATCACATTTAGGTTGGATGACTTTTGTTGAGACTGGATCTTTGGGTCCTTGATGTTATTCGATGCTTTTCATCCTTTATTCGGTCACACAAGGACTGCTGTGACCTGCTTTTTGTCCGTATGTAAGCTTGAGTTACTCAATTTACGCATTGTTTGGCCTTCCATGCCCTGGTGCGCCCGGTTTTTTACTTTGAATTTTTGTTTATACAACTTTTAGTTTGCCATTTTCGTCTCCTGTCTGCTTCTGGGTCCAAATCTTGCCCCTTGTGTCATAACTTTCTCACCACAACAGCCAAATCTCTTGAATGACTGTGCGCTTTACTGAATCCATGCTGCATGTACTGAAGTCAGGCGAGTGTACCATTACACAATCAGCAGCTTAGCTTGAAACCCAATTCTTATAATTGCACTTTATTAAAAATGGCACTAACTGGATGCAGCCTGATCGGATTGTGTTTTAAATTTCATGTATGTTTATTAGCCAGCACGTCGGCTTCACAGTGCAGAGGTACCGGGTTCGATTCCAGCTCCGGCCTCCCTGTGTGGAGTTTGCATGTTCTCCCCGGGTTTGTGTGGGTTTTCTCCGGGTGCTCCGGTTTCCTCCCACATTCCAAAGACATGCATGGCAGGCTGATTGATCACTCTAAACTGTCCCTAGGTGTGAGTGTGGGTGTGGATGGTTGTTCGTGTCTGTGTGCCCTGCAATTGGCTGGCAACCGATTCAGGGTGTCCCCCGCCTACTGCCCGGAGACGGCTGGGATAGGCTCCAGCACCCCCCGCGACCCTAGTGAGGATCAAGCGGTTCGGAAGATGAATGAATGAATGTTTATTAGCCAACCAAATAGAGTTGTCATTGAAAAACTGTCAAATGTCAATTAAATAAAACAAACATATATTTTTTTGTATTCCCAAAAACATTGTTCAATACATACATCTGTTGATTTTATTTTTTATATTTTTTTGGTCATAAGTTGACAGTACAAAAACAAATATTTTGACAATTTTTGTCAGGATCATCACGACATGTTACTAATAAATGTATTTTGGACGAACCCAACACTGAAGGATGCCAGTAAGAAAGCATGATCATAAACCTAGCATGCCACGCCGAGCATTTCATGAATGCATCAACTCCTCAATAGTCTTCTTAAAATTACCACCCACACACCTACTTAGCAATTCAGCAGGAAACAATTAAAAAACAAATCATCAGCCCTAGACATGACACCAAAGCAACGAAACATGGCAACGGTGATCAATAGCGCGTCTGAAATTCATCACTCGAGGTGAGTGAACTCAGCGGCACACTATGTAGGTTAACAGTCATTGAGCTCTGGTCAGAAAGAATCCCGTACCGATTCCTCCCGTTCTGGTCTTACCAAGAATTCCCGACCTGACACTTTGCTCATTGACGAGTGATACCCGAGGCGCACAAAAAACACCCACAAAAAGTGTCAAGAGATCATTTCTGATTTCATTATTCATCTATTATTTTTGTAAGCAGATGAGCAGCGTGATTAATAATTTGTTTTTCTCATCACGGGACTTCTCGGTTCGGCTCTCGCTCTCTACCCTAACGTTCGTCGGTCGAATGTAGAGCAGTTGAAGACCCATATGGATTTTTGCCCAGAGCCATGTGGGCTGATCTCAAAGAGAGCTTGTAAGAAATGTCTGCAAGAGGGAGAGTGCCAAAGTGAGAAAGGAAGACTGTAGGGTGGACATAAATCTCCCCAAAAAGGAGCATCTGACACAAACAAGGTGCTAGTCTGACCCTCGACATGAGGAAACTGAGAGGAAAACAACGCTGAAACAAAAAGCGAAAAAATGTGGAGGGAGGCAAAAATAACCAAAGGAGGTGCTTTCATTTCCCCACTTTGTACTCGCCTTTTCTACATTTTCAACAAGAAAAATAATGCCCACTTCGAGTGTGTCCGTCGGGCCACAATCTGTCAGCGTGCTTTGATGTGCTCATTGCAGCCTCCTCTGAAGTCCCGTACGCCAAGTTCCGCTAACAAAGGGAATAAAATAGGAGGATAAAGAAAGACGAAAGAGCGGCCTGTTTTTTGTATTTGGCAATGCGCGGCTTGTATTCCTCGTGGATTTGTGCCTTCAGCTCTTGTTCCGTGCATTCTCATTCCCATCTCAATCGCTTCCTCTGCAGGGCTGATGTTCACCGCTTGGTCAAAACACAAAGAAAGTTAATGATCAAACAGGTAAATTCCACTGTTATTCGAAGTTTTTGTTATCCTCTTTCTTGTCCCAATGGCATCAGCTTACTCGATGCAGGTTTAAATGCCAAAATGTATGTACGCACAAACACGTGCGCACACACACACATTTTTATTGATGCTGCATAGAATGTCCTGTACCTTACGTAAATTCATTTGTTTCAGGTCGTTCAAGGCTCATACTTCATTTCTGACCTCAGCAACTTTATTTTCTTGAACCCAATTGATCTGAACTCAACTAATTCTAAAGTACCTTAAAAGCAACTACAGTCAAACCTCGGCTTTCGAATGTCTATGTTGTCGACCCAAATCGGTTTTCGACCAAACATTTCGAGTTTTTTTTATGCCTCGGATGACGACCGAATTTCGGTTTTCAAACAAACTGAGTGCACTTGAATGCGTCACTTGACTCCTCTCGCCTTCCTAACACGAGGAAGTGACGCTTCCTCGGGTAGATGAGTACCGTATTTTCACGACTATAAGACGCCATTAAAAATCTTAAATGTTCTCCAAAATGGTCAGGACGCCTTATAATGCGGAGCGTCTTGTGTATGAGCCGAGTTCCAAAGCCTGACTGAGAGCGCTTCTGGCCGACACGCTGTTTATATAGAGAAAAGGCGGGACGTGAGTGACGACAGGCATGCGGAAGTCCGCCAATGAGTGAAGGGTGGGCGTGTAAGAGGACGCTAAAGGCACGGCCCTTGCAGGTACCAGTCGCCAATGAGTGAAGGGTGGGCGTGTAAGAGGACGCTAAAGGCACGCCCCTAGCAGGTACCAGTCGCCAATGAGTGAAGGGTGAGCGTGTAAGAGGTGAAGAGAAAAACGTGAGTACATTGTGAAATGGCTGAATAAAGTACAACCGAACTCAGTTTTGCTTCCGTTGCCTTTTTAAAAACGTGTTTCTAGCGTGCGTGCATGCATGCCGTATGTTTAAGCTGGCGTATGTTTTACCACGCCTGGCTGCAACCAATAATACAGTGCGTTTTGTGCATGTGTCAAACACAGAAATAGCACCCGTTACTGAGACTGCGCCCAACAATACGGTGCGCCGAAAGGTCGTGAAAATACGGTACTTAATGCCCATAGTTGAAGTCGTTATTGCCAACACTGACAACGACCAATATCAGCAGGCCAGGATCACAGATGTCACTGGTTGAGATGCTGAAACTGTAATCTTGTGGTCACAGCGTGCATGACAACATTCACATTTGCTACAAACTGAGTTTGAATCAAAACAACAACAATTGCAGTTTTCTAACAGCCGATAATCCCTTTGTTGGTGAGTTACACACACACACACACACACACACACACACAGCAGGAATTTGTTGGTGAAGAACGAATGATTTCTTCTGTCCAATTTCATCCTCTTTCTGGCTCTCCACTTTATATTATTCCCGGCACTTGTCTCTCTCCATATCTCCTCCGGGAATACATGTTTCTCCGAGTGGACGTTGGCTGGCTCCATACTGGGGTGAATCTCCTTGCAGTTGCAGCGTCGTAGACAACAAACAAGCTGCCTGGGAAAGTGCAGACCGAGACACAGAGGAGGATCATGGTGGAAGGCAGTCTCCAAGTGCCCGCTTCACAGATCTGTCATCTGCCTGGCCAACTTTACGTCATCTGCCTGTGGAGATCTGCTTGCAATTCTTTATAATCATACTTTGACCTCCTGTATAGACTCAAGCAAATCACTTTATCAAGAACTGACCCCCCTCTTCCCCATTTTAAGTGCTGTGTAACTGCTTCCATTGGCGAAGAATCAAGGCAGTTGTGTTCATGCCCACAACAGCGCACAACCCCCGTTTTGAACTGTGCCAAGCTCTGTGTAACTGTGAATATAATCACATTTTGTCCAGCCTGCCTCCATGCTATGTTTGACAGCTCGCTGCGCTAAATTTGTGCTGGGCTTGAAAACAGAGCCCTAAAAAAGTGGCAAAGTGCAAATTCAAAGAGAGTCAGTGGACCTGTTTTATCAGGCTGCCAATTGACAAAACATCCTTGACTCATCACTGTATGTTTCAGTCATTTCTCTATGAACATATATACTGTTCTTGTAGTTGTGTTTTTAAAAAAAGGCTATTATGCAATGAATTTTCAGGCAACCAGCAGGAAACAAATTGCTTGTTACCAAAATTGTTTCCAGCAATTTCCGCTTGTGCACAGCTCGGTTTTTGTGGCGTGAAATCAATGACCGCCTTCAATCTGAGAAAAACCAAATAAATAAATAAAGCACACGGGCCTTGTTTCACATCAAAGACGAGCCTGCATTTTCCGTGTTGTGTAAGCCTGTTCTTATTCCGTTCACTTGACCTTCTGGCACCGTGGCCCAGTTCTGGCTGACAGAGACAACAAAGAGTGATCTCAAGCTCACAGATCATTGCGCAACCATTGTCAGGGAAGGCTTAGTACAGAAATAACCAAAGGGCGAAGAGGAGGGCCTCATCTTTCACTCAACCTGTTCACCTGCATACTGACACAAACATACAGGGATGCACAATTATGGGGGAGAAGTACTGTAGAAAACAGTACAGCGCACACAACTAAACACAGCATGTACATAAGTTCAAATATGAAAAGTGAAGAGGAATATCCCAACCTGAAGGCTTATGAGAGCCATTAAAGAAGCAAACCACGCAATGCAGCAGCATTTTTTTATTTTTGATACTGTTCTCTCTGATGAGTTACACAGCAAACACCAATGATGAACATCAGCCATTTTTTTTGGCTTATGACATAAATAATTGTTTCGTCATTCTATTTAAATTCTGTTTAAGTAACTTGCTCGGGTTTTAATCTATACTAGCTTGTAAAAAAAATACTTAATAATTAAAGCTCCAAAATAGCAGACGTTTTTGGGGAACCCCCTTCAGTTTCATATTAAAAACACAAAAAAAACAAAACCAAAAAAAAAAACTTGGACCCATAAGACATTTTTGTTGATGGTTTTTATTTTGATTCTAAGGCTGGACGGTAAAAAAGCTTGTGCCCGAATATTACAGAGCCATCAGTAAAATAAAGCTGAGTTTCTTATTTCTCCCTCCATCCCTCTCCCAATAACACAGCCATCGCTCACTCAGGCCCCAGGGTTTGTCTATGAAATTAAAATAAAGTGAATGAAGTTTGCCTTTGAAGAATGGACAGATAGAGTGAAAGGGCTTAAACGACAGAATGGAAAAAGGGGGAGTGAGCTGTCGGGGGTCTCGAGGAGAATGGGTGAATGTGAAGGGGAGAGATTGGAGGGCTGTGGGGTAAGCAATGGGAGCGCAATTAAAAGTGCACACACTGGCAAAAATCAGGGTGCTTTCAAGGCAGAGTAGCCACAGACCTCTTCGGGGAACTCATCACACTAAGGCGATATGTTTGAAGATGATGAGAGAACTGCTAACTGATGGTTAAAAACAGTCCAGGAGGTGCTATGCCCCCCCGTTAGCTCACTCTGAGCCTCCTGCTTTCCTACTTACTGTTCTTACTTGTGTCCTTCATTTTCCAAAGTTGAGCAAAAACTGCAAAGAAATATTATACCTGGTGAGGAATGCCTCTGATTCCGTTTTAACTGGATAACAAAACAGGATGCCATGTTTAAAAAAAAAAGAGATATATTGTGTTGTATGAAATGAAGAAGCAGCAAAGTTAAAAACTACACTCAAAATATGTGGAAACCGGTGGTCCCAGAGGCCAAAAAGGACTAGTTCTTCATCGGAGGGGCATCCCTCACCGCTGGTGTCCACCAGTGGCTTTGAGGATGGCCGCCACGACAGTTCCCGATCACTTTACGGCCACAGCTCCTGTCAGCCACGTGGAGACGCGAAAGATGATCCACTCTGACTAAGCGTCTCTGCCGGGCATTACCACCAGATCCTCCCGATATATTTGCATGCAAAGAAAGAAAAAAAGAGTGGCCAAAATTTGGTTTTGTAAGGAAGTCCATGAAAATAAGTGATGAACTGAAGTCATAAAATAATTTACCATAATTTCCGCAATATAGAGCGCACCTGATTATAAGCCGCACCCACTACATTTTTAGATGAAAACCAATTTTGTCCATACACAAGCCGCACCTGTATATAAGTCGCATGTGCCCACATTAAAACATGTCAACATATTTACAAAGAAAGACGGTACACAGAGAGAATTTTCAAAGTTTTAATAATATAACTTAATAATAATAATATACCTTTCTTCCCAAACGGTGCCTGTGACGCGGCAGTAAAACGGTAGCAACATGCTAACAACAGGCTAGCAACAGAATAACAATGCGTCATATGCCTTTCTTTTTGCATTTTCCATGATGAGGGTATGTTCACGCTAATTTAATTGATGCACAAGACAAGAAGTTGCAGTCTTCCTCGACGCATATATTCCACCGGTCTTAATCTTACCTTTTCTACTCGACCGCCCCCTGGCGGCCGTTAGAAAAATTACACAAATTGGCCGCATCACTGTATAAGCCGCAGGGTTGAAAGTTTGGGGAAAAAAAGTAGCGGCTTATAGTCCGGAATTTACGGTAAATACAAAATAATAAAATGTCATACCAAACTGCGGTGTGGACAATTTACATTGCTGTTGTAACTCACCAAAGTCTAAGAAACAGATCAACAGTTCATTTGTGATGCATGAATGATCATTTCTGCATTGGTGTTGAAATTCATCATCACAGGCTTCTTCACAGTCTCTTCTTGAGTGTCTTCTGCCTCTAATTACGGGGTCAAAAAAGCAATTTGTACCATTGCAGAAATTCGTTCATGCATTCTGTCTGACACACACACACACACACACACACACACACACACACACACACACACACACACACACACACACACGAGGACAAGTAAAGATGAAATAAACACTTAAACACCTCTCACACCATGCTAAGTCACCAGCTGCTGGCAGCACCTCCCCAACAGGCTGGGAAAAGGACAAAAGAGAGAAATAATAGTTATTTGGGCAACGGATGGGGAAGACCATGGATGGGCAGATGATGGGGTTGCTCAGCAAGTAGTCATGGGGGAAACCGGGCATAGTTAGTGCGGTTACCAGCATTGTTTTCAGCCTCTTTTAAAAGAGCGGTGAAAAAAGCAACTATTTTATGTAAATGTATTTCATGTAGTTATTTCATACAATGTTGTTCCATATACCGGTAGTTCCATTCAGAAGTGTGGGGTCACTTTGACAAACAATTATGACCATTCATCGTAAGAATTCCATGCCGGATTGGTTAAGAATGATGACGATCGACTCTGTTAAATTACAGAGCAGAGGTGGTTATTCAGTGACTGTGGGTTGAAGATGGAAGACGAATGGAATGCGGGTTCAACGTCGGAAAGATAAATGGAAGCAACGAACCGTCAATCTGAAAGTGTGGACTTTGAATGGTGGTTTTATGACACGTGAAGCAAAAAGTTGGTTGACATGGTGACTAGGAGAAATGTAGAGTTATTGTGTGTCCTGGAGACGAGAGGGAGAAGTACAGAGAAAGCTGATCTGTCTTCTACTAATCATCATTCCTTTCATTTCATTTCCAGCGCCGATCTCGAGAAAGCCAATGACAGGGTAAGGAAAGCGGAATTATCATACGACATAAGGACGTCTGGAGCGACAGACTTATGTTTGAATAGTACAAGACATGTACTTTGTATGAGGGTAGTAGAACAGGTGTGAGGTGTGCTGTAGCTGTGACAGAGGAGTTTAAGGTGGTGGATGGGCTGCATCAGGGATCAATTCTAAGCTCCTTTCTGTTTGCAACGGTGATGGATCAGCTGACAGATGATGTTAGATCAGAATCCCCATGGACGATGATGTTTTCTGATGACATTGTAATTTAGAACGAAAGAAAGGGGGAGATGGAGAAACACGGAAAAGGTGGAGGCATGCTCTGGAAATACGATGAATGAAGATGAGCAGGGTAACACAGAATATCCATCCATTTTCCGAACCGCTTGATCCTCACTAGGGTCGCGGGGGGTGCTGGAGCCTATCCCAGCTGTCTCCGGGCAGTAGGCGGGGGACACCCTGAATCGGTTGACAGCCAATCGCAGGGCAACACATAATATATATGAGTGAATGAGAGATCTGGAGGAGGCAGAATTACAGGGAGAAGAGATAGCGAAGGTCGATAACTTTAAATACTTGTGTTCAACAGTCCAGAGCAATGGTGACGATGGTAAGGAGGTGAAGAAACAGATCCAAGCAGGTTGAAACAATTGGAGGAATGTGTCAGGAGCGCTATGTGACAGAAGAGTCTCTGCTAAGATGAAGGGTAATGTTTACAAGACAGTGTCGAGTATGGCTATCATGGACGGATTAGAATTAGTGGCACTGAAGAAATGACAGGAAGCAGAGCCGGAAGTGGTCAAAATGAAGGTATTGAGTCCCCAGGATGGATAAGATAAGACATGAGCTCGACAAAGGGACAATCAAGGTGAAATGTTTTGGGTAAAAATTGAAGAGAGCTGACTTAAATGGTTTGGACATGTCCAGAGGCGATGGAGAAATTTGAGTAGCCTGTATTTTGAGTATGGAGCTGGCGGGAAAGAGAGCAGGAGGAGGACCTGAAAGAAGGTTGATGGATGTAGTGAGGGAAGACATGAGGGCAGGTAGTGTTAGAGAGGAGGATACGGAAAATAGACTTCGATGGAAAAGGATGACAAGCTGTGGTGACCCCCTAAAGGGAAAAGAAGAAAAACACAAGTGCATATGTAGATGTCTATAAATCTTTGTTCTTGCAATTCTTAATGAACTCACTATTTCACAAGTCAAAGTCAAAAGCCTGCACTTAAACTGTGACATGCGGAATGTATGACAAAGCAGTGAAGGGGTTTGGGTGGGTACACACACACACACACGCACAAGGTTTGCGTGCTCTTCCCTACCCTCCGCACGGTGTAAGGGACAGGGCAGTGCTTTCAGAGGCATGTCAACTGGACACATTAACTCATAAAATACCCCCTTCCCATGAAATATGCAGTGCCAGGCCACAAGGATGGAAGTTGAATATCCATAATTGATGTAAATGAGGAGCTCTCCCACGACAAACACTGTGCGGATCTGTCCCTCTTTCTGTGTGTGTGTGTGTGTGTGTGTGTGTGTGTGTGTGTGTGTGTGTGTGTGTGTGTGTGTGCCACATAGGGAAATAAGACTGCGCTGAATTTTAAGGTAAGGTCATATCTTGTACCATCATGCAGTCAAGCTTTAAAAGAGTAGTGATGCAGCTAAGAACAAAACCAGAACAATGTAACCCGACGTACCACAGATTGTTGAGTACATCAAATGACAGACTGAATTTATTGAGCGATTTTGGTGAAATATAAAACAGAAGTCAGACACAAATAGGGAGACATTTTTGATTTGACATTCGCATTTAAATCTTCCATACTGACCCGGTCTGAATGAATAACAACCTGGAACCTAAATAATGTATGGATTGCCTGCTTTTTTTTCACTTGCCTTGTTTGCCAAGTAACTGGATGTTTCACTTGATTGGCCCGCAAGACGGATGAATATTTTACAGAGCATAACCGCCATCTCTTTCTCCCGTCAGCATCTCTGACATGCAAACGAACAAGAAGATCATGTTCGCATGGGGTAAGTGAGGTGAGGGTGAAAGCACGCTATACAGATGATCTGACCTGCACTTCATTCTTTCACTGACTGCTCAACTTACTCAACTGATCAAAGCAAAACTCGGTTGGGCTGTGATGCTGATTGCATCACAAGCTGATACTGGCTGAATGTTGTCAGCTGCTGTTAAAAAAGTTCAGTCTGTGACTATTGCGGACACATGCACGACAACATGATCCGCAAGGTGAGATCTTGCACTTTGCCTGGTATCGTCATACATTGACCCCAGCGAGTCTATTTTTGTTTCTGCATTGTCATGGAAGGCATACAGTCCGACTACCCTGATTTGAAAACTAATGAGGGGTGCCACCACGATTGGCTGGAATTCAACTAGGTTCAATCCGGCAACAGTGCATAACGGTGCAAACTCCAAAGAAAAAATCGGATTTATTCATTCATTCATTCATTTTCCGAACCGCTTGATCCTCACTAGGGTCGCGGGGGGATGCTGGAGCCTGTCCCAGCTGTCTTCGGGCAGTAGGCGGGGGACACCCTGAATCGGTTGCCAGCCAATCGCAGGGCACACAGAGACAAACAACCATTCACACTCACATTCACACCGAGGGACAATTTAGGGTGCTCAATCAGCCTGCCATGCATGTTTTTGGAATGTGGGAGGAAACCGGAGTACCCGGAGAAAACCCACGCAGGCCCAGGGAGAACATGCAAATTCCACACAGGGAGGCCGGAGCTGGAATTGAACCCGGTACCTCTGCACTGTGAAGTCGACGTGCTAACCACTGGACTACCGGGCCGCCCATCGGATTTATTGTGATTCCCATTTGTCGTTTCACAAAATGAAAATATGGAATATCTCGTAGTTTGCAACAATATTGTCAAACTTTTTTCACCCCAAAATTACAAACCCTCAAATGTTGACGTCTCTGCATCTCTTTTACGGTATGATGATCTCAAAGTGTTTGTCCCCCATGCTCAATCAATGGACACGTTGTCTCGGATTTGACCTTGTGCATAACACTATCGGATGAAATTAACAATTCAATGTTAAGTCTTCAAGGTTATGGTCCTATTAATGCAAAATTGAGTGGAATAAAACGTTTATATTTTTCCAAGCGACAATTATCTGGCTCACCCGACATTCTCTGCTGGTTCTCGCGTTGAATAGCAACCTTCTAATCAAGACTGAGACTTGACTGCAGTCTTGATTTTAATCACCCTCACATAGTCCCTTGCCAAATTCTTAGAGGCTAACAGCCATTAAAAATTTAGCAGCAATTCCTCACCTTGTGCAGTGCAGCTATTTGTTGTCCGGCTTTAAACTGTGTAAAATAATATATTATTGAATTCTGGGGGGGAGGAGTGGAGAGGGGAGTTGGTAAGAGGGAGGGAAAGCCACTGAGGGAGACCAAGGTCGGCTCGTTTTGCCTGAGGAACTGTCGATCAATATCATTTGGTCAATAACTTCTTTATTACTACCACTATCACTCCAAGCACTTTCCCCCTTCTCTATCTCTCTAAATACTGTTCAAATATTGAACCATGTGCTAAAGTAAAACGTGAAGTCCTATCACAGAAACCCTAAAGAGATATGCTAATGTTGACTATTCAAACATTAATTTCACAGAGAAAATAAATGGTATGTGCTTAATCCCCATCATCAATTTCTCTTCATTTTATTTTCGATTATTGATTCTATATGCTTAAATAATTATTGATTTAGGCACATCTTACCAAGGACTGTTGATTCTGTATCATCTCTATAAATTCCTTATTTGAACAGGGGGACCTTGCCGATTTCCTTTTGGAAGTGTGTACAGTATATTCATACCTGGGGGTGGGCATTCCATCAGTACTAACAGAACAGAAGATTCGTCAGTCTGTCACTGACTTACGGCCGTTTTGATGAAAGACGGGAAAGCCACTGACGGAAGTGTGTTTTCTTCCGTCACTGTAATCGTCGGTAACCGGGTCCAGTACTGCCAGACCTCTCAGTTTGTCATTGACGGACATCTGTTTCGCTTCAGAATAACATAAGCGCTCCTCGTCTGCCTCGTGTGTTTGTTCAAGGGGTTGAGTGGACTGCACTAAAAATAGGAAAATATATGTATTTTTTAAAAAGCTCCACTGGAGGAGATGCTCAACATAATCCACTATTGTTTAAGTTTTCTTTTGGGGGTTGACTAAACCCTGGAAACCCGAGAATGCGGTTTATTCATCGCCATGTTGGTAACAGAGCGCATTGCTTCAACTGGAAACTGGATTAATGAGAATGAGCCCTGGCAGTGAAGAAGTGGGCCATGAAATTAAAACGATAAACTGAAAAGCCGAAAAACGCTCGGAAGAAGAGAACAAAATGGCTAAAATGTGTGCAGTTTAGCACAAGGATTGGTGTCCAATGGAGGATCGTGTAGGCCGACTGCGAGTAAGCTCGAAGTCACACATGAGCACACCGGAGTGCAATCTGTGTGTTGCGTCGGCCTTTTACTTGATATTACCAAGTGAGTAGCAAAGAACCTGGGGTCAGTCTGGTGAGTTGTCAGTGTGAGTACCCCCTTGATGCTCCTTGCACCTCTTTTCATTTTGTATATGTGTGTTTCCCTGGGTTGTTTGATTAATAGCTGATTTTGCTCTCCTATTTTCGAGCAGCAGTGGAACTGAATCTCGATCGTGACTCAAATTTTGGCTGAACAAGCGCAAAGCAAAATATTGACGAAAAGCTTCCAACTGGAAAAACTCACAAGTTGGGTCACCTGTAAATCAAAGTACCACTAAATACCATACCGTACCATATTTTTGCTGCCCACAATGAGCCTTATTCTCACAGCACTCGGTGTAAAACTGGGCTCATTTTCATTTTCAAGCTGGGGCAAGTCTAGCGTGTTTGGTAGACCACGCTATGCGTCGATAGACGTTATGGCATATTCTATTGCCGCATCTGCCGATTTGGTGACAAAATGTAGACTAGATTTTAGACTCGATAAAAGCAAATCTCCGTCGTATATTTGATTGAGGCGGACAGATTCTGAGCTCCGCAGACGTGTGTGGTAGATGTCATTGAATTTCCTTTCTAAATATGACAACAGCGTGGGCTACTCCCTCTGAATCATTGTAGAAATCTATTTTCAGACTTGTGCAACACAACCAGCTTCCAATAAGAAACACAAAGGAGCAAGCATATGGACTTGTTTACTGCTGTTGAACCAAGACAGCAAAAGTGTTAGAAAAAGCCCCAGCCACCTGATTAGCTGGAAATGTTCAAGCGATATTTTTCCATCAATGTCAGAGTAGGCTAAGATTGGCTAGCAAACTGTTTGGGGTGTCGCTCACCGACTGCCCAAAATCAGCCTGGAAAGGCTCCAGCACGCCCGTGACCCTCGTGAGGGTAAAGCAGTTCAGATGATGGATGGATGTCAGAGTCAGAGAGTGTGTGTGTGTGTTCTTTGAACCGCTGATGGCCAATGTTGGTGCCCACCCCAGCTGTCAATTGGTGAGAGGCGGGGTACACCCTGAACTGGTCGCCAGCCAATCGCGGTGCTCAAACACACAAGCAACCATTCATATCTACAGACAATTTAGAGCAGTGGTTCTTAACCTGGGTTCGATCGAACCCTAGGGATTCTGTGGATCGGTCTCAGGGGGTTCGACGGAGCCTCTGCCATGGAGGTTAAGACACGCCCAACTCAAGATGTCAATTAGTTATGACACGCCCGCTTGGCCATCACTGGCTGCAGATGATCACATTACATTACTTGTCCAATCAGTGCTGTGGGAAATTTTGTTCGCGCAGTAGTCACCGTGTGACTGTCATGATAGTACGTCATACAATTTAAAAAAATAAAAAATAAAAAAACTATACTTAGGCCATGTAATTTTATTTACTTTTTTCAGTTTTTTTAAATGTCTTGCATTTGTAAAAAAACAAAACACATTTTTATTTTTCACTAATGAATGGTTCGGTGAACGTGCATATGAACCAGTTGGGTTTGATACCTCCAACAAGGTTAAGAACCACTGATTTAGAGTGTGTAACCTGCCATCCGTGTTTTTTTTTGAAGAATGGAAGGAAACCCGTGTACCTGGAGAAAATCCACATTGGCACAGGGAGAACACGCAAACTTCACGCAGTGGAGCCAGAGCCCGGATTCGAACCGTTGTCCTCAGAACTGTGATCCAAATCTGGCAAATGTAAGAAGATTGTTGCTCCATCGATAGATAGATAGATGGATAGGTTTGGACTATTACAAAGTCCCAAGCTGATTTTGCAGACACACTGTGAAAAAGGTTAAAGATTGTTGTTATAGTATATAGTTGAGGTACAGAACATTTGACACTGTCCGCTTGCTTGAGTAGAGTTTTACTGACCAGAACACGGTGTAATTAGGTCGTATGTGCTGCTGAAGCCAAAGCATGTTTCACATTTATAGCAGAGGGAAGTCTTTTATGTGAATCAAAATTAACATTCAATGTTGAGTCCACGAAAAGGGTGTATTCACGAATGAACAGTTTATAATCGAATTAGTTGTTTTATTTAATAGCCTGGGTTGTAATACATGGTGGCAGAATTGAGGTGAAAAAAAAAAAAATCTGTCCTGGGTTTGCATCCATTCAAGTCACGAATATACAATGCAGCCGTAGTTGTACTAATCCCTCACTGGCAGGGATAAAGATGCCAATTTCTATGTAAAAAGTGTTCATTACAACATTAGGTCTCTGGTGGTGAGGTTGTGAAGTTCCACATGGCTAATAACAGCCCCTGAATCTCCTCAGGACCCTGATCTTTTATTCAAGTCAGCCCTTGTGCAGTCCAACAAACTTCATTTATATTACATGTCCTAGTCAGCAGTATGGAGGGATAAATTAGCATACAGAGTCGCAGACACAGTGATTACAGGCTGACAGGCGACTTACACGCCCCCTGCAAAGAGCCGAACATGTCTTCATTTTATTTTTTTTTTCCCCCTCTTTCCTCTGTCCTTCTTTGGCCCGGAGCAGTTGATACAAGGTTTTATAATAGAGCAGAACACAGGAGAGATGAGGCGAAGGGAGCTTTAATAATGAATGGATGACGCTGGCGATGGGGGGGGGGGGGGCAAAATGGGAAGCTACCGAGAAATAAGAGACCTTTAATTAAAGCAGATTTTTGCAAAAAAAAAATGTCAAGGGAGTATTTTCATTTTGATCAGTTACACGTCAAAGCAATTGTGCATTTTCCCTGTCTAGTAGAGTTTGTCTCTTTGACACTTTATTGGAAGTTATATTTGATTGTAACAATCATTCAAATGACATCATCAATAATGTTCGGGTGGAACGGTGTTCAGACATTGGTTGACCTGGGATTGGTCTCTATTTTAAACACATTTTTCACACGGAAAACTGGAAAATGAAAATAATCAGTTCCGAGGTCAAACTATTATAACACTGTTATTGCACACACGTGCACTGTGCTAAATACTGTAACCTGTTTTACATCGTTGGACTGAATTTACGAAAGGATTCCGTGGCTTTTGCCTGGCGCTAACCAGTAAAAACGGAGCAAACAGAAACTGTCGCACGCGCAGATGGTGAAACGCTCCACAAACTGCAACGCCAAGCAGAAACCATCTCGTTGCACCGGTGGTATTTAGGCATATTTAAATGAGGTAATAGGCCTATATGTGGTTGAGAAATTGCCCACCTCTATGTAAATTATCTTCCCTGATAAACAACGTCAAATGCAGTCTAACATCCGTACGAATAGCCACATGCCGCTTGAGTCGGAAAGCTGGTGTCAAATTGGCGCTTTTCTGTTTAAGCCTCTTCAAGACACAGCCGCACGGACAAAGCAACGTCATGCCAGGCAGGGCCGCCCCTCCCTCCACGCGAATCATGCATTTTGCATTGGGCCCCATCCGCTGTGGGGGCCCACATTTTGTGCGATAGGAAAAAAAACTAATTTCGGGCCATGAAGGAGACTGGCGTACGGCCTCTGTATGCATCTGTGTGAGTGGGAGAGCAAGAGAGGGAGCAAGAGAGAGAGAGAGTTTCAGGAATAAGAGAACTATGTAAATGCCAGTTGGTGTGGGGGGCTGCGGTAATGTATTCAGGACAGGCCTGGCTAACCACTGCTATCAAAGGGACCTGCCTGACGAACTGTAATAACTGGAAAATTATTTTGATAGCCTGAAACAATCTTGGATATCACAGAACTTTATTAAAATAATATCAAATCAAATTAGCCTGTATCCCCATAATGAATTAAGTAACAGGTTACGCCGATATTAATCTCCGAGCTGGCTCGCAGGCATGACGGCTCCGGCATTTAATCAGGACTGCAGCTCTCTCCCTCCCTCCTCCCCTTCTCTATGGGAAGGTCTTTTAACACACACATCCAGGAGATATCCTCCACGAGCTGACAGCCTCGTATTTGTGTGGCGCTAAAGAGAAAAAAAAAAAGGCTTCAAAGACATACTTTCCCTTTCGCTGAAAATAACGGTGGTTTTGCCCCATTTCCCTGCATCGTCACATACACCCATTGAGGTTATTCAAGAGCAAATTCTATGTCTTTGAGGCATTTTTTGTGTGTGTGTGCGTGTGTGTGTGGATGGTTGGAAGGGATGTGGGGCAAGTGGGGTCTCTGGAGAGTTGTGATTAGCAGCTGACCCAAAGGGAGAGAAATTAGAAGTATGCACTCCCCTCCCTTTTCTCAGGGTCGCTGTCCTTCCCGCACACACCCCTTCGCTGCACCCGTGTTCGTGCCAAACAAGAGAAGAGTCACACAAATGTATGTAGCTCAAAGTGGAATCAGGATTCTATTTATCTGTAATCTATAAATGTAAACTTTCAACTTGAATATCTCCCACGTGACGGAACACTATGACAATGAATACGAAGTAATGAAATCCATTATTCAATAGCAGAATTCAACAAGGCGATTCAAAGTGCTTAAAATAGGACCACATACAGTACATTAAAAAATACAGTCTATACAAGTCTGGACAAAATATCAAAATGAGAAAAACACAGAAAAGCAACAAACAATTGTGTGGAAAATCCTTTCGGTTTCATTAGCATGCTTTTGGCTTTAACATGTACATGGTTAGGCACAATTTTGATGTGTAGTCGAAGACAGCTGGGTTAGGCTTCAGCAAGGGCACGGCACTCGTGAGGATAAAGCGGCTCGGATAATGGAAGGATGGATGGATGGATGTCTTGTTAAACCCACTACATCGCTACAGTATGTGAAGAGAAAACGTCTCATTTACTTTTCTAAAGTTTCAGTTTGTGCATGTCTGTTGATGTTTTCCATGCCCCAAAAATAATAATAATGTATATAATTTGAATTTTCTCTGAATTTTCTACCTCAAAATGTCACATTCAAACTATCTGGAAATAGTGTATTAGTAGTGCAATGGTTACGGGTGGGTTTGCTTTGAGAAGCGGCCACTCCACTGACAATTTGGTGGCGGAAAGTAGACTAAAATATACACCTCCCTTGTGTGTGAAAAGCCCTGGTAAGGCCCTGGTAAGGTGCACAACCCTCATGAACATTTTCGCCAGAAGTTTCACTATTTCATCCATCTGTACATGGAATCGTGAATATGGTTAAGTACTGTTCTAAAACACAGTCCAGAGTATATGCACTGTTTTTACTGTATTTTTCCACTTCGCGGTAGATGTCTTCGAACCAAGAAACGGGCATGTGCAGTCGAGTTCCTTGTTGCATCGCTTCGAGAAACACCCACATCTGTCAGCCAATTGTCAGATGACAGTGACATCACTGCCCTCCTCGGCCTGCATTCTAGAATCCGGTTGGAAGAAGTTCTGAGAGTAATGGTTCTGTTTTAACCACACATTAAAAAAAAAAAATGTGTGTGTGTATATATATATATATATATATATATATATATATCCATCCATCCATTCTCCAAAATCACAAGGGGGTGTGTGTGCAGTATATATATATACACATACATATATATATATATATATATATATATATATATATATATATATATATATATATATATATATGTATCCATCCATCCATTCTCCAATCCACTTTATCCTCACAAGGGGTGTTGGTGGGTATATATATATATATTGTGTTGGTATGGTATATATATATATATACGTATGGTATATATATATATATATATGGTATATATATATATACGTATATATATATATATATATATATATATATATATATATATATATATGGAAAAACACAGGAAGGGTGGAACCAGGCTGGTTTGGGGCAGAACCGATGCAATGAAAAAGGAGGTTTAGACCACAGATCCGAAATACATTGTATGGCAGATGAAAGACACAATATCAGTCGATTAAACACCTTTCCTGGTGACCCGTCTAGCAATCACGGCTCATGAAGAGGTGAAAAAGCAGAACCTCTTTTGCCTCCTTCCACAACCTCTGGTCCCCCTTCACCCCTTTTCTTGTCTTCCACCTCCAACCCCCACTGGATGATCTTGCTGCTGTCGCTTCTCTCTTATCTGTCCCCTGCTTGCGTCTTTCTTCACCCCTCCCTCCTCCTTGTTGTGTTGCCCGGCAGACTGCGATCGTAGGCCACCTCGGGGTGGGAGTGATGGTAGGGACACTAAATCTTTTGATGCAGCCGTTTGCGGAGATAGCATCTGAACTTGCCGCGCCTTTGCCAGGCAGCGTTGACAGATGTAGCAAGACCCTTCCACTGCTCCCAGCTATTGGATATCTATTACTGCTGGTACTGTGTGTGTCTGCGTGTTGGGGTGGGAGTGTGTGCGTGGGTGTGTGATATCCAAGCAAAAGGTTGCACACAAATGTCTTCAAGAACAAATTTGTCACAACCATCAGAGCACACCCCCCACACACACACTCACTCACTCACTTACATCCCAAACGGGTTTCCAACAGCCTGTACACAAAATAAGTTATGTCACTCAAATTCTCATATTCATATCATATAAACCCATCTTTCCTATTAAAGTCCGGGGCACTTAGAGGAGCAATCGTGAAATATGAACCTTTTTTATCTCGCAATCCAGGTACATTCATCCCTGCGCGTCGGAACATGTGCGCCCTTGAACTTGTGCACTTGGCATACGCACACATCCTGCGCTCGGTAGCATTCCCATTTTATGGTCTCAAAAGAGTGACATATTTGGTCTGGAAATAGAGCTAAGAGAGCGAGTGACAAAACCGTCGCAAAGTGATGCATTTCCAAACTGTCCCTGCGTCCATATGGTGACACGTTTCAATGACAACGTGTGGCCTGCTGATATCCGTGAGGAAGTGCAATACGTTCCGTGCCGCGCTTTGAATAAATACATTACGTTACAATGACTTCTGGAATGGCGAGGAAACCGCTCGATGCACAATGCAGGTGATTTGTGGTTGATTGCCTGGCTAGCGAATACACACAGTCTTCTTTCAATTTGTTTTATTTTCTGGAATGCTTATGCACCTGTGTACTTCTGTAATTACGGGTGCATGATGCATGCGACTGATGCGTTTGTGTTGACGTAAATACTGTTTGAATGTAGGTGCATGTGCGCGTCTGCGGTTTCCTCCAGAGGGGTATAAGTGTGTGCCATCTGGCAGCTCGGGAGGATGAGGAAGCTGGGGTGGGGGTTCCCGTTATCATGGCTCCTCCGCCCTCCTCTGCAACCCCAATAGGCCTCTCTGTATCCTTTACCCCCTTAAGACACAAACATATACACATTTGTTGACAGACTTTAAAGTGTGAAATCTAGGCAAAGTTGTATATGTTTGGAACCACAACCACTGAATAACAACAAAAAATATGATATAATTTACCGTAATTTACGCACTATAGAGCGCACCTGATTATAAGCCGCACCCACTACATTTTTAGAGGAAAACCAATTTTGTACATACACAAGCCGCACCTATATATAAGCCGCATGTGCCCACATTAAAACATGTCAACATATTTACAAAGGAAGACGGTACACAGAGAGAGTTTTCAAAGTTTTAATCATATAACTTAACAAGAATAATAATATAACTTTCTTCCCAAATGGTGCCTGTGACGCGGCAGTAAAACTGTAGCAACATGGTAACAACACGCTAGCAACAGAATAGCAACACAGTATAACAGGTCTGGTAAAAGAACATACCGGTACTTGTAAAAATCACGGTGAGCCGTCTTCATCTTCGTCCTGTGAACTGAAGCCATCAAAGTCACCGTCCTCAGTGTCGGAATTAAACAGTGTCATAAAGACCGGTCTTAATCTTACCGTTTCCACGCGAGTGCCCCTGGTGGCCGTTAGAAAAATTACACATATTGGCCGCATCACTGTATAAGCCACAGGGTTGAAAGTTTGGGAAAAAAGTAGCGGCTTATAGTCCGGAATTTACGGTAATTGACATTCTCAAAATGACCTTACTGCTTTTAAAACAGTGTTTGTTAAAAATGAAGGGATCGGGGGAACATTAACACCAATGTTTGTAAGCATCAGTGTTTGGATCTTTGTGTCTGAGTGGCAGACTCATGCCAGGCAGAAAGTGAAATTAGTTGTCAACATGAGAAAGAAACATTAAATCTTCAAGAGACCCTCACACTGTAAATTGAAGAGCCTTTCTGGTATTGAGTGGACGGCAGTCCCGGGGTGGCTAATGGTCCTCATTGTTGGGAACCAGTGATACTCGGTAAATATCCTTCCATTATCTATACAGCTGGATGCCATTGGGAGAGAGGCAGTACATCGTGGACAGATTGCCAGGCAATCACAGGGCTGACACCCAGAGACAGAAAACCAAGCCATCAATTAACCTCGACGCACGTTATTGGTTCCGTGGGAGGAAGCCGGAAGACTCCGAGAGAAAGATAGAAAACATAAACCTCTTACTGTGTTTTGACAATGCTCACCACTGTGCAAATGTGCCACCCATGTCACTAAATGCTGTACTGAATTGATCCTGTGGACCCCGTTGGCTTCACTGCATGACATTCTCAGCATGTGGGCACAACATGATAGGCCAAGGAAGTTTACAGTGGTCCACGAAACTTGTCAAAATGGGTCACAAAAGTACAAAAAGTACAAAGTTTCAGAAACTGTTGCAGTGGATTTTTAGCGGAATCATTTTGTAAGTTTTGAAATCAACAGATATGAAAATACATCTGTTGTAGTGACCCTTGGTTCTATCCATCCATCATTGTCTGCTTATCCTCACAAAGGTCACAGGCGTGCTAGAGCCTATCCCAGTTGTCCGGAGTACCCGGAGAAAACCCACGCATACATGGAAAAAACAAAAACATCCAAACTCCACACAGGAAGGCCAGAGATGTGATTCAAACGCTTGACCCCGCGCTAACCTGTCAACCTTGCTCTGAATCACTTCATGAACACTTTTGTGGAACTGGTACTTCTTGGACGAGCTGTGTTGTAGCTGTTTCGAGAAGGCCCTTTTTTTTTTTAATCCCGCTTGCTTATTTGATTGGATTGGGCTGCATGCTACGGACTTTATTTTCCGAACAACCGCAAATCCTGTGCGACACACGGTCTAAATCCGCACGAAGGCGTTAAACCGGATGGAATTTCACAAAGGCGTGCAAACCGCTGTATTTAAGAAATGGGCGGCGTGTGCAGTTGTGGGTGTGAATACAGCCGACCGGATTTGCTGCAAATCAAACCGGCCGCTCTCATTACCTTTTACTAGGGCGCACTTATCGTATACATCTCGCACGGAGACATCTTTGTGCGAAAAAAAATGCATGCGTGCTTCCCTGAGCATTGTCACTGCTCTCAGCCGGTGTGGCAACATACAATGTTCTGCTGATATCTTGAATATGAACCTCGTGTATGCATCCCCACTACTAATTGCCGGCAGAGCCACGCACCTCACATCCACGAGCTGTTTGCAGGATAATTAAAAAACTAAAATGACCATATTATCAACATAAAAAATGTATTTAATAAATTGATTTGTGCAGTAATTTTGAGGGTATCTGTCTGCCTGCACCTCCATCGAATTCTCCAAAATCAATTTGGACCAGCGGTCTACCTTGAGGTAAAAGTTAGATGTGTTCTGTGCAGGCATCAGTTTAGATTGACTTTCAGCCATCAAATTGCCAGATGCGACGGGAGCGTTTCAAACGACGCACCCTGGTTAAGTCGGGACGCCCAGTATGGCACAGAGCCGTCAGCCAGATTCCCGAAAAGGCGCCTGCATGACGATTAGTATATTCCAGCATTTCGGCATGCTTTATCTACAAAAATGGGCCCCTATGTCTTGGTTGGAAATCATCGTGTGATGTTGTCTCCCTAACCTGCTGATGTGTGAATGTGGCAGTTGAGTCAGTTTTACCCTCTGTATCAATGGAGGTGCCTGGGGAGAACAGTTGTGATGCAGTCAGCCAGACAAAAACCACCTGGATGACAAGAATAAACATCCAACCGCCTTTGTTTAAAAAGTCAAGATCAAGATCACAATCTGCATACATTTGGGGTGGGGTTCACTAGTTGTGAAAGCAAAACTAGCCATCCATTTATTTTCTTGCATCCTATACAGCTGGGGCCGTACCCAACTGACTTTTAATTTCTTTTTCAAATGAAATGAGAACAACAACAACAAATGAAAGCTTTTTCTTCCACTTTTTCAGAAATTGCCAAAACCTTTTTACAATGATTCCCTTTCCCGCTTAGTAGTAAAGCCGAAACAAACACCGATATTTGCATCAAATTCCAGCATGTGCACCATTTCATATAAAAACAATATTATAGTTTACCGTCATTTCCGCACTATAGAGCGCGCCTGATTATAAGCCGCACCCATTACATTTTTAGAGGAAAACCAATTTTGTACATACACAAGCCGCACCTGTATATAAGCCGCATGTGCCCACATTGAAACATGTCAACATATTTACAAAGAAAGAAAATCACGGTGAGCCGTCTTCATCTTCCTCCTGTGAACTGAAGCCATCGAAGTCACCGTCCTCAGTGTCGGAATTAAACAGTGTCATAAAGACCGGTCTTAATCTTACCTTTTCTAGTCGAGCGCCCCTGGCGGCCGTTAGAATAATTACACAAATTGGCCGCATCACTGTATAAGCCGCAGGGTTGAAAGTTTGGGAAAAAAGTAGCGGCTTATAGTCCGGAATTTACGGTAAATGTATCCATGGCTTATATTAGCTTTCGGGTTTATATTAGCTTTCACAAAGACACAACTGAACAAATGTCAGTCACAGAGAAAACAGAACCATTCACACCCACACCTGGGCAATTTATAATCTCCAATTAATCCATATTGGTGTCAGCATGAAAATATTCACCCTCACTTGCAGACACTTTCAGACACAAAGATGTAAAAAAAAGAAATGCCAGGTCCAAATATCCTCTAACCATCTTTAAGCTGCATCTCCTGCCCCTGTACTTCACCCAGGCGGCATCATGCGAACAATTGGCTAATGAGATTTAAGGATGGGGGTCTGATCGGCTGCCAAATTACTGCCAGCCAAGATAAAATCTTCTCCCATCTTGTTCACGCTCTCTCCTCCCTCGTTTACCCCTCCATTTTTTTTATTTTTTATTTTTTACACCCACCCATATTTGTCATTCAAACCAGCTTTAATGGAGAAAGATCTATGCATATGTAAGTGACAGAGCTGCAAGCCCATTACCGGCATTCAGTGGAACACTGTGGAGAGGGCCTCTCCAGGCTTGGATTACTGACCATTAGGGCTTATTTCTGCACCGTCTCGAGGCAATTATTCTTCGACAATCCCCCATCACCACCCCACCCGTTTTAACCATTTCACATCTCGTAGAGTCACATCTTGGAGAGCCTCTCTCAGTGTAAACGGCGGCCCGGGTGCCAACTTTCACATGCGTGCTTTTCAGAGCGCCTCATCTGCTGCCAGCGTGGTGGGCATGTGGAGGTGGATAGAGGGAGTGGGGGGGGGGGGGCATGACGAGGATATTGATGATTCCAATGATTTGTGTCAGGTGAAAATAATTACCGTTGTGTTGAGATATACTTGTAATTAAGATTGTTAAAAGGAACCTCTTCCTTATTAATGAAGTCACGACAAAAATAAAATTTGGTGATGTATTTGTCAGTTGTTAACATACAGAGATTGTGTCATGAACAAATAAAAAAAAGAATACAAATTAATAAATGATCTTTACTATACACTCAATAATACGTTAAGATGGATGGGGAAAAAGCAAAGTATTTCCATGCGTTTTCAATTGGGTGTCAGTGTGTGCGCGCGTGCACGCGCGTGTGCTTGTGTGGAGACAGGTGAAGGCTTTGAGCAAGCGATGACCTGTTTACTGCGAGGAACAGAAACCTAAAGGCTACTTTAATATCCACATGACCTTGGCACAGCTCCAACAGCTGTGACCTAACTGCCCAAACTGAACTTAACATGCAAAAAAAAAAAAAAAAATAGATTTTTCCAGCCGGCACAAACGGGAAGCACAAGTCTAGGTAAGAAGAAACAAAACTAAAGCTTCATCGAAGTTTGGCAGAGTTTCCAAGAATTTTGGCACATAAATAATCAAAAGCACTGGCAGCAACTGTGGAAGTGTAACGGCAACTTTCGAGTTCAAATGCAGTTTAAGATAAGGTGGAAAATAGTATTAGCTATGTGTTACAATTTCTACAATTTTGGTAGATTTCTGCGTGTTGTCATCTTTAAATCAAAGACAAAGCATAAAAATGGTGTGATATGAAATATTCCAATTCATGTTTTATTTATATCTATAGATGTATTTTAAGTCACGTTGCGTGGTGGTGGTGGACCCCAAAAGAAGGCACGAGAGAGGAGCAGGTTGTACTTGATGAATTGTATTAAAACAGAGAAATCCTAAACAAACAAAGTCCAAAGTATCAAACCAAAACACTTGACTGAAGATGAAACATAACAATGACCAAAACCTGACTAAAACAAACATGACAGCAGCATACGAACAGCCACAAACAAACAAGCACGCAGCAATGACCCGACAATGAGTAGTCGGCCGGGAGTCCTTTTATAAGTCACTAATTACCTAACGACCAACAGGTGTGCAGCTGCAGGGGAAAAGCCCCACAGTGCCACCTGTTGGTCACAAACCGAAACATGACAGCACAGTGCTGCTTTTATTGTCCATTGAGGGCAAAAATACAACAACAAAAAATAAGAACTATATATGCATGTATAGCGCTGATGCCACTGAACATGTCGAGTGGTTGACAGTGAAATAAATATTCAGGAATAATACTTTTACAATTTTTGTAAAATTGTATGTTGCGTTATATAAAATGAATTATATCGACTGCAGCACAAGGGTTTCAACAAAGTCGTCTTTTCAATGAACAGAAGTGCTGCAAATAATACAGTATAGAAATGTAATCCATGCATATATATGTGTGTAAGGACAGGTGCTGTCTATGCTCAGCTAGCAACAGAAGCATGGTCTAGGATTCATACTAAAATGCAGTGTGTTCTTGCTTGTTCCATACTGCACTCCACAAAGTTATGCTTCGGTGGAGTTATTTGAGTTATAGCATCACACAAGCAAAAAGAACCTCTGGATTCATGGCATGCACTTAGTGACGGCCATGATTTGTATCTGACTATGACACCTGATGGTAAAATTCAAGAGATTGTCTTATATTGGTTGCTTGTAATTTATGGAAAATTCAGTCAATTTGTTATAAGTATTAGGAGATATTGCAGGGCACAGATTAAGAATTAACTCTGCCCTAAAAACCAACCTTCAATATGCCAAATTCCTTTCAACCCCATGCCATGGACTTCTGCGCATCTTTATACCAAAATATGAAACTAGCTATGAGGAAATTCTTAGCGCAAGTAAATTACACTGGACACTTTGAGACTTACAGTAACTGGTACAGTTCTTGAACTTGTTGAACTTTCTTGCCACGATTGTCATGAACCTGTCCGGTTTGTTATTTTCAGTCTCCGGCAGGATTGGAGGGTGTTCCCTCCAAAGCCGCACCTGCCTAAAAGCGTCGTCATTATCCTGCTGCTTTTAATAGCTGAGCCACGCCGACAACTGGCTGTCGGGTTATTGTACTTGCTCACGACTTGGCCTCCAATTGCCTGTTTATTCTAGACGTTCTTGACTTTTTGCCTCATAGCTTCTCGCCTTGTTTTTGTCTAAATATTTTTCATTTAAGGAGTTCTTGGTGATATTTCTGTTTGTATTTTTGTGCATTGGATTTCCTTGTCCTTTGAGTCACGACGTTTATCTTTTTCGTTGCCTTTTGCAAGCGTTTTTAGTTCGTCTCGTTTTCTCCTGGTTCTTTGTCACCAACGTCATTTGTTGTACTTTGACGGTCTTGTGCTTGTTTTTTTTTTTTTTGTAAATAAACCTTTCTTGTGCAAAGACCATATCCTTGTCTACATTTGGGGGATCCACTCCTATCTGGTTCATTCCGGAATATAACAACAATATCCATATTTAATAGCAATTATTAACCTTCCGATGACACCTTGATCAAATTGCCTATCACTCACAGGGACATTGTGAATGGCTCATTGACTGGGAAATGAGTCTTGGTCAGATATATGAAATGCTACACTATATGAATGACTATCTAAATCTATCCATCCAAAATTCGGAGACCAAGCCAAGTGGGCGCTAACCACTGGAATAGCAATATCTTACCCAAGTCATTTTACAACTACATTCACCCCCTTGACAAATTCAAGTTTAGTGTTCATCAACATTTACTCCCCAAGTTTCATGACTAGATTTACAATTGACTACCCAATCACGCACATAATTCCTTGTTGGAAACATCGTAGATGCGTTGCTAATAGCATCTCAATTTGAATGAACAAGCTGTACTGTACACCCCCCGACCCCTCCTTTTAATCCATTTTTCTATTATTCCACATATTTCTAACTAGGAGGATAAAATTTCTTCTGAAACACTATCATTCATGCATTAAAAACATACAAGTGAAAACACACACGTCACAGGCAGTAGCCCATCTGTATGATGAAATTATTCTGATATAAACGCATCAATGTTGATCAGCTCAATAATTTAAAAGACTGTCAAGTACATCATTTAGGGGGCGCAGTAATTATTCTTCTTCATGATGAAGTTTGTATTAAGGCATCTGCATTATGCTTCCTTCCCTCACAGAGATTAATATTCCAACTGTAGAAAAGTAATGCCAACGACACCCCAGTCATCCATAATTGAAAAGCATGGGGAATTTGTGAAAGGTTGCACAGGATGACAAGGTGGGGTTCCAAGGCTCCAGGCGAGATTGATTTCATTGCAGATCACAAACAATTGCTTATTAAGTAGTTGACACAACAGAAAAGGAATCACACAATTCACTCGTTAGGCCTGCTTAACAAACAACTAAATGCAACAATAAGGCCTAAAATGAACAGCTTGGCAACTGTAAAATAATTGAGCCAGTAGACCAATCATGCTTTGTATTTATTCCACACAGTCAACCATAGACTGTTAGAAAGTGTCCTTAAACTAGAGTGTTTTAACACTTAAATGTTTGTTATCTGACCATAACTTAAAACAAGTAATACCACTGCCATGTGTATGTATTGTGCTCTGGTTCAAATTCAGTAAAGGAACCTGGAGGAAGAAACCCTTGGCTCCCGAAACATATTAAATATAATTTATTAGTGAGTCAGGAGTTTTACTTTTTTTCCCAAACACAATTCTTTATTCTAGATTACGTTGATACCCAGGTACAAAATCAATCTCAGAGAGTAAATTTGATTCGAATCAAGGAAACATTTCACTCTAATCAAGGACATTTATACTCTGAAAAAGACTATATATATATATATATATATATATATATATATATATATATATATATATATATATAAAATCATTTGAGCTGCTCGTTTGACTTGTTTAAAGAAGGCTCTGCTACCAATTGCAACATCTTTATCATGCTAACAAGCTAACAAAGCCTTTCCATTCCTCTTACATGGACTAATGCACTGCTCCCGCCTTCCCCATTCAATAGAGGGTTATGCTAATAAGCTAACAAGTGTCATTGTGTCGCTGTAATGTAACATGGCCAAATGCCATATAGCTCCCATAGCATAAGTTTATGGTAACAAGCTAATGAGCTCAATCTGCTTCTGTGATAACGGTCTAAAGGGGCACATTGCAGCCTGTTCAAACATGAGTTAAAATGCTAACAAGCTGCTGCCGCAGTCCATTACTGGAACATGAACTCTTTTTCGAGTCACACCAAGCTCATCACCAGCATTTTAAAAAAGTAAGCCAAGATCGAGGGAGATTTAAATGCGAAGGAAATGTTTGTTGTGGTCAGAACCAAAGTAATTTCGATTCAATGCATTGCTCAATTAACTTTACAGTTTTCAAAATTAAATGTAACCCATCTATTTTCTGAATTGCTTGTCCTCACGAGGGTCACAGATGAGCTATAATATATCTTAGCTAACACTGAGCAAACAACTGTACACCATGGACTGGCTACCAGTTAATTGCATGGCACATATACTGTAGGGCCCTATTTCCGTAGACAGGCGCACGGGGGCTCGACATTAAAAAAAAAAAGGTGCAGCTTAATGGTCGTGCAGGATCATGAAAACAGGTCCCATAAGCACACAACCATTTACACTCTTAGTCACACAAGAGCAAGGGTCTCCAAGTCCAGTCCTTGGGAGCACCTATCCAGCCCGTTTTATATGTTCCCGACCTCCAATACACCTGCAAAGCTTGCTGATAAGATGATCATTTAACTAATGTGTGTTGGACCAGGAAACATACAGTAAAAAACAGGCTCAATATAGCGGCTCCTGAGGGCCGGACTTGGAGACCCATGCACTAGAGTCTATTAGAGACTTTTTGGGGAATGTTGGAGGAAGCATGCAAACCCCACACAGGACAACCTGAGCTGAGATTCAAACCCAGAGATACAAAGCATTATTTTGTTACTTTGGTCACAATTTATACATTTCCAAAACACTCCTGTGTTTAATTATTCTAGTTAAAAAAACCTGCCAGCTGATCCCTACGAGCACCCGTAAAGGTCTGATGTTTGCTTTTTGCTCAGGCTAACAGCCCTATTTTCATGCCCAATGCAATTCTAGTACAAAGTGCAGTATAACTGTGCACATAGGTGGAGTTTTATTTCTTCTGATATTTTCATAGAGACACACAGTTAGAAATGGTTGTTTGTGGCATTGTGGGTAACAGCAAATAATTGTATTCATTTAGAAAGAGTAGGAGTAAATATGGGATAAAACATGAACAATTATTCCAACTTTAACTTTTTACTGCCCAACATGACTAAATAAGTATCCCTTGAAGGTTATGTGGTCTCCAGAACTTTGTTTCTGTGCAGAAATATACACAATATACTACGTAAATATGTAGAAGTCTAGTTATGGTAAATTGATACAAATGTATTCATGGCCTTATAAATGGTCATCAACTACAGATGTTTAACACTATCCATGAGGAAACAGAGAGTCAACACCATCTGGTTCGGTAGGTATGGTACGCAAAGGACTACCAAAGAGATTCAGCAACCTAAGAATCGACAGATTTGGTATTACGCACCAAATCTCTTCATGCCATAGAAAGAGAGAGAGGGAAAGAGGAGGTGAGGTGAGGTGAGGTGGCATGACGGCAGGCGCCCAAAGTGTACACAATCACTCAGATACTCGTGGCACCACTAAAAATTGCCACCATACATCAGCTTATGGTTTACGGGCTGTGGCAGAAAGGACGGCAAAAGGTCAGGTGGAAAAAACATATAGACATGTCAGAGCCACTGCTCGGGGCGCCCGAGCTCTCGACTGATGTCTGAGGCGACGGTCTGGCTGTTTTGGTGTGTGTGTGTGTGTGTGTGTGTGTGTGTGTGTGTGCGTGAGCTTGTGTCACAGACAGCGTGTACGTGTCTCCGCTTGTTGGTCTGACACTAACTGAGAGAGTAGAGATGAACACAAGATTTACTCAACTTTTACAGGCTAGCAAAAATATTTGTTAAATTTCAGAGAGGAAAAACTTCAGGTTTACTAGCAGAAGCTAATATATTCAGATGTATATTCGCATGAATCAAACACATTTCAACTTCACTTTGGGCCTGCAATAAATTATTAAAAAATACATACCGTAAATTCCGGACTATAAGCCGCTACTTTTTTTAACAAACTTTCAACCCTGCGGCTTATACAGTGATGTGGCCAATTTATGTAATTTTTCTAACGGCCGCCAGGGGCGCTCGAGTAGAAAAAGTAAGATTAAGACCGGTCTTTATGACACTGTTTAATTCCGACACTGAGGACGGTGACTTCGATGGCTTCAGTTCACAGGAGGAAGATGAAGACGGCTCACCGTGATTTTTACAAGTACCGGTATGTTCTTTTAGCAGACCTGTTATATTGTGTTGCTATTCTGTTGCTAGCGTGTTGTTACCATGTTGCTACCGTTTTACTGCCGCGTTTACAGGCACCGTTTGGGAAGAAAGTTATATTATTATTATTGTTAAGTTATATTATTAAAACGTTGAAAACTCTCTCTGTGTACCGTCTTTCTTTGTAAATATGTTTACATGTTTTAATGTGGGCACATGCGGCTTATATACAGGTGCGGCTTGTGTATGGACAAAATTGTTTTTTTCCTCTAAAAATGTAGTGGGTGCGGCTTATAATTAGGTGCGGCTTATAGTACGGTACATTGCAACAATTCAACTACATATCCTGGGTCCACATTAAGATTTAATCCTGGGCCAGAATTGCTATACGATTCTTTTCCAAGTGTTGTGCAAGTATATTTTATAAAGTGTTCATATGGCAATACTTTGTTTGGCAACACTATTCACTTGGTAACTCAGGTAATTTCACGTTGCTTGGTGTACCATCTTACTAGACATGTAATGATGAAAATACAGGCGATTTGATATTCCATGCTAAGAATTAGCTACTTTATACTGGTGGGGAAAAAAAGTTACATGCTAGTGATGGATGTGGGTTCTCAAGAGTTTGGATTGACCACTCTTGTGATATCGTCAGCTCAACTAAACACAACTCAACTTTTTCTCTCTTGTTTATAGAGCAACACCTGCAGCTGAAACAAATTGATGTCCATGAGATCAAACACAAATACAAAACACAAATACAGTCAAACCTCGGTTTTCGAACGTCTCTGTTCTCGACCAAATCGGTTTTCGACCAAACATGTTGAGTTTATTTATGCCTCGGATGACGAACAAATTTCGGTTCTCGAACAAACTGAGCGCACTTGAATGCACCACTTGACTCTCTCGCATTCCTTACACGAGGAAATGACGCTTCCTCGGGTAGACGAGGAAGTGACGCTTCCTTGTGTCACTTTCCATTGTGAACGGACGTGTTCAATTAACATTTTTTTTAAGCGAGTGTGGTTTGGGTTTTCGAACAATTTCGGTTTTCGAACAGCCTTCTGGAACGGATTATGGACGAAAACCGAGGCTTGAATGTACTACTTTTACCACTCCTAATGCTATTACTAATCATAATAATAACAATCATAATGAAATATAATTTCCTAATTTTCTTCACAATGATGCCCAGATTCCCTACATGTTGAAAATGCTTGTCGATGATCGGGAAACATGACTGAAGACTCCTCTGACCATTGATAAGGTCCTGAGATTCTGAAATTCTAATCTTGTCATCATGACGAGTACCATGTGATTCGCGTTGGTTGCATGACATTGAGTTTAAATGTAAACAAAGAATTGCAATTTCCTAACAGCTGTTCGTTCGTCAGTGAGTGGCACACAATCAAAAGAATGGGTTCAAATTTGTCTCACAATATATCTTGCGTGATTGCATTCCTTGTCAAGGGGATGCCAGGTGGTTGGCTGGTCTCCACAATAGGGTGAAGCTCCTTGCGGTCGTAGCCAAGTTTCGGAAACTTTTGGAAAAGTTTTGAAAATACAAATACAAAATGGTAAAACGGTGGTTTTTGTGGAGCTATTGTTGACAAAAATCTTCATGTTGTCTTTCTGTAGTCGTTCTTTTGCAAACTCTCAACTAATGGCTGACTAGTTATTCTTTGCCCAGTGTTTCTCTCTTACATCACATTTTCCATGTTGAACCTCTCTCTTCAGCTCTGCTGTTCATTAGGAGCTTTCCATCAAGTTTCTTGGGTGTCTTCTTCCAGTAGCACATTTGTAACCAGTAAGACCTCACACATCTGATCCAGATCATGTTAATCCAGACAACTGGAAAGTGAATATGGCTTTGATTATACGTCTCTCATAAACTTTGTTTGAGGCAGGGGCTTGTCGCCCATGATAATAACGACATTCACATTGACTAAAGGATCATTTAATACTAGCTACTGTACATAGACATGAGATAAAGACACAGGAATTGAAAATGTTGATGTTTAAGTGATATAATGTAATTCGGATACAGACCGACTGTGATTTGAGTCTGCTTGAAGAGATTTTAAAGATAACTACCGTAAATTCCGGACTATAAGCCGCTACTTTTTTCCCAAACTTTCAACCCTGCGGCTTATACAGTGATGCGGCCAATTTGTGTAATTCTTCTAACGGCCACCAGGGGCACTCGCGTAGAAAAGGTAAGATTAGATCGGTCTTTATGACACTGTTTAATTCCGACACTGAGGACGGTGACTTCGATGGCTTCAGTTCACAGGAGGAAGATTAAGACGGCTCACCGTGATTTTAACAAGTACCGGTATGTTCTTTTACCAGACCTGTTATACCGTGTTGCTATTCTGTTGCTAGCGTGTTGTTACCATGTTGCCACCGTTTTACTGCCGCGTCACAGGCACCGTTTGGGAAGAAAGTTATATTATTATTATTGTTAAGTTATATTATTAAAACTTTGAAAACTCTCTCTGTGTACCATCTTTCTTCGTAAATATGGTTACATGTTTTAATGTGGACACATGCGGCTTATATACAGGTGCAGCTTGTGTATGTACAAAATTGGTTTTCCTCTAAAAATGTAGTGGGTGCGGCTTATAATCAGGTGCGCTCTATAGTGCGGAAATTACGGTACTGTACATTTTTGTTATGATGTGTTATAGTCTGTGTTTGTCTGTTATCGACTGTGTCTCCAGTTTGATGTGTTTGTTGCACCTCAGCTTGTTTCCAGAGTCAGCAAACACAGGTACTGTATATACGCGGGATACTGTAACCTCTCGGTCGACCTCCACTGACAAGACAGATCGCTCCATTCATCTACGGGTGAGTGCACCGAGTGCTCCATTCATCTGCAGCTGAGTGGATAAGGCCGACCGGCATTTTTCACACCACTGGCCCATGATGCATCAGGGGCTCGGGAGGAATGTCACTGGCCTGAATGCCTTGATCTGTCATGAGGTCCTTGCTGCCAGAACGCTCAAGTCAGGGTGACACAAAGGACCATCCGCGTATGCAGTGAGTGGCTCAAATAGACATGTGCTGAAGACAGATGAGTGACCCTTTGCCACAAAAAGGTCATTCACATTGTTTCTTTCAGGTTTAGATGGTTATTACGATATTGAGAGGTGTTAAAAGAATACCGGAGGACATGTGTCCGCAGTAATTGCGGGAAGTAACACGCAGCCCTTCTTGAGAAATTTAGGGTCTTGGGCTGATCATCTGGTGTTGGATTATGTGGTCTAAAAAGTGAGATTGGGAATGAAGCACAACGACTATATGCTAACCAGTCATCCACCGCGTCCGTGACGTGACACCATGTCAGGCCGCAATGGTCACTCGTACGAATGTCCAAATTACCACCATTTGTGTACAGCACGAATATCTATAGATAGATAGATAGATAGTCCATTCATCCATTCATCCATTTTCTCGAGCCTATCCCAGCCGTCTTCGGGCAGTAGGCGGGGGACACCCTGAACCGGTTGCCAGCCAATCGCAGGGCACACAGAGACGAACAACCATTTGCGCTCACACCGAGGGACAATTTCGAGTATTCGATCAGCCTGCCGTGCATGTTTTTGGAATGTGGGAGAAAACCGGAGTACCCGGAGAAAACCCACGCAGGCCCAGGGAGAACATTCAAACTCCACACAGGGAAGCCGGAGCTGGAATTGAACCTCGTACCTCTGCACTGTGATGTCGACGCGCTAACCACTGGATCGCCGGGCCACCCCAGTCCATTGATACGCAATACATTTCTGTGACTGAGCGGCAATGACGAGAATCGACATCTTACCAGTCTGAGGGAACACTCCGACATATACATGGCTCTGTCAACCTAAATGGTGGCGGCCCGTGCTTTGAGCTCATCGAACTGCACTTTGTCATTTATATGATTACTGTCAGTCCATGACGGTTTGGTCACGGAAATCTTCAGTAACACTGAAACCCCCCCCCCAAAAAACTTCAGTTTGTTCAATTTATTTGGATTTATCCTTTGAATTATGCAGAATGACGATTAAACACATCAGATAATAACGATCCAACTTTGGGGTTTTTGTGTTTTTTTCACAACAGTGACTCTCATGGGAAATTGTTTTAATGAATGAAGGAATGTGTGTGTGTGTGTGTGTGTGTGTTTTTTTTTAAACTTATTGAATTGAATTGAATACTGCGCTTGACTTACAAGTTCTACCAAAGAACAAATTACTTACAATCAGGCAGCAGGACAAGAGAAAGGAAGTCCAGCCCTAGATGGGCATAGTAGAGTCTCGGTGGTGGCCATGCTGGATGAACTGCGTGAAGCCAAAGATGATGAGGTTGACAAAGTGAAGAGGGGGCATTCGGTGACACAGCTGGCAAAAGCTGGCAGAGGTGGCCCAGTTAGCCCAGTTAACCGGCTGGCTTCCGCTGGACCACGCACAGATGCCCATTTACTGCCCCCGCTGATGACACCCTTGGGGCATAACCGACACATACGCACATGCACGCATGCACACACACACACAATACTCTGAAATATACATTTCTGCATATACACACACACCTGACTATAATACGGTGTAGATAAATACCACGTGCGCGCACACACACTATTAATGAACAGCTGAGGCACTCTTCTTTGTATTATTACTGATGCTTACGCGATGTATACACACGGTAGGGGATGACTCGCTCAAGTTCAAACAGCATTTAACACACAATTTTCACCAAAATGTCCCCACTCAGACGTGTCCATGCACAAACCAACACAAATCCCTTGCCACTCAGCCAGTATGTTCCAGCAAAGCAGTCACCGCACAGACCCTGTGACTGCCCACACACACACACACACACACTGCAATTCTCACCTCAGGGCAGAGATGTGCTCTGATGTTTCCGGGGCAGTGGGCAGTCACGAGTGTGTGTGTGTGTGCCTGACAGCTGTTTATGTGCATGTCCGTGTGTGTTTGTGTGTGTTGGCGTGGTGCCCTAATTTGACAGACCCGGAGCAGTGGTTGATCCCACGTACAGTTGATTTGGCTTGATGTTGACCCTACAGGCCTTGTCAGCTCCAACATGCTCCCTGTCTCTGCTTGTATCCCCGCATGTCACTGACTGGACACACGCATTTGCACACACACATACCATAAAGAATATTCAATAAAAAGACAAAAAAATAGGGTGACAATAATATGAATCGAATCCAGATATTTATTGTGTTGCGTTAAGTGGACAGATTGTACGTCGTAATGTCTTGAAGAGGGCGCCAACAAATTGCGTTTGTGGAGTTGAACGCAAATAAACGGAAGCTTTTGACATCTGACAAACAAATTTGCCGCTCTTTTGAAATTCTTATTTTTAATGACCAGTGTTTAGTCTTGAAAATAACTCCATTATGAATGCCACTAATAAAAGTGCTGCCAAAAAAACGAATGGGATTTCCTTTGCTCCGGCGAGCAAAATGAGAGTGGGTGGCGCATTTGGAAGTTGATGTGTTTGTGACTCATCATCGATAGAGAGGGTCAGAACTTGTTTTCCAAACCATTAAGAATGTTTTGAAATCTGAAGGGAAACCCACTCCACTTGCCCAGAACTGCACACCAACGTCGGTGTTGGTTGGATGACAGCTTCCCTTTTTTTGCAGCCACTCATTAACTTCAGGCGGCACCGTTTTGTTCATTTTTTTTTTTTTTGTGTTAGCTCATTTAACATACAAGTGCTCCCGTTGTGATACAAATGTCTTTCTTTTTTGGACCTTAAAATTGGAAATTTGTTTGTGCATGTATTGTGTGTCCATCCGGCTGTCCCTGCTGGAACGGATCCTGTGAGGTAAAGGGCAGATTTTAATCCCCTGGGTCCATCTAATCTCCTCATACTCACCTCTCAGATTAACACACACACACACACACACACACACACACCCACACACACAGAGTGATTTGAAGTCCGTCAGGGGGCGAGTGTGTATGTGACTGCATTTGTCAGATGGTGTGTGACAGAGTTTTTAAACTCATCTCGTCCATCCTGCCTGAAAGAGATTAATTGTTGAAAAATTAAGCCTGTCTCGGGCCAGTGACCCATGGGTCAGCTGTTTCCTCGCAATGCCGAGTTTTGCATTGCACACACACACACACACTCACACACATACATACACACACATACAGTGTACTGTAAGTACGTTCACAGAGATTCTGGTGCCATCTGCCCTAGGGTGACCGGCCGGCAATGTCAGCATGGCTAGAAGAGTGTGATCATCAACGAGAACAGCATGTCCCACGTGTTTTACCATCAAAGGTGACCGGGTGCACTCGCAAAGAACTATACACACACATTCAAGCACATACAAGCTGTCCATCCATGAAACGCCGAGCGAGTAAATGTGGTCACTCCTCCCTCTGCTCTCTGCTCAAAGTAGAAGCCAGGAGAAGCAACCAAAGAGGACCTTGAAAACGGGGAGTTTTCTCAGCCAGGCCGCATGAATGCAGACATAAACACACGGACTAATGAAACACAGCCCTGGAAAGTGTGTGAGTGAGAGAGAGTGTGTGTGTGTGTGTCCTCTAAGTATCTCCATCTGGGTAGATGTGGCACCAGAGATGTTTACTGGAGGCTTCAGCCCATCAATTTATTGTCAACAGTTCAAGGGACTGTCAGCGCCCACGCTGTGTATGCGTGTATTTGACCAAGCTCAAGAGTGAGTCTGTTGAGGGTTTGTGATCAGGGTCATTGAGGAGAGAAAAGAAGCACATGAAACCGAGGGCGAATCCGTTGTTAGCTGTTCAGGAAGGGGGCGGGGGGAATAACTTTATTTAGAGCAATCAAAGGTGTCTATTTTCACTGCTAATGACAGGTTTGATTGTGTAAATATTAATCAAGCCTGATTGAAACAGTGCCTCTTCAAAAACCGTGTCATTTATCAAATCGTTTCATTCATGCCAGTGAAATGCCAGTGAAAGCAACATCACTCATGTGCTTGCATTTTAAATGTATCCAAAAACATGTCAGTTTAGTAGTTGCAACAGTGTAGTATAATGTATATAAAAAAAAATAATAAAAACAACAAACAGTGGCCATAACGACTAATGACAATTAACATTGGTCTCTAAAGATCTAAGTGATCCAGAGAACGGATATTGTTGCTTACCACTCTGCCACCATCTGTGGAGATTGAGGTCAGGACTGTGTGTAGACCAGTCAAGTGCATCCAAATATCGAACTTAAAAAAATAGAAGAAGCCATAATTTTAGTGGGCGTGGCACAATGAATTAAATGTTATAGGTAGCCAATTATGTTATCACACACAGTCACCAACCGTTTCATTATTAGCCGTCTATGAAAGGAATGGCTACGATTACCGTAATTTCCGCACTATAAGCCGCACTTGATTATAAGCCGCACCCACTACATTTTTAGAGGAAAACCAATTTTGTCCATACACAAGCCGCACCCGTATATAAGCCGCATGTGCCCACATTAAAACATGTCAACATATTTACAAAGAAACACGGTACACAGAGAGAGTTTTCAAAGTTTTAATAATATAACTTAACAATAATAATAATATAACTTTCTTCCCAAACGGTGCCTGTGATGTGGCAGTAAAACGGTAGCAACATGCTAACAACACGCTAGCAACAGAATAGCAACACAGTGTAACAGGTCTGGTAAAAGAACATCGCGGTACTTGTAAAAATCACGGTGAGCCGTCTTCATCTTCCTCCTGTGAACTGAAGCCATCGAAGTCACCGTCCTCAGTGTCGGAATTAAACAGTGTCATAAAGACCGGTCTTAATCTTACCTTTTCTACTCGAGCGCCCCTGGCGGCCGTTAGAAAAATTACACAAATTAGCCGCATCACTGTATAAGCCGCAGGGTTGAAAGTTTGGGGAAAAAGTAGCGGCTTATAGTCCGGAATTTACGGTAGATGGAACACAAAGTCAAATGTAAATAAATGTATAGTATGTACCCTAATGTTCTATTTACACTTCCAGAAAAATAAAAACTGTCTTGGAGAGAGGCGCAATACAAAGAGTGAGCAAGTCTTTCCCTAATTGCACGGTTTTAACCATTTTTCTACTGTGTTGTGTGAATTAAATGTGTCAAAAACAGGAAGAAAAGATGCCGCTTTTGGGTCGCATCCATTCATGTTACTTTATGTTACGTCAAAAGTCATTCCTTTGTTTCGTTTTCTTTTAGCCCCGCATTCTTTAACTTTTCTGTGAAAGTGAGAAACTTCCTTGATAAAACCCTGAAAACAATGCACTTGACATACCCTGTGGGCCCCGATTTAGCCAGATCTCAAATAGCGGGCTTGAAATTGCGTGCTCACTCTAGCTGCGCGTGCAGTTGGCGGACATGTCGCGAGCGATCGGGTAAGATTGTGATCTTTCACAAAGAACCCAAATTGCCGGCATTAAATGGCCTGTTCACTCACTCTAACAGATTGCGTACACAGCTGTCAATGTGTAAAAGTAGCGCAGACTGACGTATTTCAAGGAGGATTTTGCGCTTTAACGAGCTCTGATGGTTTTCACCACGGTCAGTTACGGAAAATAAATCTATTGCTCCAATAATTTTAGGGAAGGCAATAAAAGCCGTATTTCATTGGACCGACGAATATGGCGGTTGAATGCATCTGCAACATTGCATTTAATACTCGGGACAGCACACCTAATAAACTGCCCTGTGAGAGGACAGCCCTGATTGTCAGGTGGTGAAAAGTGATATGGCATGACTCCTTCTTGTGACTGGCTCCTAGTCCTGAGAGCATTCAGAAACCCCAAAATATTGTTGCTGGATGATATTCAGAATTTTTGTTTCTGGCATTTCAAAAATGTTTCCATGAGAAGTACATTTCTCCACGCTGCCTCGCATTTTGCCTGTGCTCCACTCACACACATACTTGCTGGTTTTCACTTGTTTTTCAGATGCAGAACTGAACAACACAAAATCAGCTTCATCTTTAAGTTTGAAAAATCACATTGTGTGTGATGAATTAATCCATCTGCATGCGTTGCGCTCCTCTAAGAACATGCAAAGTCAACTGTGCTCCAGTTTTCTCCGTTTGGCAGCTGCATCAACAATCAGGTTTGTGCCAGTTTTGCATGTGTGGACTTGCGTAAATCGGGCCCAGTGTCTTTCCCCCCCCTCATCTGGATATTCTATTACTTCTTAAATAACGTGAGAAATGTTTTACTGACTGTTGGCGCTAGTACCATGATGTCTAACTGTGTAACGCTCTGTCCAAAACAAGCAGGATCTCTTTTACATTGGTGCCCAAGCAGACAAATACACACTGTGATGACTACAGCTCCTGACACACAAATCATGTTTTTTTGTCGTTGAAATGCCAGCACATGCAGTTTGATTCCCCAAATAGAACAACCCCCCCCCCCCAAAAAAAAAAAAAACAACAACAAACAATGTACCTTTTTCCACCAGTGGTCTCTTTATTCTTCAAGACATTCCAAATGATTGTATTTTCCAGTATGTGCAATGCCGGTGTTGTGTTTTTCCATCTAAATATTAACAACTATAAGGACTACTTGAACCGTGCAACCAGTCTTGAATAAAAGGCACACATTTGTGAAACTCGGGCATTTGTATGGTCATGGTTTTCTGCCCCATGTCATTTTTCATGCTAATACACGGACCAAAAAAACTAACAAATTGGAAATTAATCTGTAAATCACTGCATAGTAAGACAGGAAAAAAAAACAAGTCTCTTTAGTTGGGAGGCACGGTGGTTGACTAGTTAGCAAGTCGGCCTTACAGTGCAGAGTGCAGCGTTTGATTCCAGTTAAGAATCATTAAGATGACTTTATCAGTAGCACATTTTTGATAGTAAATTGCAGTGTACTGTGTTTTTTTCACTTCACTTATTTTATGGCTTATGGCATATTTAATGACACTTGGTGTCCAAATCAGAGACTTTCATGACCGTGACGTTCATCCGGAAAAGCCGCAGCTGTAGTGCCCTTTGTATACAAACATTTTTCTCTCTGCCCTCAGTATTAACTTCTCCTTCTATCGCAGCTGGAGAAACACCGGGATGAACTCCCCTGTACCTGAAGGCATGACACACACACACACACACACACACACACACACACACACCGCTGTTCAAATGTGCTAGAGTAGTTCAGCTATTTTGAAATGGTCCAAGTACTTGTCAGCTTGCTATAAATCGATAAAATACAAATGAAATACCAAAAAAAAATGTCACATGGCAAAACAGCTCTGTTAATAGAGTGGTTGTTCATGTCCATTCCAGCCTCGAGGCAGTCACAAGTACTTTTGCTGTTTTGTCCACTCCTTTACACTTAAGACGGTTGGAATGGCTCAATTTATCCATTTTAATTTTCTTATCATAAACATTCAGAACACCATCATGCAAGTTCAATATTTTACCTGGGCTGGAAGGAGGTTCAGTTGGGAGGGCATAGGTTATAACCCTCCCTCACACACACACACACACACACACACAAACACACGCACACATGCACACATTCACATGCAAACTGGGACCAAACTTGATCAGCTACCACCCCTAGCCACCCTGTAAAATTTCCTATGGTCTAGATCAGGGGTAGGGAACTCCGGTTCCTCGAGAGCCATATCCTGAATGTTTTAGATCCCTCTCTACTTCAACACACCTGATTCAAACGATCAGCTCATCAGCAAGCAATGGAGAGGCCTGAAACAATTATGAACGTTTGAATCAGGTGTGTTGAAGTAGAGAGGGATCTAAAACATTCAGGATATGGCTCTCGAGGAACCGGAGTTCCCTACCCCTGGTCGAGATCATAGGTGTCAAACTCAGGTCCTGGAGGGCCGCTGTCCTGCATGTTTTCCAAGTCTCCCTGTTGCAACACACCTGATTCAAATGAACAGGTTCAATGTCAGGCTTGCTGATGATCTGATCATTTGAATCAGGTGTGTTGCAACAGAGAGTTGGAAAACATGCAGGACAGAGGCTCTCCAGGACCTGAGTTTGACACCCTGGTCTAGATCATAGGTGTCAAACTCATGTCCTGGAAGGCCAATGCCCTGCATGTTTTCCAAGTCCTGTTGCAACACACCTGATTCAAATGAACAGGTTCAATGTCAGGCTTCCGCAGAGCTTGCTGATGATCTGTTCATTTGAATCAGGTGTGTTGCAACAGGGAGACTTGGAAAACATGCAGGGCATTGGCCCTCCAGGACATGAGTTTGACACCTATGGTCTAGATGTAACTTATAAGACCCCAATTCATCCATCATTAAAAGATTAATACTGTGTGTTTTGCTTTCTTTGGTATATTATATTTGATGTATTTAAATGAAGTACATGTCTTTAATTCACTGAAATGAATTGGACAATCTGTGTAATTGTTTTTGTTGTTTGTTTAGTTTTACAAGTAAGCGGAACAGAGTAAAGTACAGAACGATACAGTCACAGTTTTACACGACATTTTGTGCTTAGTTGTTTTCTTGTGGGTCTTGAATTTAAAATATTGCAAGAATATCCATCCATCCATTTTTTTAATCCGCTTATCCTCACGAGGGACACAGGCGTGCTGTAGCCTATCCCAACTGACTTTGGGCATTAGGCGGGGGACACCCTGAACTGGAATCAGAGGGCACACAAAGACGAACAACCATCCACACTCACAATCACATCTAAGGGCAATTTAGAATGTCCAGTCAACGACCGTGCATGTTTTTGAAATGTGGGAGGAAAGCAGAGTATCCAGAGTATGTTACTGCTGTCAATCGCAAATTTTTGTTTGCGATGTTGGGGGGTGGTGCTTCAAGAGATACATGTCACAAACCTGCTACTTATAAATAGCAGTCAGATAGCAAGTGAGAACTCCCCTGATCCTGGATCACACCTCGACGACAGTGTGGCACCAACAGACTATCGATACTGACATGACAGGCTCAATGAAGGCATCAAAGAATCTTGTTACTGACAGAGAAGGAGACAGAGAGACCCTGAGGGTCACCTTTGTGTTGGAGGAAAACTTGAGGTGGAAATGGAAGATGACCCCCAAGGTATTTGTACTGGGTTACAGTCCCAACCGGCACCCATGGACAGTGGTTGATTTCCAGCTTCAGCTTGCGCTTTCTGCCTTCTGGATGAGGTCACCATTATCTCCTTGATCTTGCTAAGTTTCTATTCCTTCTGGAACAAATAGCTGCAGAGCAGGTCCAGGGTGCTGAGTGGGGCTGTGTGGGCCAGCACTCGTCGGTGGAGAGGTTGAAGAGCAATGGTGAGAGGACACAGACACCTCTACTTTCCTGGTATGCAAATTAGAGGGCATCAAGGTGTGATCTGGTCTGGGAGAGAATGTGGTGTTTCAAACGCCCCGTTCTATGACTTCCATCATAAAGGAGGTGAAGACCACTGGACGGAGGTTGTTCATGGTCCTTAAGGAGTTCCTCTTTGGCATGGGAATGATGCTGGAGCGTTTCTATAGCTTGAGGACGGTAGCACTGCTTATGGGAGGTCTGGAATAGGATCTGAAAAATGCACCCAAGTTGCTCAATGCAGTGTTTTGACAGACTGGCCACTCCTATTGTCAGCTTCTGGTCATTGCTCACCCTGGTCCTTGAAAGGGGCTTTACCACATCCTCGGTGTGGAATTTTAACAAAGGGGTCAACAAGCCTGAGTTTGAGGCTCTGTGTTGGCAAGCTGAGTGGCGCTTGCTGATCTCAAATCTGGTGTCGAAGGAGCTGAGTTCGTTGGGAAGAGATGCTGGCCAGTTGCCAGTGATGTTTTCTAAGGGTAATGTAAGATCCATCCGTCCATTTTCTAATCCGCTTATCGTCACAAGGGTCGCGGGGAGTGCTGGAGCCTATCCCAGCCGTCTTCGGGCAATAGGCGAGGGACACCCTGAACGGGTTGCCAGCCAATCGCAGGGCACACATAGACAAACAAGCATTCACGCTCACAATCACGCCTAGGGACACTTTAGAGTGATCCATTTCCACTACCCTGCATGTTTTTGGAATGTGGGAGGAAACCGGGAGTTTAAATTTGGACTCATGTTCAAATGTTCTGGTATCTATAGTTTGAACTATTAACATTGGCAATTGTGAAAACTTTAGTCTGAGGGTGGCTTCAATGGTGGATTTTTGCTTGGTCATCAGAACGTGGTCCCTCTCAAATGACACAATCAGCAAGCGCTCAGTCAGAGCATGTTACAGCAAGAGGTGATCGCAAACAAGGCGGCCCGGTAGTCCAGTGGTTAGCACGTCGACTTCACAGTGCAGAGGTGCCGGGTTCAATTCCAGCTCCGGCCTCCCTGTGTGGAGTTTGCATGTTCTCCCCGGGCCTGCGTGGGTTTTCTCCGGGCACTCCGGTTTCCTCCCACATTCCAAAAACATGCATGGCAGGCTGATTGAACACTCTGAATTGTCCCTAGGTGTGAATGTGTGCGTGGTTGGTTGTTCGTCTCTGTGTGCCCTGCGATTGGCTGGCAACCGATTCAGGGTGTCCCCCGCCTACTGCCCGAAGACAGCTGGGATAGGCTCCAGCACCCCCCGCGACCCTAGTGAGGATCAAGCGGTTCGGAAAATGAATTGATGGATGGATGGGTGATCGCAAACAGTATGTCAACTTTCAAATGCACATCACACTGTTTTGTAGATACAGCAAATGCGCTCACAGAGTTCACCACCGCAGTGACCGAACAAACCTGGGCCTGTGTGCTCTGTGCACACCACTTTCAGTCGTTGAAATAAAGATGTCTGGTTTCCATCCTCGGCTGACTTTCTCTCCCCTCTCGCTCCATTTCGAGGATATTGATCGGGCTGAGCGCTTTGAGTACAAAGAGTTAAGGCCTGAAAGGCGAAACAGCTGTGATTTCAGAGAAGTCATGAAAGTTTAAAATGCCTTTTCTTTCAGCCTGGTCCAGGGAGACTTGTTCGCTGCAAGAGTGACCCCCGGGCACATTTGGAGATCCAATGGTTGAACCTTGCTCATCCCACGTTGAACCAGTCAATACCTATTATTAGCTACTGCCTGCCCTTTGCTACAGGGCCTGATGAGGCAGAGAGAGAGTGAAAATACCTTCAGAAGGCCTAGAAGCAGTGGGAGCTGTGCCTGTTTGAGTGTGTTTGTGTGTTTTGCGGTTCACCAATCAAGGGTGGAATTGTAAGCATGTCGTGGGCATGTGTAAGTCCGATAAGTGGTATTTGTAGCGTGTGCGTTTTTAATGCATGCGTGTGTGCAAGTTCTGGAAGTCTCAGTGTATAAGGCCCGCGCATGTTTTTAAGGACTGAGCACAGTGTATTTCCTTTGAGCGCACCGCTGATGTCCATTTTGCGGTTTGCTAATGTCAGGTGATTTATTGAAGGTAGATGCCCTTATGCGAATACAAAAAGAATCCATTGCAATCGTTTTAATTCAATGTGTGTGTATGTTTGAGGAAAAAAAAAGTGTATTAACTAATAACAACCTTCCTGGTGACAGATATGGCCCACTAAGAACTACTTAATGGCAAATAGGGAAACGACCTAATGCACAGTATTTGAATTTGTGACCTAATTATGTGAACATTCCACTTCATGTACACGGCCTCGATAAAACCATCCTCACAAAAGCGCTCACATTGGCACTTTTACAAGAAGCACCACTGTGTTTAATACTGGTTACCAACATCATACTGCAGTAAAACATGTCATTATAGACTACCCATGATAAATCCTATTTATGACTAGCTAAACTCAAAATGTTTTATGAAAGAATTGCCAACTGCCCCGCCCCTCCCCAAAAAACACACAAAAACCCACGTGTGTTTCAATGAATAACAACTGTTTAATTCTACATGATTACTTTGTATGTATTTTTCACTCATGCTTTTGGCCTTGAGTGGCATGCAGCTAATGCAATATGTGGCGGAATAATTGACTAATTCAATTCCTACACACTGCTAAATATAGTGTTGCTTGTCAGATGTTTACATCCACACACACACACACACACACACAAAAACAAATTATTTCATCACATGACCTATGGTGGTCTTGGATGGATGGAAAGTAAATCTCACAACTTGTAGAAAAAAATTGGGGCAATGCTGGAGATCATGTGCAAAGAGCACAAACGCTTGGGCCTACAGTATTCTCATAACCAGCGCAAATCTAGTGGAAAGCAGGGTGTACATGTGTGCTTGGGTGGAGTTTTCCCTCTGTTGGTATTTTTCAAACGAGCCCAGTCAGAAACGGACTTTTGCGCCATTGTGGCATGAACACAGCCGACTGGAATGGAATCGGCTCCTCTCATTCCTGTTAAAGTCAGCGCACTGGAGGCGCACAGCGTTTGACATTGTGGAAGCAGAACTATTTCCATGCAGAAGATCGAAGCGCGCAAAGTACATTCATAAGGAACCGCAAGCAGAATTCCACGGGTAGATGATGTAACATTGGCCAAGGCTATCGCAGATCACTGCCTTCCAGCCTTATCGTTAGTGTCCGCGTGTGACTCCCCTCCAACCCTATATCTGTACCGTGGCCCAGGAGGGACATTTAAAATATACAATAGAGATAATAATGTGTTCAACGGATTGATTTCTCAAACTTACACGACCTGACGACAAAAAATAAAAAAAACAGAGTCCCTAATGTTAGAATGTTCTTGTAAAAATGAAAGCAGACTGATTGGAAGTTCACCTTGTGTAAATGCCTCGCTTACTTCATATTAAATTTTTTTTCCACAATCTGTTCATCACAAGACAGTACCATGGACTGAATTGTCCCTTCCAAATCCTTCATTTTCAATCATTCAAACTCGCCATTCACAAAATAAATGAGTCTTTGGTAGCTTTCATGGAAGGTGCTTGGATGAGTCAGAGGCAACTCGGTGTCACCATTCACACGGGTCTGTCGAAAAAAAAAAAAAAGTTAGATTTTGTATTGCGCGCTTTTTCCGAGTGCCGAACGGGCGGAGGAGGACGGCGGAGGCGACGTTCAAGGCGCCGCGGGGAGGCGTGGGGCGGGCGTGTGACGGTGGAACAGGCGGGAGGCGTCCGGTGCGCGGTCGACGACCGTCGTCTACTCTCCCCGCTGAAGCTGCTGCTAGTTTAGCGGGCAGCTAACCCTCAAGCCCTGAAGAACGTGACGAAAAGCTCTCTCCCAGTTATATGGATGTCAATATAAGCCTTAAACATACATTCCAGACAAAATATAGCACTGAAGCAACTTACGAACGAATTCACCTTATGAACAATCGTCCGGAACGTAACTCGTTCGTAACCTGGGGAGCGTCTGTACTGTATTGCCATGACAGGTTTATGGTTGGTAGTTTTGAGACAGAGGCAGGTGGACTCAAATGCAGGAAAAGCAACCAAAGGTTGAAGTTCAGGGTTGATAGAGGCCACTCTTAGGGGCAACTGGTACATCAGGAACCAGGTTTGGCTTGGTTGGTCATAAGGCCGGCCAGGATGACTTGCTCAGGGGTATCCTGGAGGCCGCACACTCCAACAACCATTAGTAACTTGACAGTAGACAAGTAGGGAATTCTGAGGGCCAACAGGAATGCCAGACCCATTGAAGTTATCTAAACCCTCAATGTGGCGACATGTCGATGCCCTCTTGCCACTTGTTCGGACTCGGACGGAATAAAGGTTTGCCACTGGGAACTTGGTGGCTGATAGGAGACAGATGAAAATACAGAGCATGGAGGTAAAATTTAAAAAATGTTTGGCGAAGAAAGACAAAATGATATAACACATGGATATAAAATGCAAAATGATCAAGTGCTACCTTAGGTTTTGTCAAGGAGGTGTAAGGTAATATTTCTGAATCACATTGTTGATCGTGTGTAATCCTAGTAAGTTAAAATAAGGAGAACTACATTGCGTATCTGTTGTTACACGACACCGACAAAGTAGGGACAGTTTGTCTCCCCTTTAAGCGACTCATTTCCTCTCCAGCCCTCTAAAAGAGAAAAGTGAAGTTTGGCAGTGGCAGTGAGAAAGTGTGCCTTTGAATGAACCAAATTTCCCCTCTCAAGATGATCTGTAACCGTTAACTGAGAGGGAAGCAATTACCGCACATCAGATGCCTCCGTGGATCATTCCTACACCCAACCTGTCACATCACAACACACTCGCCATTCAGCATGTCGACATAACGCCACCTGGAGCGAGGACCACTGATAATGGATTAGGAAAGTCCAACTCACACCATGTCTGCCCCTGACACATGACACACACACACACACACACACACTGTTCGCGCACTGTTTTCCTCTAATTGCCCAGGAATGAGTGCAAACATCCCCCTCAAAACAAACACCCTCCTCTCCCCTCTCTCTTGCCTAACCCCTGCTTCAGGGGCTCATCCGTCAGTCCTGTCCACTTGACTCTGGTCATAAATAGGAAGATGAGTCAGGCAGAAACAGAGGCAGAGATCGCAGACCCACAGAGGACGGCGGGCCACAATACCCACGATGCCGAAGTTTGAAGCTGAAAGGGCCAAACGTCTGTAAGGCGTTTTGAACTCGGTGGCATTCCTTTTATCTCGTCAACCTGAGTGGTATGCCACATGCAGCTTGCACACACCATCTTCATGAACAACTTTGTGAAAGTGTTTTGGGTCTACTACTAGTTTTCTGTGTAATTACTCTTGACTTAACATATCTTAGCTTCAAGAAATGGTGACAGAATTTGTGGAGTGCTTCAATTGTCCAACCGTTTAGCAGAGCGGTTCTTAACCTTGTTTGAGGTACTGAACCCAACCAGTTCAAATGCATATTCACCGAATCCTTCATTAGTGAAAAATACAAATTATTTTATATATATATTTTTACAAATTCAAGACATGAAAACAATTGTCTACATTTAATTGTATTTATTAAAACCAGAAAAAAGTAAATAAAATGTCAAGACATATGAATTATATTTTTTAACTGTACACAAAGTGAACCGTGCATGATGTACTATGACGACAGTCACACATTGACTACGGAGCGAACTAAATTTCCCGCAGCACTGATTGGACAATCAATGTCGTGATCATCTGCAGCCAGTGATGGCCAAGCGGGCGTATCATAACTAATTGACATGTTGAGTCGGGTGTGTCTTAACCTCCATGGCAGAGGCTCACTCGAGCCCCTGAGACCGATTCACCGAACCCCTAGGGTTCGATCGAACCCAGGTTAAGAACAACTGATTTAGCAGGTTCTTTGGAATTTGATCTGCACCAGGAGTTCATCATCCTGAAGCGTGAAACCATATCTTGACAATTGACAGTGTGAAAGGGAGTTTCTGCCCAGCAACTATGACATTCATAAGCGCGATGATTTCCAAACGTTTTCAAAAATAATACAGTGTTCACATGTTAAATGTATATATTCTCTTTATCTGGACACCAAACTCTCCTATACTGCCATATTAAAATGTTCGGTTGGGAAGTGGAACAGACTTAAGCTACATTTAAGATGCAGGTCAGTTCTGATTTTGTTTTTCCGTCGCATATGTGATTTTTTTTTCATGTCACTGTCAATTGTACATTCTAGATTTTTTTTTTCAAATCCCATCCAGGCCTCTTGAGTATGTGGATATCATTTGTATGTGCATCCGATGAGACTGCAATATGGACACTCGCACCTATCTGACCCACGTGTAAACAAAATGAAAAATATAAACAAGATGATGCTTTAGAATTGATAAATACTGTATATAGGGGGACTGTTTTGCACAAAATCCTTGCAAATGCAACAAATGTGTAAGGACCGATATCTATAGCACCCAAGGGACCATATTTACTTCTGTCACCATTCCGCCATGTGAAGTCAACTTTTGTGTGCATGCGTATGTCTCTTGATGTCGTATTTTGTGCGCGTGCTCCTTCAGGGATGCATTTTGTTCACGAGAAGTTTGTTTTAAAGTAAACAACTACACAAAAATATGGGGAAAATAACAATGTGGGCACATTGTCCTGCAACGTGAACATAGCCTTGTTTGTGAAATTTGTTGCAGAACAAAGTATACCAGGTGTGTATGTGCATGCGTGGGTGTGTGTGCATGGAATGCACAGGCTTGTGTGTGTCGGAAGTTGAAGGGCTCGGGTTGTCGCAGACCGAGCCGAGCCGTGAAGAGGCTCCCAGGCAACGCTCCATGTCACTTGAAATCACGCACTCACTTCTCCTCCTCACACTTTGCTTTTCCTTCAGTTCAAGGAGGTGAACACATAAACAAATAGAATAAATACAAACATACAAGGTTAGTGTGCATAATTGTGCTGCTTCCATAGTCACAAATTGGAAGACTTTGAGTTGAGTAGCCATAAAGTGTTGGTGGAATTGAGGTGAGGAAATGTAATGTATTTATATTTGTGTTTGTGTTGTAATAAAATAGAGTTGGTCAATGACTTTTTTTATAAATATGTCTGTATATCACAACAATGGATTTCAAATAAAATGATCAGAATGTGGAGAGTAAAAAGGACAAGAGGCAAACAAAAACCTACCCACAAAAGTGCTTTGATTTCACTAAATTCTTGTCCATTCATGAAGCTACAACTTACTCAGCCTGGTTTTGCACCAACAATTTGTTCATTGATGAACAGCAACAACAAAAAAAGGATTCCACATGTTAACTAGGAAAAGCAGACCTGTATCTAATGTGTTCATCTTTAAGCAGGCATGATCATAAACTGGCCACACCCCCACACAAAGCCAGCATTAATGGTGCCTTCACCAATGGGCACTAATGGACACTACCATACCATCACAAAAACTGCTAGTGTTAATGGTGCCTTCACCAATGGGCACTAATGGACACTACCACACCATCACAGATGCTGGATGTTAACTTGGAGTTGACAACATTCGGGATTGGTCCTTTTCCTATTTGGCCCAGAGGACACCACATCCATGATTTCCCAAAACAATCCACTGCATCAGTCCATTTTAAAGAAACCCGAGCCTAGCGGCATCCAGAATCCTGTGTTTCTGACTGCTGTTGAGATGTGGCTCTTCCCTTTATATGGTCGAGTTCAACGATTTGCAGAAGTCGCGACAAACTGGTTTTCCTGACAATGGCTTTCTCAAGTGTTTATGAACTTACGTGGCAATATCCTCTGCCTTCGTGTTGGTTTTCGGGCTTGCTGGTTACATCCACAGATTTTTCCAGACTCTGAATTTTAATTCAAAATCTTTGCAATTGTATGTAGAGAAACATTTTGAAGCTATTGTGTAATTTGCTCACTTTGGCATGACCCTTCTACCACACACACACACACACACACACAAACCCAGTCCTCAGGATGTATTGCCAAGCAAGGGAGAAATGTCGCTCTTTTCATCGTTCTCTGGTGTGAAGGCATCCTGTCCTCCAGGGAAAATTTCATCCCTCTTAATCTTATTAGCGGGGAACTCGTGTCTTGGCGGTCTGCTCCTCCGAACCTGTCCACAGTTATTACTGACCTCAACTGCACAGCCATCTCCTTCACTCCAGTCTCCACTCTTTCCTTCTCTTGTATTCCATCCTCTCTCATGCTTTACTCATATTTACGATATCATGTCTTTTGTTCATCATCTGTAGTATCGTGAGTTGGAAAGGGAGTTTCTGAATCAGTATCCAAACTCCGCGATTATCATCTAATTTGTTCACCTGGTTGGGAAATTTCGGTTGAAAATTCACTTGGGAAAATGAATGAAGTCACTGTACATGACACAAAACATGTATTGCTGTCAAATAGAGTGTCAAATAGAATTTTCGAACAGCAAGGAACTGATTTCGAACTGATTAGCATTCCACAAAAGTTAGTTGTACCAAAAGAAAAAAAAAATTATAATTAAAAAATATATTTAATTAACTCACAACCCGTCAGCTATTTAAACTTGAATTCAAGAACAAATAATGCACTTAAATGACAGCAGACTTGATCAAGCCATACTATTCTGTGGCAGGATTAATTAAACCCCAATGTGATTAGTTTTTTTCAATTTAGATAGGAATAATAAATGCATGTATTTATTTAGTGTCCTCCTGCCCCGACTTACTGAACCTATTCTTGCACATACACCATAGGTTCATCGAACATTAAAAACAGGCTTTAAAACAAAGAAACGAGAGATCATTTACTGTGTTTGGCAGGTATTAGGATGGTGGATCTTCAAGATAATGATTTAAGAATAGAATGAAATTTTGAATGCAGGATTAGTGCAACTTTGCCAAAAACGCCTATGGAAAGGTGCACCCAAAGTAAATGTGTAGCTGTTCTTGAACCATTTGGAGTATCAGCATTGTTTTGGTCTCTTTTTGAAATATTCAAAATTTTATCATTATGAATATTTCTTCCATAGAGTAAGAATCTGTGTAAGTGCTCCTGTCACTGAACTATGGATGTTCGAAAACAGAAAAAAAAGGCTGATCTTGTCTTCATCTAATTTCTTTTCACAAAATCTGCCTTAAAAATGGATTTAGAATGTTAATTAGGACTTGAAAACACTACAGGATCAAAGCTTGAGGTCTCCCCTCAGTTCCGGTTCAAATTCGACAATTATAACATGTAAGGTACCATTCAAATCTCCAGAAACTCCACTTTTAAAAGATGTATAACATGTTCACACATGTACTCAGCTGACGACGTGCATCGGCGATTTGTTTTGACAGATGACGGAGGGCCCTTCGGTGGGCCCTCCTAACTTTAAGGGTTTGATTTGATAAAGACATCAGAGTCGTAAATAAGTCAGTTTGAAATTATTATCCGTTTGTGACTGCGATTGACAAGTCCAGCAAGTACCGTCATCTGAGATAGTTTCGAGCTCACCCACAACCCTGATACAATACAAGACAATACAATACATGCTGATTTATATAGATGAGGACAATTGATAAAGAAACTGACTGGATGGCTGTGTCAACGTTTACTACACGAGTTCAAGGCGGAAAATAACGTCTACCTCAAGTGCACTTCAGTGGTTAGTTCACTCAAGAATCTGGCTCAAGTCACAGCCTGGCTTAGGTCATCACTGGGAGCAAAAACAGAAACATCATTCAACCAATTTCTAGACGATCAGGTCACTCAAGTTTCTCTCAGACAAATTCCTGGATCAAAAATGTGACTTGGAGCTTGTGGACAGACAGTATTTCCTCCCACTATAAATACCCTAATAATGCACTGTTGCTGCTTTATATGCAGGTTGGTTGGGTTTCATTCCCAGCCAGTGCAAAAAGAACTAGTTTGGATAAGGATAAAGAAATTGGTGGGTTGCATCAGGAAACGTAAAAATTGTGCCGAAAAAGTGATTTCCTGTGGCCACTCCTACTTGAACAAGCCAAAAGTCAAAGCAACAAGTGACTTAATGTAATGCTCATGTCACATGGGGGAGAGGAGAACCGTAGATTCACTTTTCAGCCTTTTGTTGACTACCGGAAGATCAATAAAACACAAAAACACACTCAGAGCACAAGCTCCTGTCCGCCAAAACTCCCCCCCCCCCACATTCGCCAATGTCACACAGCACCCCAACAAGACCCGCCTATCATAGTCACATGAACACAAACACCGATATGTTTTATGCTTCCAATTGATTTGTACTTTTTCTGTGTTCAAATATGTTTTCCAACTGTTGATGAGGCAATCATTTCTGACTCTTATCCAGATGCCTTGTACGTACTAAAACTCCTATTGGTTGTCAAACATGTCCACCACACACACCTTTCTTCCACACCTGAGGGCTTAGCCAGCACTGAGAATGGCCAACATTTGGCATGTTTTGTGAGTGTGCACGTATGTGTGGTTGGAGGTCCTTTCCTGTCACCTCAATGTTCTTTACCTGCTGGATGAGATGATGATCGGTCCCCCTGCGCACTGCTTGCAGTCTGCTCGATGACAGCATCTAACAGAGCTGATAAACACAGACGCTCCACAACCCGGTTGGCCTCAGCCCTGACAGTGACTGAACTGGCCTCAAATCGCCTTTGACAGGGAGCAATGTCAATACACCTACCACACACACACACACACTCACACAGAAGAGCACAGACACGCATCTCGAGATTCACACAAAAGCACACGGAGAAGTCATATCGTGCTCAAAAGCCTTCCGATTTTCTTTTCATAACGATGGCCAAGCAGTGGTTCAAATATGAAGCAAGGTTCCCGTGAACTCACTTTCTGTTTCTCGTACATTTTCCGACACATTTTATACACAAATTCAACATGTCCAACCGCATTGTAGCTGAGGTAAGCTGACATCTCCTCAGAGGCACGCTTGTCACATCACTTCTGAATGTTTGATGGTGATTTGTGGTTCAAAAGACCAACTTGAACAAGGTTCACGTGAGGCAAGGTGTGAAATTGACCAGCTCTTTTTACATGGGGATTTTAAAGCAGCTCAAAGGGAGTATAAGACATAAGAGAGCTAAAAACAAAACAAATAGCATGGACCCCAAAAGATATATGGCGGAACCGGCAGCATAAGCTCAAAGTACATGCTGTAAAATACGAGCAACATTTCAAACCGAGAGCCAGCAATTGGCCTGCTTTGCATGATGTAAATAACTTATGTCTGAGTGAGCATCCAACCATCCATTTTATACCACTTATCTGGGGCGGTGTCTCAGGAGCGGCGGATTCAGCATGGAAGCCAAGACTTCCATCTCTCCAGCCACCTCTTGCATCTCGAACTTGAGGGAACCGGGCGGCCCCCAGCACGTCGACTTCAAAAAGTATGGATTCGTTCTTGGACGTTGGGGAGAGGCCCTGCATTGGTCGATTCTAGAGCAAAAGGAACGGTTTGGAAGATGAATGAATGAATGAATGAATTTGAGGGAACCCATTTGTTTCATGATAACACATATGCGAATCAGGTACTAGCTTTGCAGGTAGTAAATGTAGCATGAGTTGAAGTATTTATATTGACCCTTTTCTTCTTAAATACTGTACACCACAATATGACTGTGTGCGCCACATCAGAAAGGCCAAGAGCGGCCTCTATCATGTCATGCCTCTTGGCATCGGGAGGGCACTGTCTTTCAAATGGTCGATGCTAAAGAAGGAAGGCGAAGGGCGTGTCACACTATGCGGCAAGCCGAACAAAAAATCGGAGATTCCAGACTTTCGTTAGTGTGGCCCTTTAAGCGTCTCAGATATTCATCTAAATTGCTTCACAGTCTGCTATCAATCGCTCCAGTGAGATTTGGAAATTGTGGCTTGAACACGCCAACAGTACCGTCTTGTGCAAAAAGCATAGGTGCAAGACCGAAGCAACCAACCTGAGGCATTCAATGTCTGGGCTGTATCTCGAAATTCTGTCCAGAAAGATCATGAACAGAATCGGTGACAAAGGGCAGTCTTGCCCGGTCCAACACTCGCTGGAAACAAATCCAAATTTACTGCCAGCACTGAAAATCAAAATCCGCCATGGGTAATCTCGGGACCGAACAGTGAGTATCGGGTGCGGTTGGTACCTAGAACTATGAAGAACCACCACAGTACATAATATTATTTACACAGGGATGAAAAGGGACTTTACTCTTTCCTATCTATGTTGAGAGGTTAGAACACAAGTGTAGACTGTCAAGTGGTCTGCACCCACCCGCATGGGAAAAAAAAATAATAATCTGCAGAAATTGAACAAGAAGAACCCAGACTTCCTGATTATTGAAGTTTTACCTCTCATCCAAAAGTCTGACTCGCTTTGACCTTTGGCCAGATGTTGGAACTGAAGCGGACCGTTGTGTTGTGTTTTAATGAGATACATCTGTTGGATGGGAGGTTCTTTGTCAAGGTTATCTTATCTGGGTTTTAGGTTGGGGCCTTCTTACAAAGACCCATTCAGAAAGTTGAAAACAATGTTTCAAAGTGATTGCTCATGAAATTGAATGAGCTTAGTATAAAAGCAAGTCAACAATAAAACATGAAGATTACATTGACACAGTAGAATGGAGTTGATTATGAATATGAAAAATATGAAAAATCAATATGATAAATAATGTGGACTAAAACGGCCCCTAATCGTCCTTTGCATGTATCAATTGGTTGGAAAAAGTATTTGTCATGAGCTTGAAACATTAAGCGGGGCTAAGGCCCGAAAGAACGAGGGCTAAATTGTGTTCACTCGAACAAATTGTGCCCACGGCTGCTGGGCATGTTTCTAGTAAGATTGCAATCTTTTACCAGTACTCCGAAAAGAAATTGTATGTTCACTGAACCTTACAAATTGTGTGAGCTGATGGCCACGGGTGTAAAATTGGTGGAGCCAGTCTTATTTAAAGGGGCTCTGGGTGGCTCTGATGCTATTCATTCTGGAAAATTTTGGAGGAGTGCAACATTTCAAAATAACATTTGAAGGGATGGAATTTGAAGTGGAAGTGGAAGATGAAAACAAATACATTACAAAGAACAGAAAACTATTTTACTCTGGTCATTTTGTGGAAGTCAGCAACTGCATAAGAGCCACGTTTTGTTTGATTTAAGCCAAAATCAGCAATCACAATTTGTCTCAGGTTTGAAAAAAATATCTCGTGCTAAATGAACCTATTTTCATGAACTCCTTTCACAACAAGGAAAATAAATGGCCATTTTTAAAAATTAAAATGCCCCCCCCCCCATTGGGATGAATGGCAACAAAGCGTGACATTTTGTAAGACGACATAACGAGTTGAAGGCAATCTGGAGTTGGACTGGGAAGCATACGTATTTTGCCAGCGTCTCACAGTCCATTCCATATTATTATTATTCCATATTATTATTTTATTTATTTTAGTTTTTGTTGTGTTTTGCCACATTCTGTCATGGTTCTCACAGAAAGATTGGTTGGTGTCACTTTGTTAGGTTCACTCAAGCTGCATCTCAGTGTGAGGTGGTTTTTGAGATGAGACGCGTCGCATTCTACAATGGTCTTAGGAATGCGGAGGGGTGGGGGCCGGTTCTAAAGTCGAGCCCGGCAATGGTGGTTCATTCAACCCCGCTGTGGCCACAAAAATGCTCCGAAGTTGGCCGGTGCCCACGTTTCATCCATCGAAAAAAGCCTTGATAGAAAGTGAAAAGCATGAGCAGACCTTGATCAGAATGTGATCAGTCGGGGGGCGGGGGAGGGGGGGTTAGACATGGGAGAGCACAACAATGTATTGTTTCCATGGTTTTTTTGGGTTGTGGTGTACCAACCATGAACAAGCGGTCCAGAAAATAGATGGATGTCCCTCTACTCAGATATGTTACATCTATTAAACAACCATCATTTCCTTTTTGTTTTGGTCTAATTTTACATTAAGGTTAAACAGAAACTTTCCACTCCGAAATCTTTTTTAAATGCCTGTGGAGTTTCTCTCTTAATTTTCCTTTTCTTCTGAAACAGGCTTTCCCTTTGCCACGTAAACAGTGGGAACCTGGGCTGCTCGTTTAATGTGGTGCGAGCTTTTCATCGCACACTGAGACCAAGAGCTGCATAAGCGCAGGGTGAACAAGAGCCTCTTGCCAACTTTAATGGAACGCTTCCCTGCAGAGTACAGAAGGACTTTGCCAAAATACACACACACACACACATACCTAATCAAGACATTATCTTCATTTAAGTGTGCATGCCGTGTTTGCTATTGTGTGTGTATGTATGTGTGTGCGTGTGTGTGTGTGTGTGTGTGTGTGTGACTGCAATTGTCTGTTCACACGCACACACATACACTCAGCAAGTGATGGCCTCAACCATGCATTTAAAGTGAGGGTATAAAAGAAATGGGATTGCTAATGTAATAATACCCATCAACGTTGTTTTTACACTTGCCAACAAAGGTCATCTGTGGACTATTTCAGCATGTCAATGTGCTTTGCTGTCACCAATGAGCAATTAAACTCGCAGCGGAAAGGACCAAATCAGACCCAAATCTAAATTCACTTGACACAAATCAACACTTGAGCATGATGTGTGAACTATGCCAATAACGGAGAGGGGAAGAATAACAGTGTAATGAAAATATTAAGCATCCACAAAATGAAATAAAGTCTTAGTCAGACATCGAACAGATTACATTGTACTGTATATCGAAGTATCCGGATCGCTCCTTAATCTTATGAGAGTTTTTTTCTGTTTCATTTTTAAATGTTATAAGTAACAACGCTGCTTCTGACAGTCTTTGGAAACAACATTAACTACACCAAGACTTTAACTTTTGATACAAGAACTGTTTGAAACGTGTGTTTGCAAATATATTAGTTTTATTGACAAATCATTTGAAAAACACCTCCAGTATAAATGCGGCTTTATCATTGTAAAGGCTGAAGTTATGCTATAGGTCCTATATTTGATCTCGTTATGTCATTGTGCATCTGCCCCATCTTGGACACATGCACATATTGAAACAAGTGTGATAAAATGTGATTTTTGTTTTTGTCTCTTTTCCCATAAAAACTGCAATGTTGTTATCTGACAAGGATGGCTCTCGGGCAGGACACCCGCTGGAGAAACTTTCGATTGTACTATGATTTTGATTAGTTCATCCCGAAACAGCCTGGTTCCGCCCTGTATGGTCACTTTTACGTCATACTTTTTAGAGGCCAAGTGCTAACAATGGAACTGTCCCTTAGAACCTCTCCCAACCTACTGGTTCTACAATGCGGGGTCGAGGAGGGCCGTGACATCACAGTCGTCTGATTGGCTGACAGATGTAGGCTTTTCTTGAAACCTACATCTGAACTCCACTGCATGCTGTCCTTTCCTGTCGTTAAGCGAGCAAGACAGAGCCAAAAACAGCGTCAGAGACCCGGCCACTCGTGCACTCAATTGGCATAACCTTGCACACCGGGAGTGTGCATTGGAGTCTTGCACAGTGCATTTGATCCTGCCTGTTGTAATTGAAAAGCAACAAAGGCCAGGCTAGGTCAAGCGAGGGCGGGGAAGAACGGGCGGGGCCAGCCCATTCTGGAACCTGAAATAGAAAGGCGCCTCATGTATCCCAGCAGGCCTAGGAACGAACTATGAACCCCCCCAGAATAGTTGAAGGAAGTGGCTTGGGAAGGAAAGTCTGAGTTTCCATGATGAAATTGTTGCCCCTGTGACATGACCCTGGATAAGTGGAAGAAAGAGAAGAGGATATATATATACACAGAGATGCGGCCAATTTGTGTAATTTTTCTAACGGCCACAAGGGGCGCTCGAGTAGAAAAGGTAAGATTAAGACCGGTGGAATATATGCGTCGAGGAAGACTGCAACTTCTTGTCTTGTGCATAAATTAATTTAGTGTGAACATACCCTCATCATGGAAAATGCAAAAAGAAAGGCATTTACCAGACCTGTTATACTGTGTTGCTATTCTGTTGCTAGCGTGTTGTTACCATGTTGCTACCGTTTTACTGCCGCGTCACAGGCACCGTTTGGGAAGAAAGTTATATTATTATTGTTGTTAAGTTATATTATTAAAACTTTGAAAACTCTCTCTGTGTACCGTCTTTCTTTGTAAATATGTTGACATGTTTTAATGTGGGCACATGCGGCTTATATACAGGTGCGGCTTGTGTATGCACAAAATTGGTTTTCCTCTAAAAATTTAGTGTATATGTATAATCAGGTGCGCTCTATAGTGCGGAAATTACGGTCCATATTTTTTTTTCTTTACCATACATGTACAGTAAATTGGGATGGTCACAATGCTGTGCCTGTGTGTTGTTGTTTCCTCAGAGGGGAACCTACTGCAAAAAAAGGAAGAATAAGAGGAAATAAGTGGGTTCTAATTGAATAAATCATAATATTTAAAAGGGTCCGTAGATTTAAAATACTTTCACTGTTATTCTAATGTACAATGTTTCATGCAGACAATATCTGGACGATAAACAAAGACCAAAATAATTTAGATGACACTCACTGATACTTGGCAAACATATTTGTGCACAAGCTGCATTGGAAGATCACGCCGAGCGCTTCTTACGTGCTGAAGTTATGTGTGTGAAGTCGAAAGTCCCACTCGAAATCATCCTCCATCACAGTGTTGCCTCCCACCACTATCACCATTAACACCATTTGTTTTTCAAAATTTTGGATGAGCTGCTCAAACAAAATATGGTCAGACGTCTGCAACAGCTTTGTTATCGCTTTTCCATGTTGACCATTTGGAGCGACAAAAGCTGAAGATAAAAACTCTTTGTTATTCCCCGATTAAACCATCAGTGTTAAAAAAATCGCAGAATACAACATGTTTATTTTTTCCTTTTTATTTGGCTTGAGTTTCAACCAATCTTGTGGTCGTGATGGTGATCATTGTCGTAGTCATCCAGGCGAGAGCTGAAAGTTGAAGGCATGGCATGAACGCCTCTCTGTGCCACAGGGTCCAAAGGCCTCCGATGTCAGCATGGCAACTTCTTATCTCTAGCCTCCTTGATGTCACAACATGTTAGCCCCATTTCCAAATGTTGCATGCTGAAATGCTTTGGCCTCCAACACGAGGGGTGAAAAAAAAAAACTCGGCTTTCCCCAACAATGGCAGGATACATATTGCCGCACTTTGTGAGCTTTGAATGGTCACAGCGTGAGAACATTTAGAAAGGCCTTACACTTGATACTAGGATTCCACAGAATGGAATTGGAAAACCTGCAGGACAAAATAATACCGTGTACTTACACAATGCTCTAAGAGCCTGCAGAGGTGTACAACATTTTCTCTTGTAATATTGAACAAAAAGATAGGACGCAAGCGATCTGTTTAAGCAATGTCTGTGTCAAAGGAGTCGAATTGGAATTCCCGACATTATAATCAGAATCAGAATCATCTTTATTGGCCAGGTATTTAGAACACACAAGGAATCCGTCTCCGGTAGTACAGGCTACACCAGTATTGCAATAACAAGCAACTCCGATAAACAAGGACACGCATGACATATAAGTATCAAAATACTTTCCAATGACAGCTTTGCGACAATGTGCACAGTCATCGAGCAGAGATAAAGTGATCGGTGGTAAGATGCAATATGATGACGGTTGTGCAGTTGGTTCAGATCATCGCACCATTTTTAAGTGACCAGTAACAGGAATTGTAGTAGAACTTTCATTCATTCATTCATTCATCTTCCGAAACGCTTGATCCTCACTAGGGTTGACAGGGATGCCGGAGCCTATCCCAGCTGTCTCCGGGCCAGTAGGCGGGGACACCCTAAGATTAAGACCGGTCTTTATGACACTGTTTAATTCCGACACTGGGCACACTTGAGACGAACAACCATGAAGACGCTCACCGTGACTCATACCTATAGACCAACCTGTTATACTGTCTGCTATTCAGCCTGCCATGCGTGTTGTTACCATGTTGCTACAGTTTTAAACCGAGGCACCGTTTGGGAAGAAAGTTATATTATTATTATTATTGTTAAGTTATATTATTCAAACTTTGAAAACCACTCTGTGTACTGTCTTTCTTTGTAAATATGTTGACATGTTTTAATGTTCGAACCCGGTATACCTCTGCGGCTGTGTATGTACCGAATTGGTTTTCCTCTAAAAATGTACCGGGCCGCGGCTTGTAGTAGAACTCTATAGTGTGAAATTACGGTATACAGAAAGTCCTAGAGTGCTTTCAAGTGTCTGGTACTGTGGAATATTGATCAATGACAATTACGGTCAACTGCGTGGGCAACAGATTGGTATGAGTGTTCTCTGGTGAAACAATCCATTTTTTGGGGGCGGGGGTTAATATTTGATCTATTCTCCTGTCTCTGCTCTGCCTGACTCCACTCATCACTGGTAACCCTCAATAATCCACCGGCCAAGCCGGAGCTGTGCCAACCTGGCTGAGCCTGGCATGGCCCACCGGGCTCACCATGAACGGAGAGACAGGAAGGACCTTGGCTTAACTGGCACTTGCATCACAGGGTACTGGTAATTCCCATATGCCAAGCAATATACTCCTCTAATATAAGTAATTCATCTGAAGGAAGGGTTGGGCAGCAGGGTAAGAAATCATTGAGAAGACGCTCATCGTGCAACAGACGTTGGACTCACTTCTCTTGCTTGACTGCAATTCATCCCAGCAGGCTAAGGTTTGGCCAATCATATTATTTCATTTCATTAGGTCCTCCAAGTTGGCCTCACACCATCTCTTCATATCCGTCTTTTCCGATCCGTGCCCAGTCATTAGCAGCTAATTCGCTTTCATACTTTGCATTGGAAATGCACTGTTGTTCTGATCACTACCGAGACTACTTTGTAGTCAAGGCTTGAAGAAATCCTATTCAAATTAAAGTATGAGAGCCAGTAAGAAATATTTTGGGGCAAGAGCCGTCACACGAGATACATTGCTTGTTTGCCTTCATATCAACGATATACTGTACGTGTTTTATCATACATGTACATGTACTGAACATGCTGACATTCAATAGTCTTTCTGATGTATTGGTGGAGGATGTGCAGACCTATCCTCCATCTTGACCAGATAGCGCTTCCATTCCCTCGTATTGAGGTAACTGTAGTTGGCCCCAATAAATTCACCAGATCTCATCGAATTCTTTCACGATTTTGACACAGATTGGTTTGTTAGAAACATTCAACATGCAATTATGATACCAGAAATTACATTTAAAAAAGATAAATCAACTATCAAGACATAAATAAATAAAAATAAATGCAACACCAATGAACTTGACCTTATGTCGAGTGTTATTTTGTTTTACTTGCTATCACATTCTTGAACAGTGTGAAATTGATTGAAGCATAATTACAAGCTTTGGAAATAAACCTTTCAATTAAAACATTAAACAAACAAACATTATCATGTAGGCTAATCTTCTATTTTGGGTTGCCATTTTTATATTTGACTCCAAATGAATCAGTGGCTCACCGGTCGTGATCCTCACCGCACGTTACTACTGCACTCTGTAGCTATCAAAATAGAGGGATCAGATAAAAATGCATTTCTTGGACTGGATGGAAGCAAATCTCATTTCACAATGGCCTTGATCGAACCATGTTTTTTTTTTTTGTGCAAATTCTGTAAAAAGGAGTTTGTACACCACCGACGCACTTTAACCCTACGGCATCATAGCCTGAAGATTAGGTAGGTACAACATGCCCCTTTGAGCTACATGCTAACGGCAACTCTCAGCGGGGGCAAAGTGCCAGCACCTTTTGTACGTTTTGGCCATCACGAAAACCAAAATAACAAGAATGACTGCACATTGTGCTGAATACTCTTGTACCCTTACACACAAAGTGTCACCCAATGTCAGCAAGGTTATGTTAATGCGTTGTTAAGTTTACCCGTGGCCCTCATGAGGACAAGCAGCAAAAAAATAGCGGTACATTTTTTATCGTTACGTTTCAGGACCAACCGTGGTTCATTTCCTTGTGCCACTTGACAAACTATTTAAAGTGTTGAATTGATGTCTCGATACTTCCATCCATTTCCTTTACTGTAAGATTTAACCTGTTACGGCCGCAGGGAGTTTGAGCCCTGCCAGCAGATTTGGAGTGAGATGTGGGCTATACCCTGGGTTCTACCAGTCAATCACAGGGCACATTTAGAGATAGGGAGAAAAAAAAAAAAAAGACAATCAGGAAAAAGTCAGAGATTACATCGCCATGTGAGACAAGCTTTTCACGTCGAAAGCTAACTCTGTGTATGTAAAGCTACATTAATGAAAGTGTTATCCCAAGTTGCCCCCCCTCCCCAGACACATACATCGACAATTTGATATATTTTCATGCATCAAGCCGGCTCTGACAAGCACCTTGAAAACATCCTGAATTGGATGCAAACGATTGTTTTTGATATTTTGGATCATCTTTATTCACTTGTTTGATAGTTCTATTAAGTAAACAAGAGAGAGAACAACAGTCAAAAAAAAAAGGAGAGAATCGAGTGCAGTATGTCACGTCTGGTAGTGTGTCAGCTCAGCTAACGCCTCCCCACTTATCCCAGACCACATGCCAGTCTGGGCAAGAGTGTGTGCCAAAGACCCCATGCTACTGCATAAAGACTATCCCTCAAAACTCGGCATGTGTGTCTTGAGTGTGCATGACTGACATTTACGCTCCTCCACTGGCATTTATGTTGGCATCACAGCGTATACCACAGAGGCACGGTGCCTGAGCCAAGTGCTGCTGATGACTTTCTTTATCCACTGCAGTATGTAAGGTTGGTAAAAAAAAATCACACACACACGCACACATGCACACACACACACGCACAGATTAAGAATAGCCAACTGGCGCAGATGGCTGTAAAAAATATATTTGGAGCTGTAAGCTTTGAGGACACTGTAATGCACACTACCCAAGACATTCTAAATACTCCAAGAAGTGTGATTAGTAACTCGTACATTATTGTTGGATTTATTTCAAGGTGCATTAAAAAAGCTCGTGTGTAGTTGTTTACTGAACATTCAATTAATAAACTCTGTGGACAGAGTGAAGACATGAAAAAAATATATATTCATAATGTTATGAAGAGAGCAAGAACAATATGATGAGAGCAAAACAGCGTAGGTTACGGTTGTTTCAAAATATTCAGTGCCTCTGTCGTGGTTCCGCTAATTTAGATTTTTATGTGCGATTGTGTCAAATGTTGCTGGGTGAACGCAGGACTGTGGATCAAAGTCATCTCTCAAAAAAAAAAAAAACAAGCTGCCATTTATTTGCCACTCAATCTTCATTTCTCAAAAAGTTATTTGATAAAGACCTTTTGGACAATTTTACACTTCCAACAGGCTCTTTTTTTGTTTCAGAATGACCGTGACCTCGTGCACAAAGCAATGTCCTGGAAGGCATGCTTGCCGTGGAACATCCTCCACCCAACTATTTGAGACGAATCGGACCAAAAATGGATGGTGAGACCTCTGGGCCCCTCTCTGACCCTTAATCAGTGACCTCTAACCTCAAAATTTTTTATTTTTTGGGATGAACTGGAAAAAAATCATACAACACATGTCAACACCTTGCAAAAAGTATTCCCAGAAGAGTGAAAGCTTGGACTTGTATTTTCTTCATTGTCACTTCCTGAAAGTTCAGCCATCACATGGGCTGAATATGTTATTCTTCAAAAGTGTACATCGTAAAAGACTAATGACAAATGCTGCTGAAACACTGGAAAAGGTTTACGCAATATAAACACCACTACAGTGAAACTCCTCTAGAATGAAACCTGCATGGGCGAAAATACCCCCTTATGTGAAAAAATCTTCATGCATTAACACAATTCCCATTCTACTGCCTCCCATACGACGAAAACCCCCCTGTTGCGTTATACGAAATCATTTTCGAGAGAGAGCGCTAATGAGAGAGAAGCGCTCCAGTTAGCGTGAGGTTTTTAGCCCTCGAGAGCTAACTATGGCCATCGAGGACTACGAAGCGTCCCATGGTTGGCTTAAAAGTTCATTGCATGCCAGGAAGTATTTGTTATTGTTAGATTCAGACGAGGATGGACGTTATAATGCTAAAATGGCTACAAAACGGACCTTTGGATGTCAAGCAGCTAAGACAAGAAGAGCTCTGATGCTGGAAGAGAGGGTAAAAGTGATCAAAATGAAAGACGGAGCAAGCAAAATAAAAGACATTATCCAATAAATTGATGTAAGTGAAAGTGAATGCTGATCGTAAATTTCACAATTTCTTTCCCTTTTTTTATTTTACACACTGACAATATGAAGTATCAAAAGTGTGTGCTCATACTTATGCACTATTGGAATAAAAATAGAGTACACATACGTTTGTGTGTGTGGGTGTGTGTGTGCTTACATCTGAGATCAAATTTGCTACAGTGAAAAACCCCCTGTTGTGAAAAAATTCTTGCTGTAAACATGATTTCGTTGTAGAGGAGTTTCACTGGTCGACCACTACTACTAGTACTACATTCAATCATAATCATCACAACATTTATCATCAGTCATCAATTTAAAACTCGATGTTGACACATTTTGAGTGTAGAATCTTTATTTTCCACGTTTTTCCTTCCAGAGCACACTTTGTACTTGTGTCGAGAGTATGAATTAGAGGAGAACATGAAAAGAGCTGCCATCAGGCATTTTAAACACCAGAGCCAAACACAACCTGAGACAATAATTCCACTTTGTGTCTGTCATGTTGAGAAATATAATTTGAGGCCAGTGAGTTCTGACCCTAAGGCTCTCCGCTAAACCACGCTTCAGCTATGAGTGAATTATTTCTTTGTGGGGATGAGTGTATGTGTGGTGTTAGTGTGTATGTGTGCACACAGATGAAGTCCTGAAAGACCCCAGGTTATTCTTTGCCCCAGTGGTGATTTTAGACAGCTGTGTCCCTCACCCGCGCCCCAGAGAGACACAAAGCACACACACGCGAGCATTTTATAAACTACATATCGACAGACGTGATTCATCACCTGCCGAAAATGGTCAAATAATTTCGAAGATTTTCTAAATATGACATCATGGATCCAACCAAAGGAATACAAATATTAAGAAAGACGGACGGATGGACGGACAGATAGAAAAAGATAGATAGATAGATTGATCGGGCAGTCAGGATGTACTGTTTGTAAGAGGGTATTCAGACCAGACAGGGGACTCTCTGTGAATGAGGGCACTGCAGGGTCTCGCCTCGGTTACTGAGGTCGGGGTAAGGCCAGTTACTGCCTAATTAGATCACTGCACACATCCAGCTCATCTGATCCAAGCGCACACACACACACACACCAGCTCACACACGCACACGCACACACACAGAGCATGCATCATTATCATGTATTAGAGTTGAATTTCTATATCATTCACACTGCAAGCAAGTGAATGATATACCCAAACAAAATAACAAAATTCACTTTATCCAACCGTGTGGGTGTGTGCACACACACATACAGTATATATATACCGTATTTTCACGACCATAAGGCGCCATTAAAAGTCTAGTGTATGAGCCGAGTTCCAAAGCCTGACTGAGCGCGCTTCTGGCCGACACGCTGTTTATATAGAGAAAAGGCGGGCGCAAGTGACGTCAGGCATGCGGAAGTCTGCCAATGAGTGAAGGGTGGGCGTGCCCAACAACACGGTGCGCCGAATGGTCGTGAAAATACGGTATATATATATTTTCCAATCCGCTTATCCTCAAAAAGGGTCGCGCGGGCATGCTGGGGCCTATCCCAGCTGTCTTCGGGCAGTAGGCGGGGGGGACACCCTGACCCGGTTGCCAGCCAATCGAAGGGCACACACAGACGAACAACCATTCACGCTCACACTCACACCTAGGGACAATTTAGAGTGTTCAGTCAGCCTGCCACGCATGTTTTTGGCATGTGGGAGGAAACCGGAGTACCTGGAGAAAACCCACGCAGGCCCGTGGAGAACATGCAAACTCCACACAGGGAGGCCAGAGCTGGAATTGAACCTGGTACCTCTGCACTGTGAGGTCGACGCGCTAACCACTGGACCAACCGGCCGCCTAAAAAAATAAAAAAGAGAGAGAGAGAAAGAGAGAGAGAGAGAGTGGGATCTCTGCGAGGACAGTGATGGCTAGCCGTGATCAAAAGGGTTTTGCGGCGATAGTGTAATTTTTTTTTTTTTTTCCTGTAGGAGATGGTCAAACTAGCGCTTGGAGTATTAAAGATTACCCTAGGTGTGCATTAAGCCCCATTGTATCTTCAATGCCTCATGAGTTCATTTACAAGTTCATCCAATCCAGCTTTGACTTTGTGCACTTCCTCTTTAAATCAATTGGCAAAATCTGCTTCTCGCTGCCTGTCTGTTCACGTTTGTTTAACGAGACCCCTCTGATGCACCTGCGGTTTTGTCCATCAACTGACACTCCCGTGTCTTCCTTCTTCTTCGACGACTGCCTTGCGCAGTTGCAGGAAGTCTACATATCCCTAATTGTTGAGTAATCAGCGTGATTCATATTGCCTCATTAATATGCTTGTTTTTCACACAATCTTCCCACGTCTCCTCGCTAATGCATTCCGTCCGTCCTGTACCACTCCTCACTCCATCTTCTCACTTCCCTTTCTGTCGAGCAACCGGCTGCACAATTCCTCCCCATTTGCTCCTATTTCCATCTATTTATCTCACCCACTTACATGACCCTCTCCCTCCCTCTTCTTGTTCAGTGATCACACATAAATTAACATTGAAGGCTTCCATAATTGCGTATGTAAAAACTCACACTAATGCACACGGCGCTCCCTATTTAACGTGTCTAATTTTATCCCCCTGAACCATATCACCCTACTAATACCCATGTTTTTTATGCTAAATGATTGATGTCTCACCATACCACATTTTCCACTTCATTAATAAAAAATTGTCTTTATTTATTAATGGGGAATATATATTTATATATATATATATATATATATATATATATATATATATATATATATATATATATATATATATATATGTATTTATGATTCAATTAGGCGGGCAATAGAATTGCGGTCAGGATCTATAAGAGGGAATTCACTGTGTAAGCGTTAAGATCTAAGTGCTTTGTAATACATCTGTACAGGGCCATTGCTCCTCGTGCGCTGAATGCTTGAGCACACTGTATAGAAAAAAAAAAAGGCTGCTCATGTTTCCAATGGTATGGGAATGGTGGTGGTGGTGGTGGTGGTGGTGGGTTAATTAAACCAAAATATTATTCCCCACCTCATAATGGTAGCGTAGTGTCACACATTGGCCCCGATGTTACAGCACCAATGTTCAAGACATACTTTTGTAACTACGACACCAATATGAAAAAAAAACTCGACATTTAGATCCTAAAGAGAAAATTTGTAGGTCACATTTATCCCAGTCCATACGCTCCCACATTTCCTGCCACATTCCAAAAAACATGCTTGGCAGGTTAATGGAACCCTCTGTGTATTGTCTATATTATGAGCGTGAATGTTTGTTTGTGCCCTGCGATTGGCTGACAACCAGTTCAGGGTGTGCCCCGCCTACTGCCCGAAGACACCTGGGATAGGCTCCAACGCGCCTGCAACCATAGTTAGCATAAGTGGACCGGATAATGGATGGATGGATGTCCAGAGCTCAGCAGCTCGCCTCTTCACCGACATCCGCTCCAGGGATCACATCGCCCTATCCTCCATAAACCACCACAATCCACTGGCTCTCATCCAACACCACATCCAATACAAATTCCTTCTTTTGACCTCCAAGTCTCTCTATAATTTGACCCCTCCCAATTTCTCCGACCTCCTGGAACGCCACTAAGCCCCACTCCACAACTGCACAAAACGCTGGACCTTGTGGGGGGGGACAGAGGCTTTGCTGCCACGGCCCCCACCCCTCTGGAACTCAGCCCCATAACCCATCAGGAACGCAGATTCATTCCAAAATTTCAAATCCCTCCTTCAAACCCATTTGTTCAAATTGGCGTTTCTTTAATTCGGTTGTCTGGTTTGGAATTATTGTTGTCTCTGTTTTTTGCTGTCAATGTTTCTTTTACTGTGTGAAGCATCTTTGTCCAAAAAGATCTCTATGTATTGAGTGTCATTATTATTGGTAGTAGTAGTAGTAATAATAGTAGTATTTTAAATGGCAGTCAGCTTACACCTGCCACTGTTTAAAGTACCTTTCATTAACCCCAAATCAATGTTCAAGTAGGCTTTGCTTGACGTGTTCTATTTTATTTACCGTAAATTCCGGACTAAAAAAAAGTGGATGCCCAATTTTAAAGTCAAATTTGACATCTCGTATTTTCTCTGTAACATATTTGCGGCAAATGTCGAAGATGTTGTCCAGCATGGCCCTGAAGAGGATTGGCGGTTGAGAAGATGAATGGTTGCATTTGAGACTCAGCATAGTGTGATGTTATAAGGGTGGGCAGATGAACAAATTATAACGTGTGAGAGTATTTCTCACTTACTGCCCTCATAAGAACTGATTGGATTGGACTCTTTCGGGTAAAAAAAAACAACAACAACAACAACAAAAAACGAGAAGCGGTAGCTGGTAATGTGTTCTTTCCTCCCATAAGGAGCCATCTATTTGATCTCCAAATGCTGAACTACTAGCAAAGAGCACGCACATACCAAATAAAATATCGGCTTTACCAGTCTCGTAAATCAAGTCCTGTTAATGGACACTCATTTGCTTGAACTATTTGTGCTGGGAAGCACAGGCTACCAAATTGGCCTATATTGGAAGTAGTTTTTTTTTTGGAGTTAATATGTGTGTGAAAGTGTGTATCTGACCGCTAACCTAATAGAAGTCAGTATAACCCTGCTGGCAGAGAGCGCACAGCGACAGGGCTAATAGAAAGATAATGAGTCTGCCCATACTCATGGCTCTATTAAATCTCTCCTTAATACTCTCTCCCTGGAATGATGGGTATATTAGAGCCCCGCTCCTCCTTTATGACTGCAGCATTATGAGGAAAGTGAACCAACAATGAATATTCATGGGTCGGCGGCGCTAAATACTTATTACAAACCGTGCCTTTTAACAACGAGAATGGAAGGTGTTCTAAACCAAATAACTTAATTAGGGGTAGCGATATTGGTGGGAATGGGAGAATAACTTCGAACCCAACATTGCGGATGTGAATAATTCATGAAAACAAAGAGAAAAGAAATAGATGACGACTGCCGGGCTCCCGTGACCATGCCAAGATTTTGATTGTTATGATTATTTGTATGGAGCTCACATCATAAAACTTTACTTAAAAACAATAACTAAGTACCGTAAATTCCGGACTATAAGCCGCTACTTTTTTCCCAAACTTTCAACCCTGCGGCTTATACAGTGATGCGGCCAATTTGTGTAATTTTTCTAATGGCCGCCAGGGGCGCTCAAGTAGAAAAGGTAAGATTAAGACCGGTGGAATATATGCGTCGAGGAAGACTGCAACTTCTTGTCTTGTGCATCAATTAAATTAGCGTGAACATACCCTCATCATGGAAAATGCAAAAAGAAAGGCATATGACGCATTGCTATTCTGTTGCTAGCATGTTGTTACCATTTTGCTACCGTTTTACTGCCGCGTCACAGGCACCGTTTGGGAAGAGAGTTATATTATTATTATTGTTAAGTTATATTATTAAAACTTTGGAAACTCTCTCTGTGTACTGTCTTTCTTTGTAAATATGTTGACATGTTTTAATGTGGGCACATGCGGCTTATATACAGGTGCGGCTTATGTATGTACAAAATTGGTTTTCCTCTAAAAATGTCGTGTGTGCGGCTTATAATCCGGTGCGCTCTATAGTGCGGAAATTACGGTAGATTGAAACACTGACCACAAAAATATACCTGTATTAGAAGCCTTTTATAGTAGAGGCATGCAGAGTATTGTGTAAAGAAAGGTCGACCCAAAGCCTGATGGTGTCACACCATACTTCAATATGCTGTTATTTGGTAATGGTGTTTGCACCAAACATACCTTCTGGAGTCATGGCAGTTAAACCTAGGTTTCATTTAACCACAATCAATCAATCAATTAATCAATCAATAATCTCCCAAATATGCATGTGCAAATTTGTTCAGGTTACATTTATTTGATTTGAAATGTACTTAATTAATCCTGAACACAAGCATATCCCAGCAATAGGACATTTTGCACACTTGTTCCACCACATTGTTTGAGTTTATTTTTACTTCCTCTTAATCTAAGGAAAAGACATCAAATGAGTTATTCAGGGTGTTAACGTTATTGTTGGAAGACGTTTTGAAATGATTTATCATGGTCACATTTTTCCATACCACAAAAACCTGGCATTTGAACAGTTGATTGGAGAAAATTCATATCCACTTTGTATACATGCACACACACACACACACACACACACACACACACACACACACACACACACACACACACACACACACACACACATGCACAAAAACACAGCTCTCATCGGGCTACGTAGATTTGCACGCATTTAAGAAAATAAATCAGTGTCTTGCTCAAGGGAACCTCAACTGTGCTAAGGAAGCCTTGTCACAGTTCTCCAACGACAGCAGTACCCCCAAATCCCCAGCCATGGACTTTCCTTATGACTTCCTGCGCTCATGTCGCCTTCCTCAAAACTCGAGCCAATCTGAGCAAAAATGATATATGAATAAGAACGCCACACACAAAGTCCAGTTAATGACACACTCGTCCCTTTCTCATTCGGGACTCCTTGGAGATGCCTTTTGTCAAGTCCGGCACATTGTACATAACTCATCTCCCACACACATATGCACACGATCTGCATGGCACCTTCTATCTTTCTCCAGCTTACACATCCACATGCACAAAGTGTCTATATGAATACAAAGCCTTCGAGGGAGGCCCGTAAATATCCACGAAGAAAGTTATTTAGATCTGCTTTGGGGATAAGGGTAATGTGATGTCACCTCTAATACCCAGATCCAGATACAGCGTCCTCGCCGGCGCCTTCCTTTACAAGTAAAAACACCAGAGCCGACGCATATGAATGACAATGTGGATTGTGTCAGTGCGGGCTGACTTATTGGGGATATGCAGTGGCGAGAACCTCGGATTCATCCATTCAATGATGTTATTTATCCCTTTTTTTCTATTACCGGTGAATTTTTATTGCGGGAGAAATCGGAAGGATGTAATTGCCTACCCGGTATCTGCTTGCATTATCAGGCCTTGGAAGGCATTAACTATTAATAGATAAAGGACTCCATGCAGCGATATTGTGCTCCGTCTGTCTGTGTTGGTAGGGGGGGGGAGTGTTCTGGACACCGTGTTTGCACCTACAGAATGTGTGTGTTGTGTGCATCTTATGATTTATTCTAACTACCCGGTGCATGCTTTACGCCAGATAGTGTATACAAAATCTATTGTGAGGTTAGAATTAGATATTTGACCAGACAATGGAATATGCTCCATCTCCAGAAGTGACCCATCGGTGTGCGTATATAAACTGCGGCGCTCACACTTTCCGGAGCTCGTGTTGATGTGTGCGAGTGATGTTTGGTTCTTTCTATTTCCTTTGCTCTCTTTTGTGATTTCTTTCTTTCTTTAGATCTTTCTTTCTGCATCAGTCTGGCTGTGTGGGCACAGACAAAGTCAAACTGCTGCTCGCACATATTTGGGTAGCTATTTAATTAAAAGTGGATTACAAGAGTGTTGGGTAAACAAAGATCAGATTAACAAATAGACCGTAGCTACTTTCCCATTTGCTAATGCAAATTTGACTTGACGATGGGATTGGTCGTGCAGAAGAACGGCTCTGCCACTCCAACGGAATATTAAGACCCGGTCTGGAGCTCAGTCTAAGTCAGGACGATTGGCTAAGCCCCTTCCTTATGTCCAGTGTGTTCATCTGCGCGTGTGTGTGTGTGTGTGTGTGTGTGTGTCAGTGTGTGTCAGTGTGTGCACAAGCATTTGTCTGTTTATATGACCAAGACAATGCGCTAACTTTTGGCATACATCTAATCAGACCACTGTCGTGACTTTTTTGAGTGGCGCAGATAATGAATTCAAGTCTATGTAAATTATTTTGTTTCTATGAATCCCTAGACATGTTCATTTTTTGAGGTCCCTTCGATTAGTGTTTCCCAACCTTGACTGAACCGAAGCACATATTTTACCTAGAAAAAAAAAAAATCTCACGGCAGACCACTTTGCAAAGCAATTCATATAGAAGTAGTATTACTTCATTATTTACATTCGGTCATCTAGTGAAAAAAATGTATTTTCTCCCTCTTATTATATGTGGTTGGCATAGATAAATTAGAAAAAAATATTAGTTGGTGAATGATAGCACGTACAGGACTATAATGTTATTCGGCTGTGTGCGTCTATGACAAGTGAACAAAGACTCAGAAGTGAACGTTGAGAATCAGAATCAATCAGAATCATCTTTATTGGCCAAATATGTCGAACACACAAGGAATTTGTCTCCAGTAGTACAGGCTACACTAGTATTATCAATAACAAGCAACTATGATAAACAAGGACATGACAAATATGTATCGAGTGTTCTACCCAATGTTAATTAGTGAAAGATGCCGTGTATGGATCGCTAAATTAACGTCATAAGAAATAATGAGAAACAAATAGTAAATTTAAAAATAATAATAATAATATCACAAGATCCTCCCTTAACATTTCTACCTGCTCCTGCAAGTATGCATGCCTCCTCCTCTCTGGGGCGATGTGAGACAATTGAGCAATATGGGACACCCCCCTCTATCGAGCCAACAGAACAAAGTTGTGGTCATGTGATCACAATATGATTGAAAAGTTGTGCTCTAAGTGTTTAGGGGGACCACATATAAAATCTTGATTAGGGCCTCCAAAATCTATTGAATATTGCTTCAAGCGGAGTATTTGACATGACTGTACTTCTGAATGTTTTGCTGTACTTCATCATCTTGAACAACTTCGAGTTGCATTAATATTAAGCCTTAGCTACTATCGTTATCGTTTTAATGTCTACGAGGTTTGACCTCTGTCTACAGGGGATGTAGCCTGCAAAGCTGGACAAATCATGAAAAATATTGGACAAGATGTCATATTCTGTCTAATTTTTATGGCTCTAATTAACCCTTTATTATTTGGAGAAGTCAGAATCACTTAACTGTTTGATGACATGTAACGTTTTTTTTTCTTCTTAACACTTTGCCCGTGGCAAAAGGCAGCTGAACACAATAACAGGGAAGCAGGCATGACAGGGAGCACAGGAAAACCTTAAGAAAAATCATGTACTTCCTAAAAAAATACATACATACATACATACATAAACAGCCATACTGGAGAACAGGGGTAGAAATCAGAATTCAAAAAGTCCAAAAACCAGGAGCATGAAGAAAAATAGATATGGAAATTAATCATATTGTCATTGCATATATCACAAGTACAGACAGTGTCCCAATTTATTGAAGAATGGCGTTAAGGGAGGGGGTTCGGGGGGGCATAACTAGCAAGAGAAAACCACAAGAGAAGTCATGTGATGTGATATAAAACAATGTCCAGAGACTTATTCAACAGACAAGGAGGGCATGCACGAACAGGAAACGAGAAAATGCAAAACTCCAGATCACGCAAAGCAAAACAAAGACCAGAACACAATCTTGAACAAAAAAGAACAAAGAATCTGTTCCAGTGTCAAACCAACGAGCCAGGTTATGACAACCATATTGTTGACATGGATCTCAAGAAATACTTTTTTTTCCCGGACTGTTAATATAACTGCAAAGTTACCGTAAATTCTGGACTATAAGCCGCTACTTTTTTCCCAAACTTTCAACCCTGCGGCTTATACAGTGATGCGGCCAATATGTGTAATTTTTCTAACGGCCGCCAGGGGCACTCGCATAGAAAAGGTAAGATTAAGACCGGTCTTTATGACACTGTTTAATTCCGACACTGAGGACGGTGACTTCGATGGCTTCAGTTCACAGGAGGAAGATGAAGACGGCTCACCATGATTTTCTTTCTTTGTAAATATGTTTACATGTTTTAACGTGGGCACATGCGGCTTATATACAGGTGCGGCTTGTGTATGGACAAAATTGGTTTTCCTCTAAAAATGTAGTGGGTGCGGCTTATAATCAGGTGCGCTCTATAGTGCGGAAATTACTGTAAATATGTTACACAATATGGGCACCTGCGGCTTATAGACAGGTGCGGCTTATACCTTGTACAAAATGTTTTTCCCTTTAAAAATGTAGTGGGTGCGACTTATAATCAGGTGTGCTCTATAGTCTGGAAACTACGGTAATTTAAAACAACACTCTCAACAATAAATGATTTCGCATAGTTTTGTCAGTGCAATTTTCAAAGTTTTAAAATGTGTAAGTGTGCATAAAGCTACTTGACAGTGTCTATGTTTGTCTGTGAATTTGAGATTTTCTACATATAAATGTATTACGTGTTGCTCTGTCTGGATATTTGGTGATGGTCAACTTGTGTAAGAAAAGTCGTTTTTAATTACCGTCTGTCTGACCATGAGACCAACTTTTTTTTTTTCTCTCGCATTACCATAAAAACCTGCTCATCCATCTTCTATCTTATTTTTATCCTCACGTCTCTTGTCATTTTTCACTCCTCCCAATTCCTGAGTCAGTTTGTCTCAGAGTTTTGGACACAGTTCGACCTTGCCGTGATAGACTGCTGGTGTGTTCATTCCTCTTGTTCAGGACACCTCTCACCTCACTGGTTGGCGGGAGAGGGAGTGAAAAACAAAATGAAGAAGAGTAGGAGGAGACGGAATGGATTTATTGACGTGAGGCCCAGGCTTAGGTCGATACATCAGAGTCTGGATCATAGTGGATGATGAGGCCTCTGGGTGTCAGGGACAACTTCATAGAGGCACGCACGTTTATATATTCTGGTCTCTGCTTGATCTATGCAAACAGACAAAGTTATAATCTGTCCACTTTTTCTTATATTGCATTTCAACATTTTGATAACCGTATCACCATGTAAAACAACTTTCTTGCTAAAAATGTGTTGTTGATGGATTTGTTCAAATGTGTTTGCATATAGAGGATTAAATAAGTCAAACCCGTTTATAAATGCTGTGCTTTTGTGAACAAAAATATCTAGAGATAAAACAAAACGTTATACAGTGATACCTCTGCTCACAAACTTAATTGGTTCCCAGAAAGGGTTTGTGAGCCGAAAAGTTCGTCTTCCGAACATTTATTTCCCATAAGAAACCATTAAAATGAGAATAATTCGTTCCCAGGTCCTCATAAACATAATTTTCGACTATGTAAGCCTTAAAACTACACAAAAATATACCTTATTTTATGTATAATAAATGTGTGCGAAATTAATGTTCTTGAGGCGAAAAGTTCGTGAGCTTAAGCGTTAGTGAGCCGAGGTATCACTGTAATTTGTTCTTCAAAACAATTTCTTATCTTATTGAGAGGGTAAGTAAAAATAAACAATTGAACAAGTGAGGTTGCATAAGTGTCCACACCGGCTTCTTTGTATTTCAAGAAGCTATCACACCATACCTGATGGAAGACGTCGAGTTTAGTCGCACACCAGTTGCGCTAATGCTTCCTTCCTACATAACTGTTTGAGTGTGTGCGATTCATCTGTACACCGTGGAATAAGCCTGATGAGTTTTAAGTCTTAATGGTGCAACCGTGTTGAGCGCATTTAACAGAACTGCATTGAAATCGTTTGTGAGATTATCAATCGGACCCTTATAAAAAGAAAAGGAAGCGGTTGCTAGCAGCAGTAGCTCAGAGAGCGCAGTCTCGGTTAAAGAGCTAGTATTGAGGCAGCTATAGCTTTGATTGTGGTCACAATGATGGCCTTAAACTAAGACTTCATGTTATGAAGTCATGGTCAGCTATTTAAAGCAGTGGTATACGGTCCAACAATTACATTTGAGGTTGCTAGCCCCCGCGTGAATACCAAATCTATAGTTTTACCATTTTTATTGGTTGCTTCGTCTATTATCTGTGTGAAACCAAAAGTAGTGGTTCCGTCGGGAGATTCATATGAATATTACAATCACCCATTATTAGTGTATTATCTCCGGGAGTCACCAAGTGAGCCACATTTCAAAAAAATCATCAAGAAAGCCAGTGTCAGGGCTAGGAGGATGATGACTTACTGAAAGATAAAATGGCAACAAAGCTGTGGATTGCATACCAACAGCTTCAAAAGTTTGAGAGGCGTTGTTTGAGCGAGGACTCAGTTTGAGAGCAGATTTGGAAATGATGTCAGTGAGTGCCATCAGTATATCAGGCCGATGCAGTCCGTCCGAGTCGTCGGCGTTGAGAACGGACTTGTCGATAGGACGTCACACAACATGCCGCACACCTGACACGCAGCCAAATACAGAAAAAAAAAAAAATAAAACAGTATTGTATACCTTTCAGCTCCACAGACCTCAATGACATGTATCCCACGTTGTCTTTATTTCAACAATAACCATGCTGTGCGTGTGTGTTTTTGTTTTATTTTATTTTTGCATTTGTGGGTTTTCCATGTGGGTCAGTCTGAAATAGTGACAAGAGCGGTGACAGACTGACGGAATTTGAGTCAGTCTGACGATATGCCCACCTCTGCAATACATCATAAGCATCCATTCAGTCGTGATGACATACTGGCACAAATCAAGACACGCTTCTTAACGTCCAAGGCAGAGGCTCCATCGAACCCCTGAGACCAATTCACCGAACCTCTAGGGTTCGATCGAACCCAGGTTAAGAACCACTGGTCTAGTCACACCAGTGATGGATGAATTCATTGATTAAGACACACCAGACTCAACTTGTCAATTCGTTATGACACGCCCGCTTGGCCATCACTGGCTGCAGATGATCATATTACATTGCTTGTCCAATCAGTGCTGCGGGAAAATTAGTTCACTCAGTAGTCAACGTGTGACTGTCGTGATAGTACGTCCTAAAATTAAAAAAAACGTATAATTATATTTTTTTATATTATATTAAGTATAATTTTGTTTTTCACTAATGAAGGGTTCGCTGAATGTGCATATGAACTGGTTGGGTTCGGTACCTCCAACAAGGTTAAGAACCACTGGACTAGACCCTACTGAAACTTCATTCTTCATCTTACCAGGAACAATTGATGCTTCCAACTTGGTGGCAATTGTTTAGGGAAGCCGCTTTACTGTGCCAGCGTTATGGTAAGCCATTAGCTTGTGTGTTTGGTTCCTAAGAAATTGCACAGACCCCCGACTTCAGTCCTATAAAACTGAATGGGAACAGATAGCTCGTCGAATCAGAACAGTTTTAGCCCTTGCATCTGCACCGAGTGAATTTCAGTTTCACTTCTAGGATGTCCAGTGACATTTTTTTCCCAGTACAGTTTAGTGTATATCAGTCTGGATCTAAATAGTGGGCCAACTGTGTGACACCATCCCTGTAGCTATTCTTCCAGTGTGGCTAAAAGATCAGATCAAATCATGGTTCATAAAATGACTGTCAAGCCCTTTGCCTTTGTGAATCACAGAGTTATTTTGATCATAAGAGGCTCATATGAAAAGGTCAGGGACCAGTTTTACACAGAGGGAGGGCATGGTGTGTTAAATAATACAGTTGCTGATGCTATGGGTGGTACAGGCTAACCCCATTTCATCATGCTAAAATGCTTCTTGTGTAACCTAGTCCAACTGGGGTGGCTGCAGTGTCACCTTAGATTGTAACGACATCAGTTGGGAATCAGACAAGCAACTCCCTAAGTAAAGGAACTCTTCACTTGAATTTTATGTATATATTTATTTTTACACAGTGGGACTCCACTGTGACCATACTGTTCCAAAGAACAAGTCCTTACAGATGAGCTTCTGTCACCTCCATGTTTGTACAGCATGTTTAAAGCGATTCAATAAATGAACCTTACCAGAAATAATGTTGGCCACTTCAAAGTAGCACACTGTCAAAAGTCTGATACAAGCAATGAGTCCGAATTCCTCTTAATTTAGCCACCATACCATCCAGTCTTCCATTTACCACCATGTATCTGGCACCAGGTTACTGTTACTGCAGCAGCCTGCGTAAGAAAACCCAAATGTCCTTCTCCCTTGCACAGCCATCCAATTCCTCCATGGGGATGCTCCTATAGGCCAGATAAGCCATATAATCCCCTCCGTGTGTTCTGACTCTACCTGGGGTCTCCTCCCAGTTGGGTGCACCCTTGGCAACTTCCCTCATGTCCGGGCGCCTCACTTTGTCTTTCCAGTCAGACAGAGAGCAATCGTTTGAATTATCCAACAATCCTAAAACCGAAATTAACAATACATGTGACTAATAAGCAAGGTGGTATATCGTGAGTTTGTCGTTATTTTTGTCACGTTGCGAGGTGGTGGTGGTGGACCCCAAAAAGCAGGCAGGAGGGAGGAGCAGGGTGAACTTGACGAGTTGTATTAAAACACAGAGAAACTAAATCCAGAACAAACAAAGTCATGAAAACAAAAAGATTCCAAAGTAACAAACAAAACACAGGCTGTAGCTAAAATTAACAGTCAACAAAACATGATCGAGAACATGACAGCTACAGCAAACAAACAGACATGACAGCAACAAAGAAACAATGACCCGACACTGAGTGGCCGTGCCGAGTCCTTTTAAAGCAATAATTAGATAACGACCAACAGGTGTGCAGCTGCAGGCAGAGCCCTGCAGTGCCATCTGTTGGTCACAAACAGAATCATGACAATTTTAACTTGAGGATTGAATTTATTTTTGGCGTGTCATATTTACCACAATAGTGATGGTTTCTGTATTTTACTCTTTTGGGTTTCCAAGTTTATTTTGCGCATCTATACAGCATAATATAAATACCAGTGGTTCTTGACCTTGTTGGAGGTACCAAACCCAAAAAGTATGATTTGTTTTTTACAAATTCAAGATGTAAAAAACGCATTTATTAAAAAGAGAAAACATTTAAACACAATTAGTATAAGTATAAAATATAAGTTTTTTAATTGTGTACAAAATGAACCAGCCAGTGATGGCCTAGCGGGTGTGTCTTAACTAATTGACAAGTTGAGATGGGCGCGTCTTAACCTCCATGGCAGAGGCTCTGTTGAACCCCTGAGACAGATTCACCGAACCCCTAGGGTTCGATCGAACCTAGGTAAAGAACCATACATACAGAGGTTCTATATATATATATACCGTATTGGCCCGAATATAAGACGGTGTTTTTTGCATTGAAATAAGACTGAAAGAGTGGGTGTCGTCTTATATTCGGGGTCTAGACATTATACCCTTTCACGACGCTAGATGGCGCCAGATACCATTGAAGCGAATGCTGAACTTGACTCCCCAGGCCAAAGCGAACCCCTGTCACGAAGAATAAAAATACAAATAGCAGCAGCACGAAGAAGAAAAATAAAAAATAGCCGTAAGAAAGAAAAGAGAAGGAAATAATAGAAGAGATAACAGAAAACGGAGAAACGTAGCGACAATCTGGAGAAAAGTGGGTCAAAGATCAGCCAGGTTAACCGGCAGCTGAGGCGAAGTTATGATGCAATTTACATTTCAAAAACCAGAAGCCATTCATTTACAAATGTGATTGCACTTTAGTTTTTGCACATTCTTAAATGTTCAGATATTAAGATTTGAATGAGGCAAAATAACATGCTTTTTCTCTCAAATATATTGTTATAATCATTTGTTTCAGGTGTACTGTAATTATTTTCTGTATAAAAATTAATTTGGTGTTCAAAAAGTATTTTTTCAAACTTGAGTCTTGGAGAAAGAGGGGTCGTCTTATAATCAGGGCCGTCTTATATTCGGGCCATTACGGTATATACACACCCCTCAAGAATGATGGACCTTTCCTGGACATAGCTTATCTTTTATTGTAAGAATTTAACAATACTTATCTTTTTTTTAAACACAGAGGTTTCTAGTATTTTCTCATTCTCATTTATGTCAATCAACTGTTTATACGTTTCAAACAGCTGTCTCAATCTCCTGTTGCTGAATTCAGGCTCAATGATACTTTGAGAGGGAAGAGTGCACATTTCCCCATGAAGCACAGCAGCATACCTTCATTGATTATTTATGTCTCCTGACACAACGACAGGATCAGTCAGGATCTAATGTTAATTAATGACCTGTGTTCTTCTACACATCCAAAAGGTCACAAGATTAGAGGGGCTTTATTAACCATGGCAAACATTTCTATGGGTGCACCAATGTCCCATGAGCAACTACCTTGGGACAGTCATGTGAAAATCAAAAATTACATTAAACTGGGAAAATGAAACGATCCAGAGGAACTGGAATGTACAACTTCAGAAATAGTATTTTAAACTGACAAGACATTGCATAAATCATTCTTTACATATGCATGGAAACGTTGTTTAAAGGACAATGGCGACTAGATTTTTTGTGGGAAGTTACCTTGTGTATGAAAATTTCGATTTTATACCATAAAGATGTTATCGGAGGTATCTATACTTCCGTATTGATCAGCACACCACTCGAAGGAAAGACATGCAATGTGAGTAGTACACGAATCAAATAAAATTGTTGAAAGATAAGCAAAGAAAAGCAAACTATGGAGTGGACAGAAAAGATGGAAGTGAAAATGGGTTTGGGGACAGAGCATGCCAGACTGTCAAAGTATTTCATCATCACGGATGTTGTTTGTGTGTATGCGTGTGTGTGTGTGCGTGTGTGTGTGTGTGTGTGTGTGTGTGTGTGTGTGTGTCCGTGTGTGGTTTGGGCTGAGGGCAGCAGATGGGCAGGAGGGTAATTTGGTTTGGCACTAATGCAATGCTAAGGATCTATGCTCTGGTTGAGAAATATGCCCCACACCTCACACACACACACACACACACACACACACACACACACACACACACACACACACACACACACACACACACACACACACACACACACACACACACACACATGCATGCACGCACGCACACACACACATTTTCTAATGTCATCTGAATGGAAATTGATGGTTCACAGAATCTCCGGTACTTGTTGGTGTTTAACTGTACATGACTTTGGGCAAGTCATTTCTCCCTTCCTGTGGGGATTTGGAGGTCAAGTCAGAGTAGGATATGATCAATCGCAGCTCTCTATTAGGTCAGTGGAAGCTCTATAGACTCCAGACAGGTCTGCGTAAACTACGGCATGGGTATATTTCTCTTGTTTTTAATTTTTTTCATGCACAATCTCTGAAATAGAATGGTCACACAATATCTCAGCCTTCGCTGACATCGTGTCAACGCATCAAGTGAGACCTCGCAAGACCTCACCTCACCGAAGTACAACTCATCTTTGGTGCTGTAACTACAGCTTTGTCATTCATCAGTAATGACAAGACGGCGTGTTCTTGTTTTACTGTTATAATAGTCAACTCGGTTTCAGATGACAATTTCAAGATGCTCACCTGAATCATTATTGTCTGTGCAGGAAAACAAGAGTTTACAGTGTAGGATGGTGACACTTTGACCTCATGATGGATTATTTAAATGCTTACTAATTTCAATGGGGGGGAAAACAATCTCCTTCATCAAAGTCCAAACAAACTGAATTTGACCAGCACGCTGTAATGGATTGAACCTGACCTTTGAGGTTCTACTTTAGTATCTATGTACAGTCTTTGTGTGGACACTTTATTTCGGGCAGATAAGAGTGCGATGGCCTTATGCCCCCGTCACCGCAGCTCTTCATCCTCCTCTCCTTCCTCCCTTCCGCTCACACCACCAGCTGGGAGATTATAGTTGCCACCGTCACCCTGTTTTACACCTTAACCCGCCACCAATTACCAGGCTTTGACACCCGAGCTGTCACCCTCAGGGTGTTGGGCTGGTGGGTGTGGTGAGGCAGTGGTGGGGCATTTTCGCACCCTTCACACTGTCACTGCCTCACCTGTGAATATGTGCATTTGGGAGGGGCACGCGCATCTTTCGGAAAGAAATACTGAAATCTTTTAAAAAAATAAATAAATAAAAACTTTTGCTTGTGATTTCGAGACATTTCACAACATGACACCTTTCTGTAATGGGTTCCATCGAGGGTGGCGCAGATGCTCCATTAAAGTGTGTGGAATAATTGTGAAACACACCGACCTATATTTTCAACGGTCACTCGGAGTGAATGTAGATTTGATGATAAGCTGAAGAACCCTGAAGCAAACGCAGTGCAAACAGTATAACAGGACTTCTCGAGTGACCCAAAATGTTGTTTGTAAAAAAAAATAACTGTAACTCTTAATAGTGCCACCAAAGAAGAAGTGTTGGGGCTGGACCACCAACTTTACTGACAGCTGCTATAATTGGTTAATTGACAACTTCCCAGAAAGTGTGTGTGAGCCGAAAAGTTCGTCTTCCGAACATGTATTTCCCATAAGAAACCATTAAAATGAGAATAATCCGTTCCCAGGTCCCCATAAACATAATTTTCTACTAAATAAGCCTTAAAACTACACAAAAATATACCTTATTTTATGTATAATAAATGTGCTATTGTATTGAAATTAAAGAAATAAACTGTACTGTATAATAAAGTCGTTTTATTTACCTTTGTGATCGTGTAGTTGATGGCTTGATGGAACGGAGTGGGAGGGGGAGGGAGGGAGGGAGTTACGGTTTGGAAGGAGAGTCACCTTCCATAAGGACTGTAGCTAACTCAACCTCCGGTGTGGCTTCTCTTCTTTGCTTCTTAGAAGGAGACTCTTTATCCTTTTTGCTGACTAAAAACCTCTTAATTGACACCTGTCGCGTGTTAGCGTACTGGTACTGGGACGCTAAGTCACACAAACGCACACCTCGTTCGTGTTTTTCAATTATCTCCTTATTCTGGTCTATCGTTTATCGTTTATATTTTCTTTAGTGTTTTCTTCGGCTTAACACTAGCCTGTGGTGGGGTCTTTTTCGGTCCCATAATAGCAAAAGTGTCTATCAACTCAAACCACGTCAGCATTCAAAGAAAGGGGGTGACGAAGTGAACGCCGTGAGCGTGCGTCAGCTTCTCGCGGCCGCCACAGGGGCGCTGTTCGACCGCTTGGTTTGGTTCGTCCGCCGAAAACTAGTTCGTCAGCTGAGACTAAATGCTCGCGAAATTAATGTTCGTGAGGCGAAAAGTTTGTGAGCTAAAGCGTTCGTGAGCCGAGGTACCCTTTGAAATGAACGGAGCAAAGTCACGTGGCGCCAAAACTCCCACTCTACTCTCTTTGTCTGTAATGATAAAGATGTGCTGCTCGGAGAAGTTTGTGTGGCCTGCTGTGTGATAGGTTGGTACAGAGGTCTCGGCCTCGAGCACAGTGATGATTAATGGACACAAACACACCATCTCTCTTTTCTTCTTCGGTCATGTATTTTTAACCCTTGTATAGGAAAGACGCACATGCACACACAAACACACACACAAGAGTCAGGCAGTGAGCTCATGACCAGTGTATTGTCATCATTGAAACCCCAACAGAACAACAGAGTGGTGTGTGTGTGTGTGTGTGTGTGTGTGTTAATGAGATGACCTGTCTGGTCCACCTGTTCTCCCCAGCTGGCCAGGTTAAATTGAAGGCCGTAAATATCTTGGAGGATCCGCCGGGCTTTATTCTTATACCTCTCGATGCAGTTCTGCACTCTTGTCTCTTCTTCTTTTTTTTTTGCGCCATCTCCTTCCATATTTTACCCTCAAGCTCTTCTTCTACATCACTGTCCCCATCCCTTCATGAATTTTAACCTCTTCATATACTCATGGTTCCTGACACCATTTCTTCTTCTTCTTCTTGCTCCAGATGTGGAAGGGAACAATATCAGCGATCAAGTGTGAGTTGACCTGATGGCCATTTTCTAGTGTGATCTACTAGCCCAATTTCTTGCAAACTATTGTATATTTGTTCATTCGGGGGGTGCTGGAGCCTATCCCAGCTGTCTCCGGGCAGTAGGCGGGGGACACCCTGAATCGGTTGCCAGCCAATCGCATATTGTATATTTAGTTACTATATAATAATGAGTATGCATTAAGTCAAATTCTAATTCATACTCACACGGTAGGAATATCTGATGAAATTATCTTTGCAGCCATTACATTAATCGGAGGCTTGAATTGAATTGTTTGTAAATCGGAACCAGATTGACATTTGAGGTAATAACAAAAATTTTAATCGGAGGCTTAAATTGAATTGTTCGTAAATCGGAACAAGATTGACATTTGAGGTAATAAAAAAAAACAATACTGTAGTGTGGTGCCTGAAAAAAGTAGCTTCAACCATTGGAATGATTGACACACACACATGCATACACACACACGTTCAAATGCAAGGTTTTATAAGTCCAAAAAAAAAACACCACTGTAAATCATTAAACACGTTAATAGCGGAAAAAAGTTTTGAAATGATTGATCTCGGCCTCATTTTTTTTTTTTTTTTTTTTAATCACAAACCCCTCACATTTCAAACTGGGCTATGTCGATTTCTTAAATTCACCTCATATCGCACATTTCTTGACCAGAACAGAGTTACCAAACTGGTCCCTCCAGGTTAATTGGTGGAGTTGTTCTCCAACTCTGTCAGTAGAGTGGGATGAATCGTGGCTTTAATCGGGCATGACTGGCACTGAAACTGCAGGTGGTATCCTTGGGACAAGGTGGAAATCCCTCAAGAATTTGAAGTCTGGCCAGCCCAGTAGTCAAGCTGCTGTCAAGAGTCGCACCTGACTCCTGGCCAAAATGCTTCATTTCCACTCCTCTGAGGGACTGCGGGGAGTGGCGGCGGTTGGGTTGGCGAGTGCTGAGCATTCACACCCGTCCGTGTGTTTGAAAAGAAGGAAGCAAAATTCTGCTGCCCAAAAGGGAGAGAGGGACCTGCTAACCTTTTACAGGTAACGGAGGGACTTTGGCAAACACATGTGAGAAGATAGAAAGGGACTCAAAGAGTCTCTTCCAGGTCATCAAAGGTGACGGATGACTTTGATGGTATGAAAACTTACGGTTACGTGAGCAAGACAGATCGTCCAGTGCTTATGCCAACCAAGAACGAAACAGAAATCAGAGCACATCTACATATACGGAACTGATGTACACTGCAAGGATCACAAGGGGGGAGAGAGAGAGAGAGAGAGAGAGAGTAATGTATTCAATTTTGACTCACTAACGACTGACACAGGAAGGAGACTGTGTGGGAGATCCATTTTGTGTGTGTGTGTGTATCTCCCTGTGTGTGTTTGAGTCTCCAGAAGCAAAGAGTATGTCACTTGCTACACGTGATGGTTGTACAGGCCAGGCGCAAGTACACACGTCATGAACCATCAGGTGTGTGTGTGTGTGTGTGTGTGTGTACGTGTGAGATCAGATACTCTCAACTGTATCCTCCCACCTCCACTCCAGTCTGCGTGCGTGATGTTATACAGTAGGGTGAGTGTCGACTGGAGCACGTGCACTGGGGCCTCCGTGCACGGCGGGTGAAAGAGGGAAATTGGGCCGTTCCATCATGTCATTCAGGGAGGCCAAGCTGACATGCTGATCGGGTGTGCATGCATAATGGTCACCCAAAAAAAAGAAGCTGTGTTTTGAATAATTTCCACCTCAGCCACCCACTCCACGCCGACAGCCCTCGACCAAAATGTACTGTATGCGCGGCGTGAAGTAGATTTGCTCTTGGTCAGGCTGGGACCTCATCCATCTTAGCAATGAATGGAAACCAGGATGTGAGTGTAACCAACAGAGACCTGGATCGAGCCATTTACAACTTTATCTCCTCTCTGCCCTTTTTTTTTTTTTTTTTTTTTTTTTTTACATTGTAAAATACATCCGTTTTTGTCCAGGTAGTGATGTGCATAAACAAACACAGTGGGCATAATTTTCATGGCCAGCGCAAGTCTAGTGCAAATCTGTCTGAGCAGGGGCGGAGTTTCGTTTCTCTTGATATTTTCTTAGATGGGCCCGGTTAAAAAGGAGTGTTTGCGCCATTGTGAGAAGCCAATGCAAGCAGCTACTCTCCTTCTCTTTAAAGTCAGCATGACAGAGGCGGGTAGTCTTTGACGTTGCGGAAACAGAAGTAGCCTCGCTGGAGTCCCTGTAGAAGATCAAAGCGTGCAAAGTATGTTTTTTTAAGGAACTGGAAGAAGATTTCCACTTGTGGATTATGTCGATCACAGATAAGCACTGTGAAGTGGGCACTTGGGGACAGCCTTCCACCCCGGTTGTGTCCGTCTGTGATTCCCCACATAACTGCTGCGGTCCTGGCGGTGTTTTCGAAATATAATAAAGAAGATCGTTCTAAGTTCACTGAATTGATTTGTAGAATAATTTCACCTGCACCTATGACCAAATTCACCAAAATCACATGATATCACCTGAACCACAACTTAGACCTGCTCTGACATGGTCTTAAGTGTTCAGTCACCAAATTGTCAAATAGACGAGTGACATGTAGAAGAAAATGCACTGACAAATTCCCAAACATGGTAAACTAGACTTGACCGAGAATGAAAATCAAGACACACCAGTTTTTTTATGGCCAAGCGCATGTGTGTTGTCTTAAAAAATACAGCCGAGTATCTGCAAAAAGGACAAACTACATCCCAGTATCATGTCAATAAATATCATCAACCAAATAACAACAAAGCACATCCCCTCTGTGAGATGAACTGACCCATATTGTTCCAAACAAGCCATGCTTAAGCAGCCATTCCAAAATATGGTCTTCTCAAGAGGGTGAGGAATCTAACCCATCGCAGTACTGAGTTGCCATTTATTTTATCTCTACTGAACCAACAACCTCATCCAAATTGAAAAGAAATATCTCTGGGAACTTCACCGGCACTAAGGGCAAAGCTCCATCGTCTTACAGGGATAACTGTGTGTGTGTGTGTGTGTGTGTCATTGCAAGTTCCTTCCACTGTCAGATAACGTACTTGGGCGAAACCAAGCTTTCCTTTCACCTTCTCTGTGCTTGGGAACAGTTGTCGTTTTTATTGCTTGACGAGTGTGAGTTCCTTGTCTCATGCGCTTGCACGGTACACTTCCCTGGCCTGAGCCTGGCAGGAAGTGGTGGATTTCAGCGTATACTGTACTGTTATTCGTGCATGGGAACATGCACTGATGCGCAGTCTGAGTTTCTGTTCACCAAGTCCATTGTGCAATCTTTTTGTGGTATCTACAACCAAAGCTTCAGCCAGCAGACCCCTTGAAGACGAGAGGGGTATTACCGTATTTTCACGACCATAAGGCGCCATTAAAAGTCTAGCGTATGAGCCGAGTTCCAAAGCCTGACTGAGCGCGCTGCTGGCCGACACGCTGTTTATATAGAGAAAAGGCGGAGTGAGTGACGACAGGCATGCGGAAGTCTGCCAATGAGTGAAGGGTGGGCGTGCCCAACAACACGGTGCGCCGAATGGTCGTGAAAATACGGTAAGTTTCTCAACTTTTACGAAGAAAATCAACTGAACAAATTTGTTGAAAAAAAATTGTGAACTGATCTTTGAACTAGTTTGTGGAGAAAATCAACTTTCTTAACACTTTATGTATGTTTTACCTTCACATGGAGAGCAAGTTTAACTGTAGAATGTAGATGAACAAGGCGGCCCGGCGGTCCAGTGGTTCTCCCCGGGCCTGCGTGGCTTTTCTCCGGGTACTCCGGTTTCCTTCCACATTCCCCAAAAATTCATGGCAGACTGGTTGAACACTCTAAATTGTCCCTAGGTGTCCGTGTGAGCACGGATGGTTGTTCGTGTCTGTGTGCCCTGCGATTGGCTGGCAACCGGTTCAGGGTGTCCCCCACCTCCCGCCCGAAGACGGCTGAGATGGGCTCCAGCAACCCCCACGGCCCGTGTGAGGATGACGCGGATCAGAAAATGGATGCATCTGAACAATTTGCTTACCGGCCTCTCATTTCGGTTACAAAAGTACGCCGTTAACCTCCATTTTCTATAAATAAATAATGATGATAACATAAAATAAATCCTACCTGTCTAAAGGTGATTTTAACCATCCCGCCCTCCCTCCTATGCAAAGAAAGGAGGTGGCCGTATAACTGTTATTCATAGCCCGAACAGAGGGTGAGTTTTATTGCAGGTAGATAAAAAGATATCGTCCTTCTGCTGCTGTCTACATGCACTATATATACCGTGTCATTAATGTGAGATGTGCATCTCAGCAGCAAATAGATATGCAATTAAGATACAATTTCACTTTTGTGTGAAGGGGAAAAAGTAGAAAGAGTGGGCTTTATGTAGTGCAATGTCTGCAGAGTCTCTGTTTTTTTTTTCTGCGAAAATAACTGCAATTCTACATATAATAAGACGTGCATTATATAAAATGTATTTCATCACTCAAGATCTTTGCTCTTTGCCTTGCATATATGGAAGAATGAATGGCAGCCATTCCAATTTTTATTCAGTTTGACGATTTTTGTGCTATTGTGCCTGAAAAACACAAATTTACTGGCAGACATGAATATAATCAGGAACCAAACATATTGTACGACATCAAGCACATTTGCATTGTTGCACCTGAAGTAATAGGAAAATTGAATGCTCAGACTCGCAGGTCTTTATTTTGTACACTGAGACAGTTTCTTCAAATAGCTTTGTATCGACTCCATAACATATCTTTTTGCTTTAAAAATAGATTGGCTTGATGAGCAAGGACGTGACTCTAATGAAATATCGCATGTATGACATTTCCATCCAGGTGCAGATGAATCATCACCAGGAATCTTGTGTATTTTTATTCAGTCAGTAGTTGTTGAGAACATGGGTAGCAAGATGCTAATCTTAAGAAGCGGCCCCAAAAGTGAATGGCGCAAACAAAGAGGGCAGATGACGAGAACACAGAGATTGCCTAAAAGTAAAAGAACGATATGAGTTGAATGAGACAAGTGGTTAAAAAGACAAAAAAAAAAATGTTTGCAGAAGGAGGAGGAAGACAAGGGAAGATGAGGATGGACTGAGGATTTGAGAGCAGAATGTGGGGACAGAAAGGAGGAGGTAGAAGATAGTGGACGTGAACGTTTCTATGAGTAAATGTTTCCCGCAGCCAAGGGTGATTGAGCACCTCTGCCCTGAACTCTGTATAATGAGCGGAGAGAAAGGGAAACTTCTTTCCTGGAAAGTTCCCAAATTATTTAGAGGCTTATGGTGGAAGAGAAAAAAAAAATGCAATTCGGCGTCTCAATATGGGATGAAAAATAATAGAATTCTTTGTGACAGCTTTTCCAACCTCTCGCCGTATAATGATTCTTTTACCCCCCCTCACCACCACCGCCACCACCGCCACCTCCGTCCTCCATCTTGGCTGAATCTCTCCCTTCCCTGAGCCTGTAGTATCCGGGTACATCTGTTTTGCATGAGATGCATAAAATGACAGGACTTAGACAGCCACTGCATCTAGTGACAAAGATTACTGTCAGCCACCTTCGCCAGTTAATACATCATTGCCACTGGTCCATTCCCTGCCTCTGTCTCCTAGCGACAGCCTATCCCTTGGTGAGGCCCGGGCCATGTGATGAACCCCCCCCCCCAACCCCCTTAAACTCAACTCCCTACACCCCTGCCAAATCTCGTGCCACACACACACACACACCTCCATTACTCTTCAGCTTACCTTTCACACAACAAAAAGAGAGGCCCGGTTATTTTCAACTTTACATTTTTATTGTATTAGCATAAAACACGCAGCCTCTGCATTCATTTCAGAGCAGTCGCGTTCGACTGGTGATTAGACTTCTTAGTCCGCCGCCGCCATAAAAGAAGAGTCGGTGCGGTCGAAGGCGTGTTCTTAGAAACGAGGCATACGTTCGGTCAGAACAAAACATGCAAGCGCAGAGCGAGATGGCATGGGACGATGTTTGGAAAATAATCTGAACATGCAAATTGTGTTCAAGGTTATCTGATGGTCCACTGGTTAGGAAATGATTGCGCTGGTCCAAGCATTGGATTAATTCACTTTGGTTTTATGAAGCAGTACACCGCTCCCTTCATGCTGTATTTGACAAAAATATTGGTGGGCAGGGACCAGAAAAAAACATTGATGACTATAGTAACCACATGCAAAATAGTTTTTGGACAAATGACAGTACCCTGGACCACAAAAAAAATGTTTTTTTGCTGCTGACTTGTTAAAAAGAGTACTGACTTTATTTTCCTGGGGTAAAATACAACTATTTTCATACAGCTATACAACTTTATTTTTAGAGAATGTATATTTTACCCCAGTAATTCTTCCTTTTTAGGGAACAAAATTAAGACAAGACAGTTATAATAGACCTGTTGCATACCAATGTTCGCAACTGCGCAACTGCGCACTGGTCGCACACTCTCAGAATTAAATATATAACTTTTTTTCTGCATCATTTTGCTGTGTAATTCAGTGAGTGACAGGTGTCCAGCCAATCATACGATACGATGCTATGACGCTAGGCAGCCAATCACATAATTGACATACACACTCCATAAGAATAACAGTGCGGCGGATCAAAGACGCTAATGCTAACGCCTTATCATTGCGAAACGAGCGACTCCCCAAACCAAAATAAAAATGAACATCGGTTCGCTTAGGTTGGAATTGCTGTTACGGTATGTGGATTTTTTTTTTCTTATTTCATTGGGACAGTGCACATTAATCAACAAATGACGTAGAAGAGCAAACGGTGAAACTGGGTGAGATTTTTTTTTTCGTTTTCGAGTGAGAAAGGTCTGCTCTGCAAAACATGCAGCGAAGCTAAAGTTGCGAGAGAATTTTCCGATGGAAGCGAATTTCCGATGGAAAATTCACTTACAACAACTGGACTAAGAGGAAGCTGAACTACCTCAAGCGACACATTCAGCAGAAGTCATTTGAATGCTGTTGCAATTATACGAAGACTCAAAGTCGGCTCCATCTTGCCTGTGACCCTGATCAGGGCCGGATGTACAGTAGGAATTGTTAACTTGCCTGCAATCACGTAAGATGTACACTGCACTTTGAATCATTTGACCAAAACAACACCTTCTAACCTCTCATACGGTTAGAATGACAAAGCTATATTCATATTGAAACTGAATAGGAGAGTTGAGAGAAGAGATAGGGGGCTGAAAACAGACAGTGGCTTGGTCAGGGTGAGCCCCTGATTCGATTTCCTCTCAGAGCTGCTGCCATTCTCAGTAAATAAGACCATTTATGTTTGCGAAATCATGAGTTTCACTTGAAAAAGTCACCTCGCCTGATAATGAATGAAGACACCTTTATGTTCCTGATATTGTATACCTGACACCTGAGAAATGATAGTTTTATTTCAAATCCATCCATCCATCCATCCTTTTTTTACATCTCACTTGTCCTCATGATGGATGCAGAGGCACGGGACATCCCGAACTGGTCACCAGACGACCGCAGGGCGAAATGTAGCCAAACAATCACACCTTGGAGCAGCTTCGTCACCATGCTACATTGTTTGAAATACAAGCTTCAGGGGGCTTTTCTAATAGATGCAACTGAATTTTTTGGGTTTGATTTTACAGATGCAGCATTATTCAAAATGATTGGATAGAATTTGCATTTGTATCCGGCTGTGAACGAGATGTTGATTGCACACGCACGTAAAAAGACTTTTCTGTAAATCACTGGCAAGGTTGATGAACACCTCTGACCTTTAAGACAAGTGAAAGTGTACTTGCGCACACTCACACACACGCGGACAGACAGATTGCTGCTTTTGATGCAAAAAAAAGTGACGGAATGGGAACGAATGCAAGGATGTCCTTGTACTTATTCCTTTGTTTTATAGTTCTTTGCTCCAAACCACTTTGGGTTTTGTTTATATTGTTGACTCGAGCTGATTTTGTCTCATCATTACTTTTGCCTTCCGTCTTTCATCCCACTCTTTTGATCCCCCCCCCACCCCCCCCACTTTACCCCTGTACCCTTACCCCCCCGCCTTCCCTTGACATTGTAATGTTACTGCGCACGACTTTATCTCGCCTGAAAAGGTGAAGCCATGAATGATCTCTCCAATTTAAAAGCACTCAACCCTCACGCTGCCTGAAATGAATATTTTGCATAAATTCATGCAACAATGATTCAATTTGAGGATATTATTTGCAAACAGCGGCTGAATTCTTCGCTGCATTAATAACAGAACACAAGACTGACTTCACCGGATAGAAACATCTATTTATTATGTATTAATATATATATATATATATATATATATATATATATATATATATATATATATATATATATATATATATATATATATATATATACTTTATTATATATAAATATATTATATATAAATATATTATATATACTATATATATATATATATATATATATATATATATATATATATATATATATATTTTATATTTCTTTATATATATATTTCTTTTGTTAAGTAGTTTTAATGAAACGGATACAACAGTAATAATAATTTCAAGATTTAATCTTGTTTCTAATGGTGCCTCATCTATTTACATACAGTTCTGTTATTTGAAACAAAAGATGAAAAACAAGGTGTGACATGACACTTTTGTGACAAAGAATGATTGACAACTATTAATAAAAATGAAAATATATTTTAAAAAATCAATAAAATGCAAATAACGGTCAATCCTCATTGACATTTTTGTAAAATAAACTCCCCGCTGTCAAAAACTGCATAAAATGTCTTAATTTTATAATAACAATTCAAAATAAAATTCCCAATTGCTGCTGTGAATTGGGAATTTCTCCATTGCGAGACTAATAAAGGTCTTCTTATCTTCTCTTAAATAAATGAAACAAATGAATGAATTACAATCCCTGTCCTGTTACGTGTTTAGCAGCTGCCAGCCAATAGGTCGCAAAACATTTCCACATTATTTTAGTTTCTGATACAAGAAACACATGTTCACTATTCGCTAACGGTTTACTGTCGCCGTTGGTAAAATGACGGCGTAGCTTGTCGTATTTAACCTCCAAACAAAATCGAGCACAAGACTTGGACGATTTCACTTGTGGAACAATGTCCATAGGAGAAAAAAAGTGCAAATCACTTCCTCTGCACGTTTGTCAAGCCATTACGTAACAGGAGTTGCAGATCCATAATGGACAGCAGACAAAATCTACATATGAAAGATCAAAAGGAAACTATCGGATTTGTGCATCAGTGTTTGTTTGGGTTCAAAATTCATTCAGAATGAATGAATGATAATTACGATAGGCGCAAATTGAGGCCAAAGGTCAAATTAGCAAAACATTCCTTTCGAGCCTTTTACCAATCCTACTTTATAGTCGCATTCTAAGGTGAAGTTGCCCTGAAAACGCTGAGCTTTCAACTTTTAGTAATAAATCTTATATCAACGGAATAATCTGACAGGAATCCTAAAATATTCAAAACAAGACGCACTTGAATCCATCATCATACCACGGTTCAAATCAGTCATTTTTTTTTCCTATGCTGCTCCTCCGATTCATTTTGCAGGGACATGAAGCTTCTTCCATCTGAGTTTTCTGAGAGGTGGACTACGTTAAACTGGTCGCCTGTCAATCACAGGGCACATACACTCCCTCTCTGGAAGTATTCGAACAGTGCAAGGCAATTTATTTTCAATGTCAATTCAAACCATGTCAAAAGTTGAATGTTCAAGTTAAACACATCCCCGAATTGGCATCAAGATGAACAGTCTCAAAATAGATGAAGTGACCAAGACTTCACATTTTCAGAATATTTCCTTGCAAGTAGTTTTCCTCCAATGACTACCGTAAATTCCGGACTATAAGCCGCTACTTTTTTCCCAAACTTTCAACCCTGCTGCTTATTCAGTGATGCGGCCAATTTGTGTAATTTTTCTAACGGCCACCAGGGGCGCTCGAGTAGAAAAGGTAAGATTAAGGCCGGTGGAATATATGCGTCGAGGAAGACTGCAACTTCTTGTCTTGTGCATCAATTAAATTAGCGTGAACATACCCTCATCATGGAAAATGCAAAAAAAAAGGCATATGACGCATTGTTATTCTGTTGCTAGCGTGTTGTTACCATGTTGCTACCGTTTTACTGCCGCGTCACAGGCACCGTTTGGGAAGAAAGTTATATTATTATTATTGTTAAGTTATATTATTAAAACTTTGAAAACTCTCTCTTTCTTTGTAAATATGTTGACATGTTTTAATGTGGGCACATGCGGCTTATATACAGGTGCGGCTTGTGTATGTACAAAATTGGTTTTCCTCTAAAAATGTAGTGGGTGCGGCTTATAATCAGGTGCGCTCTATAGTATATAGTATATAAATTACGGTAGCTCAATGTGCTGTGTTTCCTGTGCCTGTGGACCCTTTAAATGCAAATGCCATGACCTGGTAGTGTAATTATTAATCCCTTCGAAAAAAAATGAATGTCTTTGTATCAAACCGAAATGTTTTCAGTCCAGCAAAAATTGACCACACTGTTCCAATACTTTTGGAGATAAATGTACGAAGACCAGTCACACTCACATATACACTATCACTGAATGTGTACCGAGTACACACTTCCTGCAAGGGAGTCAGGCGAGCAAACGTCTTTCAGTGACTCGGCTAAATCCGTCCGTGTCCATTTTATGGCCTCCAGGAGCCCCAATTCACAATGATCTTTAAACTTTCAGGGGTCGTTGTTGTGCAGCTGAACATTGAATTTCAAGGTATTCTGTATTTGAGTGATGCCACTTCACAGTACTCCGATGGACTGTGGGTATGTTCGGGCATGTGTGTGTGGAAAAGTGACTGACGAGAGAGAGAGAGAGAGAGAGAGAGAGAGAGAGAGAGAGAGAGGGACTATTTGTAAATTATTTGTGTGGAGGACGTTTCAATCTGAGGCTGCCAGGATAAATTATAAGGATTACTGATCAGTTAAATTAGTAAATAATTTGGTCATACCATTTTGCCACGGAAAGATCTAATCCTACTTCCCCAGTGTGTGTGTGTGTGTGTGTGTGTGTGTGTGTGTGTGTGTGTGTGTGCGAGTGCGGGCGTTTTGGGAGGAGGGGGTTTCTTCTCAGAAGTTCTCACAGTGTGAATCAGTTTCCTGTGTCATTAGTCTAGATCCACTCTAATGATGGTCCCACTGGAGCGCCACTTGCCTCCACACACACACACACACGGACACACACACACACATCTAGGCATGTTGAGAGCGAATGCAGAGGCTGCGGGTGCGTATACAAGCATATGTATGTAAATTCCCTCATTTATGGCATTATCTGGAGGAGGTATTGTCTCTCCAAAGTAATGTATGAGTGCCAGGGAAACATGAAAGAGACAGAGGCTTCATATGCATGCAGAAACCAGATATGCGACGCCATATAATGACAGCTCCTGCCCGTGGAAGAAGAAAGAGGGAAGCAAATGAGAAAGAGAATTAGTGAGAGAGAAGATTAAAAATAGTGAGACAGCGTAAAGAAAGAAAAGGGGGGGGATTGAAGTGGCATCAAGTAAGCGGGAGAGGAGAAAAAAAAATGGGTGAGAGGAAAAATAGTGCTGAACTGATAAAAGACTGAATGAGCATACGGTATAGGCCACATGCGGCATTTATTTTTGGATGAAATCAGTATTTTACACAAGTGACACTGTCAGGCTTGGAAAGGCCAACTTTACATTGACTGAACACCTTTTTATTTATGTCTGAAAAAATAAAATAAACACAGTGGGCAGAGACTGTCGGTACAGACCCAGACGAGCACAATTAGATGAAGCGGGGGCTTTGTTAACACGGAATCTTAAAAGTCTGTTTGGATATTACCGTAATTTCCGCACTATAGAGCGCACCTGATTATAAGCCGCACCCACTACATTTTTAGAGGAAAACCAATTTTGTACATACACAAGCCGCACCCGTATATAAGCCGCATGTGCCCACATTAAAACATGTCAACATATTTACAAAGAAAGAAAATCACGGTGAGCCGTCTTCATCTTCCTCCTGTGAACTGAAGCCATCGAAGTCACCGTCCTCAGTGTCGGAATTAAACAGTGTCATAAAGACCGGTCTTAATCTTACCTTTTCTACGCGAGCGCCCCTGGCGGCCGTTAGAAAAATTACACATATGGGCCGCATCACTTTATAAGCCGCAGGGTTGAAAGTTTGGGAAAAAAGTAGCGGCTTATACTCCGGAATTTACGGTAATCAGACGGAAATTTTTGTGACTGTTCTGTTTGGAGCTTCGCTCACGGATGCAGTCGACGCACACAAAATGATCTGCAAGAAAAATGCCTTGCAAACATATTCGCCTTGTACAAATAAATATCACTAAGCCTGAATGTGATTTATAGACAATTCAAATCTATCGATGGGTATATGTTGTACTAGTGAACACGTTACAAACATATGTTGAAAGTGACATTTCCGTCGTCTGGGAGCACAATGCAGGAAGCGATCTGAAACGGACGCTGAAAACCAAAAGATGCTTTTAACTGCCACAAAATTGTTTTAGTTACACATTACACTGACTTATACATTTTAAACTGAGTGTAAAATCTCTGTACTGCACACGTTGAATCGGATAGAATATAATTAAGGCAGATTAAGTGATACACACACACATTCACACAAGTACGGATTGATTGTAATCCAGGAATCAAATTATGCTTGCTTCTGGAAATGCTGCTGATTAAAAAAGAAAAAAATTGGGAAAAAAAAATCCCCATTAAAACTGGCACCAAGCCTCTACACTCAATCGACTTGTTATTGGTAAAATTGTCTGAGACAAGGCTGCAACAAAAAAACAGGAGCACTTTGGCTAGACAACGTTTCGATAGTGTTTGCCGGCAGTGAACCGAAGGAAACATTGACAGGTACATAGCTACACGCTAGCGTGCACTGCAGGCTAGCACTCACAAACGGCGTAACGGTCAACTTTTTACTTTTTTCCATGACAAGCAGGTGAAATGATGAAGACGGCCAGCTTCGCTTTGATCTAATTTCTGAAACAAGAACAACTTTATTCATTAAGATGTAGCTCTCCTGAATTTCAATCTTGTGTTGTATTTTATTGTCTACGTTTAGCCTTCAGTATAGCAAGAAGATTTGAACGCTATTGCATTTCCAACAGGGTAACTTGTAGCTGGCCATTTACTTCCAAAGGAATCTTGAGAGAAAGGGATGGGGCTGCGAGCCACCATGGACTGATCAATAATCAAACGGAGAACTGACACACATGGGCAGAGAAACATGCATAATTGCATCCATGGGTGATTCAGGTTCCAAATAACTTGCGCGGGAGAAAAGGACCCACACAGCTGCATAGAAATGTCACAAGACTGACAAATCAGTTGGGAAACTTTGACAGTAAATGAAGGAAAAAAAAGCATTTGAATATATAAATGCATATAAAAAATTGAACACTTTATTTTACAAAAATAAATGAATAAATAGATAAATAAATAAATAAATACCGTATTTTCACGCCCATAAGGCGCCATTAAAAGTCTTAAATTTTCTCCAAAATGGACAGGACGCCTTATAATGCGGAGCGTCTGGTGTATGAGCCCAGTTCCAAATCCTGACTGAGAGCCGACACGCTGTTTATATAGAGGAAGTGAGAGTGAACAGGCATGCGGGAAAGCAGCCAGCCAATCAGTGAAGGGTGGGCGTGTAAGTGGCCGTGAGTGAGGACGTGAGAGAGGCCAGCCATGCGGGAAAGCAGCCGGCCAATCAGTGAAGGGTTTGCGTGCCACATGGCAATGACAGTGACGAGAGGGAACCTGGCGTTTTTTATGGACTACCGGTACTTGCACAATTCGGATACAGAAGATGAGGACTTTGATGGATTTCTGGGTGATGATTGATCGAAAAACGTGAGTACATTGTAAGATGGCTAAATAAAGTTCAACCGATCTCAGTTTTGCTTCCGTTGCCTTTTTAAAAACGTGTTTTTAGCATGTCTTAGCATGCTACGCTATGCTTCAAGCTAACGTGTTTTTAGCGTGCGTGCATGCATGCCGTATGTTTAAACTGGCGTATGTTTTACCACGCCTGGCTGCGCCCAATAATACAGTGCGTTTTGTGTATGTGTCAAACAAATAAATAGCACCCGTTACTGAGACTGCGCCCTACAACACGGTGCGCCGAATGCTCGTGAAAATACGGTAAATAAATATGTCCGTAGGTGTGAGTGTGGGCACGGATGGTTGTTTGTCTATATGTGCCCTGCGAGTGGCTGGCAACCAGTTCAGGGTGTCCCCCGCCTACTGCCCCAAGACGGCTGGGATCGACTCCAGAATGCCCGCAACCCTCGTGAGGATAAGGAGATTAGGAAATGGATGGATGGATATCTTACAAAAAGGTGTCACAAGTATAGCAAGAGAGAGAGAGCAGACCTCCACCGAGTTTTGTACGTGTGATTGAATTACTGTTGAACCAGGCTCAATTGTAGAAAATAAAACAAATGATTTAATGAAAGATACTTTCATGTAAAATGAGGTTTTCCAGTGTAAAATATGTAAAATTTTGATCAGATTTGTATGAAACATTCATTCATTCATCTTCCGAACCGCTTGATCCTCACTAGGGTCGCGGGGGGTGCTGGAGCCTATCCCAGCCGTCGCCGGGCAGTAGGCGGGGGACACCCTGAATCGGTTGCCAGCCAATCGAAGGGCACACAGAGACGAACAACCATCCACGCTCACACTCACACCTAGGGACAATTTAGAGCGCCCAATCAGCCTGCCATGCATGTCTTTGGAATGTGGGAGGAAACCGGAGCACCCGGAGAAAACCCACGCAAGCCCGGGGAGAACATGCAAACTCCACACAGGGAAGCCGGAGCTGGAATCGAACCTCTGCACTGTGAAGCCGACGTGCTAACCACTGGACTACCGGGCCGCCCTTGTATGAAACATTTGAACTAAAATGTGAATGCTGTATTTGTGGAAGGATATTTAGCGTCGACATCAAAACGTGTCTGCATGGATTTATCACCAACTTGACAGGGCGTCTCACTCACACACACACACACACACAAGAGGATCATAAATATACGACTGAATCAATACACACTGAGGGAAAGCATGACACTCTCAAGCTTAACAATGTTTCACAATCTGCTAATGCATATGAGTCTTTGCTCAGAATTTAGACTTTCCAGGCCTCCCACGCGGTGTCCCCTTTCATACGGCCCCGTAAAAGGTTAAGGTGTCACTCACACACATTGACACACTCGGTGTAACACAAAGTCTTGTAACGCTCTCCCATTTAGCGCGGCGTAAGGCGCGGTACACGTTTCACACTGTCACTCATGGTTACACTGTAAATCTGAGAAGAAGCGCAGTGGAAGTGATCTGAAAATTGCTCCGCCTCGTGCCTCGGTGACGAAATTAATAAACAGAGGCATGAGAGCGGAACGGGTTTTGACAATGCAAGTCTCTTTCTCGTCTCATCCGTGTCTCCTCTGCCCCCGTTGCCCCATTTCCAAGTCCTTATTTTTTTTGTTCCCTAATAAAGCTCAATGACATGCCGCTTCTTTCATTTATTATCAGGGTGGGCTTTGCCTTCTGTTTTTGTGCAGGCTCTTAATAAATCGTAACCCGGAGAAACAGCCGCGGACAAGTTAATAACCGGGTGTTGCTTTTGTGTTGAAAACAGCCTCCTCAGCAACCTGCCTGGCCGCCGCAACAACGGAGACGGGTTCAAAATAGAAGGGTAGAACTCTAGTTAGCCTCCCGAGCGCTTGCTTCCGCAATTGACAACCGCCGGCAATTAGCGCGTCGGCGACGCGGGGGGTATCCCCTATACATCTTTGTCTGTTTGGCTGGCGGGGCGATGCCCGTGGAATTAAGAATGAAAGCCGAGGATGCCATCCATTTCCCTTAACCTGTTTTATGTAGCTCTGTGTAGGTGAACGCGTGATCGATTGCCTTTTTGTCAGGCTATTAAAAGCGACGAAGGCCGCATTAGCGGGGCTGCTTGAAACATACCCTTTTTCGGATCGGCGCGGCCGGTGAGAATTGGGTGATTGTGTATTTGGAAAAGAAGATATGCCCATTGTCGGAATTGATGTCACTTTCTCCCGCCTGACAGACCTTGATATCCAATGCAAATCACGGCGTATACCACAAATGACGTTCGGCTTGCTCCTGTTCATATTATCAGCGACACCAACCCCCCCCCTCACCCCTCAAACAACAGCTCAGAGCCCGTACGCTGTCATTGAGAATCAGACAGACAGGCTCTTTATTGCAGTCTTTACGACTCCGACTGAAATAACTGTATTCCCCATTGGGGGAGAGAGCGGGCGGGCGGTCGGGAATGCAACCGTATACATTCACTACGGGGACAGTCGGAGGGAGGAAGATGCATGAGATGAGAAATATCCCACCCTGGTCAATCAGAAGCTTTGTATTCATTAACATGCCCCCCCTCCCATGCCCATCTGTCTTTTTCTTCTCTTTCATGGACCGTCGTCATCCAGCTCTCTCTCTCTCTCTCTCTCTCTCTCTCGCGCTGTCCATCTTCTTATCTTTGTGTCCATCCACGCGCTGAGGTTTAAACCAGCAACCGTGGAAGAGATTGAGGTTGTCTTGAGAGATGAAAGATGGCACAGCTGTGGAGCTTGGGGGACGTCTGTACCGGCCATGTAGCCCACTCTACTTCCTCCGCTCGTTCTCTGTCTCTCACACACACACACACACACACACACACACACATTGGCGCACACACAAACCTTCACACCCATGTTTGTCCCGCTCTTTCATTCGCCACCGAAATGGGCCCTGCCTGGGCTAATTTACATAATACACTTCTGACACCTTTACTTTATTCATCAATCACACCCAGGCAGCTTCTCCAGGTCCGGGCTTTTGTCTGAACATGTCTGCAGCAGTGTAAGCTAGGCACAAAAGATTCATTTCACATCTTTCTTCTCCATTCTTTTTTTTTTTTTTATACTATTCCTCCATTCCGTCTCTTTTTCTGTCCGTCACCTTTCAACCTTTTCCTCTTTGGGCATCGTCCCATCCCTCCTGCTTATTTTACAAAAAGACTACCCACAGATAGGCGGCAGTCAAATCGTGAAAACAACAATGCAAGCATTTTTTTTTCCCAGTTCATATTGCGACTTTCTCTCCCTCCCACCGTCTCTCTCTCGCTTGCTCATCCTCGTCAAACCTTGACCATCTGTTTGCAGTTTTTTTTTTCCGTCCCTTTCATCCTCACCGTCGCTCCATACCGTACTTGGACCGACCAAGAACGTGTTCCTGCCAGTCCTCATCCCGCCATCCTCCACCTGTACAACAAAGCCACGTTTCTCTCTCTTCGGTCACGTTTTGTTATTTAAATTGAAAGCACTCTTCGCGTTCGCTAGTGACAGGGGTTTGAAGTTTTTAATCACTTGAGTAAAATAATAACGCATCCGGTGTGATTAAAACAATCAACACAGTGTGCTGTTTATGAGTTCCCTCCGTGGTTATCTACCCACGAGCGTGTGTCACATTTCAATTACCTGAAATAAATGAAATAGGGCTTCAAACTCTCACGCCTGCTCGTCAGAGGAGGCAAGAGGGCAACTGTCATTCAGATATCAATTTTGAACAGATGGTTTGCCATGGGGGGGAGGGCACATCTCCCTTTCAATTAAAAATCTCAGCCATTGTCTTAAGCATCGCGCAAAACACACAGATGGGTTTTGTTTGTGTCCGCCTAAGTCTTTTGGGGTTTTTTCGCCAGTGAAGTCGCTCGCTCGCAACCAGTCAACAAATGTGGTTTTATTGGGAAACGCAATAAAAATAGAAAATAAAGAAGCACGGGCTTGGGAATGTAGCAAAACTCATACCGATATCCAAAATGAACTCAGCGTGGACATCACACACCTGGAGCCAAGCACTCCCTTGACCCCATCTCAGTCACCGGCCTTCCTCCTGCGCCCCTTTAACTCCACCCCATCTCACAGCGGTTGACATCTAAGTCCAACCAAGTGGATAATTAGCACCAGAAGCAAGTTGAGCACGGCAGACTTTGCCGCCAAACAGCGGTGGGGCAATGGCAATTTGTTCATCATACCTAAATTGTGCAAATTGGGCTTGATTTCTACCATTTTTGGGGGGGAAACAGGAAAACAGACACACAGACAGAACGAAGGAAATGTGTAGATTTATATATATAAATCACAGCTCACCATTTTTCTGAAGCTAAACCAACCTGAGCTCTGTCATGTCATTTTCAAGTGGCTAAATGGCCGCCCCCTTGAGATGGCTAAAAAAAAATGGGCGGATTTTACTCATATTTGAGAAAGGCGGTATGAATCAGAATGCCATGTGTAGACTAGTTGGGTTGCATCAAATTTATGGGAAAACAAAAAAAAAAATGTCCGTGTTGACTTCCCCTTTAAGCCAACCGAGCATTTGAACGAAATTGTGCTTTCCATTAAAACATGAAATAAGAAAAAAAAATACTATTAGTACATAATAACAACAAATGAAATGAAGTAAATAAAAAAAATAAGCCAGTGGGATGGAGGAAGGCTGACTTTCGTTTTAATATGGCAAAGAGAACAATTGTGTGAGTTTTTATGACAAGGGTCAGTGTCCAGGTTCGGTATGGAGGAGGACACAAACATGGGGAAGCAGGAAGGCGTGGTTGGAGGGCCCTCAAAATTGGATTTTAAATTGAAGGAACAAAAAAGGCAAATAAGATCTTGGATTGATTAAAAACAATGCTAAATCAACAAAAGTCCAAAATGATATTCAGGAGAAACTCAACAAGAACCTCCGAGTCAACGAGGAACATGTGGAGAAGACCCAAACAGTTGGAGGGAGCTGATTGGGTAACACAAGAAAACAAAAAAAAACAAAAAAACTAAATGTAAAATGAAAACCAAAACACTAAACTGTGAAATTAATTAATTAGCAACTGCACAGGCACCCAGTTGAAGAAGACCAGAAGAGAGGTGATGTGTGTGTGTGTGTGCAAGTTTCTCCACCCACTTGCATGCCCCTGTTATCATGCTTGCAATACAAGTTTCAATCGATTAAATTGTACCTCAGACATCACTGCATTATACTGTACAAAAAACAAGTGGTACCTTCCACACACACTGACTTTGATTTTGACTCCAAAGGTTGGACTCTGTTTTTCGATCAAATCTGGGGTGGATGTAGAGTAGAAGGTTCCAGGTTGCAATGTACCGTAAATTCCGGACTATAAGCCGACACTTTTTTCCCAAACTTTCAACCCTGCTGCGCCTTATGCAGTGATGCGGCCGATTTATGTATTTTTTCTAACGGCCGCCAGGGGGCGCTCGAGTAGAAAAGGTAAGATTAAGACTGCCGCGTAACAGGCAACGTTTGGGAAGAAAGTTATATTATTATTATTGTTAAGTTAATTGATTAAAACTTTGAAAACTCTCTCTGTGTACCGTCTTTCTTTGTAAATACGTTTACATGTTTTAATGTGGGCACGTGCGGCTTATATACGGGTGCGGCTTGTGTATGTACAAAATTGGTTTTCCTCTAAAAATGTAGTGGGTGCGGCTTATAATCAGGTGCGCTCTATAGTGCGGAAATTACGGTATATACCGTATGTGAGCATTTCACAAGGAAAATAAAGTTAATTCTGAGTCCTGATTATGAGCAACACTTTCTCTCACATGTGTAGATGCTCTTTCTTATCATCTCCGCTACTCTCACTTTCCCGAAGAGGTGTTTGGAAGTGCGAGCTTCTCCTCCACTCTGACATCTGCATAGATTCATCCTTTTTCCATAACCTGTTCCCTCCCCTTGCATTTCTGCCTGAAGAAAATTAACACTCTCCTCCCACCCCAGGTGGTGAGGGGAGGGACAGCCGGGATGGAGAGGTGGGGAAGGCGGAGGAGTGTCGAGAGCCTGATTTATCTAAGCCTGTCAAGCCTTGGGAAGCCTCGGTTGTGTGTTTGTGTGTGTGTGTGCGTCTACGAGGGTGGGTGTGGGTGCAGTCTGGGGGCTTTTGGTGTGTTTACAGTGGGTGCAGGGGGAGAAGTGTCTCTCCCACCTTGGCCCCTGGGTTGGCACAACGGAAGCGCACGCCTCCCATCTTTCTCATTAGGACGTGTGTGGATGTGTACTGCATGTGTGCGCGTGTGTGTGTGTGTGTGTTACATGGGGGTGCAACACTGTGACAGTTCAAAGTGACATTCACACTCCCATCTTTTTCTCCCGCCGTCCTTCCTATAACAGACACATTTCCGCACTTGCGACACACCCATGAAAGGTGTCAATATGTTGCATTAGTCTTGATGTCTATAAGATAGCTGGCGCACAAGCCGGCGACACAAGCTAGCGCTCACCCAAACATGCTTAGTAATTAGTTTCATATGAAATCCCCTCCGCTGCTTTTAATAAGTACCGTCATTTCCGCACTATAGAGCGCACCTGATTATAAGCCGCACCCACTACATTTTTAGAGGAAAACCAATTTTGTGCATACACAAGCCGCACCCGTATATAAGCCGCATGTGCCCACATTGAAACATGTCAACATATTTACAAAGAAAGACGGTACACAGAGAGAGTTTTCAAAGTTTTAAGAATATAACTTAACAATAATAGTAATATAACTTTCTTCCCAAACGGTGCCTGTGACGCGGCAGTAAAACGCTAGCAACATGGTAACAACACGCTAGCAACAGAATAGCAACACGGTACAACAGGTCTGGTAAAAGAACATACCGGTACTTGTTAAAATCACGGTGAGCCGTCTTCATCTTCCTCCTGTGAACTGAAGCCATCGAAGTCACCGTCCTCAGTGTCGGAATTAAACAGTGTCACAAAGACCGGTCTTAATCTTACCTTTTCTACTCGAGCGCCCCCTGGTGGCCGTTAGAAAAATTACATATATTGGCCGCATCACTGTATAAGCCGCAGGGTTGAAAGTTTGGGGGGAAAAGTAGCGGCTTAGAGTCCGGAATTTACGGTATTCTCCTTACCTACACAATGCAGGAAAAAGTCATTTTGCGGTCATTCAATACCTCTCAAATCTTATTTATGATTTAAAATAATTGTGACGGATCAGTTTTTATCTGATTTTAATGTGTTTGCGATCTTCCCTGCGCCAAGAAAGTATTTTGATACTCTTTCGGGTCATTTGTTGACTGCGCTGCGAGCAGTCGACACATTTATCCGACATCAATTTTCTGCGGCCTCCTACAGGAGATTTATTCACAAGATGATGACCCTTCTCTTTAAATCAAAATGTTAGCCAGGGCCGAGTAACACAATTAATTAAATCCAGACCTCAGGAAAAAAGACTCAGCGTTCAAAGTGGAAATCTCATAGAACAAATGTTCGATTACATTTCCCTGCATCTTGCTTCTCTCCTCTCTACTATTTTCTGAGTGATGAGCCGATGAACTGCTGTCACAGAGTTGGGCAGTGACCTGCCGCTTGATGTTGCTGTCATCCACCATGCTGAAGAAAACTCGTATTACCGGTAATGAATAAGCTACCCTGAATGCTCGGAGAGGTCTGAAAGAAAGATGGGAGGAGTGAAAATAGAGAAGGAGGGTTTGAGTTCAGTCTGTATCAATTTAGATGGTCTTCCTTAGGGGACATGTTAATATTTTCTGAAAAGCTGCGCTTGCTGCCGGTCCCTTTATTTTTGTCACTCTCTCTTTGTGACCGAGTTTCTTGTTCGGGCCGCGGCCTTTTCGGTAGCACCGAACGGGAAGGAGCAGAGAGACGTTGGAGATGAAGACAAACAGGCAAAATAATAAATAAATAAGTGTAATGTGGCGAGAAAAAAAAAAAAAAGACAAGATGTACACCTGCTCGCACTCTCTGCAAGCTGGTTTCACCTTTCCACTCACCCACACCCCCCACCACTCCTCGACGGAGTGACGCGTTTGATTCTGCCGCATTCATACATCAGTGCACCCGTGCAATGCTGACACCTCATCTCAGCCTGCAGACTTTGGCTACCCAGGCCCTCTTTTGCATAGAGCAGGGCCCCTCCCCCTCCCTGCTTCCTCTCTGTCTCTCCTGTGTGACACCCTGCCCATCTTTAAAGAGGGAACGATAGATCAGGAAGGGGAGCTTGGTTTGGGAAGAAAGTGGAGATGAGATTGCGAGTGACGTCTGCGTGCGCGCGTGTGTGTGTGTGTGTGTGTGTGTGTGTGTGTGTGTGTGTGTGTGTGTGTGTGTGTGTGATTGAGTGCAATTTGAACGAAATCAAACTAGCAAAGAGAAGCTTTACACTAATTTATGCTATCTTGGTCCCCTCATCTTTTCATTGTCTGCAAATTGTTGACATTGACTTCTATATGTTTTCGGCTTGATTTGTCTTTTTTTAGACTCCCCCTCACTGCAAGCTTTGACCTTTTGCTGCCTGCAGATAGACACACACACTCACACACACACACACACGCACACACTCTTCAAAAAGGAGGACCTCGCCGTCATGACGCATTAATACATTCACTTGTAATTGAGTCGTCACACTTGTCGCAACATTAGGTACCCTCGCATATTATATTTAGATCAAATACAAAAGCGGTGTCAAGATAACCATGCTGAGTTTTGATTGGCACTGCTGGAGAAGTACTCATATTGTGAGTGTCGTTTTTCGTGATGCAGCTCTGTCCTACATCATATTGAGAAATATTTTACTGGGGGACACACTTAAAAAAAACATCACAAATAAATACATAAAAAACACAACAGTGACAATGAATACGATTACATGAAGTCAATATTCGGGTTAAGGTCAAAATTCCGATTTCGAAACATTCAGACATGTGTGAGCTGCCATACTTACTCCCACTTTTGAATATCCAGATAGAAACGGCGATGTGATTTTTGCTTGTTACTTTCTACCGTCGATACATACAATACAATACAATACTGTAAATATTTATTTAAAACAAATTATATCCATATCACTCACCACGGGAATAAAATCATCTGAATACAGATACATTTCTTTAAGATTACGGTACTTCGACTACTCCAGTTACATGTTTTAAGTCGACGTTCCTTCGACTGAAAAAAATAACATATCTGGATCGAGACGATTTTCTTCGGTGCAACCACTTCATGAAATAAAATTGAATGAATTAATCGCACTTTTTTTCAGTGCACTAGTACTAACTTGCTGCTTGCTTGCTACTGTCACGACACTAATAAAACAATAACTGAGGGGCAATATTGACCTCAATGAAAGCTGGTAGCCATTGGTGTGTTAGTACAGCTATGAAACAAAAGAACAATTTGCAATATTTCAATTACATATAAACTCTCACCCGTCAAGGCCGGCATTTTTTTTTCATGGTTAAAAATAGCAATGTGTAGTTGGTACCGTGAGAAAAGTATGTATAGTGTATAATTCCATGGAGAGGGGAAAAAAAGGTACTGACAATAACCTAGTTTACCGTAAATTCCGGACTATAAGCCGCTACTTTTTTCCCAAACTTTCAACCCTGCGGCTTATACAGTGATGAGGCCAGTTTATGTCATTTTTCTAACGGCCGCCAGGGGCACTCGAGTAGAAAAGGTAAGATTAAGACCGGTCTCTATGACACTGTTCACAGGAGGAAGATGAAGACGGCTCACCGTGATTTTTACAAGTACCGGTATGTTCTTTTACCAGACCTGTTATACTGTGTTGCTATTCTGTTGCTAGCGTGTTGTTACCACGTTGTTACCGTTTTACTGCCGCGTCACAGGCACCGTTTGGGAAGAAAGTTATATTATTATTATTGTTAAGTTATATTATTAAAACTTTGAAAACTCTCTCTGTGTACCGTCTTTCTTTGTAAATATGTTGACATGTTTTAATGTGGGCACATGCGGCTTATATAGCAGTGCGGCTTGTGTATGTACAAAATTGGTTTTCCTCTAAAAATGTAGTGGGTGCGGCTTATAATCAGGTGCGCTCTATAGTGCGGAAATGACGGTACACGAACATGGTACACAATGCTGTATTTTGCAGTTAATGACATGTTGCTTTGCATATATGCGTTTGTTGCCCTTTGCCTCAGTGCTTTTTTCAGATGAGTCATTCCTTTCAAGTGAACACACTGTAAGTGGAAACCTTTACGGAAAGATTTGAAAGAACTTAGTTGAAACAAGATAGGAGAAAATACTGTTTGCGCAGTAAGTGGCCTCACTTAATACCACGCACTGGCCCCAGCTCCCTTTTTTCTCTTAAAAAAATGGCTTACAGTAGTATTATGTGATACATTAAATAGAATCTGAAGGAAATCAATTAATGGCTTTGGCACCCAGCAATAACCTGTAGCTGGTCTCAGATAGGCCATACGTTATTTGAATAAAGATTGAAGGCTTACTCCATTGATTTTATTGCGGCAAACAGCAAATTGATTTAAATAACACTCCTTAATGGGGGAGTGGAATATAAAGGTTGCGGGTTGAATGGGATTTTTTGTGTGAATGTGCTGCAACACTTTCTGTCTTTAAGTGCTTAAAGAACAGCACAATTTCAATGCCACACCAACAATATAATTACAGCCGAGGCATTAATGGCTCAATAAAACCCTTTAAAACCACATTTGCTGGTTCAGTGGTAGTTTAAATGCAACTGTACTTGTATCCCAGCGAGTGACAAAGGGACCGTGTCACTGCCGAGTGTGTGTCGTGCAGTTGCTCCCCAATTTTCCTTTTAAATATCCCCTCCGTGGTTGGCCCGTAGTGAACTCTTCTTGGAGTCCCTCCAATCTGTATGAGGTACCACACCAGGGTGGCATGTTAAGATTTAATTTAGATTGGATTCATGATCCGAGATATCTATTGCACTGCTGCATGGAAATATATATCGCGTGAATGGGAAATTCCTCGACGCATACGTGTGTTTGTGCGCATCCTGCACCGCAGGACCAATCGTTGGCGAACAAGGCCCTGGCGCTTTTCAATTTCCAGAGGTGTCAGATGGACCCGGAGAAGGCTAGAAGTTGATACATCAGCCTGGCCGCCGCTCCCATTGTGTGTTTTCACTTCATTCTCAGATAGCCAGAAATATGTGAGCTCAGTCAATTCTGGGCTATTGTCGACGTCCAACATTGCCAGGTAGACATTGCATAAGGTGCTTTCCTGATTGTATTAATAAACAACGGGTTTGGCATTGTGGTCAACGATACCGAGGATGCATTTCCAAATCCTCTTCAACAATGGGGGATTGCGTTTGAAATGGTGCAATATTTGAAAAGTTGCTGCCTTGGTAATATCTTATTCCCTGATCCCATTTGATCGCTGTCCAGATATAACAAAATCTGCATGAAGTGTGACACACACCCTAATCTGTGACCACACATACAGGAGGAGAAAGGGATATTCACACCCATCTCTGAACATGTGTTCTATATGCAAGTGTGATGTGCAATGCACAGACACTAAATCTTGTTCTGTTCTTCTGAAAGAAAAACCCAATCTATTCTGTGGTCTCTGTTCAACTACCAAAGCCCATACAACCATCATCTATACAGTACCCGCTATAGTTGTAGTTGTAGGTGAGCTGGAGAAATCCCGGCTGACTTTGGTAAAGCGGCAGGATACAACCCGGACAGATCGACAATGAAACGCAGGGAAACAGGCAACTGATCCAATTTCAAAAATAAATCATCACTGTGGCTGAATGGAATTTTTGCCATGGGGGCGCTGTAAAAAACAAAACAAACAAAAAAAAGTTCTGAAAAAAGCCCCCCCAAAAAAGCATGTTATTGTTATTGTATTATTCTTGCAGGGTTCAATTACGGCTCCGGCCTTCCTGTGTCGAGTTTGCATGTTCTACCTGTGACTGCGTGGTTTTTCTCCGGGTACTCCGGTTTCCTCCCACATTCCTAAAACATACGTGGCAGGTTTGATTGAACACTCTAAATTGTCCCTAGGTGTGAGTGTGAGCGCGGATGGTTGTTCATCTCTGTGTGCTCTGCAATTGGCTGGAAACTGGTTCAGGGTGTCCCCCACCTACTGCCCAAAGACAGCTGAGATAGGTTCCAGCAACCCCCCGCGACCCTTGTGAGGATAAAGCAGATCAGAAAATGGATGGATGGATGGATGGATGGATAATTTCATCATTGTAAATCACTAACACGATTGTTACGGACTCCCTAAGGATCTGCCGTTATCTCCCTGCATTAAGTTATTTGGTCAAATGAACGGAATGCGTCGAAGATAAGAGATTCATTGATTCATATAATTGAAGAATATTATAAATAAGGTTTGCCGGAAGTCAATATATGTTGTGATGAACTGTGGTTCACAATAAGTTATCACAATTAGCCAACTTTGTTGTTGACATTTTCCTCGATCGCCTTGAGGTCGGAACTGGACCAAGCTAAGTGGGATAGATCTGATTTCCCGCCTTCCTCGAATGCAGCACTATAGTCGTAGGAACTAATCACTCTACCATTATCACAGTACACCAGTGGTAGGGAACTCCCGTTTCCTCGATAGCCATATCCTGCCTGTTTTACATTGCTGCCTACTCCAACGCACCCGATTCAGATGATCATCTTATCAGCAAGCTCTGTAGAAGCCTGAAACGATCACAATCAATTGAATCGGGTGTGTTGGAGAAGGGAAAGCTCTAAAAGAGGCCGTATATGGCTCTCGAGGAACCAGAGTTCCCGACCCCTGCGGTACACAATACAGAGGCTCGGCCTTCTTGAAGCGAGCCAGCAACAGTGGAGAGTGTAGTCTTCACTGTCGCTTGTCTGTAATTCTGTTGAGAGAAATCCACCATACCCGTTGCCCCAAATTTTCTCGGAAAGGTAACTACATTCCTGTAAAATCTTGTAATTATTTGTTTCTCTTTTGATTTCAGTGAGGAACGAATCCTGTAGCCAGCATTTCATTTCTAGCTCTCCTTTCTCATCCAAAATGCATCAAGTAGTTTATAGATAGCGATCCCAAGCAGTCTTGAAGTACAAGTGTCGTTTCAATAACAAACGCTTGCAGGCATGCTTGGAAGCGCAGAGCGGCTTTGTGGCTCATAGCGAACGTTCCTTTATGATGCATCCCCTTCCGAGGCTGTTTGCCTAATGAAATGATTATACTCAGGGACCAGGCTGGCTATTTAACCTAAGATTTAGACGCTTGCACCAGAGACATATATAGATATCTGCTTTTGCCTATTTTATTTTTGAAAAAATATGTTCCATATTTATGGCACGTGGATAGCCTGACAGTTACAGGTTCTAGGTTCAATGTGATGCTTAGGGGTCTTTCTGTGTGCTGCTTAAATGTTACGCCTATGCTTGCTTGGCTTTTCTTCAGGACCTCCCAACCCACCACCCCAAAATAAATACATAAATAAAACATCCCACATTAATTGAAATTTCTAAATTGCTCGGTGCTAACCGTGTGTCTATGTGCGCCATGAGATTGATTGATGACCAGTCCAGGGTGTATTGCCAGCTTGCTCAAAGTCAGCCGGAATATACGACTATTGTTTTTCTGCTCATGTGATTCAATTTAACCTAATGGCACGCCATATCCATTTTCTCAAGCAAGTAGGTGGAGATAAATATTGTCATATTCTTGGGGTCATTTTGTTGGGAATTAGGGTGGAAGTTTTGTATGATAAAAATGTTTAAAAAACGAACTTTTTTTGGAAGCACAGACAGACAAGCAGGATTCACGCAGATATCAATGACCGGATTCTTTTTTGAGAATACAATACGTTATGAGTCTGCTTTTCTAACCTCGACTCATTCACTAGTCATCATCATCACTCATTCATGATACCACTGAATGACTTGCATGAGAAATAATAATGTAGATGCATAATGGTCTTTCCAAAAAGAAGTTGTCCTTTGCCGAACATTGCGTGCCCTTCTAATTCGCTAAGCTGCATCTTAAGGGCCCAGTTACAGTGGGAAAGGGTTTTATGAGTTTACGGGATGCTGTTTTTACGAGCGACTGAGGAGAAATAATGGGGTCGAGAGTCTCCCTCCTCGTCCTTCCTGCTCTCCATCCCTCTCTCCTTCTCTCCAGGCCTCTCCTATTACCTGTCTACTCAAGGGCTCAAGAGTATCGCTTAATAAAAGTTAATCATGAGAAACTTGTTCATTAATTACAGTTCAAAGCAGCTGCCTGCCTGGCAGGTCCTTCTCAAAAGGTATGTCATCTTTCTTTGATTTGATCCACACAGCTAACGTATTTGGACATTTTTTTATATATATGAACACCCCCCATCCCTCTGTCCCGCATGTAGATGTCACATGATGACAATACATTATGTTACATTGGTTGTGCGTTGGGCACAGTTTACCCTTCTGCTTCACAGAGAGGAGCTCTGGTTTGAATCTGTCTTTTCTGTATCAATCTTACTGCCCCCAGTGCAAAAATGTGTACAATTATGCTAACTTAAATGACAAGTATCTCTCCGGTGCCACATGGGTACTGATAGTGACAGGGTAACAACAACTGGTCAACTCAGTGCACAACAAAAGAAAGAATTCCTCTTTTCGTCTCGTCTCGAGGATGACCGAACGCCAAAGAAATGAGGAAGAATAAATGAAAATTAATCACGGGTTATTTTCATATTGCTTCACAATAAGGCTGATTTAAATTCTGATTTAAATTTGGGGGATATGGGACATGCATGGGTGGCATGTGGTCGACTGGTTAGAAAGTCCGCCTCACAGGGCAGAGGTCCAGGTTTCGATTCTGATTTCCTGTGTGGACTTTGCATGTTCTCCCCATGCCTGCCTGGGTTTTCTCCGGGTACTCGGGTTTCATCCGACAATCCAAAAACATGAATGGTAGGTTGATTTATCGCTCTCCATTGTCCCTAGGTGTGATGTGAGCATGGATGGTTGTTTGTCTATGCGTGCCCTGCAATTGACTGGCAACCAGTTGAGGGTGTATCCCGCCTACTGCCCAAAAATGCCTGGGATAGGCTCCAGCACCCCTGCGGCCCTCTTGAGCGGATCAGATAATGGATGGATGGATGGATGGATGGATGGATGGATGGATGGATGGATGGATGGATGGATGGATGGATGGATGGATGGGACATGCAAGCACCCATGTGGATTTCCAGAAAAAAAGATGTCGGTCCAGATTTTCATGTTTTCATGCTTTTCACGTTACTAGGAATATATGACAATGTCCTTATTTTGGAAATAAAACATGTTTACAACTTTTGTGGAACCGGGCAGATGTGGAAGGTGGGTTTCTATGAAAGGCCAAATCTTTATGTTGTACCTCATGTGGCTTGTTTGTTCTTGACAGAAGTCTACACTTAAGCATTCTAGCTGTGTTTGTATTTAGGAAGTAGCTTTTATTTTGAGTCGGGATTGGGGATTTCATACAAAAGGTAACTCAGTGTACTTGACGTGATAAAAAGTACAACATTTAAAAGCATTTCAAAACAAAGAATGAAATAAATTTAAAAACAAAAATATTTAAACAAGAGGCAGTTTAGTAAAATTCTAAAAGACCATACAGTGCAACAAAAAAATAATTTTAAAAATGCTCTCAAAGAGCTCAGTAGTAAGTATGACAAAAATAAAAATAAAAATAAATAAAACCTAGATTCCCACTGACTTCACTTGTGTTGTAAATGTTTTCCACTTGTGTGCAGCACACCAGCTAAATGCTGCTTCACCTTGTTCGCTTTGAACTCTGGGCTCCACTATTGTCATCCAATACGACAATTGGAGACAACTAGAATGTTAGCTTAACCTAAAATACTGACCGTAGATGCTTACAGTATCACTGATGTGATCCTACCTCCAAAGTCAAAATTTGGTCTAAAATGTTGGGATTTTTTCATAAATCCGTACTTTTGGTCAGTCTAAGTGGGTTAAAATGTTGAAAATGTTTTGTGTCTTTTACGATGCTATGTCAGTGACTCAACAAACTTTTTTTTTCTGTAAAGTGATGGTTTTGGACATGCAAGGTTTGCGCCTGTTGCCAGCGATATCAAGTCGCAGGAATGCAGTCATGCACACATTGGCTATGATGAAAGTTTATAAAAGAAGAGTATGATAAAATAATAATGCACCATATGAGAAAGTTTCTCAAACGTTTTATTCAATCTTAGATGAGCAGGTGTACCTAATTTTGTGGGCTTTATGTGTCGTGTCTGGTGCGTCCAGACTGTTCTGGCTGGGCCCTGCTGGATAATGATTTACTCATCCTAACCGCAAAAGGCACAGGCAGACAGGCTGTAGCAAAACACAGCAGACAAACACAACCTCCTGCCAAAACCAGTGGGGTTTGGCCTCCTGCTTTCTCTGAAGAATGAGGAAAATAGGCTCTCCCAGTGATTCACATTAAAGTCAACACAGGATCATCTAGCCTTGTCATTAAAAAAGAACTCACACACACATAAACACACACTCTGCAATAATGACCTGGTGTGATACTTTTTTATTTTTCACCAGTGTAGCTATTCCCCCCGTGAAAAGTATGACCTTAATGTTCTGCCAGCTATGTTCTGTTTTGGTCACAAAAGTTGTAACTTTTCCATTTGAGTCAGATAGCGTGCATTGTCAGTTCAACCATTTGCTACACAGTGGTCCCTCGCTTTAACGCGGTTCACTTTCCGCAGCTTCGCTGTTTCACAGAATTTTTAGCGCAGTTTTTTAATGCTTTTAAACAATGAATTGTGTTCTGCATCCTGATTGGCTAAGGCACTGACTGACGTGAACAGTCTCCGCACCTCGTCTCTGTACAGCTTGCCAAATGTACCTTTTACAGGCGACCTTTTGACTCTTGCATTCACACCGTCACTGAACTCACAACTACCAGCATGCAAGTCAAACAAATGAACCACTGCACTATCGGTGATTCATACTTGATTTTGTGATTAAATATTTTGTGGCAAAACATCAGCATCTTTGTAATTCAAGGTCTGCAAAAACTAATAGTGTTGATATTGCATTAAATTGAGGTGGCACGTGTCCCACTGGTACATCATCCTCATCTGTAGGGTATTAATAATAATTGCCCCCCAATTACAACACACACACAGAAACACACACACTGTTTCAAAAAATGTATACATCGACTTGGAATTGAATACATGTGCTCCACCTTAAGTCTTAGGTCAAGGTACAGGTTTGGTGAGGGGGAACCTATCCCAACTGACATTGGAGGGGGGTACACTGTGTACTGGTCACCTGCCAAATGCAGAGTACATTACATACTGTATTTGCATAACAATTTGGAGCACAGCTGTCAAACTCCAGTCCTCCAGGGCCACTCTCCTGCATGTTATACATGTTTCCCTACTCCAACACAATTCATTCAAATGATCAGGATCGTTATCAGGCTCCTGCAGAGCGTGCTGATGAAGTGATGATCATTTGACTCATGTGTGTTCGAGGGGTGCAAACATGTAAAACGTGCAGGATGGTGGCCCTCAAGGACTGGAGATTGCTACCTGTGGTTTAGAGAATTCTAACCCTAAAATACATGTTTTTGCAATGTGGGAGGAAGCCAGAGTAGCCAGAAACAACCCACACAAGCGAGAGGAGAATATGCCAACTCCATTCAGAAAAGCCGCAGCAACGATAACCGTGATCTCACGGCGCTGTCCCCAAGACAATCACATTTTTATTGTGCTTTAAAATTACCGTATTTTCACGACCATAAGGCGCATTAAAAGTCTAGGGTATGAGCCGAGTTCCAAAGCCTGACTGAGCGCGCTTCTGGCCGACACGCTGTTTGTATAAAGAAAAGGCGGGCGTAAGTGACGTCAGGCATGCGGAAGTCTGCCAATGAGTGAAGGGTGGGCGTGCCCAACAACACGGTGCGCCGAATGGTCGTGAAAATACGGTAATAAATGTTTTACTTTTAACAAGACAATACCTAAACATTTGTTTGGTAATATTAAAGCACGAAATACAGTTCACTGCATTCACCCTGATGCCAAAGTTGTTTCACCACTCATTCAAAAGTCTTGTTCAGTTCAAAATCTAGCAGACTTTCTATATATATTTTATCTCTAGCGGGTGTGTCCCTTGAGGGTGGTCACATGAGGGTTTTTTTTTTCTTTAACGTCAGGTCTGAATGACCAGATTGTATCACAACTGGTCATTCACCTGCCTGGGGGCAAATGGCTCATTGGTGGACACTTTGCCCAGGTTGTATGACAATCGGGGAAGAGATGTCAGGATACATTTGGAAGCTGATGACAAAGTGCATTCTATGGCTTCCTTCATTCCTCTCTCAAAACAACAGTCCTTGCTTTCCACATTCTTTACATTATTGTCCTCAAAGGAATGTCTTTCTATTTGAACCAAAGAGGCTGCCCTCATTTGTTGTGGCATAGAAATATCACAATTGAGAAGCTCCACTCATTCCAATTGTCAGCAATATTTAACTACCCAACTAAAACACTGTCAAACATCCAGCCGCTGTTCAAACAGCATTACTGCTCCCCACACAAAGAATAATGAAATGATCAGGTACCGCCTCTGGAGCTTCCCTCTGTTCTACTCTGGATTCAGTGCCATCCAAATAACAAAGGTGCTGTATGTTGACATTTCCAATTTGTCAGAGAATATCACCTGTGTCTGTACAGTTTCGGGTCCTCCTTTCATATGTGTTGACATGCAGTCACCAGCCTGTCCATGTTGTTCCCCTCCGAATATTCAAATAGGCTAGTGCATCTCCTGTCGGCCCTTTGCAACCGCACACCTTCCTCGTGAATTAGTGCAATACAGACCAATTTTCTGAATGGGATCTGAGGACAAGAGTGAATGTTCTGTCCATAAGTCGCTGATGGTGTCGTGGTACACTGTGTGCGGGCAGCGTGGGGTCGTTTCCCACTCAGTGACGGTGTGCTTGTGGGTGTTAATGGTCGTTCGTCTCTATATGTGAACTGCGACTGACTGTCAACCAGTTCTGGGTGTAGTTTGCTTTCCGCCTGAAGTCAGCTGGGATAGGCTGCAGCAACTCCCCGCGACCCTATTCAGGATAAGCGGTGTTGAAAACGGATGGATGGATTTTCTGTACATGAGTACTGCAATCGGTGGTGGCCTTGATTACATCATCATCACATTGGCAGCCATGCTGGGCGGCTCATTCATTGACCATGAAGACCATTACATTTCACCAGTGTCAGAAATCAATATTTCTTCACTTACTAGTTACTGGTACGCCTATTCCAGTTCTGGTGCTGGGATGGATGGGTTCTGATGCTCAAACTCACCCTCTTTTTCAATGCGGACTCTGCAATTTATTTTATCCACACATTATGAAATGTGTTCCTCTACATCACAGGTGTCAAACTGAAAGCCCGGGGGCCAAATCTTACCCGCCATGTACAGTAATTTTATGTGGCCAGCGAAAGCCAATCAAGCATGTCAACTTCCGTGATGCTTCCTACAATCTGTACCAAAGTGTAAAATGACCAGAGGGAATAAATGAGAGCTGTTGTCAGCAGTTTCTTGTTACCAAACCCCTCATTACAGTCACTTAAATAGTTGAACAAACAATTATTCTTGACTTCTTTATTATGGTGTTTCAGTCATAATGGCTCTCCATGGGAAATGGCAACTACAATGTGGCCCGTGACAAAAATGGATTTGACACCCCTGCTCTACATCATCTTTACAAGAATCTCTGTCTTCTAAGGTAAATTGCAAGGTCCTCTGAGCAGGGAATCTTGTGATCGTAAGGATCAGTTGTGATGACCAGCTACACCGACCAAGCGATATGTTCATGTGTCTTGGAAATAGTGTGCAACTAAAATAAAGTATCATAATTTAATTATTAGTAAAATGTTTGGGAGGAGAAGAAAGGACCCATACATGTGCTGTCACCTTACCATTGTGGCGGGGTTTGTGTGTCCAACTGATCCTCGGAGCTAAGTTGTCTAGGGCTTTATGCTACGAGTAGGATCACCTATGGCAAACAGATCTTCGGTGAGGGAGCAAACAAAGCATGGCTCAAAAGACCCCGATGATAAACACAATATTTGGATCTAGGTTTTCCTTTCCCAGACCTGGGTCAGCACCCCCCCACACACACACACACACACCCCTAGAGCCAGGCCTCAAGGTAGGGCTTGCTGGCGAGAACCTGGTGGCCAGTCCTACACCCATGGGGTCCAGCTGCGCTCAGCCCGGAGAGGCAACGTGGGTCCCCCTTCCCATTGGCTCACCACCTGTGGGAGGGGGCAAAGCAGTCGGGTGTATTACGAGCTCATTGCAGAAGCTAGCTTTAGGGACATGGAATGTCACCTCTCTGGCAGGGAAGCAGCCCAGGGAAGTTGAGGCAAGTCTGAGTTGACATAGTCGTACTTGCCTAGACACTCAGTCTGGATTCTGGAACCAGTTCTCTCGAGAGGAGTTGGACTCTCTTCTACCCTTGGATTTGCCCACAGTGAGAGGAGCAGAGCAGGTATGGGCATACTCATAGCCCCCCAGCTCAGTGCCTGTACCTTGGGGTTCACGCTAGTGGCCAAGAGAGTAGCCTCCCTCCTGTCTTTTCCTGTCAGTTGTTTGTGCCTATGCATCAAACAGCAGCGCAGAGTACCCTCCCTTTCTGGAGTCCTTGGATGTTTTACTGGACCGCGCTCCCTCTGGAGACTCCCTCTGGGGACTCTCTCGTTCTGCTGGGGGACCTCAATACTCACATGGACAATGACAGAGTTTTTTGTTGGACTTCTGTGCTTGTCACGGATTGTCCACTTGTAGACTTGGCATCAGGACAACCTTGGCCGCAATTTAATGACTGACATTGTGGTCGTATCATTGGATCTTCAGCTGCATATTTTGGACTCTCGAGTGAAGAGAGGGGCGGAGCTGTCAACTGATCACCACTTGATGGTGAGTTGGCTCTGATGATGGGTGGAGATGCCAATTCAGGGCATACTCTACTGCCCAAGGTCAGTTGGGATTGGCTCCAGCATGGTGCGGCCTTTGTGAAGATAAGCAGTTTAGATGATTGAAAACATTTGAAATGACCCATTTTAGTTCATAGTACAAAATTGCAAACTATAAACTCACCATTCCAAAAATGAACTTCATATTATTTTATTTCCACAATACTGGCATTTCAACATTTAGTCCACACTGGTAGACAGCTTCAAGTTTCACCCTACAATCTCATGAGGAAAAACTTGAATGGACTTTTAAAAATATGGATTTAATACAAAAAAGAGACCTGTAGTCTTTAAAATGCAAGCATAAATACAATCTAAAGTATGAACTAGGTTGAGGTAGGAAATTAGTATTCTGTCTGAACCCCCTGTCAAGGCATGATCTGAGTCTCCTCCTCTCGTTTTCACATGACCATAACCTGCCAGTTTCTGAGAATACAAAAGAAGAAAATCAAAATCTAATATATAGTTTAGTGTATATGGAGCCTCAAAGAACTGATATATGCCTACTGTTTTTCTGTAGTAGAGTGTGAGTAAAGGTGCAGTGGTCAGTTCCTTTGTGTATGTGTATTGCTATCTGTAATGTTTTTGTGATGTTCCACTTCACTGACCACTTGTGGCTGTGTCACGGTGGGCCTGTCACTCTGTTCTGCAGCAACATCCAGACAGTTAACACGGCGGTCATACATTTTTCATTACCTGTATGTCAATGAAAAACAATGTTTTAAGTGTCACAGAGTGCTCATCAATGAACCGGGCGAATGGCCGGTGAACTCTAATTTCTGCAGAAAGTGAGGTAAATGAACGGTTTATTAGAAATTTCACTGCCCAAACTTATTAGAGTAACACCACACACTGTCACAGCACATATGGGTTATTGGACGTGTTGTGAGTTTGCGTGTTCGGTCAAGACCGTGTTAAGATATGCAAAACTCGAGTGTGTTTGGCATGTCACTGGAACAATCAGTTCATTAATGCACTGCAGTTGTCATTTTGTGTTGTTAGAAGCAAGGTCTCTAATTAATGTATGCAAGCAAGTGCAAGATCACACCTTGCCAAAGTAGGAGACAGTGCACTTGTGTGCTACATATGCATGCGTGTGTGTTAATGAGATAGCATTACACCTTGTTCCAAAGTGTGAAATGATGGATATATAACCCGGTTGACATCGGTAAGTGTTATGCACGACCAATCACGTTCATCTGAAAAAAAAAAACCCACCCCAATCAAATTAAAATGTTTTTTGAACAAAAAACACAAATAAATATTTTTCGCTTTTTAAATGGCACCTTCGGTATATGTTTTAATTCTGCACGCGTGAGCAAAAACAAACACATGTAGGGACGGAGTTGTCAGGGTGACACTTCACAAGCAGCTGCTAGGACACTGTGGGAATCTAAAACACTAATTTTCCCAGTGGCCTTCTCGCACCTCTGCCCTTCATATGCAGACATTTCCATAAAGTGCTTCCCCTGGGGAACCAACAATAATAAACAGTTATTAGTAAATGCATTATGCCAGCACGTCCCTTTTGCCCTCTTGCCTCTCCTCAGTCGGCAACCTACAAACACACCAGCTTCACCGCCGCAGCGCCCAACCGAACCTGAAACAAGCGCGTGCGTGTTTCTGACCCGTCTCGCAACAGAGCGCAGCGTTCGTAAGGGAATCGGGCTTAATGCTTGTAATAATGCCGGTCATTACAGCAAAAAGCTTTGAATGCTGTGTGCCTGCCAAACTCCAAAACCATTTTCATTTCACATGGTGCTTTTACATTTGAAATTCTTTCACTCTGCCTTTATTTATCCACTTATTCTGCAGTCTCCTTTAGAGTCTGCTAAATTGCTTTGAATTAAAATTCAGTATCATCCCTGGTGGTCGGTAATTCAACTCTCTTACATATGTGATCTGAGAGCAGTTGGTTGTATAATTACAGTTAGCTAGTGTACCCATTGTTCGCACTGATATAGCGCTAATACAGACAAATGTATGTTAATTTGCCAAAAAGATAACAAAGATTTAGGATCGGAATAATGTTTCCGAGTTTGAGTTTAAGGGTGATTTGTCACACATTTACCAGTCGAGATGAGGTCTGCAAGAACACTGTGTGCATGTCCTTTTTATATTTTAAAAAAATCATTTAGTCTCACAGGAACAGACTCTGGCACACACACACACACACACACACACACACACACACACACACACACACGACGCACAAACATTTAATTTCCATAGATGAACACACAAGCGTTCTTCATGGACAAACACGGAGCAGGCGAACTGGCCAGCCGCACAAAAATAGATTGGATGAGATGGGAGGGAAGGAAAAGGGGGGGGGGGATGTACGGGAGGTGAGGCGGGAGCTGGGTGCTCACCAAGTTCACCATGCCTCTCCAGTGTGAGTGCAAAAAAAAAAAAAGCCTTCTAAGAGCCTTAACATATTTACACTACCACTATTGATTTGGGTGGGAATATCACAGTACAAATCCCGATCTTCTCTCCGTGCAAGCCTTCAGGTATGTGGTCAACTTCTCTGTGAGGTCAGCCAACAAATACATACTACAATGTCCCTGTTCCTGAGTTCTGTCACATGCAGAAATACTCGGATGACAAGTGTGATTGTTGGCTGTGTCGAGGGTGGACAGTAGCCTGGGGGTGGAATTTGGCATACGTTACAGGGCAAACTACATGAACACCTCTAGAACCTCGTTTTTATCAGCAGGTGGAGGTGCTCAGCAATTACAATACATGGCGCTGCAGTTCAACAATACAATCGATTGGTCCGATAACACAGACACTATTCACAAGAATGGAAGATAAGTCTTTGCTCCTTCACACTTGTTTTAGTAGTCTGATGTTTCCTATTGTTCCTTTTTTTTCTATGCTGTCATGTGTTGGGGAGGCAGTATTTAAAAGGAGGAAGCTTTCAAGTCTGCCCTTTTCGTAATCCCGAGGTCCACCTCTTTCCCCTGTGTGTATGTGTATGCGTCCATACGTGTATGTGTGTGTTTGTGTGTGTACAGTGTGTTTAATTGCATGTTTTGACGCTGGCATGTAGGAGTCAATGAGAAGCTGCACGTCACAGCAGTTCGCAGTGCTTGCATTCCACCACGTCGCCAGATCGTCGCCACTATGTTGAGCTCGTTGCAGTCAGCCATTCAGGATATTCATAATTCCCATTCGTGAAAGTGGCCTTTCTGCATCTCTTGTCTCCAGCATGACTCCAGTCCTGGTTCTCTCACGGGTTTCAAATCCTGTTTCTTACCATTACAAGTTAGAATCTGGATTCCCTACCTGATTAGGAAGTGTTCACCTACAGCGAAAGCAATATGTTCTGTAACAACAGATAACTCAGGATTATACTCTGCTATTCATCCATCACAGCCTGAACACAAGCTATCTGACTGGATGATGCTTTTCAACTCTTACTATTACTCTTGATAATATTTTAGATTTATGATGATAGCATCATCATCATCATCACTGTCGGGAGGAAACCTTGCATGTCAAAATTCACAAAGTTTTACAAAATAAAAAAGCATCATCTTGCTTGAGTTCCCAAACTCCACATTGTTCATGTTGGTATTGTATTGTAACGGTTTCTAAAGGTTCTGGAACAGAATCAGACTTTTCAAACATTGACTCTAGTACATACTAAAGCAGTGGTTCTTAACCTGGGTTCAATGGAACCCTAAGGGTTCGGTGAATCAGTCTCAGTTGTTCGACAGAGCCTCTGCAGACACGCCCAACTCAACATGTCAATTAGTTCTGACACACCCGCTTGGCCATCACTGGCTGGTTCATTTTGTACACAATTAAAAAACTTATACTTTATACTTACCGTAAATTCCGGATTATAAACCGCTACTTTTTCCCAAACTTTCAACCCTGCAGCTTATACAGTGATGCGGCCAATATATGTAATTTTTCTAACGGCCGCCAGGGGCGCTCGAGTAGAAAAGGTAAGATTAAGACCGGTCTCTATGACACTGTTCACAGGAGGAAGATGAAGACGGCTCACCGTGATTTTTACAAGTACCGGTATGTTCTTTTACCAGACCTGTTATACTGTGTTGCTATTCTGTTGCTAGCGTGTTGTTAGCATGTTGCTAGCGTTTTACTGCCGCGTCACAGGCACCGTTTGGGAAGAAAGTTATATTATTATTATTGTTAAGTTATATTATTAAAACTTTGAAAACTCTCTCTGTTTACCGTCTTTCTTTGTAAATATGTTTACATATTTTAATGTGGGCACATGCGGCTTATATACAGGTGCGGCTTGTGTATGTACAAAATTGGTTTTCCTCTAAAAACGTAGTGGGTGCGGCTTATAATCGGGTGCGCTCTATAGTGCGGAAATTACGGTAGTCCCCGTGTGGTCTTAGAGGTATAGAACCCAGTGATTTGATTAAAAAGTAAAAGTATGCCAACAATGCTGACTGGGGCATATCATAAGGCAGGAATATCCATCAATTCACAGAAACTATGCAAACAATCCATCTCCATTTTTAAAGAAGTTAAAGGAAGTAAGAGACAGATGGAATGGGAGTGGTGAGTTGCAGACCCATAAATGAATGAACATTGGGGAGGGGGAGAGGAAGAGGGAGAGTGGAGTATAATTTGTACCCAACTGCTTAGGAGAGCAGGCTAATTACTGGCTGAACAGGGCAGGCACAGACTGCTCATGTCAAAAAGGACAGAGCCACTTTTTAGGCATCAAAGTGCATTCATATCACATCACAAAGGAGATCGGGGCCAAGGGGACTGCCAGAGAGCGTTGAAGTATGTCTAAATGGAAGGTGGAGGCGTGGGGGGGGACACTAATAAAAGATGCTGAGAGATGTATTATGGGACACTTTCCTCTGGCCCCGCTTCTGTTTAAGGGTAGACTTTGGTACTGCAGTTTTGTGGGCAGCTGGCCCGCTGTCGTTGTTTTCCGAGATAAAGGATTAAATGCTAAACATGGATTGGGGTAAATCAACTGAAAAGTAAACTCTGAAACAAATGAGTGAGAAGACATTCAGGAGAAACAAGTACTATTGAGGTCGCAAGAAACGTGAGACTCTCCCCATATATCGGTCAACCACCCCCTTAACCCCAGAAAATATATAAACCCGGCGCCATGCCCGGGTTACCCGGCCTGATTATCAGCCATTCGCAGGGCAGAGGAAGGACAACCTTTCACACCATCGAGCAATTTAGAGTCTTGAATTAACCTAACATGTTTTTGGAATGTTAGAGGGAGACGCAGTACCCGGCAAAAACCCACACCAGCAGGAAGATAACATGAAAATTCCATACAGGAAGGTGGCGAGTTGAAGCCCAGACCTGCTAACTACTTGTCCACGATGCCTCCAGTATGGATATGCATTCATTTATGAACATGGGCAATTTCATTTCAGATTTGCGTGCTTACATCCGCGCTCACAATCACACCTTGGGACAATTGAGAGTGTCCCATTAACATGTGATGCATGTTTTTGGAATGTGCAAGGAAACCAGAGTGTCTGGAGTAAACCCACGCAGGCCCGGGGAGAACATGCAAAATGAACACAGGGAGACCAGGGCTGGAATCGAACCCTGCACCTCTGCACTGTGAGTTCGACGCGCTAACCACTAGGCAATTACTATTATTATACATAATGACCTTTCTCAAGGCACTGAATCGATCACAACTGGACTGCTCTGGTCGTCTTAGATGACGTTAAACGAATGAGAAGATCTTAAGTGCGGCTGTTTCTAGACATTTATTTTTGTATGTTAATATTAGAAAAAGAATTTCTTAGTAGAAGTTTTTTTGTTTATTTTTTCTGATTGCGCGTTATATATCGCTCATGCGCTTTATATTGCCCAATAATGCTCCAGGCTTGCAGGTGTAGCTAGGTCACAACTCCTAATTGATTTTTGAAAATGAATAAATAAATAAATACATAAATAAATACATAAATAAATAAAAAAATAAATAAAAGGACATGAGTTTGATTACTACCACTGCTTTTTTAAAATATGGAAGTAAAGCGATTATTGATTCCATATAAACATATAACACTTACAATTTTTCCCTTTTAATAGCAGAATAATTTTACACAACACAATGACTAATATCTCATTCTCAACATTATTTATTCATTGTCATCACACCCTGATAGTTGATTTGATCTAAAATATGTCGTTGTTAATGTAGCAAACGAGCAAACAATAGAGCAAGCTTACCAAGACACAGGGAATTTTATCAATTGAGAACGACACTCCTCGCGGCCTGGGGCGATTGACTGATGTTCTGATCAACCACTTGCAACTTTACTCTGTACCTAATTAGTTTGAGCTCAACTCATTATTTTCAACTTGGCTGTATTGTTGAGAGGCCACAGATAGGCTTTCCCGCATGCAAAATACAACAAACAACCAAACGGGCACAGAGCACAAGGATAGTTTACCATTTATGGACTTCCTATACCAACATATAAGTATGCACAAGTCCCACAGATACATTGGGAAAAATACCCACTGGTGACGAACAAAATAATAGGTTGCATAAATAAGTCCTGTAATGTCCTGCATGCAAACTGACTATCTGCATGTTTTTCATGTTTGTTTTTGTTTGTTTATGTTCAAGACCACCAGAATCATTTTGAAAATACTATAATTTTACAATGCAAATGTAGATCCCAGAATCTATTTTTAAGAGTTTTGTTTATAGGACTGCTTACACACTTCACATGGGCTCATTTTGTACCAATATATGAGGCTTCGACCGAGGCATTCATCTTCATGAGCTGACTTGTTTTGAATTGATGTAGGGATGTAACATGTAACATGTGTGAAATGTCTCTGCAGGTTGGTAAGCAAGACTGGCTGAGCTTGCAGTCACAAAAAAAAAAATTATTGCTTAACCCCCGGTGGCCCCATACTTGGACCCTGGCCTACAGCATCGTTGGAACGTTTATTAGAGAGGATGCTGAGCACCATGGGCTGCATTCCAGGCTTCTGGAATGTTCCTGGACCACAAGCAGATTATAGTCGAGAGGCATCTGCATGAAATAGCTATGCATTTGTGTTTCCTGTGTGTATAATCAGGAACGTTTATCGACAGTATTTGTGGAGTCAACAACACAAGTGTGAAGTGAATGCAGCCTCTTTTTTTTTTTTCTATCCACAAAAGATGCATGAATGAAACATTTCCCGAAATGGATCGGAGATGTTTGTTTGATTTGTTTCTTTATAAAAATGAATACATAAAAAATATGATTGATGACCCGCTAAGAAAAAAAAAAGATTTTGGATTGATGATGACAAAAAATCTGTGAAAATGACTCAGATTGGATGTAACTTGAGCTTTATTTTTGCTCTGATACGCTTATCGTAGAACTAAAATTCAAACTCTCTCACGAATAGAGCAGTTATCTTCGCCTTGATTAAAGACATACATCAGTCAGGTATCATTATGAAAGCAACCCCAATCCGTTGAGTCTCTGCACCGCTTATCCTCATCCGGGTCGCGGGTGTGCGGAAGGTTACTCAAGCTGACTTTGAGCAGAGAGGCGAGGTACATCCTGAACTGGTCGCTATTCAAGAGCTTTTTGAAATGGATACCACACATTTCATAGTGGGGCAGCAGAACTGTAAGATATGAAGTATCATAGAAAATCCGTTATTTTGTTTGGGTACTATGGTTTCCTCCCTTATTCCAAAACCATGCATGACAGGTTAATGGAACACACTAAATTGTCCCGATGTGTACCCTGCGATTGGCTGGCGACCGGTTCCGGGTGTCCCCTGCCTCCTGCCCGAAGACGGCTTGGATAGGCTCCAGCACACCCCGCAACCTTGTGCGTATAAGCGCATCAGAAAATGGATGGCTATTTAAAAATACCAACAAGCCTATCAATGGCCAAAACATGGCTAGAGCTTTTTAAAGAAGTTGCCTTAAAATGGATTAACAACAACATCAATGAAATTAAAACATGCATACCTCCACACATAAACCACTGAACAATAAGCATCGAATAATACATGCAAACTAAATGAATGTCCGTATACATGTCAAATATGCTGCCTGTAACGTTCTAATGTAAGGGCCAAAGACCATCGTAAAAGGTGATGGCTCACAAATGAGAATATGGATGAATTAACTAATTATTCCAATTCCCTTTCACTAAGAGCCTGTGATATCCATGGCATAATGGTGCTTGCCAAGTATATTGTTATGTTTGTCAGGGAGGCCTTTGCCTTCTGGTCTCACCCGCTCAAACACATCCACCATCCATTATAATGCATTATGGAAATTCCGTTGTTTTGTGTGTGTGTGTGTGTATTTATTGAAGGTCTTAATTTGGCAAATTATGTATCCGTCCCTGCTCTGTTTTCATGTGATGCTTTTGACCAAAAAAAAGAGTTGAGCTACAGAAAATGGAAGAGAGGGAAGTATAGAGTAAGAGGGAGGGCGGGGGGGGGGGGACGATAGTGTACAGGTCTTTATTCAAGGTTGCAGCAGGCTGGAGTTTGAGAAGTACCTATTACACATACACCTTTCAAAGGAAAATTGGAGCCGTCTACCTTTTAAGGACGGCATGCTAATGTCAAAAAGGCTTTTAGTCAGGACGACAGGGCCACTAAAAAGGTTGTTGTGTTACATTCATACAGGATAATGTGAACTCACATTCAGGTTAATGCAGGCAAAATATTGATGGCGAGAAGACTCAAATTTGGGGGGTGGGGGGGGGGGGATTTTGCATCTGAAAACAATCCAGCTACTGTAAGTAACATATATTTTCACTTGTGGTAAGAAGTATAATGTAATCCTGGGCATGAATTCCATATTTGTTTTGAGCTTTGGGCAGTGATGCACACACAAACCGAATGGCGGATTGAATTTTGATAGTTGGGGGGGGGGTCATTTTTGTTGTTGAGGTATCAGTTCCCCTGTGGATGATCAGACTCTGAACATAAATATAAACCATCTATTTCTGTGGGCCACCAGCCACGAGACAAAAAAAGTGGAGCGTTATGGCAGGGGTAGGGAACACTGGTTCCCCGAGAGCCATATCCTGCCTATTTTAGATCAATCTCTACTTAAACACACCCGATGCAAATGATCAGCTCATCGGCAAGATCTCTGTAGAGGCCTGAAATGATCAAGAGCAATTGAATCAGGTGTGTTGGAATAGGGAGGGAGTTCCCCACCCCTGCTCTACGGCCACTACGAATAGGATGAGAATAAAAGAGACCACATACCTATCCATCTGTGACTGAAAAGACAAAAAACAAGACTGCTCGCATTGCATCACTTCAGTTTGCAATAAACGAAGGTGCCCATTGAAATATATGAGTGACTGATTGAGGTAGGGTGTCGCAATAATTTAATACATGACAGGAAACAACACCGATGTTACTATATTATGTCCTGCTTTTACAAAATAACACGTATACGGTTTCCATAAACATTCACAAGTGTTCATTTTAACAACAACAATGCATTGTGGGGAATGTTGCTTTTTAATGGCCCTTGAGAAGCCCGGATAACACAAACACCTATTAATCCTGTAGAAAATGCCACAAAGATAAATGTGTTAATCTTTATTATTACAGTGTCTTAATCATTGACTAATTTGCATGCATTAGCATGCTCTTGCATGAGAAGTTTGTCACATAGTCAGCACACGTACTGGGGCATGTGTGGCAGTAAGGTGTCTGAGGAAAAATTGCTAGCAGTTGTGCGTCAGTGACCAGTAAGTCGTGCCAATATAATTCATGTGCATGTAAACACATCATTAGGATTGGCTATTTCGGTATTCGCCACAATATTTGGTTACATGTGACGTCCTTCGCGTGCCCGTCGCTGTGAGATGATTGTTAAGGTAGCGGTAGGATGCTAAATAGTGCACTGGGCGTTATGTGATTTGGTTTCAAAGTAAATAAAACAGGAAGTACCATGTTAGCTGTCGAAACAATTGCTGACTTAACAGCGTTTGATAACTCTGCCTTGTGTGAAGTTTCTCACCCTATGTTATCGCCATTTGGCCAATTGGTCACTTTTTGTCAATTTGAACTATTTATGTTGGTGTACTTTTAGTTAGTTTATTTCTATAAATTGGCAGAGATGGCCATGGTCGTGGGTCGAGACCAATAAAACGAAATCCCGGATACAAGCGGCCAAGTGTCCGGCCGGGCTCTCTGTGAGAGATAAGGTGAGGGGCTCTGAGTCGAGACTCTTCTCATTCACGTCAAGAGGAGCCAGATGAGGTGGCTTGGACATCTGCTTTGGATGCCTCCTGGAGACCTCTCTGGTGAGGTGTTACGGGCATGTCCCACCGGCAGGAGGCCCCAGGGACGAGCCAGGATACGCTAGAGAAACGATGCTTCCCGGCTAGCCTGGGAAGGCCTTGGGATCATCCGGAAAGAACTGAACGAAATGGCTGGGGAGGGAGAAGGAAGGGCTTCCCTGCCAAAGCTGTTGCCCCTGTGACCCGACCCCGGATAAGAGGTAGAGATACACACACACACAGGTTTTATATGTATACACGGTATATCGTATGCTTATAGACGGTTGGGCTATATTTGTATACAGGTACAAGTTCTCTGCATTTCGAGGCATGATACCCATATTGGCAACTTTGAAGGCAAAAAGCCACACGGAGGAAAAATGGCAAATCCTCTTGTTTTCTTTCCTTTCAGACTCTCCTCAGTCAGGTCTTCAGCCAAGACCAATGACTCCTATTAGGGAGTGTGGCAGGCCAGCTGACAGGCCAGTCAATATCCACGAGAAAGCCACTTCATTAATGATCCCTTCTTGCTCAGAGCTTTGGAAGGGGGCATTGAATGTGGCCTCTAACAGACCAGCGAGAAGGACCAAGTCATATACATTATTTTTGACCAGACACAACAAATGATTCAAGATCCTTGAAATGAACGGTGATTGCCTCATAGTCAGGAAATCATATACCGTAATCCCTCGTTATAACACGGTTCATCTTTCACGGCTTCACTGTTTCACTAATTTTTTTTCGTGTAGGTTCTTTTTTTTCTTGTTTTCTGAATCCCGATTGGCTAAGGGACTGTAGACTATTGTCAACAGTTTCTGCGCCGAATCGGTGTACAGCTTGCCAAATACTTTGGATGACAAAACCCACAATGTCGATGAAACATTCTTTTCGGTATTTCTAAAACCTGTCAGTTGGTTATATAACACCGTTTTATTTTTAAGAGTAGTTTAAGACTAGTGAAGGTGCATTAAGCATATTATTACTTATTACTTCATTATTATTCGTTTCAGTATTTGACTGGACCGGCCTGAAATACTGACGGGAGCTTACTGACGGACTCACGGTAGAGACGATGCCCATCAAAAATTGGGTTATGTTTTCCCTTGCCGGGATGCAGGTCACCCCGCCCTAACTCCAGCCGGGCCAGGGGGTGCAGGGCTCCAATGAGAGGTCAGGCCTGCCACTATTGAGCCCAGCTGGCTCAATCGTGGCAAAAGATAACATGGGTTCCCCTTTCCATGGGCTCATCACCTGTGAGAAGGGCCAAAAGGGTCATCTTGATTATTTTTCATTGAAACGCAAATCATGATTATTAAAATAATGATGTATTTGGTCCAAAACCTGGTATTTATTCAGTTACTAAAAAGCCACTACTCAAAACGATAACCATAGCCTCATGCCCATTCATCCGTCCCTGCACGTTGAACTCTTTATTCTTGAACATTCTTTTCTTTTTGTCAAGTACCAAATGACCTTGTTAACATCATGTGAAATTCACGCCTCCTGCAGTTTTATTAGGCTACATCCCCAGCTTCGATGTCTTGCATGTTTGTACACATTGAAGCCTTAAATAAGCATTTCCCTTTTCTCTTTATCTTATTTATTTTATCTTGTGTTGATTTCACAAGTCTTGGGACTTACATGTATTCCTTGCCATGTATGTGGAAATGTGTGTTGGTACGACAAAGAAAAAAAGAAGACACTGGATCTTTGTATCCTTGAATTTTGAGGAAAGGAAACTTACCTGGATCCTTGAAAACTCTACTTTATGTATAACTTTAAATGACAATGAGATGTTTAAATAATAAGAAAGTAATGTAATAATATACACAAATAGTAGCAAAAAAAAATCCTGCACACTTTGGTCTCTTTGGGTTGTGTGGTGCAGTGTGTCCTTGCGTACACACAATGAGATGAGAGACTGTTGCAATCGAGATGTATTATTATAACTTTCACAGGTAGAATTTCTGCTTTTGAGTCTTATGTTACCTCTGTGTATGTGTTTCCACAGTGTTTGTGTGTGAATATGTGTTACCTGAAGGAATATCACTCCCAAAGTTAGCATGTCAATGAGATTTTACCTTGATTTTAGCATTAGCACTAGAGATGTTTTAAAAATTCAATATGTATTAATGAGGTGCAAAATATAAATTTTGTCCGAAAACAGCGAAGACCATTTTCTTCAAGGAGAGAGAGAGATTTTTGTACACCTGCACTCCTGCCTTGCCTCTCTTGCTTCCCTGCGTTTTTGGTCCACCTTTCGCCTTTACACTCCACCACACAAACGTCGCTATAGAATGGCATAGCCTTAAAAGAACAGCTGCTAAGCCACTTTACCAAATTACCAGTGGTTTAGATACTGTAAGTTGCTCTTTGCAGTTATATGCGTCGGCCTGTCTTCTCGCTCTCACACATACTCGCGTGAGCACATAATATTCCAATACACACCTACTTGGCTTGAGTCCTTCCTGTCATGTTGTGGAGCTCATCAGCAGGTGTGCATTCCTGGCGAAAAGATGATTCTGCCCCTGGATGACATGGGAGAGCTATCTATGTAATAGAATTAGCTGGAGAGGCCACTCCAAATTAACATAATGTGGTTTCAAAATGTAAATGATCTTTCTGTGAAATGTAATGTGAATCCGCTGTCTTGCTGCTCTGTGTCTTATGCTTTCATCGCTTTCACTCATACATATTCACACACAGACAAGGGTGGACTGGCCAATGGAAGTGCGAGGATAGTTTTCCTGGGCGCACAAAGCCACCATGCTTCATCCATGGCAGCCATCAGCAAAAATGTCCCCTCTGTAATTAGCTTCCTTATAAAGTTAGCATTAGTGTGTGTGTGTGTGTGTGTGTGTGTGAGAACACAGAACACAGTTGAACTCTTTTCTGAAATAGGTAATGACCGTTTTCAGTTGTTTGATTTGAAAAAAAATAAATGGTTAGCCTTGAAGGGCCAGAGCGTTATTTGTAATAATTTTAGCCATAATTGGCAAATCTGGTGGTCTTCACCTCAGGTTAGACAGAAGTAAATTTGTGGCTGAGATAAAATACTGCATTGGCAATTGATTTGATACTGATATACCGTAATTGCCGCACTATAGAGCGCACCTGATTATAAGCCGCACCCACTACATTTTTAGAGGAAAACCAATTTTGTACATACACAAGCCGCACCTGTATATAAGCCGCATGTGTCCACATTAAAACATGTCAACATATTTACAAAGAAAGAAAATTACAGTGAGCCGTCTTCATCTTCCTCCCGTGAACTGAAGCCATCGAAGTCACCGTCCTCAGTGTCGGAATTAAACAGTGTCATAAAGACCGGTCTTAATCTTACCTTTTCTACGCGAGTGCCCCTGGCGGCCGTTAGAAAAATGACACATATTGGCCGCATCATTGTATAAGCCGCAGGGTTGAAAGTTTGGGAAAATGTAGCGGCTTATCGTCCGGAATTTACGGTATATTTTTTTAAAAATTGGGTCGATGTCACCATAGAATAGAATATTAACAATAAGAATGCAGGAATAAATATTTAGCAGGTTATGATCAAAACGTCCTTTGTCATTTTTTTTTTTAAAATTTTAGTTGCAGTCCTCTGTACAGAAACACTCTCACATTTCCCGTGAACGGTAACTATTAAAAGTAAAAGTGTAAGATCGACGCACATACTCCGACACACGTTTCCCCACATTTCGGGTGCAAAAACTTGAGAGGTGTGTGTTCCGCTGACACATGTGAAGCTAAATGCCAACGTACCATTTAAGAGAGAAAGGGCAGCAGCACATCCAACCTTTGTAGTGTGTCATTCAGCGGTGTTCGGGGCCGTTCAGATATAAAAATGAGGTCTCTTGTGTCCCAGGGAGCAGCGGATCTCTTTCACCCCATCAGGCAAAGAAGAAGAGGGATGTTAACAACCATCCAGACATCTGTTGAATGGAAAGGCGGGGATTTTTTATTTATTTATTTTTTTGTGTGGTCATTTCACATTTTCTGATTGTATTTTAATCGCATGGAAAAAAAAAATCTTACCTGTCCTTCCCGCGATGTTTATTGCACCATTATTGCCTAACTCTTGCCTTTTCTGCGTTACTTTGACGATGAGCATTCAGGATTGCATTTAAGCATTTTGAGAGTTTGATAAAGCTCCATACCCTCCCTCCACCTTCGAATTACGCAGCCAAGGGAAAAGGCCACCTCTTTTGTCACTAAATGCCTCTTCCATTCATTCGAATGACAGCAAAGTAGTATGTCTTTTCCCACTGTAAAATGCCAGATTTGAAAGCCCTCTATTTGATTAATGTTTTGAGTAAGGTTGTATGCCACACGGAATCCGGGAAGTATTTTACAGGAAAATAAGTCTCTCTAATTTAGGTGGTGCTCAGACATTTTGTGAGGAGAGACATTTCAGTCATGTTTTGAGTTCATTTCAAGGGAACCCTCACTGGTCTTACAAGTTGACCATACGAACACGTGATCAGCATTCTAAATGTAATTTCATGAACGTTTTCAAATATTTTAAGTCATTTTATGACTATTTTGCCTTGTGTAGGGCACCGCCCTACCCACCCTACCCACTCTTGAGGACTTGCACACTGCATGAATCAAGACAAGGGCACGGAAAATCCTCCTGGATCCCCCGCATCCTGCCCACCACCTTTTCCAGCTACTCCCCTCAGGCAGGCGCTACAGATCCATGCGCACCAAATCCAGCAGACACTTAAACAGCTTCTTCCCTCTAGCCATTAACTCCCTAAACAGTCACTGACCTAGTCACTCTTCTTGTACAACAAATATTGTATCTCTCTAAAATGGTTCAATGATTTTCTGCACCAACTGTACAAACTGTCATAGTATTGTATTCTACCACTGATCACTTTAGCTCTGCTTGAAACTATGGTTCACTTACATTATGAAATGTCCTTCCATACCTATTTGTCATGTTATTGTTTATGATGATACTAATGCAGCGTGTATACCGGTGACAAATTCCTTGTGTGTTCTACATACTTGGCCGTCCAGGTTTTACTACTATCCACAGAAGGGCAAAGTGCCATAGAAAATGAACAGATGACGAGTGTGACGTCAAATAGTTGAAAAGCAGAGACAGCATGAGGTGATGAATTGACAGTCGAGAAATTAATGCAGAAACAATGACCAAAGTTCAGCTCACATATCTTATAAAAAGACCAGTGCTGTCCATAGTTCATTATTGAAATTTCTGAAGTTCATCGTTCCAAAAATGAACAAGTTTATCGATCTTCCAATCAATGCCCCCTTCACCCCATCCTTAATGTATTGCTGTGAGCGGTTAGCTTCTTGCATCCTGGCATTTGCCACCCATTCAATCCGCACTGGTATCTCGGTGAAGCTTTCACCCTACAATCTGGAAATATTTCGGAAAAAACATTGCTTGACTTAATGAATTAAAAACAAAAGCAAGTTTGTGGTTCGCAGTGTGCAAACACGAACATAATGTGCTGAGGTCGGAAATTACAAATCTATCCAGCTTATCTATCCATTCATCTTCTAGCTGTGGTTCAGAGATGACAACAGAGCCCCGACTGTACTCTGTTCAGGTTTTTTTGGGGGTAGGAAATGATTTGTTTCAACTTACCGCTGCCATTTCTTTTCATTTATTTTTTGTCACCTGCACATACCTCGAAAGGCTATCAGGGCGCTTTAAATCAATGTGATGTTACAGCTACGCTGCTGATGTAATTGAAGTCCATATTTGCCTTGAGAAACCCGGTGGGCAAAGCTTACATAAAAATGTCAGATGTTTTTTTTTTCCTCCTGAATTCTCCATCTAGGACTATCATTTGCCAAGACCGGGCGATGGGCTCGTCATAGTGCTGCTGTGCGTCATCACGCTTGGTTTTTTTTTTTCCACCCTCTAATCACGTAGCGCATTTTGATGACATGTGACTGTGGCCAGACTTGCCATAAAGAATAGCTATTTTCATTTAATTAAGTCTTGTTTAAAATGTCTTTTGTTAGGCTTCGTGGGAAATGAGCACAGGACCCACACGCAGACACAATGAACTCAGAAGGATTTATCAGCTAGGAGTGGGATAGGTCAAGGTGGTAGAACAAAAACGACCAATTCAAGTAGAGCAGGGCGCAGGGGTGTAATGGCTGGGCAGAGAAGCGAGTGCGGCAGGAAGGAATCACTGACCAACTGGCAACGGGGTGGCTGTTCAGGCTGGCTTTGATGCTGCAAGTGGCCGATGAGCAGAAGACTCGCAGGTGCGTAAAGGAGGCAGGTGCACCAATTAGCGAGGCGGCCAGTCCACACTGAAAAAGGGAACAGCAAAAAGGGAGGGGCGACACCATGGACCATAAGTGTCAAAGTCAGGTCCTGGAGGGCCAATGCCCTGCATGTTTTCCAAGTCTCCCTGTTGCAACACACCTGATTCAAATGAACAGGTTCAATGTCAGGCTTCCTTCCGCAGAGCTTGCTGATGATCTGATCATTTGAATCAGGTGTGTTGCAACAGGGAGACTTGGAAAACATGCAGGGCATTGGCCCTCCAGCACCTGAGTTTGACATCTATGCCATGGACAAACAATGCATCCGAACATCTTTAGCCCGTCTTTTCACAAGGTGCGTTTGGAAATTCACTCTGACGCCTTCAATTACACTTGAGTCATCAACACGTATGAGTGAAAGCCACCTTTCCTTCACTTTTGTTGAATTACGACATTGGGTGAAGAAGAGATGAAATGGCGATCCTTTTCCAACATAGTTCAGAAAAGTGGAGTCAAATTCTGTCCTGAGTTTTTACTGATGTAATTCTCGAGCTTCCAGACTCCCCCCAGAAAATATTTGATTAATAGTAAAATGACGATACAGACCTTGATTTTTGTTTTTCTGAAGGATCACTGATGTTTTTCATTGATTTTGAAATTGCCCATTCTCCAGTAAATTATGGAAAGGTGTTTATAATTTACCGTAAATTCCGGACTATAAGCCGCTACTTTTTTCCCAAACTTTCGACCCTGCGGCTTATACCGTGATGCGGCCAATTTGTGTAATTTTTCTAACGGCCGCCAGGGGCGCTGGAGTAGAAAAGGTAAGATTAAGACCGGTGGAATATATGCGTCGAGGAAGACTGCAACTTCTTGTCTTGTGCATAAATTAAATTAGCGTGAACATACCCTCATCGTGGAAAATGCAAAAAGAAAGGCATATGACGCAGCTTTCAAACTAAAAGCAATCGAGCTGTCCGATAAAGAAGGAAACAGAGCTGCTGCACGTAAACTTGGCATATACGACGGCTCACCGTGATTTTATCGGTATGTTCTTTTACCAGACCTGTTATACTGTGTTGCTAATCTGTTGCTAGCGTGTTGTTACCATGTTGCTACCGTTTTACTGCCGCGTCACAGGCACCGTTTGGGAAGAAAGTTATATTATTATTATTGTTAAGTTATATTATTCAAACTTTGAAAACTCTCTCTGTGTACCGTCTTTCTTTGTAAATACGTTTACATGTTTTGATGTGGGCACATGCGGCTTATATGCGGCAGGTGTCCATCCATCCGGCTTGTGTATGTACTGCGGCTTGTGTATGTACAAAATTGGTTTTCCTCTAAAAATGTAGTGGGTGCGGCTTATAATCAGGTGCGCTCTATAGTGCGGAAATTACGGTAATTTCTTTTTGTGTGGAACCACAGTTTACCACTGAATTCGAACAATACTATCTTCCAACAACTTCAGGGTCATCCCGCTTCGATGGGTTAGGAGAGGAAATTTCCTAGGCAAAAAAAAAAGGGGAATTCAAAGAGGCCCACGGGCTCTGCTTCAGATCATTCAGATGAGGCGGCTAAAGGTTGGAAGAACAATCTAATGAGGGCGAGATGGGGGCTGATACACAGCATTAGAAATATTTACCTGCAAAGTTTTTCACTTTATCCTTTCATAAAATACGCTTCACAAATGTCTAATTCTTTTTCATGTCATGTTAATATACTGTAACACCGATGAACTTGTTTTTTTTTTCAAAATCAATTGCAATCTCCTTTTTGTATCATTTTTCATCTTGCAAAGCAATGCTTTTTACAAGTGAGAACATTTAAATGGTGTCGGATTTTATTTACATTGAGTCTGGTGGTGTGAAAGCCTCAACGTATTTTGTTGTGTGCTGTCTCTTGAATACCAACATTGGTGCACTTTCTCATTTGTAAACTGTATATATAAACTGTAGAAGGATTCAGAAGTAGCCAAGGAACCTTGTGTCCTGTTTCTCATTCAGTCATTCTGCATTTTAAAACACAGTTTAATAGTTAAATGCAACATTTACATTTATGAGTGTTTTAAGAGACCTTGTCGTGTCAGACTTGAAGACAATCGATGATTCCCAACCGGCATTAACAGCTGATCAATATTGTGGTTTCGCCAATTAGGAAGACTCCATGAATTTAATTTATTCACTTGCATAAATATGTGGTTTTGACTTGCAAAGCAGGGCCATACATAATGTTAGCAGGTCAAGTCTAAAACACTTCGCTGTGGGGCAGGATTCATTTTGTCACAATGGTCAGTAATAAACAGCCACGACTTTCTCACAATCCTCCGATTTTGATCTCTCACTCCTCCCACAACCACCCTCTGCTGCTCGTCAATCAGGCGTATGAGGCCTGCTCCACTGCAACACTTAGCAGGATCGTTGAATCACATCCTGTTTCTCTAGCACTGGTACTCAAATACATATCTTAAAAGGCTACATGGCAAAATACCAAAAGAAAGAAAACTCCGCTTGCACACACAGTTAGACTGCGCTTTGCGCTAGACTGGCACCCAGAACGAAAATAGGGACCCACATGTGATAGTTCAACTTTAGCAACGTTTTTTTAAGAATTGCTTGAGTTAAAAAAAAAACAATTTCCAATGCATTTTTGCTAGGCTGGGTTCGACTGTAGAGTAAAAATAAAAGTTCATTACCGTAAATTCCGGACTATAAGCCGCTACTTTTTCCCCAAACTTTCAACACTGCGGCTTATACAGTGATGCGGCTTATTTATGTAATTTTTCTAACGGTCGCTTATATACAGGTGCGGCTTGTGTATGTACAAAATTGGTTTTCCTCTAAAAATGTAGTGGGTGCGGCTTATAATCAGGTGCGCTCTATAGTGCGGAAATTACGGTAATTAGATATATCGCTCCACCTTCTGGTCGAATCGATGATCGAGTATCGTTTTTATTCAAACTCATTGATCGCTGATGATCAAGCCCCAAGACGCTGAATCTGTGTGTGTGTGTGTGTGTGTGTGAAGCGAGAGAGAGGTTGGGATGTGGATGATGAAACCAGGTGGTGTGTGTGCCGCGCGGCCATCTGAGGTTCATCACTTTTCATCCAAGTCGCAATCCAGGTCTTGACTCTAGCATTTGGAGGCAGTAAGGTCCCCAATGCCAGCAAAGGTCAGAGCGAGGGATTTATTGTTTGTCTTGTGAGAGACCATATGCAGACCTGATTTGGTCCTGGACCACAGCCAGCATCCGAGAGACACCAACAAGGTGGCAGCGGCTGAAAGTTTCAGTGCCATGTATTCTTTGGGGAAGTGATGGCTGACATTAGCTGGGTGCAAATTAACTTCTTTACCTGAATGAAAAGTTGAATAACAACAAACGTAGCTCATCTTTTGTCTGTTCAAACTGCTAGTTATTTTGTCAACTACGTGATGTGGCATCGCAGACACATAGGCGGCACAAAAAGAAAAAGGAGGGAGGATGACATGGAAGAGTAACGTGTTGGAAAGGTTTACAAATGAGTGACGATATGAAACACGGTAAAAAAATTGCAGAGCAATCGCAATGGTAATTACAAAGGAAGTATAAATTACAGCACATCACTATTTTCCATTAATCAGTGCGGGAGGAAGAAAAAAAAAAGCAAAGATAGGAAGCAACAAAGTCCTTGTCCTCGATCAGAGGAGAGAGGGCTAGATCCGGTATAATATTACTCATTCCCCCTTTGTGACCACTGTTCCCGAATTACTTCGGTTGAACAACAAAAGGCGATTTGAGAACACCCGTCGCACCCAGCCGACATTTGTCGTCCGCAAAATGTTGATACAGTGTAGACCAGACAGAAAGGCGCCAACGTACCGGTGGTTCAAAGCTTAAACCAAGGTAACCAATCACTACCGAGGGGCCGGACCGGGGGTGCGGTATGCAAATATCGGGGGCAGTGTTTTTCTTGTATGTTACAATAAAAGTCCGAATTGGCGGGAAGGGAGCTCGAGAGTGTGATTGCGGAGCAACTAAACCGTCGTTCGCTCTCAGAGATCCCCTCCTGCCGATATTGAAGACCATTTTCCCTGTGTGCATAGTCATTTCTTTAACTTTACGATAGTCGAACTTTCATATGTGCATTGCAAAATGTATTATTAAAAAAAATGACAAATACCGTAATTTCCGCACTATAAGCCGCACCTGATTATAAGCCGCACCCACTACATTTTAGAGGAAAACCAATTTTGTGCATACACAAGCCGCACCCGTATATAAGCTGCACGTGCCCACATTAAAACATGTAAACATATTTACAAAGAAAGACGGTACACAGAGAGAGTTTTCAAAGTTTTAATCATATAACTTAACAATAATAATAATATAACTTTCTTCCCAAACGGTGCCTGTGACGCGGCAGTAAAATGCTAGCAACATGGTAACAACACGCTAGCAACAGAATAGCAACACAGTATAACAGGTCTGGTCAAAGAACATACCGTTACTTGTAAAAATCACGGTGAGCCGTCTTCATCTTCCTCCTGTGAACTGAAGCCATCGAAGTCACCGTCCTCGGTGTCGGAATTAAACAGTGTCATAAAGACCGGTCTTAATCTTACCTTTTCTACTCGGCGCCCTGGCGTCGTTAGAAAAATTACATAAATAAGCCGCATCACTGAATAAGCCGCAGGGTTGAAAGTTTGGGAAAAAAGTAGCGGCTTATAGTCCGGAATTTACGGTAAATAACATGTATTTTGTCCATATTTAAAAATTTTAATACATCCAGGTAGAAAATGTGTGGACCTCTGTGGCCCCCAGTACTACTGATGAAAGCATTTAAGATGCCCATCCCTGGACTAGGAATCCAAATTGCCACACATCCATGCGACCCGTTGTAAATTAACTTGGTTGTCATTTCATTTTGTCCCCAAAAAATACCAAAGGCCTTCACATTAAAAGAAAGTGACACATGAGCGCAAACAACAGGAACCGGCATTTCATTTATTTGCAGCACAGGGCAGTTCTGTCAGCACGATTTCCGATAAAGAAGCATGGATGTAAAAAAATAAAATAAAATAATGAATGAACATGAAATTGTACTGCCAAAGGCTGGGATTTTAACCAATGACTCATGTGCTTCCCTAACGATAATATAAACCAGCCGTCACCATGGTGCTGACCTTTACGATGGCCCAGGGTGACCAGCGCTTTAGCGTCAACAGAAACTTGACCCCTGACATTTCCATGGCTCAGTGCCACTGCAGGCTGTGTGGGGGGAAACATGGGGGAAGGAGGGTAACACTTAGTGAATGTGACATTCTCTGGGTGAAGAAGGAGTTTTGGTATGATGAAAATGATTCCTGTTATTGTGCACATTGGCACAGTGTTAATAATGATTTGGTTGATTGAGTTCATGTTTTTTTTTTAAATGGAAGGGCATTTGACTAAATCTCTTTCTTATCTCTGGGAAATGTCATCATTTATTAATTGTTGATTTTTTTTTCATGCGTCAGTTTCAGATGGCTATGAGATACTGCGGTTTCCAAATATGAACCTGTCTAAATCCAACTCCCCAGCAGTTTTTTTTAGAGAACACTCACATCATAAGGTTCAAGGAACTCACCTGATAGGTTAGGGATAGAGTTTAAAGCAGGGGTGTCAAACTCATTTTAGTCGTGGGCCAATTTGGAGTTACACCTTCCCTCGGAGGGCCGTTATGACAGTGAAACCACAAAATGATCGCTTGTACACAAGAAATTAATAGATTACTAGTTTTGAAATAAGTCTAGTATAATAGTGTGTTCAATTATTGTCCAAGTGAGAAACAGGGTCACAAAATTATTGCAAAATCTCAACGTTATGTTGTCACACATGACAAGTTGATATTTCGATCCAGATTTGAGCAAGTTGACACACATGATTTGCTTAAAAGGACCTGGCGGGCCAGATCTGGCCCCCGGGCCTTGAGTTTGACACTCGTGGTTTAAAGGGTGGTTAAATTTGACATAGAGGTGGACCGGACTGGTTAGCGCACGTCCGCCTCAGAGTGCAGCGGCGCAGGGTTTGATTTCGGCTCCAGTCTTCCTGTGTGGAGTTTGCATGTTCTCCCTGGTCCTGCGTGGGTTTTCTCCGAGTACTCTGGTTTCCTCCCACATTCCAAAAACATGCATGGCAGGTTAATGGAACTCTAAATTGTCCCGGGGTGTGATTGTGAGTGCGAATGCTTGGTCGTCTCTACGTGCCCTGCCATTGGCTGGCAACCAGTCCAGGGGGTCCTTCGCCTACTGCCCAAGGACAGCTGGCATAGGCTCCAGCATGCCCCGCGACCCTCGTGAGGATAAAGCGGATCAGAAAATGGATGGATGGATATATATACATTATATAGACACCAGGTTTTGAACATCTGAAGGATCTTGGGTTCAATCCATCATTCAAAAATGGGAAAAGTATGGCACAAATCCAAACCTCACAAGAGAAGACCGTCTGTCCACCTTAACTGTCAGAGCGAGCAAGGAGAGCACCGGTGAAAGAAGTAACCAAGAGGCCCATGCTGAAGGAGCTGGAAAAGTCCACAGCTGAGGTGGCAGAAGCTGTCCAGAGAACAAGTCATGCACTCCACAAATCTGGCAAACGGACTTTTTGGAAGAGTGGCAAGAATAAAGTCATTGTTGAAACCAAGGCATTAGAAGTCCTGTTTGCCAAGTGGGGGACACTCCAAACATGTGGAAGTAGCTACTTTGGTTTCATGAGACCAAATTAGAATTTCTGGGCCTAAATACCAAGCGCTATGTGTTGCGGAAAGCGCGACTCATCACCCTGAAATCACCATCCCCGCTGTGAGACATTGAGGTGGCCAAGTCATGTTCTGGGGTTGTTTTTCTTCAGCAAGGATAGGAGCTGGTCAGACATGGTGGGAAAATGAATGGAGCTAAATACGGAGCAATCTTGGAAGAAAACCTGTTGCAGGTTGCAAAATACTTCAGATTGAGAAGGACATTCATTTTCCAGCAAGAAAATGACCCTGTAAGCTGTAGCGGTAAATGCAGGGAAAGATGACTCAAAGTATTGACGCAGGGGGGCTGAATATAAATGCACATAACATTTTTCTGATTTTTATTGCCAGAAATTTTGTAAACTACGTATTCTGTTCCTTTACAGTTACTGTATGTGCTGCTTTGTGTTGGTGAATTACCGTAATTTCCGCACTATAGAGCGCGCCTGATTATAAGCCGCACCCACTACATTTTTAGAGGAAAAGCAATTTTGTACATACACAAGCCGCACCCGTATATAAGCCGCATGTGCCCACATTAAAACATGTCAACATATTTACAAAGACAAACGGTACACAGAGAGAGTTTTCAAAGTTTTAATCATATAACTTAACAATAATAATAATATAACTTTCTTCCCAAGCGGTGCCTGTGACGCAGCAGTAAAACGGTAGCAACACGCTAGCAACAGAATAGCAACACAGTATAACAGGTCTGGTCAAAGAACATAGCGGTACTTGTAAAAATCACGGTGAGCCGTCGTTTATGCCAAGTTTACGTGCAGCAGCTCTGTTTCCTTCTTTATCGGACAGCTCGATTGCTTTTAGTTTGAAAGCTGCGTCATATGCCTTTCTTTTTGCATTTTCCATGATGAGGGTATGTTCACGCTAATTTAATTGATGCACAAGACAAGAAGTTGCAGTCTTCCTCGACGCATATATTCCATCGGTCTTAATCTTACTTTTTCTACTTGAGCGCCCTGGCGGCCGTTAGAAAAATTACACAAATTGGCCGCATCACTGTATAAGCCGCAGAGTTGAAAGTTTGGGAAAAAAGTAGCGGCTTATAGTCCGGAATTTACGGTACATAAAATTTGTGGCGATAAGATGGCAAAAAAAAAAGGGTTATGAATAATTTTTCAAGGCACTCTGAACAGTATTGTCAAAATCTCTTTCTCCCCTTCCCACATGGCATCTACTGTTTGTTCAAAAATTCACAGGTAAAACTGAAATTTACTTTTTGTGAACGGTCTTTATTAAATGTAATTTACAAGATAAAAGTTATATGTACTCATGTCATTTATCACTCTCAAATTGAGGTTGATACAATGTGTTTAGCAGGTTGCCTGAATATGAAGCCACTGACGAGGCAAGTGGCAAGTTCAGAGATTTTTACACTTTATGGCATTTGCAGACGAGATTAAATAGAAGCTCTCTTATTCTTAAGAACATATGTAATTTTATTTTATAATGTTTCCTGAACCTTACAGATGTATTATGGATGGATGAATGGAAATGCACTTGCATGCAACTGTTCTGATAATTAAGCTGTCAGTATACACATATAACCCTAACTGCAATCTTCATTAGACATGAACAAAATTGCTTTTTTGCTTAGTTTTAACGTTAAACAGTGCAACACTGCAGATTCAAACTGTTGTATCAACAACACAACGTAAGAGAGAGAGAGAGAGAGAGAGAGAGAAATAATGTAATTTATTGCTTTCCAACTACTTTTTATGTATTGTTGATTAATCGTCAATCCGACCCGTAAGGAAAAATAACACCGATCATCAACCTGAACTAATCAATGTGAACAAAAAGAACAACCAAATATATTTATCTGCATCACTCCACTCACAAAACTGCTCACATAAAGAAAAAAAAATCTGTCAAAAAGATCAAATGATTGCTGTAATCCTGTCAATCTGAGTAAAATAGAATGTTTTTTCTACCTTGATGTTACTTTTTTATTAATATGGCCATATGCACAGTTTACACATTGTAACGTGGCAGATGAATCTTGTAATCTTTTTTTTTATTTTTATTTTTATGTGCAGTGTGAATTAAAGATGCAATTGATAGTGTGGTGTAATGTGCTCCCTAAAATTGATACCTTTGCACTGACGCAAAAGGCAGCAATATGACATATGTACATGAAATTAATTATCGTATTTGGTCGTATGAAGCAAATTTAAAAACTCAGTTTTGCAAAAAAAAATTAGTAATAATCAACAATCTTAGTTGAATTGTGTGCTTGCTTCTTTTCTAGTTATGCCTACTGTACTTCAGTATGATTCTCCTTCCTTTGACTCATTCTTTAACTTCTTCCGCTGTCATTGTCTTTATTGTATTTTAATATCATTTTTGGAGAGGTGTTCAGGTTTGGTTAAATGGCGAGACCTTTAGAGTTTTAGTAAGAAGTTGTGTCGGCACTGTGCTCCTTCCAACCTGTCTTCCATTCTTTCACTGGAGGGGATGACTGTGATTCATGTACTTCATGTGAAGAGACCACCATTAATATCTTGTAATACAGCGTTGATCTCAGTCTTTCGACTCGCTGTCGCTGACTTTTTTTCTTTCGTTTTCTTTCCATTTTTCTACCCTTGATTGCATTTTAAACTCTGCCCCCGTTCTTGGGGAAGGCATATTGTGATTTTGCATGAGAAATCATCGACACCTAAGGTTTACCTCTTCTGAGTCAGTCATAATTCTGCTCATCAATTTTACCACAAACCTTTATATCCCGATGCACACCCCAGAATATTTGCCGCGTCAATTCATTCAGTCACGGGTTTGATTCGCCAGTTGACAATAGCAATGCTATTTCCATTACAACGGACGTTGCAGTTCAAATAAACCGAGTCATTAATTTGCAAGGTTATTCTCTTCATACTTCAATTTTCACCAGATATGTATGTCTCTGGGTTTGTGAAATATGGCAGAACATCCAAAATGACTACGTAAGGCAAAATATACAATCAAATTGAACATGGGGAATGAATATTTTCTGAGCTAATAATCGCTGATCTTATTATAACTCATAACCCATTCTTTTGCTGGTAATATGATCATACAATTATAATAAAAACCTTTTGATCATCAACATCAAGGAGACTCAAACGATACTTTTGAAGGATCATCATCGTTGTCATGAGGTTATGCATGGAAGAGGGAACATTGCCCCAATTACCTTTCCCAAACTTTCAACCCTGCGGCTTATACAGTGATGCGGGCAATTTATGTAATTTTTCCAACGGTTGCTAGCGTGTTGTTACCATGTTGCTACCGTTTTACTGCCGCGTCACAGGCACCGTTTGGGAAGAAAGTGATATTATTATTATTGTTAAGTTATATGATTAAAACTTTGAAAACTCTCTCTGTGTACCGTGTTTCTTTGTAAATATGTTGACATGTTTTAATGTGGGCACATGCGGCTTATATACAGGTGCGGCTTGTGTATGTACAAAATCCCCAATTCCTCTAAAAATGTAGTGGGTGCGGCTTATAATCAGGTGCGCTCTATAGTGCGGAAATTACGGTATCAAAATTAGTTTCCTCTTTAGATGGTATGAAATCAGAAGCGTCATTTATTTTATTATTGTCCAAACACAACCAAGACACACCCATTCACGTTTACGTACCAAATATAATCTCAATATATACATCCCTACATTAAAAAAAATATAAAAAAAAAAAAAACTCAACAAAACATCATCAGACAGCGTCCAAAATAGGTTTTGGAGGCCATAAATAGTGCATACTGTAATGGACTGTCAGGAAATGAATGACACATTTGTAGACACACGCCAAACAGCTAAAATGCCACCACTTAAGCGCCTTCTTACAAGAAACATCCAGTCTAGTACTGTAGAAGAACGCACCGCATATGCACTGACATGTTGCAAAGGCACGGACGGTCACACCACATTTCCCTGCTACCCTCTCCATTGCTGTGCCAGGTCGTCAAGACACTGTTTTCATTTTTTTCCTCTCCCTTCTTGCCTCCCTTGTTCCCTTGACTCTGTTCGGCCCTGTTCGGCTGTGAATAAATCTCTGTAATATGAAAGTGACAAGGAGGAGATTTATGAAAGTATAAGTGCCCGTTTCTGGTGGAATTTATAGTGCAGAGCAAGGGATATGCAGATGAGAGTGCAAAGGGTGTTGCAGGTACACACGGATGTGTGTGTGTGTGTGTGTGTGTGTGTGTGTGTGTGTGTGTGTGTGCGTGTGCGCGCATGTGGTATGACAAAGGAGCATGCAACACTTAATCGTTCATGTGTTATTGTGAATGCCCTCGAAGTGGCCTAGCAACAGCAGTGGAAGGGAAAGAGTGGGAGGTGTGTGTGTGTGTGTGTGTGTGATCTTTGCTTTGAAATCCTCGCACAGGCCAAGACAATGACAGTGACAAAAAAGTTGATATTGCCTTCACAACAAACAGAACCAAATCGAAGCTAAGATCATTATAAAGCACCAAAAACTAAATTGTTATTCAATAACATTGTGGGCTGTTTTGTGGTTTCTTCTACAAAGGGGGCATTTTCACTAAGAATTGTATCTTGTCAATGTGTCTCGTGTTCTGTTGAATGCGTTTTCCATCTCTTTCAAAAAGTATTCAAATTAAAATTAAGGGGGGGAAAAAAAAGTGTGATTTTTCTTCCTGTGGTAGTTTGAATCTGAGAAGGACTCTTTGAAAAGAAGATGCCACATGCGGTGAAGTGCTAGGAAGAGATTTCCAATCGTGGCCATTATTCACATTGCACAGGTAAACTGATTCAAAAATAGACATGGTGGAAATTCTGGCAGAGTGAACAGGATCATTGAGAGACTGGCGAAAGAGCAGCATCCATCCATTTTCTAATCCGCTGAACCCACAAGGCTCGCGGGGTGCTGGAGCCTATCCCGGCTGTCTTCGGGCAGTAGGCGGGGACACCCTGAATCGGTTGCCAGCCAATCGCAGGGCACACAGAAACGAACAACAATCCGTGCTCACAATCACTCTGAGGGACAATTAAGAGTATTCCATTAACCAGCCATGCATATTTTTGGAAATTTAGGAGGAAACCGCAGTACCCGGAGAAAACCCACGCAAGCACGGGGAGAGCATGCAAACGCAACACGGAAAAGCCAGAGCCAGATTGTTACGTTTCGGTTTGTGACCAACAGGTGGCACTGTGGGGCTTTTCCCTGCAGCTGCACACCTGTTGGTCGTTAGGTAATTGGTGGCTTTCAAAGGACTCCCACCCCGAGCATTCATTGTCGGGTCATTCTGTCATTTAGCGAGGTGGTGGTGGGCCCCAAAAAGCAGGCATGAGAGAGGAGAATTTGTGAATGAGCCTAGCCTACTCATTGAGTGGTTCTTTTGATGACTGGTTGCAATCTGTTGAACTATGCTAGCTGGTCTATTCCCTGGTTGTCTACCTCAGAAAGCTATGACCTCCATGTTGTTCAGATTCATGGCACAGACATGCTTTTTTTCTTTTTTCTCCAGGTAAACCGTATTGAATGCATTTGCACTGCCTTAACTAGAAGGGACTATAGCAAGCAAGCTCGATGTTGTCATCCATCCATTTTCTAATCCGGTTCTCGTCACAAGGGCCTCAGGCGTTCTGGAGCCTATCACAAATGTCTTGGGGCAGAGGGTGGGGTACACCCTGAACCAGTTGCCAGCCAATCGCAGGACAAACATAGACGAACAACCATCCACGCCCACACTCACACTCTGGGACAATTTTGAGTGTTCCATGAACCTGCCAGTCCTGTTTTTGGAATGTGGGAGGAAACTGGAGTACCCGGAGAAAACCCACGCAGGAACGGGGAGAACATGCAAACTCCACACATAAGCCCAGACCAGGAATCGAACCTATGACCTCTGCACTGTGAGGTCGACGCGCTAACCACAGCGGGCCACGCTAGCCATTATGTTTTGATATTATACAAAAAGACAACACTTATTTCCATCACCCCCACACACACACACAATAACACACTATCAAAAATAAATAAATAAAAATGCATGTCACAGTGAACTTGTCAGCTCCCAAAAATGTTTGAGTGACTTTAAATGAGATCGCGTTTTGTCTTTACCTCTCGGACATTTTCCATCTCAGTTCTGTTCTCCTTAACAAAAAAATAAAGAAAGATTCATATTCCAACTATCCACACGGAATGTCTCCATCTGGAGCTGACTGATGCATACTGTGAGTCGTGGGTAAAGTCTTACCCCCAAAAAAATAAAAATACATCTTGGATTTAACCAACCTGTCGATGCTATTGTGTTTTTTAAACTACTGAGATTCAGAGGCGGGAAAAAACGCAAATTTGTACAATGTAAAAACCTTTAACTGAATAATAAAGACGCTTTGGAGTCATTCAAAAACTATTCCAAGAAAAACGCTGCAGCCACCCTTGACCTACATTTTAAATATATAATCAGTACTTTATCTGTCATCTCGAGAACATTTTTTTTTTACCATCACGGGTTTGACCAGTGATCATACATTTACAAAAATGTTCAATTATAAATGTTTCCCCAGAAGGCCCGTAGACAGCATATCTTTCTGTTTCTCAAATCAGTTCCGAGAAAAGTGACCAGGCTTTGAACAACTCTGGACCCAGGGCAATGTTCAGTTCAGTCTCGCCTTGTGACTGACTCTGACCCGCCACACATGACTTGTTTAATTCCGTGGCTTTATAGTTTGACAGCTGACAACTTCACAAAAAATAAAATACAATATCTCAAAAGTGTTTTTAACATGTTATTAATCCTTTTTATTGCCCCCTTGTAGAAATGATTAATTTATGAATAGATGTGCCAAGGACTGGATAATAAAATGGTAAAATGTTTATATTGACAATGCTCATGAAAAATACATCTACGCTCATCAAAAACTAATTTAATATGCAAGGGAAGATGGCTTTACATTGAACAGACTGGATGCTTAAAAAAAACACACACACGTGAGGCGCGGTGAAGCAGATGGCCAGTGGCTTACTGGTGTTGATAGGCTGAATATCTCCCCATAAACCAAGCAGGTAGTGCAGTCAGTCATCTCAGAATCAGCAGAATGAAACCCTCTCCGTCTTGGTGAAGTATCACGAGCACACGGTTCGCAGAACTTCACAGAGAGACCTCCTAATAGGACCTATCTTTACACTTAATGACCGTGCCTTTTTATTTTATTCATTAAACACACAAACTCCCAACTGTCATTTGAAACTGTCGGTAATCACATTCATCTGTTTAAACGGAGCCATAGAAGGACGAAGCGAGAAAGGATGAAAGGCATGCGGAGGGGAAAGCATGATGTTGCAAACCGAATGTGTTCCCACGTTGCAACAGTTGCAAACAATTTCAAATCTCGCGAGAATATTTTTCCCAATGCGCGTTTAACGTTGCTAAGCAACATATTTCGTTCTGCGACTATGGCGGCTAATTGTCAATACGACAGCGACGATGATCTCCTCGAACTGGCGGCTATCGGTCTGCTAGCCGAGCTAGAGGAGCCAAACCCCAAACGGTCGTTTTGGGTACGACCGTGGATCGGGAGACGGCAAGAACTCGGACCCCGATAATTTCAGAAATTTCCTTCGAATGGATCGCACCAATTTTAAACTTTTAATAATTAATGAACCTTTCGGTGTCGCCCCGGGGAGAGCTCGATTTCTTTTGGATTTCTGTGTCGACGCCATTATACTTCCGCGTTCCGTGTTTACATAACGACGTGATGATTTTGTCACCTCTAGCGTTAGGGATAGAATTTGTTATAGTGCTCGTCTCATAAAAGTAAATGTAATTTGTGCATTTCAAATGAGTTTTCTTTAATCTGAGGTGACATACTGATGACTTGAACATCATTTTGACGACGTAATGTTTTCAATGTAATGTTTCAAACTGAGTTACTGTGCGAATGTGAGTGTGAATGGTTGTCTGTGTGACTAGGAACCGAATTAGGACGTAGTCCCCCTTTGGCACCAAGTCAGATCATGGGATTGGATACAGCTCTTGTGACCCCTGGGTGGGAGTCGTGAAGATGGATGTTACGAAGATTAGAACTACTCCTCGGAAGGCACATGATCTAATCAGATGCGATTAAGAATACCGTAAATTCCGGACTATAAGCCGCTACTTTTTTCCCAAACTTTCAACCCTGCGGCTTATTCAGTGATGCGGCCAATTTGTGTAATTTTTCTAACGGCCGCCAGGGGGCGCTCGAGTAGAAAAGGTAAGATTAAGACCGGTGGAATATATGCGTCGAGGAAGACTGCAACTTCTTGTCTTGTGCATCAATTAAATTAGCGTGAACATACCCTCATCATGGAAAATGCAAAAAGAAAGGCATGACGCAATATGTTGACATGTTTGAATGTGGGCACATGCGGCTTATATACAGGTGCGGCTTGTGTATGTACAAAATTGGTTTTCCTCTAAAAATGTAGTGGGTGCGGCTTATAATCAGGTGCGCTCTATAGTGCGGAAATTACGGTATATGTTTTTGAACTGGTGGAGAATGCAGGTACGTACCCAGTATGAAGGCCTTCGTGAATCATTTGAATGTTTTTGAAAGTCTTTTTTTTCAGTGGTTTTGTTTTCCATCATGAAGGGAATATATTTTAAGGCATATCCCGAAATGGCGATGATAGGAGTCCTCAGGCTCAACTTATGTCATACCAAGCATCAGAGGGATAGCGTTGTCCTTTGGAAGTGCTGCAGAAACTTTTCCAATCATCAGTACAGAATTTTCAAACAAAACTTTTCTTTATCCTTTTCTTTCTCTTTCATGTACATTGGATACCCACAGAGTGCATTTTTCAGTTCCCTTTGCCCTTCTTCCCAGAAAAGTGATGCCAAAGATGGCATAGGCTGACCTTGACATTCAGCATGCTAAATGGGCTCCCCCATAGGACCAGACACTCACCACGATGGGTTCACAGTGCCCCGTAGAGTATTACAGGAGCTCCACAATGGTTGATGCTCTGTGTTCTTGTGGAATGCCGTCTCCTGTTATTACTATGTGCGGAGTAGTACTTTATGGATGCACATACTGACTGGCAAGCACATTTCAGATGGTAAAATACGATTGCAACGTATTCATGATACTATATACAATTGTCTTAGAATACTTCCAGGCGTGGATGAAGGCCTGGAAGAGAAGACGAGCAAAGTCTGTTAGACTCCAGGATGATTCATCTCTCCATCCATTTCCTGATCCGCTTATCCTCACAAGGGTCGCGGAGCGTGCCGGAGCCTATCCCAGCTGTCTTCGGGCAGTAGGCAGGGTAAGCCCTGAACTGGTTGCCAGCCAATCGCAAACCCACACAGGTCTAGGGAGAAGATACAAACTCCAACGGGAAGGCCGGAGCCGGAATCGGACCCTACACTCATGCACAGGCCGACACGCTAACCAGTCGTCCACCGGGCCGCCCAGGATGATGACCTCAAAGACGTAAACGTGTAGTTTGAATGTAAAATATGTATTTTGTGAGACAAGTCCTGGAGGTTTTTCTGACAGACCGTGTATGTAAATTTATTTTTGAATTCAATTTCTTACTTCATTCTGGAGGTACTTTCCACAGTCTTTAATGTTTATGTTTTTTGGAAATGGACATCAAATTCAAACTAAAACGGTGGAAGGGTCTACTAAGTCTTTTTGGAAACACTTTGTCTATAAATGGTGTTGTCGTTGATGCCCTCTTCCTCGTCCCCAGCGAGGGAAGATACTTTTGGATGAAGAAATGCTAACCTTTGTTCTTGTTTACAAATTCCGCTGGTGGGACCAAGGGATTCGAATAGCAGGGCACTACGAGAGAGGTGACCTCTCCAAAGTTTACCCAGTGCCCCATCCCTCCACCTCCAAACCTTCTCAGGAGAGTGTTATCTTAGACCTTAATGAGGCACCCAGTGGAATAGTTGGGATGTCACCTCAAAGAGCACTGTGATGTTGAGACTTGGTCAGGTGAGAAAGGTGTGTGAAGAATTTGTCTTTGTTCCGAGAGAACCAATTGATGTGGAGGATGTTTGTGAAAATAAATATTGGTCTGTGTTTTTGTTTTATCGCCAGGCTCGCTCTGACCCTGCCTTTGAAGTAGTACAAACAAATATGATCCTTCTCTAGCCCTGTACAATAATTCACAAACTCCAGAACAGAACATTTAGGTAAAAATTTAGGTTTCGTTGTGAAATTCAGTCGGTCCCCATTGTTATGCTTGAGGTAAAGAGCAATAAATAGGTGAACAACACACACTCACACAAATACGTGAACGCACACCTCAAATTGTTGGGTTGGAAATGTGCTTGTAGGTGACACAAAATGGTGACAAATCACTTAGAATGGAGCAAAACAGCACCATGCAATTAACATGTACACAATCATGGAGCTTTGTTCCATAAATAACGGTATCCAATTAAATTATTGGACACACACCAATTCCCTTTATTTTCTATATAAGCTGTCCAACGTCAGTGAAAAATAGATTATTGCAAAGCGTCTCCTCTTCCTGTGATGTCTTTTAAATTTAGCGCTGAATGAAATTCTGCACAGTACTGATGTTGTGTCACTGATGACATTTAACAAAATGAATTAACATGTCAGTCCTGTAAATGTGGCATTTCCTTCAAATGGATGTATCAAAATCTAGAGAAGTGTATTTGGAGCGTTTGCCTTGTTTCTCAACATGTAACATGAGAGCGCTCTGGAATTGCCAAACTATTCAAGATAATGACATTCAAATGAGCAACAAATCATCAGAAAACCTATTTATAATTTCTTGTATAAGCCACTGGCCGTTGAAACCAATTAAAAGGTTTGTACATGTCTTTTGAATCAAAACTGATTTTCTTTTTAAAATCAATTGTAATTATACCGCTATTACACAATTTTTTTTATACTGCTGGTATTTTTGTTTTATCACTTGCTCTTGCTCTCTCTCAATTTGTGTTAAATGTGCTTGCATTTAAACAGAAGAAAAATGCTATGTAAACATTTTTATATATATATATATATATATATTTATATATTTATATATATATATATATATATATATATATATATATATATATATATTTTTTTTTTTTTTTAAATGCGATTGAGTATGATTTCCTTATCCAACAAACATATTTGTGTCGGTCACTTTTCACTAAACTAAAATTATTGCCCTCCAAATTGGACGGAATGAATTGCCAACAACCCCGTTTGGTTTCTGTGCAGTTAAAGCTTTTTTTTTTTGAAGTAAAGGAAATACTAAGGTTTCCTTTGAATACTCAAACCTGCATTTCACGTGCTTGTGAAGAGAATGACGTCACAGAAGACAGTGCTGCCATTAAAAAAAATCAATACAAATATAAATAAATACATAAATACAGCTCATATGTGTGTGCCTGTGCACGTGAGAGCGAGAAACTTGAGAGGTGCAGGATGATTCACTGACTTGGAAGGTTCTCCGTATGCCTGTGACAGGCATTTGAAACGGCGAACCTGCTTGAACTGTACATTTCCTTAATTGGAACAGTACATGTAATAAGGTAGTTGCAGAGTTCTAACTTTCTGTTTTAATTTCAAGCTGGATGTATCTCAAGGGTCTCTCACTCGCTTCTCTTGAGGTAACCTGGGTTTTAGTCAAGTGGATGAAAAACAGAATTTGTCATTTTGAGGGTTTTGACGTCGTGGTGTGTAGGCAAAAAGGTACGCAGACGCATGTGCGGGAAAGCAGGGCAAGCGTGGCAGAAGTGCAGAACCTCAGAAAAATGATGTACAAAAACAACAAAAAGGGACAGGGCAGCATGGTAAAAAAAATACTAAGTTACCAAAGCCTAAATAAGAGGGTACAACGTGGAAAAAAAAAAAACAGCATGGGACTCAGCCCAATCATCAAAACTAAACTGTGAAACAAGGAAATGAATACAAACTGGCAGGACAGTGTTGCAAATGGACACAACACGAGCGAAGGGAAAGGGCTGATGGGTTGATAACCGAGGGGAGCAGGAATGACAAGAAAAGACAAAGGGCTCTGTTTTTGCGTGACGAGCGCAAATCCAGAGAGCTGCGCTGGGCGTGGTTCTGCAAGGAGGCGGGTTAGTTTGCAGATGGGTTCAAGCTGGTGTGAAGGAACAGAATCAACTTGATTTGCCGCTAATCAAAGCACCTGCGTTGATTGCCTTTATCTGACACGATGACAGTCTGGTGTGGTAAAAGAGAATAGAAGCTGAAGTGACCTATGACCCTTGTTCAAAAACCTTTTGAACATCTGTTGAAGGGGCAGCAACATGCGGTCTGCATAAACTACTTTTCAAATGTTGGCCAAGTGGGGAAGTTTACTCATGATGAATGTGCCAAAATACCTGCAAAGAGGTGCAGAAAGTCATCACTTTACAGTCGACAAGTTTGGGGTGTAGTCCGCCTTTCGCCCCAACATTCTAGCATCTTCATTGACATCTTTTTTCCTTTTTTTAAATTCTGATGATTTTTTTCATTAGCACCAACACCAACAATTGTGTCCATGTGTATACTTTACATTCAAAGGAGGTGCATTTTCTTGCACGTTTCACTTCGCATCACATATTTGTCTCATTGTGGTAAGAATGTGTCCAGCTGGGTTGAAGAAATTGATTCAAGTGGAATTCTCGACATCAGACACGTACCCAGTCTGTATTAGTTTTGATTTTTAAACACATTTTTGTGAGAAACAAAAATGAAAGAGAGCAGGTTACACTGCTTGGGTTATCCATAACTCTTACTTTACTTAAATGTACTCTGTGTGTGTGTATGTGGTTGTGTGTGTGTGCGTGTATGCCCCAGTGCGCCATCGATGGCAGCATCTGCGTCTTAGTGTGATTCTGCAGCAATGAGACTGAGGCCCATCGCCCTCACATGCAATTCAGATGAGCTCTGCAAATCCAGCATGAAATTAAATTTACAACTTGGACCAAAGCACCCCACACCCCCCCGCACACACACTCACGCACACACACTCGGTTTCTTCTCTCCGATGGCTGCCCTGATAACGCATTACTGTGTGTGTGTGTGTGTGTGTGTGTGTGTGTGTGTGTGTGTGTGTGTGTGTGCTGATGTCAATGCTTCCAGTGTTAACTCACGTATACTGTATGTACAGTACCTTACCAATGTGTGTCAATATCTTGGGCATTATATGGTGTGGCACGTTGTTACTGATTTATATTTACTTTAACAGAACGGTGAGTGGCATGATTATGGAATGATGTTTCAGTTCAATGATGTCCTGACAATCATGTACAATGTTTTGAACTGCATTGACTTGTATACATGTGTGTTGGACATTTCTGGTGGTGGTGGTGGTGGTGGGGAGGGGGGGGTAAGCAGGGGGCACCGCAAGCCATCCACCTTACTATTTCTATGTTATGTAGTGTTTATTGCATGACCCTTTCCTGCTGAATAATAGAACATTTCCAGCAATAATAATACTGTAATACTAATGGCTACCAGCATTACACCACAATCATAACCACATTCATATCAAGATCTGCACACACAAACACACACACAGCAGTCAACAGCAAGTCCAGGCCAATCACGTCTGCCCTAGCTCCCTGCATTTGCATAAAACAATTACCCTGGGCGGACTCGGGGTTCAATGTCGTCTAGACAGCATGTTTCACTGTGGTGTCATCAAGGCGTGGGTATGTCTGTATATGTTTATGAGTGAGACGTGGGACACACTGGGTTGGTTGTAAATTAGGGTATGGTTGCTCGGGCACTGGCCGAATCGCATCAGCCTCAGGCGCACTGGGCGAAGGATTTATTCCAATAGATATCACATACACACATGCAAATAAAGAAACCTGGGAGAGCTCCACGTTGACATTGAAGAGTTAGTGGAAGCCATTATGCATATGGGGGCAGAGGACATCCAAGAGGGTGGTAAAAAGGATTATGAATGGAAGTGTTTGTATATAAATATATGCACTCATACCATATGGATCTCAGTTCCTGTCACCATTGCTTTCTCCACTACTGAGCTTTCACCAGTCCATTATGTTCTGCTACTGAACCAGCTGCAATCAATATATGCAACACATCAGGCATCTGATAGAGAGCCAGTTGGCTGCACCCAATCTGCCTCTCTGAATGCCCATAACAAAGGCAGGAATGAAAGGAAAAGAATGATAATGATATTATAAATGACAATATAGGCATCTAATTGTCCAATAATTACATAAATTGTATTTAATGAAAGCCCAATTTGAAAAACAGCTTACCCGCATACCTATGGGTTTTTAATAATGTCAGGTTTCAGTCGTTACATTGGTTGGCTTTGCACAATAAGTTACAATAAAACACGCTATACAATATCCATCCATCCACCCATCCATGAATGATCTACCACGTAGTCAGAGTCGGATTCTGGATGCAGCAGATTCAGTAGGGAAGCCCAGACTTTCTTCTCCCCAAGCACTTCTTCTCAGGCAAGCCAGGAGACGTAGTCTCTGTTGCACGTCAATGGTCAGTCTGGGGACCTGCCAATGGGACATGCCCGGAACACCTCACCAGAGAGGCCAGGTGGCATCCTAATAAGATTCCCGACCCACCTCAGCTCGCTCCTCTCAATGTGGAGGAGCAGCGGGTCGACTCTGCAACAGGCACCGACCACCTTCTGGCCACAGCTCCGATCGGCCACCTCAACAATGGAGGCACGGAATGTGGTCCACTTGGTTAATACCCTGCCTCCCCTGGGACATGGGAAAAGTTCTGCCGGAGGTGGGACAGGGGATTCTGACAGACATTCCCAGCAAGCTCTCACAATCTGTTCGAGTCTGGCAGGTCGGACCGGTATATTCCTCTACCATCAGATTAAACACACCACCAGGTGGCGATCAGTTGATCGCGACTCCTCTCTCTTGGATATGGGGTGCTGCTGACCTTGACTCAAGACATTGTGAGTCGGTGGGCAGGATACTGACTGTACTTTGAAGACCTTGTCAATCAATCAAGACATAAAGACTTCTGCTATTAAAAAAATAATATATTTTTTGCATTCTCACTATATGCTAAAATCTTTGCGATTTCATGCAATTACCGTATTTGAAAAAATTTTTACAAATTACACCAAAGAGTCCCAGACATTCTAATTGCATGAGAAAATGTTTTTTTCAAGTGGCAGTGAAATCAAACTAAACCTTTATCGTCTGTAAGGCTTCCTGCGTTTGATCATGCAGCATATTATTGTTGACAAGAAGTCTTCTTGACTAACAGTGCGGGTTACCTTTCACAGTGACTTTGGGGCACTGCAAAAGTGAAATGAAAAGGGGACCATGGTGGGGGGGCGCGGGGGTTTGAGGGATTGATACATCGTAGAAAGGGAGAAGACAGGAAATGGAAAAAAAAAGAGTGGAAGAGGAGTAGAGCAGGAGAGCCCTGTTTAATGGGATTGGGCTATTGATTGAATTTTGACATTGATTAAGCATCTCCTCATTCACAATGCTTCGCTCGTGCATGTGCCATGTGTGTGTAGTCAGCGTTATGTATGAGTGAGTATTTATCCTGTGGGATTACATTTAAAGTGGCAGCAATATAGAACGAGAAAGAAAGGACTGGAGTTTTCATCTGGTTGTGGACTTGCATTCACATGCATACTGCACGCGTGCGAGGGCATGCACGCGTGTGTGTGTGTGCGTGTGTGTGCGTGTTGTATATCCCTAGGAGGTCTGACTTGCAATACCACTTCATCCATCCTTGTGGAATAAAAATGGGTCCCTGATTTTTCTGACCCACCCCTCCGCCCCACAAACTCTTTGTATGCTTTTCTTTTTATTCATCATTAATCCTTCAGTCTGGGTCTGGGATGTCACAGCCTCTACCTCCTTCCACTGCCCCCTTCTCTTGCTTCCTTTTGCTGGCTTTCTCTGTTATTATGAGTGTAGGGCAAAGGCCTGTCATCCTGAGCGCCTGTCACTCTGCCTCCTTTTCAAAACATGGCAACCCTTTTACCAGGGATAATTATCAGCTCCCCATTCCCAGCATCTTCCCCCGTGCTCCCCCCTACCACCATTATTTTAATTCTGGAATGACAAGTACAGCGTTTTTTTTTTTCTGGAGAAAATAACTCATTTTATCGAACTATAACTGTGATGACCGTTTTGAAACCACAAGTCTCTTTTAATTGCTAAGGACCGCACACTTCCAAAACAGATTTTTGGCAATTGTCATTTTTAATGTTGGTCTAAAATTGGTTTGATGAACTGAAACCTTTGTTTGGGATAGATATGCAAAAACACAGAATCAAGGAAGGGGGAAAATACTATTTCACAGCACTGTATGAAAACACGGTAGCCGTCCTTTCATGTCCATTCCTCCAGCAAAGTCTGAACAACGAGGCAAATAAAGAAGAAGATACAAAGATAATTTGTGTTAAACTCAACTTTGGATATATGACCTGTCAGTGATTACTTGATATTATTTGCATATCGGCATACCCATATATGTGTCTGTATATTTTGAGTCAATGTGTATATGTGCGTGACTGGGCCGCCCTGAAGCAGCAGATTTGATCTTTGCAAAGGCTAACATCTGTCGTCTGTCATTTTGGCAAGATTGATGACAGCTACCAGAATGGAAGGGTGAAGATGCGGGAAAGGCAAAGGGGTGAGGCCATGTTTAGGACAGCATAGAAGGGGGTAGACGGGGTCATACTAGAGTGAATTCAACAAACCTTGGGTTTGTCAATTGGGAATTAGTATTCATTAAGGGAGGAGTAAAATTTTGCTGGGTTGAAGATTTAATCATTTAATGCTGGTCCTAACAGCACCGAAAATACTTTTATTAAGTATTTTGTGGTTTTAACTTCTTAATTAAAATTAATGTCGAGTACCCTATATATAAAAGACTAAAAAGTTCACATTTCCTAACACATTCCAAAACCATGCATGGCAGGTTAATGGAGCACTCTAAAATTGTCCCTGGGGTGTGCGCGAATGGTTGTTTGTCGATGTGTGCCCTGCGATTGGCAGGCAACCAGTTCAGGGTGTACCCCGCCTCGTGCCCGAAGGCAGAGCTGGGATAGGCTCCGGCATGCACGCAACCCCGGTGAGGATGAGCGGTTCGGATAATGGATGGATGGATAACTACATTGGCACAACAATTTCTTCAGCCAGACAACATGTAGACAGACTCGCTGATATTTTTAAATAGATTTGTAAGCTTTTGGTAAATGGTTTACCGTTACATACATTAATTTTTTTACATCTTGGAATGTCATGGAACTGCATTGTTGCATATCTTTGTATCACGCAGTGAGCACCTATCTTAAAAAAGGTAACTTCACTGCCGTCATACAAAGATATTCAGTTTAAAAATGATACACATGACCACTTCATGGTGAATAATATAACATTGGCTCTTCATATACATAGCCTTAGTTTGGCAGCACGGGGAATACCTTCTAATGATCAGTGTTTGCTCCGCAAAATATATATAACGTCTGCAGGTGAATTGTGCGCCGTTAAAATCGTGCACAAGAATACACTAAATAAATAGGAAGAAGATGGAACTTCACTAAACCAAATTGTGCTGCATTGACATTCTACCAATTTATCGGTAACAGCCGTTTTCGAAGCGGATGCATTTTAAGGGTATAATGGGCTCTTAATTGCATGCGTGTGTTTTCATGTCACGAAGAGGAAGTGGCTGCAACGGCTATTTTTCCACTAATCAAAATACATTCGCGCATAAACGGAAGCACAAATCCCAGTCGATGATTTTATCTCTGCAGTATGTCCGCAATATTTGAAACAGTGAAATCTGGTGAATGATCGGAAAAAGAGAAGAAATTAATGACTCTGGAATTGTGTCAATGCTTGACCATCTGTTGGACCACACTTTCTGAGAACCACCCATAAAGTGTGTGTACACACACACACACACACACATAAATCGATAGATAGTTTTAAACACACACACACCTTTACATTGCAATTATCCTCGCTCGAATCCCTTTTCATTAGGCACAATGTGTCCATAGGGACAATTCTTGACAGCCATACACACATCTGGCTGAAATAAAAGATGGCAGTGACCTAATTAACTCTGGGGTGGAGATATCCAGACACACTGAGCGAGAGTGAAGTTACATCGGTTTAATGCTCAGTTAGCACAGGTCATGCTCTATGAATTATTCAAGCTGGCCTGCAGTTCGCAGAGTGAGTTTTAAGTGGACAATGACCCAGTGCACACTCATTTAGCCCGCGCCTCCGCTAACAAGGCTAAGTATTCACCGACTCTTCAGTATCCTCCTCTAACAAGCTAATGGAATTTCAATCAAGAGGATGCACTGAATGGCTTAGCATGGCTGAGCGTCTCTCTGGCCATCTACATACACATATCAATATTCAATTAGATCTGTGAGTTTTTCCAGACAGCCTTGTTAAGTAAGAAGTTGTGCTCAGGGAACATTTGCAAAGGCAAAAAGACTGCTTCCAAAAAGGATCAATAACTTTAATAGTCGCCCGTAACCTTCGCTGTAATCACAACCTTGCCACAGATTTAAAAAACATTTGGGGAAATGTAACAGCACATAATATAATGATGAGTTCAGTTACCTTGAGAACTGACAGAGCAAATATGCTACAGGCAAGAAAAAAAAAAAATCTATTTCATATCCCATTAGAAAATTGTCATGGGAAGGTATGATGATTGTTTTACATTCACTTAAAAAGTATCCTGACTTTTGCAGGCTTTATACCGCTGAAGCAGGTACAAACACACTTGAATACCGAAAGCATATTCAAGTCCTGTATCCACTCGACCCACACAGCCTTCCATTGGGATGCAAGCCGCTGTGGTAAGGTCGTACCAGTGAGATGAAGCTCGACACAGTACTGTCCACTGATTCACTTCCGCAATCAAATGTAAAAAAATGTGAAGAAAATGAAATGCAACATTTCTAACTTACTGCCCATCACGTTCTCATCTCATCTCTGTCATCTCTACAAAGCTGATGCAGCTATTGGCATCCCACCTTGCAGTGAAAGCATAACCCTGATCACAGCTTAGCAAGCAAACCATGCCCTTGGTGGAGAAGACTGGTACTGTACAGCTCAGAGAAAACTTGGGAATGGATGTCCAATTCTGGTTAGTGTAAGGCCAGATGCAGAAACACTCAGAAATGGGCCAGATTTTACCATGATTGGTAAACCCTTTACCTATCGGATCTGATAGGTAAAGGGTTACCTATCAGATCCGATTATCAGATGTTTCTAAATGATTATCCTGATTGATTAACTTGTCGTGTAGGATGTGGTAAGAATAATTTTATCTCTCTGATCACCTTGCTTAAAGATCAGGGCAGTGAACAAATGTAAAATACAATGACGATGATCGCAAACTCTTATATATGTGATCAAAAGATTTGCCCGTGCAAAAACGGGTGCAAACTTGATTGCCCGTCCAAACAGATCTTGAGGCTGATCTACGCAGGTCATGTTGCATATTCTGGGAGGAACGTATGCAATTATTACCGTAAATTCCTGACTATAAGCCGCTACTTTTTTCCCAAACTTTCAACCCTGCGGCTTATACAGTGATGCGGCCAATATGCGTAATATTTCTAACGGCCACCAGGGGCGCTCGCGTAGAAAAGGTAAGATTAAGACCGGTCTTTAGGACACTGTTTAATTCCGACACTGAGGACGGTGACTTCGATGGCTTCAGTTCACAGGAGGAAGATGAAGACGGCTCACCGTGATTTTCTTTCTTTGTAAATATGTTTACATGTTTTAATGTGGGCACATGCGGCTTATATACAGGTGCGGCTTGTGGATGTACAAAATTGGTTTTCCTCTAAAAATGTAGTGGGTGCGGCTTATAATCAGGTGCACTCTATAGTGCGGAAATTACGGTAATTGAAATACAAATAATGTTTCAAATGTTGCGCAGGCAGTGGTAATGCATGTAAATCACATTGAAATCACAGAAGCAATGGCTTTCATGTGATTGCTGGTTACCCCAAAATTATCCGGAGTGTTTCTTTTCTGTGTGTTTGTGAGTTACACCTCCAATTCCCTCACTTCAAACTGAATTATATGCTTGCATTGCTGTCCTAAATCTTCCATGCTGAAAACCATCAGAGGAGGATAAAGCGCAAAATGTTCTTTAAATATGGCGTTCCCCACCTGGAGCACATGGTCCATCAGAGTGGTTGACCACTTGGGAACTGATTATTTGTTTGTACATTCTTCACCGTTGGTCCATGGCAATGGCTTCACTGTTGGTTCTGTTAGTTGTGGTATGAATGGTTGTCTCTACTGTATGTGCCCTGCAATTGATTGGTCAGGTCAGTGGAATAGGCTCTACCTCCTCACAACTCTGTATGGGTTAGGGGAGGAGCATCTCGGCAATAAATAGCTGCAATTTATTTTTGTCTCCTACAGCAGCGGTCCCCAAGCTTTTTTGCCCCACAGACCGGTTTAATGTCAGACAATATTTTCAGGGACTGGCCTTTAAGGTGTGACGGATAAATACAACAAAATAATATGATATGACTTGCATAAAAACTGTGGTATTTTCGTAACATAATAATAAAGACGAATCATGACTCGAGGAACGTCCTGTCCTGTCTGGCCGCGAGCCTCTCTGGAGGCTAGGGTAACGTTTTAACGTGCTTTCAAAATAATACACAGCAAATACAAAGTGCATGAAGAATACGACTCACCATCACCGCATATTATGCAGAGTGGGCTTGGTGCGTGGGAATCTCCCGTTGAGACAAATCCGTATTTGGAGTAGCACTCCTGATACGATTCAATGTAGCATCTTTTTCTTGAAAGTCGTAGGCTTCTCTTCTGTCTCCTGGCTGGGCCTTTTCCCCTTCCCAAAGACGTTTGTTTTTCACTCATTTTGCGAGCTCCTGGGTTTCATATTAGCGGTAACGTATCAAATAACCGAGAAGTGCGCCTTGACCTGCATCAAGAGTGACATACAAAATAAAACATCTTCCAGATTCCGAAATACCGTATTTTCACGACCATTCGGCGCACCGTATTGTTGGGCGCAGTCTCAGTAACGGGTGGTATTTCTGTGTTTGACACATACACAAAACGCACTGTATTATTGGGCGCAGCCATGCAATAGTAAAACATACGCCGGCTTAAACATACGGCATGCATGCACGCACGCTAAAAACACATTTTTAAAAAGGCAACGGAAGCAAAACTGAGTTCGGTTGTACTTTATTTAGCCATTTTACAATGTACTCACGTTTTTCTCTTCACCTCTTACACGCTCACCCTTCACTCATTGGCGACTGGTACCTGCTAGGGGCGTGCCTTTAGCGTCCTCTTACATGCCCACCCTTCACTCATTGGCGGACTTCCGCATGCCTGTCGTCACTCACTCCGCCTTTTCTCTATATCAACAGCGTGTCGGCCAGAAATGCTCTCAGTCAGGCTTTGGAACTCGGCTCATACACCAGACGCTCCGCATTATAAGGCGTCCTGTCCATTTTGGAGAAAATTTAAGACTTTTAATGGCGCCTTATAGTCGTGAAAATACGGTAAATAAAACAGACTTTTTTTTTTTGGTTTGTTTTTTCTGTGCGGCCTGGTACCAAATGACCCACGGACCGGTACCACTCCGAGGCCCGGGAGTTGGGGACCACTGTGCTATCGGACTCAAACCCTGACTCCCTGGTTTCGAATGGACAGAGCCACTACTACCCTACAGAAATACAATAAATATTTCATTCATTTCAAGTATCTGACTCTGATAAGAGTCACATTATCAGGGCCTTCTGGTTTTGAATAATAACTATCTTTGAAAAACAGAAGAAAAAAACAAGTTTGGTGATTCGGCTCACAAACGTTTTGGTGGCCTAATTTTAGTATATGGCACGTGTCACGTGAAAAGACTTTGTTGTATTGCATTGGGGCCAAATAGTTGTTGTTCAATTGAACATATAAATAAATGTTTGAGGGGCAATGAGAGAGAGCAAGCTTTTTTTTCCAATTGGCTGAGAGAAACAAAAGCCCACTCAACCTTGTTGATAGAAAATGCACTTGAGAGTAACGCTGGCGAATGCTACAGTAAATACTGATTCATTTGAATTCCTAATGAATAGACGCTGACTCTTTTAGAAGGAAAGGTATTAAAGGAATGCGGTGTATATTCTTCACAGGGGTAGAACAACAAATGGATGAACAAAAACAGGGTGACAAGGAGAATAATTAATTACTTTGTTAGAGTGTGTATTCAAATTGAAGGACACTGACAAGGCATGTGCGCATAAATGCTCACGAAGGACAAGGTATATGCAAAAAGCCAAAAAAAAAAAAAGCAAAGCAGAAATCAAAGTGCAAGGTCTCTAAGGTCTGTTTTCAATGCAGCTGCAAATTGCAAAAATGTAAATGCATATTTGTTTGCTTATTTGCTCTACCACTAGTCCTCTGGTATTGTTGTATACTAAATTTGAATAAGCTAATCTATCTATCTATCTATCTATCTATCTATCTATCTATCTATCTATCTATCTATCTATCTATCTATTTATCTATCTATCTATCTAGGTGTGTGTGTGTGTGTGTGTGCGTAAGCTTTTTAACATGAGAGCAGTAAGTGTTCCCATGCAGGCCTATAATTTTCAGATGGAGGAGGGAAGATGTCTGGCGTTTGAGGCTTATCAGCTATTTCATTGCCATGTCTTGGTGTTATTTAGCAGGGACACAGTGTTCTAACACTCTTCTTAACCACATTTTTATCCTTTGACATGACGTGTTGGATATTTTGTCTTAGGCCCACGCGTTACTGATTTTTATTTTTTTTTTTCAAATTTGGTTTGTATGTTGTCCCCATTTTCAGGTATACGGTCCTGCCTTTTCGTGTCAAAAAAGCCTTGACATGACATCTTTTTACATTTGAACGGCTGAGACAAAGGCGAAACACGACATGCCTTCTCTGCCTGTCTCCCAGGAGGAAGCAGGAGAAAAATAGGGCCGGGATAAGCGGAGAAGCGTTATGCAAATGGGTTTTATAAGTCGAGTCGGGCATGTTGTCATGACACTGTCTATATTTAAAACAGGTCACCTTAACCCCACCCCTGCTGTCTCAATGACAGACACCGAATGAGGCTGCCTTGACATCTGGATCTTCCAGAATTGCAGTAAGACATACACATGCATGGACATCAATACGTATACATAATCAAAGGCCTGCTGTATCGTATCTACATATGCAAATCCAACGGATACACTGTACCTGAAGTACACGCAAAGCGTGACAATGGCTGTGATATATGTACATATGTAAAACAGGTGAGCTCATTCTGCGCAGGCCAGGACCCAATCATTCCAGTGCACTGAGCAGTGAGACAAGCAGTCAGCGTCTCAACGACGGCAAGAGGTGACAGTCGAGAATGCCTGACCCCAGCACATTCACTCGTCCCTGCATCCATTCCCTCCCCTCCCTTCATCAGCTGCCCCCCTACACTATAGTCCATATTCAACAAGCGCTGAAATGTATGCATGTGCAGGAAGCCAGACACTACGGGCCATGGAGTGGCCATGAAGAATGGCCACCATCTATTTACAGCCATCCTCCAAGCCCTAAGGCTGTCTACTTTTAATGAGACGAGATCACAGTGACCTGCACTCCCACTTCGTCATTGCCCTTCCTTTCATCCATCACCCCAAACCTCTATTTCAATAATTTCCTCGCTTAACTTATCTTTTTTTTGAGTTCGATACCAATGAAGTAGAGAGTTCTTGACCTGGCAAAACGTGGACCCTTTCTCAGAACCACTGCCCAACAACAGAGGCGTTTCTTTCGCCATTCTTGTCCCCTCATTCCCTCTCTTTCCCCCTCTCTTGTCTACTGTCCATAAAATATGCCTCGGCGTTATCTCTCCCCCCACGCAGGAGAATAATGAAAGGCAGTGGCATGACAGATTGGACATAGATGAGATTGCCGCTGTGACTATATGCACGACTCGCCTCGGCCCCAGCTTTGCATCTGAAATGGGAAAAGGGTATGGTGGAGGGTGTGTGGGCGGTGCGAGAGGGGCAGGGAATGTTGGGTGCTAGGGGTGACAGAAGACACGAGGGGCAGCGCGAGCAGTGGTTTGGCAGGGGAGTTGGGGAGTGGGGGGGGCAGGTTCGGTATAGCTGATGAGTTTGACATAAAAGGGGAGGCAGATCCTTTGTGTGCATGTGTGAACGGCTTGTTCACAGTCAGGCGGCGGAATCCAAAAGTGACCCACTGACTGAATGTAAAATTACATGACATGCAGTGCTTTTATTCCCACACAGTAGTGACATTATAACGCCGGGACACATCATCACCATGTATGACCACTAAATTGTCTGAGATTAGGCAGATTACAGCTGGCAAGCGTGGTGTTGTGAGAGATGGAAAGGTTGCCAAAATGGCTGCTGCCACGTGGCGGCACGATGCCAGCAGGCAACATGTGGGCACCTGTAACCGCTACGGCCGGACATCATGCTTCACTACGGTGCCAGCAAATGCAGCGACGGCAGGGGGTTAACAGGGACAAAGGAGGGTGGTTCAATAGGTTGGGGGGGTTGTCTGTAGCCAGTGCAACCATCATGACGATGGGTGTTAATAGTGTAAAACTGTTGGTGGGGTCATAAAATAGCGTTGTTATAAATGCATAGATTATTATACTTAAAGGGGAAATCAACTTCAAAATGTTATTAACAGTTCTGTGCACTAGTCAAACTTCTGATCAGTATTATATTAATGGAATGGCTCACATGTTTTCGGACACTGAGCCATGACTGGTCGTTACCTAAGCCCTGAGCAACTGTGATGTCATTTTGGCTGCCCCCAGAGATGGACAAAAATGGCACGGTTTTACTACTTAATTCATAAACGCAATATTAATCAGAATCACACGTTTTGATTAGTAGGGCCGCATTCTTTTGCAAAGAAAATGTTGGGGTCGACTTGCCCTTTAAATGAATACTTTAATCCAAATATGTACTGCAAGTATAAAAGGGTAGGTCTATTATTGTCATATGTCCCGTAGTTTAATCAGTCAATTGATCAATCGCACTGTACAGGAGACAACAATCATTCACTCATTGGCGACGGGTACCTGCAAGCGGCGTGCCTTTAGCGTCCTCTTACACGCCCACCCTTCACTCATTGGCGACTGGTACCTGCTAGGGGCGTGCCTTTAGCGTCCTCTTACACGCCCACCCTTCACTCATTGGCGGACTTCCGCATGCCTGTCGTCACTCACGCCCGCCTTTTCTCTATATAAACAGCGTGTCGGCCAGAAGCGCGCTCAGTCAGGCTTTGGAACTCGGCTCATACACTAGACGCTCCGCATTATAAGGCGTCCTGTCCATTTTGGAGAAAATGTAAGACTTTTAATGGCGCCTTATGGTCGTGAAAATACGGTACATTTATTTGCATCTGTAGAGATTTGTTAATACAGGTATTGATATGTTTACCTGAAAGTAAATCCAAACCAATTATTGTCCAATCCGGCATTTCTTCCACTCATGGCTTTACGGTGTCCTTTCAATGTCCCAAATCTGGAAACGATATTACCTGCAACGCATGGTAAAAGGGCGCACATACATTGATGGCGCTCTCTACACTGTCAAGCTTTACAGATGCTCACATTCACACATTCATGCAAACATTCATGAACTGATGGGTGGCTGCCACCATGCCAGGCGCTGCCAGGCCTACTCTGAGCCAATTGGGGTTACACCATCACAGCCACCCCAAGTGGACTTCCGGAAGTTTCTACAGAGAATCCGAGTGTTCTAACTTACCTTAATGTTCAGTAAAAAGTGTCAAACCATAGACGACTGATTGTGTGCTTATCATTGCCGCATGCTTTTGCCAGGACACTTTTTTATGCATACAGAGAAGACACGCAAATATATTTTTCTGCTCAAAATATACCAACTCCAGTGCATTCGAAAACATCATATTTAAAGATAGGTTTATGCATTCAGGTGAATATTTATTTTCTATTTACTTTCACTCGTAATCTCAAAATAGTGTCATAGTTTGGGCTGAAGGAAGACGACACTACAAGAAAGCACTGTGAGGTTTTGAGATGTACAGGAAGTAGAAAGATGTCGAAGGATGGGAGGGTGAGTTAAATGTGACTTTTTGGCACTAAAGCGGGAGCCGTGTTGAGGCTAAGCTACAAATGAATTTGACATGACCCAGAGTGAAGCAGGTAAACAGGCCCAACCTGCTTTGCCTGAGGTGACCATCTGGCCCTGTCTCATGGCGAACCAGCCTGCAGGATGAACAAATGCACACACACACACACACACACTTGCGCTCACAGGCTGGTGTACCTGGTGTCCCCCTCTTTGCCCGCCTGTGTTTTTGTTTTTGCCTCTCAAAAGCTGACATGTTTTGGCTGCAAGCAACGGGAGGCATCAGGTAGGAGCACAAGCAGAAAAAGGTAGCAACACACACGGGATACGCACACAAACGCACACATGCCTCTGTAAGACACAGAAAACATATGGCAATTCTGCACCGTGTTGTAGTCCTTAAGTGATGCTAACTTGACCCAAGGCAAAAGTAGAGAAAGTGAGCAAAGGGAAAGAATGGGCCAGAAAAGGAGAAAAGCGACGCAGGAGGGACTTGAATTTGTTGCAAATGATTGATGCACCGTTACAGACACCTGCTGGTGCAAAATGACTCTTACTTTTTTTTGGGTACAAACAAAAAGATACATGGAAGCATATTTCTTCAACTAGTTTTGCTACACACACACACACATGCACACGCACACACAAAAATCATTTTTTTTTGGTTTGGATTTAAAATAACAGCAAGTATTCACTGACGATTTATATATATATTTTTTTCTGTGCAACAATGTATGACACATTCATTAAGTAGAAACAAAAGAAGGCACTCGGAAGAAAGCCTCTTCTACTGGTATGTCTGTGGCCTCGGCCAGTGCGTTGTGACGCTCCGCGCTTGATAATATAGTCATAAAATGAAGGGAGCAAAGATCCAGGCATGGCAGGGGGAGGGAAAGGAAGAAGTTAATGAATATAAAGTAATCAAATTCACTATCTCCTTTTTTTTTTTTTTTATTGAAAATCCTTTCTTTTTAGTTAATTAAAGCCAATTACTATTCTAATTGGCTGAGTCGTGCATGTCCAGTTCGGTAGCGTCATTATGGAGCTATTAAAGAAGATCCACTGAGATAGAGGAACAGAGCAAGCATAATCAACCAATCAATTAAGATGTTTGACCAAATGAGCTTCACTTCATCATCATGTTTGATCTTATGTCCTTGGATTGGCTGCAGCATGCTTTTTTTCGTCACCCAATACATTAGCCAAATGTTCACATTCTCTTATAATTACTGTTTTTGCGATTAGCACAGATTTCCCCCCCCCGCAGCATAATATAGTTATCTTTCCACACAATATCATTAAAAAAAAAAAATGGACGGTACCGTTCTAAAGCTTGTTGAACGGATGTTTCTAATGTGTCCCCTGATTCCAAGCATGTCAAGCCTTTCCTATGGAAAAAAAGAAAGAAATGACATCACGTTAATAACCTTACTAAAGACCAAGTATTCGTCGAGTTGTTTTGAATGGACGCTGCCAATCATCCAAAACAAATGTGATTGACTATCAGAATGTGTTACTTAACAAAGGGCAAGCATTTGTGATTTGCTAGAATGCAATATTTGGCAGTGATGAAATATCAAATAAAAGAAAGCCCGGTTGATCCATCACACAGACAGAACAGCAGATCGTCCTTTCGGTCGCATCCCACAGCTCGTAGGCACAAGCCATCTCTCCCTTTTGAGATTTGGTGAGATCACCCGGTCAAAGTAGAGTTGTTGCTCTTCCGCATTGATAGGAGCCAGATGAGGTGGCTTGGGCAGCTAGTCACGATTCCTCCTGGATGTCTCCCTGTTAGGGTGGTCCAGGCACGTCCGACTGGGAGGAGTGTCTATGTCTCCCGGCTGGCTTGGGATTCCTGTGGAAGAGCTGGACGAAGTGGCTGGGGGGAGGGAAAATTGGGCTACCCTCACCCCACGACCCGACCCCAGACAAGCGGAAGAAAATGGAAAAATGGATGGATGGATGGATAGATTCATCAAGATTTTTGGATTCATTTAATGAAGCCATTTACATATTGTGGGCAAAATTTATAGTTCCACTTGCGTGCACCCTGTAACCTCATAACATGATAAGCTGTCCACTGTATTAACCACTGTCCCTCCAAGGGTTAAAAAAAATGTTCAGAAACAACAGAACAGTTCAAATTTCCCTCATACATTGTTATCTGTTTCTTAAAAAGCACAAAATTATCGCTAGACAACAAATTAAAACCTTTTTGGTTGAATCAGAGTTGAGGGAATACAAGACAAAATAAAACCGACTGTTTGTAAAGATGTCTTTTAGTCATTGTTTAATAGTTAATCCCAGCAAACAACCTACAGTTGAAAGAACGTTAACAGCCAAAGAATGAATCCATTGCTCGGATGTCAATAGCACAATTTTGTCTCCTTCCGGCTCACCTCATACTGAAAGAAGAAAAAAAGGGGTCAGCCGAAGGCAGAGACGATATTGTTTGGCGAAGGGAATGAATTATTAGAGGTAGGTCAGCGATCTATATATTCGACGGTCAATATTCAGTTGTTAATCGTCCTTTCTTACAGTGATCCAACTTCAAGGTCGCACCTGGACTCCAGCAGAAGCACTAAGTTCAGCACACGCATACAAATATGGATAGATATGAATTGATGTTTTTAAACACAGTGACAATGGTGCATAGTGATTAAACAATGCAATTTTTGACTTTAGAAATCACAGAAGGCCTGCGTGTGTAAATATCCCTTGAATTCAATGAAAGAAAGGAAGAACAAAGAGTGAGGAAGCAGTCCACTGGTAAGCAAAGCGGTTTTGTGAATTGCCACAACATGGGCAAAGAATAACGTGAAAGTCAATAGCATCTTCTTGGGTTTTTGTTTTGTTTTTTGTTTTGTTTTTTTTTTACCTGAAGATCAACTTCACAGGAGTGGCAGAGTGTTTGGAGGCAGAATCGATAACACTATCAAAGGGCAGAATCTCTACCTTAATGAAAGGAAAGAAAATACTGCAGGCTACAGGCACTGAAAGACCACAAGAGATCTTTGTGTATCAACACACCTCGGACTAAATATGAAATCAATTCATTACAGCCTTTATTTCTTTCTCGGCCACAGTTCTTCATGAGTCTACACATTACCTTGCTCCAAACTCCCCCCCCTAGAACCTCCTCCCCCCACTATTTATTTATTTGTTTGTTTTTTGTATTCGACAAGCAGTGGACACTTTCCAGTGACAGAAACATCATAAATAGATTAAATTGCAAAGGAGATTATAATTTATCATTTCTTTATTAAAAAGTAATGCGGGTGAATTAACTTTGAATTAAATTCGATTTGCATAGCATTACTGGAATCATCTGTGTAAATGGCTTAAAATCCCAAATGGGACATTGGGACACAGAATAATTGTAGAAAAGTGCTCCCCCACCCCTTTGTCTTGGAAATGATAATAGAGCAAAAATTAATCTGACATTATTGGAACAATGTAAGAGGTGATACTTTAATCAAGCTCAAATTGTTGTTTTACTCCCACGCCCACTTTTTTTTTTTTACGTCATGGTTGTTCAAAAACGTAGTAGGAAACCAGACATGAAAAATTTAATAAAATGTTGACCAAAAAAAAAAAACAATGGAAAAAAAGATTGTAAGGTTATAAATGATTGTCTTCTTAATTATTGTTATTAAATAAAAACAAGGGAAACATATATAAGTTGAGTGGGTACAAAAAGTCTACGAACTCCTGTTCAAATGCCAGCAACTTGTGATTCTAAGAAACGAGACACAGATAAAGCTTTTCAAAACTTAAAAAAAAAAAAAAAAAAAAAGAATCTAGCGAGGGTAGATAAATAAAAAAATAAACTCAGATTAAATGGTTGCACTTTGAACTGTGGATGTGGCTGAGTTCAGAATTAACCAATCACATTCAAACTCCCGGCAGTCATTACAAATCCCCACCATTTAAAGTCCTTCGGATTAACCTCAAATTAAAAAAAAGTTTAGCTGCCCTAGTTGGCTTTTCTTGACATTTAAGTTACATCTTAGAGCACACGCCTTGGGCTGCAGAGACCTTTCAATGCATCGGTGATTACATCGTTCAACTGTATCAGTCTGTTGAAGGATAGAAAAGGAGTTTCCAAGGTACCGTATTTTCACGACCATAAGGCGCCATTAAAAGTCTAGCGTATGAGCCGAGTTCCAAAGCCTGACTGAGCGCGCTTCTGGCCGACACGCTGTTTATATAGAGAAAAGGCGGGCGTAAGTGACGTCAGGCATGCGGAAGTCTGCCAATGAGTGAAGGGTGGGCGTGCCCAACAACACGGTGCGCCGAATGGTCGTGAAAATACGGTATTCAATAATCAACGGAATGTAATGAAAACAGTCATCATCAAGTGAAGAAAACAATTGCATGACAGCTTCAAATTCCAAAACTGAAAAGATGCAATGAAAACTGGTCAGGGTGGCTGCCAAGAGGCCGACAGCAACATAACATAATAGTGGGTGCGGCTTATAATCAGGTGCGCTCTATCGTGCGGAAATTACGGTACTGTAATACTGACCAAAGCTCTGTGGCAAAAAGTTCATTTCAACCCATTCAAACCTGTCAAGCGTGAGCACTACCTGAACATTTTCCATAAAAACATAGTTCAAACGCTTTGGTTGACCCCCAGCAGTCCATGTCGGGCTTGATGTGAGTCTAAAAACAGGAAGATCACCTTTGGATTTAATTCACTTGATGACATTCATCACAACATTCCTGTTCAGCTTCACTAACTTTTTTTTATGGCACAATTTAATGAAATCCTTTAGAGTGAGATAGACCAAGAAGGGAATGAGGCGCACATTGATGGGCAATTTGATTGGCACAAGACTCATGGGACATACCAAATGAGAGAAGACCCAAGGGACAAAAGGGGATAAGATTAGCTGAGCATGGTGAAGAGAGTGTACCACAACTAATTCTAGAAAGAGCGAAGATGGATTGGAAAAAAAAAAAAAAAGATTCCAAGCTTCATATTCTCATTTTATTGAAATTCAATACATGTCAGCAAATATCTCTCAGTCTCTCTTTGTTTTTATGGTGGACACTGAGACAAATGTGCCCACACAGACCAGATTGTTAGAGAAAAAAAATGTACTTATTCTGTATATCTCCGCACAGATCTGCATTTTTTTCACACACACACACACACACACACACACACACACACACACACACACACACACACACACACACACACACACACACACACACACACACACACACACTGTCTCCCAGTGCATATTTTTCTCAGAATGGCGAATGTTTTCAGTTCAATCATCACTCTTTGATACTGAGCCATTTTGCTCATGCTCAAGGGCATTTAGTGTACATATTGAAGATGTGAAGAAGAAAACACACACACACACACACACACACACACACACACACACACACACACACACACACACACACACACACACACACACACACACACAAAGTCAAGCAAAATACCAAAACAAAGAAAACTTCATCCATGTGCACAGTTAAGGTTGATCTCATGTCCCTGAGCTGCAATGTTCCTTGCTCCTTGCTCCTCAAAAATATTGATTGTGACCCGGAAATTGGTCTCACCCTGCTATATTATGGAGCATCTTTTAAAAACACACATTGAGGTGCAAGGGTTGCATATTGAAGAGGTTCCATCAGCTAGCCAAAATCAAGGCAACCGGTTCAGGGTGTCCCCCGCCTACTGCCATAGGATGGCTGTGATAGGCTCCAGCACCCCCCGTGACCCTTGTGAGGATAAAGCGGATCAGAAAATGGATGGATGGATGAATTTTGTATGCCCTTTTGCCTTAACAACATCATTGGACTTCAAACGGTTTGGCCTATTTTTTTTGACCCAAATAATTTGATCTATCGATCTTTACTTTTAACAGAGTGTGCATGTATATCGTACATTCAAAACAGAACAAAAACATGAAACAAATACCAGTACATAAAAAAATCAAACTTTTCAATGCAGGGTTTTTGGATCCCATATCAGCTAAAAACATAAATAGTCTGCAAAACTACCAGTACTTCCACTTAACTTTCTATTGTGGAATAATTTATTTTTGTGTAGCACAGAATACAGAGCAGTGACAAGAGTAATATATATATATATATATATATATATATATATATATATATATATATATATATATATATATATATATTTCTGCGAACTGTTTGAAATAAACAAAAACATGTTTTTCCCCACAAGCTCTTTAATGCGTCGAAGCTCTCTGCACCTGATTGTGCCATCAGTCGTGCCTTCAAACAATCAGGTGCTGATTAGCTGAGAATCAATAACATTCGCAGAGAAGTCCAACACAAAATCTGTTTACTTTTTTCGTCCTTATTTTATTTCTTTCGGCCTTACACCTGCTGTCATAATTCTCAAAGATACTGCTGTGCTCTGTTGGATCTCACGTAAATATATACTCGGGCATTTGTAAACAGAATATCTATTGATTTTCCTGCCATTGAGATCAAAATATTTGTGATTTATTTTATGCAAATTATTTCTCTTTTAGTCGGTTCGAATGTTTATTACATTTTAATTAGCTCTGGCAATACAAAAAAAAAAGAATCTGGAATTTTCACCTGACCTGCTACTTGATGCATATCTGTAACTTGGAATTTCTGTTGCAGTATTTAATGTTCTAATAAATTGCTCTGAGTTCAATAGACTTGAAGAAAATCGAAGGTCCACTCCAAATCGATGCTGGCATGGGTGCCATTCAAGCCAGGCGGACTCTTGATCGGCTACACATGCTGGAATGTAAGCCAAAAGGGTAACGGGTGATAAAGAATAATTCATCCTATTCTGTAATGTATATTTCCATAACACGCCTGTCAAATACAAATGTTTGCTTCTTTTGGCCAAACCATGAGATATAATAATTTCAAGTCACATTTGCGAGCACGGGCAGCTTTCAGAGACAGCAAGGACGTTCTCATTTTGCATATCAGTTACATTTTGCCTGCTTTCACCTGATTATGAAAAAAAAAAATGTTTTTATCGAACTGCAATTTTGGTGTTGCTTTTAACGTGAGATTGGAGCGCATCAAGGGGAATAAACAATAATCATATTCTAGCCCGCGTGGCATGAAAGTGGCTTGATTAGAGATCGGACACAAATGCCTTTCACCGTTTCACAATTTGACCATGCAGGAGGCAGTGGTGTGACCACAGTGAAGGTTTACATTCATGTAAATGCTTCCAGGGGATGGATTTCCTCTCCCTCTTTCAATCATGGCAGAAGTTTATTTATTTATTTATTTTTATTTTTACCCCAAAAAGTTAGGATGGAGATCAGAAGCGTAGGAACAAAATGATGTTGGTCACAGTATGCCGCAGACATATGGCAGGGAAACAGGTCCACGTATCACTTTTGCAGGGCCTCCCAATTCTGTTCCAGAGGGAAACACACTTTTTGGGTAAAATGACACTGCCATGATTACACAAAATGTACTTGGAATATCACTTCTGGCACGATTATGATGTATTTTTTTATGTGTAATTTGTAATAGCATTTTCTTTTTTACTGAAGAGAGGCCCATAATTATATGTGTTCTTCATACTGTATCATCCATTTTTAATAGGTTTCACAATGCATGTACCGTAATTTCCGCACTTTAGAGCGCACCTGATTATAAGCCGCACCCACTACATTTTTAGAGGAAAACCAATTTTGTACATACACAAGCCGCACCCGTATATAAGCCGCATGTGCCCACATTAAAACATGTCAACATATTTACAAAGAAAGACGGTACACAGAGAGAGTTTTCAAAGTTTTAATAATATAACTTAACAATAATAATAATATAACTTTCTTCCCAAACGGTGCCTGTCACGCGGCAGTAAAACGGTAGCAACATGGTAACAACACGCTAGCAACAGAATAGCAACACAGTATAACAGGTTTGCTAAAAGAACATACCGGTACTTGTAAAAATCACAGTGAGCCGTCTTCATCTTCCTCCTGTGAACTGAAGCCATCGAAGTCACCGCCCTCAGTGTCGGAATTAAACAGTGTCATACAGACCGGTCTTAATCTTACCTTTTCTACTCGAGCGCCCCTGGCGGCCGTTAGAAAAATTACATAAATTGGCCGCATCACTGTATAAGCCGCAGGGTTGAAAGTTTGGGAAAAAAGTAGCGGCTTATAGTCCGGAATTTACTGTATATAAGATATCCCTGAGGCTCTTTTAAGTCCTATGTTTCATTAAATTGCATTTTTAAATTACATTTTATTTACAGTATCTCATACCAAGTTTTATTTTTCACGGTCCATGCGCTCCTTACTTAGCCTTAGTCGTTTTGGCGCCTTTTGCCATTTTTCCCCCTCAATTTTAGCTGTGTTCACCCTTTTCACCCCCTCGGTAGCAGACTTTCTCTTATCTCCATCTGTTTCGGAGTACAGACAAAATCTGTACATAATATATACACACATACATGCATGCTCCAGCATATGGACATCACACACCGGCGTGCGCTCGCACACACACACACACACACACACACACACACACACACACACACACACACACACACACACACACACACACACACACACACACACACACACACACCTACCCCAAGTGTCTTGTCCTCTCCTTTTTCACCACTTCCCTTTTATTCCCCTCCTCTCTCTGCATTTGCTTGGAAAATGTTTGAACTCCTCAGCTCGCTAAGATGTGCTGAAACAGAATATAAATTAGTGCCCCCCCCATCTGTCCTAATGCTGCTGCTTATGCCTAAGATGGTCTGCCCCCCCCCCCCCCCTCCCCTTCATCGCCACCATCCACCAGCCAACCCCTCCCCATGCATAAATGATAAAACAATACAAAAGGAGGAGAGGCCTGCTGTCGAGGCACACATAAAAGAAGTACTGAACTCCAAGTCGGAATGACAGGATTCAAAACTTCCTCAGACAGAGTGACTGGGTGTGTTGCTTGGGGGGACAACAATGAGGAGCAAGTCGACATGTTTATGTATGTAGAGTGAACGTGTGTGTGTGTGTGTGTGTGTGTGTGTGTGTGTGTGTGTGTGTGTGTGTCCATTCACTTCAGGGTTCTCTACAGTGTACTGCATTTGCGTGGCATATTTCACATTCACATTAAACATTTTTAATGTGAATGTGATATGTATATTTGATGTGATATGTATATTTAGTGAAAGGCTTAACTCACGTTAGATGATTGGATGCAAAAAAAAAACCTCTCCCCCAATCAGCTCTACTCGTTATTTAAAAATATTTTTTTCTCTTTTGTTCGGGGTGCGTTTAACTTTTTGCAAGTAGTCAGTCGCACCACTTGATTGCTGGTACCAGTGTCTTATGTCGTTTTGTAGGCCGTCCTTTCCCGATATCGAGCACCCCTAATTACCGTAATTTCCGCACTATAGAGCGCACCTGGTTATAAGCCGCACCCACTACATTTTTAGAGGAAAACCAATTTTGTGCATACACAAGCCGCACCCGTATATAAGCCGCATGTGCCCACATTAAAACATGTCAACATATTTACAAAGAAAGACGGTACACAGAGAGAGTTTTCAAAGTTTTAATAATATAACTTAACAATAATAATAATATAACTTTCTTCCCAAACGGTGCCTGTGACGCGGCAGTAAAACGGTAGCAACATGGTCACAACACGCTAGCAACAGAATAGCAACATAGTATAACAGGTCTGGTAAATGCCTTTCTTTTGGCATTTTCCATGATGAGGGTATGTTCACGCTAATTTAATTGATGCACAAGACAAGAAGTTGCAGTCTTCCTCAACGCATATATTCCACCGGTCTTAATCTTACCTTTTCTACTCGAGCGCCCCCTGGCGGCCGTTAGAAAAATTACACATATTAGCCGCATCACTGTATAAGCCGCAGGGTTGAAAGTTTGGGAAAAAAGTAGCGGCTTATAGTCCGAATTTACGGTATGAATCTCAACAACGCTAAAATGTTTCAACTGTATAGCCCTTTGAAAAAAGCTAGTACCTGGTTGAAACGTCCTATCTTGACAACAAAAATACAGCACCCTTTGCTTCAAAACTGGTTTGTCCCAACCAATCCTTCTCGTTTCTCCCCGACTGGACTCTGAGTGCTCTCTCCGAACACAAAAATATGCTAACTTCCGGTCAAACACGATTGTAGTGTTAGGGTTAGTCTTAAACACTTTTTAACTTCTACCATTCAACACACACTCTATTATCATTAGTTAGCTGACATTGCTCCTAGCTAGGAAACGTTTCAGGTAGTCAGAAACAGCATCACCGTCATCTGCTTGAATTGTAATGAGGGAACCTAGCTGCTGTATCATGCACCGATGTTAATATTCAATCTAGGGGGCGACTGACAAGCTCACTGACTTGATGCCCATGAACATTGTCAGTCCTCTTAGGTCACATAAAGAGGGAGTCACAAAGAGAGGATCTTACATGTTAGCATTCAAAGTATTCACTCTTACATTCATCGATTTTCAACACAGCTTATCCTGTTCGTTGATTGCGGGCCTAAACCGCGGGTGACTGCAACCGAAAGCAACATCACGACTATTCCCTGAACTGGTTTCCAGTCAGTCTCAGGGCACAGAAGGAAAAAGACAACCATTCAAACTCACACCTGGAAAACGAACCCAACCTTCCTGAACTAATGTCAGGCAAATGCATCACAACATTATCCGTTGTTGTGACTGCTTGCGACTGTGTTTTAGGTTAGGACCTTGATTTTGTCAGTTTCTCTGCAGTTCCTATGGTTCTTTATTTTATCACCGTTATTTTGCCATATAGGATTTGGCATGGCCCGATGTCTCTCAGTATTTAAGCTTTAGTTCATAGGTGTCAAACTCAGGTCCTGGAGGGCCAATGCCCTGCATGTTTTCCAACTCTCCCTGTTGCAACACACCTGATTCAAATGAACAGGTTCAATGTCAGGCTTCCGCAGAGCTTGCTGATGATCTGATCATTTGAATCAGGTGTGTTGCAACAGGGAGACTTGGAAAACATGCAGGGCATTGGCCCTCCAGGACCTGAGTTTGACACCTATGCTTTAGTTGCTCAAGTGAGACCTTGTGGGAATGTCAAGCTTTCTTCCACGCCTTTTGCAAACCGCACTGCTTTCTGTTGGTACTTGATATTTTCTTGTTTTCTGTATAGAGCACTGCACTCTGTAGTTACTTTGTATTTTTTAATATAAAGACTGTCTGATTTTCCACTTTTGTGCCCTTTCTGCTCCTGGGTCCCACAGTCTGCTCCTTATGTGATAATCAGTGACCCAACAATTTTTTACAAAAATCTATTTCTGTTAGTAATGAACAAGGAACGGATGGGTTTTTTACATGTTGTGCATTACACTTAATATAAATCCATGATCTGAACTGCTTATCCTCACGAGGTCCGCGGGGGTGCTGGAGCCTATCCCAGCCGTCTTCGGGAGTATGCGGTGTACACCCTGGACTGGTTGCCAGCCAAACCCAGGGCACACACAGACGAACAAACATCCACGCTCACACTCACACTGAGGGACAATTTAGAGTGTTCAGTCAGCCTGCCATGCCTGTTTTTGGAATGTGGGAGGAAACCATGGAGCACCCGGAGAAAAGCCACGCAGGCCCGGGAAGAACATGCAAACTCCACACAGGGAGGCCAGAGCTGGAATCGAACCCGGTACCTCTGTACAGTGAGGCGGATGTGCTTAATAGTTGCTTGCCATGCCACCTTGCACTTAATATTAGAGTCCAAAAAGTAGTGTACAGCTTCTATTAGAGGAAATAGTTTCTACCAGACTCATCAAGATAGAGAGTAGAAATTGTGAAACAATCGTTTTATAATCAGCAAAAAACGGAATCCATTTACAGTGTTTTGCCTCTTGGTAATTGTGCAATAATGACAGTTTGCCTTCATATTCAGGCTGTTGGATAAATGTAGAGTAGCTACAGATGACATGCAAATAAGAACAAAGGGTTGAATTTGGCTGCATGACAGGAGATTAATCACTGAAATGTGGCTGCAGCAGATGATGGGTGACATGGAAAAGTTTAATAAATATGTTTCAGATAAGGCTCATTCTCAATAAACACATTGGGCAGGTAAAAGTGTACACAGCTGGTGACATCACCTTCAATGTGTTTATTTAATTTACAGTCAACATTGGCCTTAGTATTATTATAATATTATTATTATGATTGTCCTTATCAGTCAGACTTGCTTACAGTTCAAGATAAGAGCTAAAGAAAATGAACTCAAAAGGTTTTAATCACTTGTTAGCCAGCACAATTAGAATGAGATGCTACGCATTATCTCTCTGGTTAGCTACACGTTCGCACCCGACTATCGACCAAATGTTTCGTATGGTGGTGCTGAGTGCACAGACTGGCGCGGCATTCTGACCGCCTCCATGACTCAGTGAGGTCAAATAACAGAAATGTGTGGGAAATGATGTATTTACAAAAACAATAATGCAGCTGATTGTTGGCAGTTGTGGAAAGTTATACAGTACAGGTACATAATAAAAATCAGCTTATACCCAAATACACGTTGAGTACGGTATTGGAGATGACATCCAGAAACAATGTGATGTTGACTATAGAATCGGAAATGGAACTTGTGACATACTTCAGCGCTTCAACCATTTATAAATACATTTTGTTCTTCTACTTTCTCCCTTTCATAATTTTACTGCTGTAAATTGGGAATGTCTCCATTGTGAGCCAAATAAAGGTATTCTTATCTTGTCTTAAATACGCAGATTACATTTTTTTGTCCTGTGAGTTTACCTTTATCGGCATCTAGTTTGTTTACAAATGGCAACTTTGGTGAAATGAAATGCAAAATGACCAGTTCTCCTCCCACATCCTTTTGCAAATGTGTTACTTTTCTTAAACGCTGGTGAGAAAATTTCATTTTAACCATGCTTACTTTTGAGTAATTGGACTGTTTGAAAATACCGATCTTAAAGCATTGCTTTAAGAATTAGTAAAAATGTGTTACAATGCTGAAAGTTTGTAATCCTTGAACACACCGTTTAAAATGACCCCCCTGCCATTTTCCTCACATTGGACAAATACAATGTATCTTGTATTTACCCTCCACTCTAACTAGAAAAGTTGTGGGTTCACTTTGTTTGTCAAAATATACTGATCTCAACACATAAAATCTACTTTTCTTATATTTTTGTCATTCCTCAGCCTCTTTTCTGTTTTTATGGAAGTTACAAGTCTGGCGCATCCATTGGGAGTGACCATCTACATCATAGGTGTCAAACTCAGGTCCTGGAGGGCCAATGCCAAGTCCAAGTCTCCCTGTTGCAACACACCTGATTCAAATGAACAGGTTCAATGTCAGGCTTCCTTCCGCAGAGCTTGCTGATGATATGATCATTTGAATCAGGTGTGTTGCAACAGGGAGACTTGGAAAACATGCAGGGCATTGGCCCTCCAGGACCTGAGCTTGACACCTATGATCTACATCTACCTACAACTACATGTTTATCATAAAACAACATTATTTTGCTAGTCAATTGGTCTTCTGCTTTTATATTCCACAGCTAGAGTGCTTTCATAAAAGACAAAGTGGCAAAATAAGTCAATATCAAGCTAACTATACATGATACAACAAAATATTTACAAAAATGTATGCTGTACCCAGAATATCGTCTTCAGAAAAAAATAGCGTTTGGTTATATTTTTTGGGCTGCATATCCTGTGTTATTTTAGCCTTAGACTTCTCTTTTGAACATTTCATTGCTCAGCTCTTCTCTCTCTCTCTCTCTCTCTCTCTCCCTCTCTCCTTGCATATGTATTAAGAGGGAATTTGTTGTCCCCAGACACCAATTTGCATTAAGTGCACGCCATCATCAGTTCAAGAGAGGCAACATCACACTGTCTCCCCCTTTTTTTTTTATTATTTATTAATTTCTTAACAGAGCCCTGGCTGAAGCTTGTTAGGCCCATTTAGACAGATATGCTAAACATTTCTCTTCTTAAAGCGCCTTCGTCAATGAAGAGCGACGGGGGAGGGCTAGTACCCAGTAGAAATTATTGAATTAAGGAGTTATCCAATCGTTTAGCAATCCCCGAACAGCTGTGAAGACTACTTGCATGTGTGTCGTCAGTCAAATCTACACACACACTTATATAAGGGCTGCAAATAAAATTATTTCATTTTATTTGTGTAATAATTAAAATTAATTACAAACACATGACATCTTTTTTTTTCTGTTCACAGTCATATATGTTTTCAGAGAGGAAGGTTCCATTCTCCAATATCAGTAACTTACTGTAAATTGATGTTCTTCTGCATGAGTGGACTAAAAATTTCCACCCGACTCAGAAAGTGAGTGTAAAGAGGATACTCAAATACAAACTTGAAGGGCCGTAAATCTTTTTATCAATGGATCAAAGGTCCATGTGTTAACCCCAATAGTACTGTAATATTCAAAGCAAAATTTATTTTTTATTTTTTTCAAACCAACAACAAAAGTAAAAACTGCAATAAAATGAAAGCGAGCTAACTGGCTACAAAGCATGCAGCTGCTCCCAGCCAGCAAGGATTTACGGCGCCGACAGGCCAGTGGTGTGCCGTCAGGCAGGACCTTCAAGGCCTCCTCTGCTGGCCCAAACACGATCAGAAGCACAGACCTATATTTTCAAATTAAATAAAATGATAATAATTTCTTTTTAACAGTGTTTTGTCTTCGAGGGTGTCAAAACCAAAAAGTCTGATCTTTGAGGAAGATTTTGTTTTTTGATACAGCTTCTGGTATTGGATCTCATTAGATTGCATAGTTTCACCTGACAAAAAAAAAAAGTGCCACGAGACTTGCAAAAGTACAAATATCACACCTTTCTGAGAGAAAATATTTCTAATTCCTTTTGCAAGGTCCACACATATTGTTTATAAACATAACTCGTTTTTTTTTAATGTGAGAGATCCCACACATGACAAAGTAAAGTGTGTTGACTGCTCTGACAGTGTGGGGTGTACTCGAGATGGCCAACTGAGAGGCAGCGTGGTTTCATGGGGCTTTCAGACTTCCAAAAAATGCAAAAGGAAAGTTCACAAATAGAACAATAAATATTAAACACACTAACACTAACAGAAGCGTGGCGAAATTGTCATATTTTATTTCCATCTATTGTTTCTTCATTTAATGGCACGTGTCTTGGCTGCACAGCTTCCAGTTGTTTGTGGCTTAGTTTTGTTTTGTTTTTTTGGTTTATCGTCCAATCAGATTGTGTGTATTGCCCTCAGTGGTGGCTGCTCGTCATTCAGATGAGAAGAAACTCTTTTTTCCGCCTCAGACAGATCATTCCAATGATCATGCAGCGAGCGGCCGGGCTAGTCAACTCCCCGATAGACCTCCGGAGACCCTGAGCGTCCGATGGACGGGACAGAAATCAGCATTTATCCAATGAACGTCCATTTTCACTCAGTGGAATAACCCACTACCAAGCAGTAGATGCTTAGCATCCAACTGTGTATAAGTGGCGTGGCGCTGCGGGGATGAACGAGAAGGAACCTGTGATAAGTAGCTGAATTTGAACAAAAGATGAGGGCATTTTAGATAGATATAGATACCAGATTCCCTTATTGTTGCAGTTCTGCCAACCAGCGTTGAACAACATTCTATGGTGATTGCAGTCAGACAATAAGATACGCTCAAATGTGCATTTGGTCTACTACTATTCTCTGTTGGTTGACCATCACTGACATTGATTTGCACAAAACATTTCCAGCCTTGCAGGATGTCGTTAGGATCTTCTCTTGTCTCGTCGCTGTCTTATATTCGGGCCGATGCGGTACTCTGACAGGACATGTCACAGACATGTTATTAATACACCATTGGGAATATAATACACATAACATTGCAGAACGCACAAACTATGTCTCCTTTATAAGTACAGTAATGTACTTGAGAGCTTTGACTCCACTTTTAATTATCCAACCTTAAGTCTTTTAACAACGTCATTCCAACTGCGAAATCATATGAATAGCATAATTGAGACAATAATCAGCCCTTAAATAAGACAGCTTGGTGTGATGAATTCATTAAGCCAATTAAAAGTACGAAAAAAAAAAAACTCCATCTTGTGGATATCTATTATAATGTAATATAACAAGAATTGGACAGTCTTATTAGGAGGGACTATGAAGGTGCAAATGCCACTTGAGTCAAAGCCCTTTTGCTGCCTCTATCGGACAGGCAGCTTAACTTGAAGTTATTTAGAATTAATGTAATTCACTCAGGGAGATCCAAGGTCCATTGAACCCGAGATATGTCGTCTTTTGTCTGGGGGCCTGAACAATGCTCTGTGATTTTAGCAGAAGCTAATATGATTAAAGCACACTGACAATGGAAGGTGTAATTCATTTTATCATTGGGGAATGTGGGCCGGCCAAGAGAGATGACAGGTTAGATTATTAAGGTTGCTCGGGTGCTTGTTCATTAAAATCCTGCAGAGAAGATGGACAGCCAAATGGGTTTTGCTAAAAAAAAAGGAAGAAAAACAAAATGACAAGATAGAGGACAATGACCACAATCATGTTCATTGCACTTTGTCGTAAGGGGTAGCAAAAGTATACATTAAAGAGGAAAAAAATGCCAAAACACAAGGAGAGAAACGCTTCTGGTTTGGAAATTACATTTGAAGACGCCGGTGCCGCATTCCTGTTCTTACTCACAGGAGACTGGACACTTTGCCTCCACTGAAAAGCTGTTTTTCTTAAGAGTCAAAGTGAAGCTAGACTGCGCCATCTGACAAGGCTTTCATCCACAGGGAGTGCCTGGCACACTCGCTAAGCTCCCGGCCACGGGAGGAATACCACTTCACATGTTTGCCTATCAAGTTACATGCCCATTAGGCCACCACCGCAAAAGAAGTGTGCAATATTTACAGTCTGGATGATTACGAATAAGCCTCAAATAATATCAAATTCTGTTACCCACACGAAGAAACTAGGTGGGAACACTTGGGGTGGGGGCAGGGGGTGCAGTCTAGCAGTTTTTCTTGCTAGTGGGGGCAAAACTGACTGACGGACAGAAATGCAACATAGGTGGAAATTTACATCGGAATATGCTACTTTCGCTTTGTCGTTTCAAACACGTTTTCTTTTAGAAACAAAACGGTGAGTGAGTGTCAAATGACATGCTTTGGTTCCATTCATGTGGGATGTGTTTTATTCAAATGTCAAGTAAAGCTCTTGTGATACTTGTGTATCCTGAAGAAAGCTGCTGTTGGAAACATCAACGTTAAGCTGCGGAAGACAAAGACAAAGGTTGTAGGCTATGTGGAAATGACTGAGAGAGAACTAAAAAAGATACTGTTCAACTAATTATTTTTTTTTTTCTTATGTCTTTCGAAAACAAGACATCACTGAGGCTTTGGTTTAGAATGGTGATGTTTGAACAAACCAATGAACTCTTTCAATGTCACAGGTGAGCAGAAGCCTGCTTTTTGCCCAAGTCTTTCATAATGGAATATTCATCACATGATTTGCCTCAGTCAGAACGACAGAAACAAAAGGAAATCATTCCTCACTGAAGGTGTCTTGAAAGGGGACAAATAGAAAATTCACTTTTTTAATTGTTTGGATACTAATCTCTCTGGAATGCCCCCTGACCCATCAAATGTGAAATTAAACATCCAATTAAATCTTTTGCAAGGTGTCTCTCAGCCAACTGTGACGTAACAGTGTGGTTAATTTACATAACACCCCCACCCACGCCAAATCTATCTGCCCTTTGCAGACACCCCTAGCTGTGCCCCTCGTCGCTATGGTGACAAAATCCATACTTGACATTGGCCCAGCAGTACACCGGGCAGAATGACCAGTGGCTCACTTGCATGAGATTAAAAGAAGGGCACATTTCAGCCAAAAACAAACAAAAGGGTGGGTATAGTGAGCAGAAAATAAAACGATCCTTCATCGTTAAGAGAACTGGGAGTTAGTTTGAAAGTTTCAATTCAGCCCGTGTCCTTATTTCTTTTTATTTATTTATTAATGTATTTATTTTTATTTTTTTGCAATGGCCAACATACAACAGTGAGACAAAAAGCTATTTTATATGAGTTTTTAAAAAAATCCAGGAATAGCTAGCATGCTGAAATGTATGTTCTCGGGGACAAGCTCATTAATAACAGTGACTATAGTGAATGTTGCAGAGAACAATTGCATTGTGTGGAGAAAAGATGACAAATACTTCTCCTCTCTTTTCTCTCTGAGACAGCTCTATCTATTAATTACTCGAATCACTTCATATATTATTTCTCACCACTTCAGCGCCCAGTCTGGTTTCTAATGGTGTGTGCTGATATGGTTCAGTATATGAGGTTTGACTGGAATCCTTTTGGACAATCCATATTGTTTTGTGGTTGGCGACAGCACAAATTAATTTTGCCTTATAGCGCATGTCATATTTATCGGTATCTTTATCTGTTCCTCCTTTGGCATTGGTGTGTCAGAAGTATCTGCTTTTGGAACCAGGTGCCGTGTCATTCCAGTTGTCCCATTTACACATACCGTAAATTCCGGACTATAAGCCGCTACTTTTTTCCCCAAACTTTCAACCCTGCGGCTTATACAGTGATGCGGCTTATATGTGTAATTTTTCTAACGGCCGCCAGGGGCGCTCGAGTAGAAAAGGTAAGATTAAGACCGGTCTTTATGACACTGTTTAATTCCGACACTGAGGACGGTGACTTCGATGGCTTCAGTTCACAGGAGGAAGATGAAGACGGCTCACCGTGATTTTTACAAATACCGGTATGTTCTTTTACCAGACCTGTTATACTGTGTTGCTATTCTGTTGCTAGCGTGTTGTTAGCATGTTGCTACCGTTTTACTGCCGCGTCACAGGCACCGTTTGGGAAGAAAGTTAGATTATTATTATTGTTAAGTTATATGATTAAAACTTTGAAAACTCTCTCTGTGTACCGTCTTTCTTTGTAAATATGTTGACATGTTTTAATGTGGGCACATGCGGCTTATATACAGGTGCGGCTTGTGTATATACAAAATTGGTTTTCCTCTAAAAATGTAGTGGGTGCGGCTTATAATCAGGTGCGCTCTATAGTGCGGAAATTACGGTATGTTGTTTCAGGATATAGTACAACCCTTGAAGGCAACAAATTGCGGGATTACAGTTACAGATCTTTACATCTCAATGCTGAGCGGTAATAGCAATGAAAAATGTGTTGATGGAAGTGTGTCGTACTGTCAAATATTTATTTTTGAGGGCATAAAAACACAATAATACATCAGTGTAAATCCGACTTTCAAGACCCATTTGAAAAGGAGCCCCAGAAATGTCACTTGTTCATTACTAAAAAGGATGTACCCAAAGGGTCAACATATTAGTTGGAAAGAAATCATATGTAATGCTCTAAAAACAATAGATTTTGCGATGTAACCAACAAAACTTTTGATGGGTACAATTAAAGCATGACTGTTTTGTCCAGCATCCTACAAAATTCTCCTGTCAGTTTCAGTCATCATGAGTGCATGTTGAATTGACAAGACCTGTGTAGTATCAATTTAGGAATTCAGATGTTTATTTGTTTGTTTTTGCTGTTAATATTGCCCTTTGATTTTACGCCACAATTGCATGTTTTTTTCTTGGAAAAAACTGATTGAAGAATGATGATGTTCATGATTAGCACTGACTCCGTCTAGTAATCGAACACAAGAGTCGCAGAGGGAGTATAACATGCACGCTCGTCTGAAGTTGACACTGGACTGCCATGTCCAAGAACTGACACCTCAGCAGAAAGCACAAACTGGAGACGAAGGCCTGGCCCAGCAAACGCGTCTCTGTGGTTGACTATCGTCCCTCCTCCTATCCTCAGCTCCTCACAAGTCTTCTTTCTACATCCTGAACCCTCCACCCACTCCTTCCATTCCCCCCCTTTCTACCCTTTCCCCGCCCCCACACACAATTGGCTGTGGAAGATGGCTTCAGTGAGTCATCTTGGGACTGAGATCAAAGGCAAATTAAAGCCGACGTCTATGCAAAATGTAATATGGAAAACCCCCAGCTATGTCCTCACTATTGATTTTCACTCTTTTCTTCCAGCCCCACTCCCTCGCGTTGCTCTTTCTTCCCCATTTCTCAGCTTCATTTTTAGCCAAGCGCAATGCTACTTAGTGTGAAATATGAAGGACCTAGAATCCTGTCGAGGATGGAAAGAAGAAAAGAAAGAAAGAAAGAAAGGACGAAAGAAAGAAAGAAAAAAGAAAGTAAATGAAGGAATGCTAGCCATGGCTGTTTGCATTTAGAGTCTATTTTGTGATGTAAGTAGTCCTGTAAATTGCACAGAGAACCCACTTCAGGCAAAGGTTTTTTATATGAAAGGAGTGGTTGTAATCTGTTATGGCTAGGCAGTTCTTAAATTAAATAAATTCGACAGGCAGCATTACTCACATGCACCGTAGTCATATTTTGCAAAATATCAAGTTTTCGGGCTAAGATGTAAGCGCAAGGCTAAATAGAGATTTAGATAGATTTCTTGCTCTCTGAAGTCACTCGGGCCCCGCAGGAAATTGAAATGAATTGGTGGGCCGTTCGCAATATGAAAAGAGCCAGCGATTTTTTTTTTTTTATGTGAATATTTGGAATTGTGCTGTCGTCATGATTCTTGGGCATGGTGGCTTATTCACTGACAAATCAAGTACCTTGCACACCAGCACATACCATTGGTGATATGCTCAAACTAATACAAATTTTGGTCTTGCAACATTACAATAAAAAAAAGTGGGGAAAAAAAGTCAAATAAAAATAGCATTCGTTTTCCTTTACGTTTTGTAAGTCTTCAAAATGAAATTTTAATGTCTAGCTATTGCAAACCTGAATAAATAAGACGACAATTCTTATGGCTGTTTGATCAATAATAAATGTCCTTATTTGATGTTAATCTTAAGCACGTGCAGGCTATCACAAATAATTATCAACACTTTGAGTTCAATCCATTCATCCATTTTCTCTATCACTCATCCTGCTGAGTTTTGGCAGGAAATTGGAGCCTATACCAGCTGACAACAGGCGAAAGCCGCACTGGACCCTGCAGTGACCGCCAGTGAATCGCAGGTCGTTAATCGAGACGGATCACAATTCACACCATGAGGATGAGAGATGTGAGCCCAAGCTGCCTGTAAGCCAACTGAATGCAACGCTGGCCAAACTTACTGTATATTTAAAAACTGGACCTTCTTTGATCATTTTCGTCTATTCACCAAGAAAAACGAAAATCCCAAAATGTCATGCGCAGACCTCCGTTGACCATGTCGTGGCTGATATACATGCATCTGGTATCACTCTATACATGACTTACGATCTAAGTATAGAATAAATGAAGCTGAGGTTTTCCAGTGGAATTTTTTTTATTTATTGGGGTGGGGGGGTGTTAAACCATGTCATCATGCATCGGCGTCAGAGCGCTGTAGCGTATGTGGAACTGGGAGTCGCGGCTTGGAATTGAAGCGGACTTACATGGGACAGGAGAAGAGAGTCAATCTCTTTTTCGTTAATGGATGCTACAGCTTCTTGTTGCTTTCAAGTTTAGCTTGTAGCAGACGTGTGCACATTGCAGCATGACGTCTTTAATCCACTGGTGAAAAGGACACTTTGATTCGCTCCTCTTTCATCTCAAACTGCTTCAGACAACAGAGTGTATGCAGGAAAGTGGTTAAGAGTGCACGGTTGTCTGTGTCTCATGTGTTGTTTTGTATTATTTTGTCTTTTTTTTTTGGTTAACTTTTCTTTTGATGGCGGCGCGGACACCCGCAGCGGCTCCTCTTGTTTCATGTTGAGAGGGAAGAAATTTCATCTGTGCTGTATGTTACACATACACATTTGACAATAAAGTTTATCCAATCCAAAAAATCCAATCGCGGGACTTGAGTTCAGAGAGCATGAAAAGGATTAGTTGAGAACATGTTTTGGATTGTCTTTTTGTGACACTTTCTGCCAGACCCGGAGTCCAATGAAAATGTGGATTGAAAGGCAGATGTAGTGAGTGAGATGGAGTAAATTAGCAGGTTTGAAAGTGTGTGCAATTGTGAGCTTGTGCACTCTCCCCCTTCGCTTCATTTTTGTCACTTTTACTTAAGTGGATGCATGCTTTCAAAGAGCTGTTTGTGAACCAAAGACAATAAAACAGAAAGACAATCTTTCTTTCGATCTGCGTGCCAGCTTCAGTGCCCTCAGCCATTGGCACAAGGCAACAGTGACAACCCATTCATTTTCCTGACGAGCTGTCGCTTCCAGGAAGACAGGTGACTTCCCCCAAGGTTATTTATGGCAATGTTGATCTCTCGTTCTCTGTGTCGTCCCTCTGTGGTCCAATCTCCTCCTCTGTCCCTTACCCTGCCACATGCAAGTAGCAATTTTCTTCTTCAATCGTTGTTTATTTTGCCTCTGGTTTATAAACTTCTGTTTGGTCATTAGCTGGATTTGATCAACATAGTATTGATAAATGAAAGCAATAGCAGTGAACTAATTATGTACGTTTTGATGCACACACTACGTGCATTGCTGTCATTAATATTCTAGCTATCATAAATTATAGTAGGCTCTTGGTTTACAACGACCTTGATCTACATCTTTTTTGGGGGCTCTGACACAAACCCCACAAACATATAGTGTCTAACAATAAATATGAACTCCACTGGTAAATGTGTTCCTATATTAGTGTCACAAGTTTGAATTACTTTGAGCAACAGTGTCAGGAGTGTTGTCACTGAGAATTTGACACCCTGTACTCCAAAACAACCTCCAGTGTAACAAGAAGCAATTGATCCCGTTTTTATGTTACTGTTATTAAAATATTTTTTAAACATGAAATCCAGCCACTGTTGTGGGTGGGTTGTATTAGTAATGCCATCTCGCGTCGAAACTGCCCAACATACTATGCAAGTGACTCGCTATGACGACCCCTGTACACAAAGGACAAAGATGAAAGTCAAACTACATGTTGTACTGTATCGATGACCTTATGGTATTTTCTTTCCATCCATCCATCCATCCATCCATCCATCCATCCATTTTCTGATCAGCTTATCCTCACAAGGGTCGCAGGGGACACCCTGAACATGGTTGCCAGCCAATCGCAGGGCACACAGAAAAACGACTTTCCATGCAAATTATACTGGAATTGTGACTTGCTAGTTGAGCTGCCACCTTACAACAGAGTGGTTTGTGTATCCCACTTATCCCAAACGATAAGATGTCAAATTATTTTACCCCCTGAGCACATACAGTATGTCTATAGACAGGTCGGATGGGAACCAGTCCTGCACTTGGCTGGGCACAGCCTGAAGAGGCATCTTGGCTGCCTCTTCCCATGGGCTTTCCACCTGTGAAAGGGACCACGGGTGTTGGGTGCAACGTGAGCTTAGTGACGACTGAAGGTAGGAATCTTTGTGGTCTCATCCTTACAGAAGATGGGGTCTCTGTAACAGGTGTATCGGGACTTATACCCCACCTAGTTTGGCGCCTGTATGTTTCGGTTCATCCTGGTAGACAAGAGGGTAGCCTCTCTCAGCCTTTGGGTCAAAGGGGACCTTTCCCTACAGTTGTTTGTGTCTTTCTGTAGTTCTTGGAGGGTGTTACAAGGGACTTCCTTGTGCTGCAGGGGGACTTCAATGTTCACGTGGGCAATGACTGGGGTCATGATTTGGAGGAATACATATGTGCACTTTGCACCAGGACACCCTACAATGACTGACTTTTGAATTTTGTATTGGACAACGAGATGAAGAGAGGAGAGAGACATCACTTTATCGCCACCAGGTTGTGTGAAGGCTCTGATACTTTTAAAAGATGCTGGTACACCTTGGCAGACCCAACATATTGTGAGAGTCTACTGGGAATGTCTGGCAGAGCCCTCTGTAAGAAGGAATTTTAATTTCCACCTCCGGCAGAACTTCATCGAAGTCCGGGGCGGGAGACATTGTATCCGTGTGGGCCATGTTCTGTGCTTACCTTGTTGTGGAAGAATAGCCTTGCCTGTATTGACCTTTAAAACCAAAACAGGTACTTGGACGTTCTTTGATGGGTTTGTTTAACGTTTATTGGGTTTTACCCCCAGACAATGGAGAGGCCAGACAAATTTAACTCCCACCCCCACCTTGTTGTGCATGCATTAAAGTCACGACAAAAGGTGGAGGAGTGGGGTGACATTGAGTCCAAGTGGACTCGAATCCGCGCATCCCTTGTTGAGGCAGGAGTCCTATCGAGCCTTTTAGGCTTGTGGGATTCTGGAGGCAGTTGTCATGGTTGAAATGCTTCTGCACCATTGCATAGACATTGTGTCCAGTGCCCCTACATTGGCAAGTGATCCCGTTTTTAATGGCTTTTTAATGGAATGTGTTAAGTTTTTGTCGAGGTTGCATTTGGTTTTGTGCCCTTTTTTGTCATCCTCTTCTCGTCATCCGCGTTTCCCTTGTGTTTAACCAATCAGCTCTCTCACCACTTTGTGTCTTGTCCAGGTGTTTCTCATTGTCTCGTCACTTTGCTTGTATTTAGTTCCCTGGGTTCTGTCAGTCTTGGTTGGATCATTGTGAGTGTGTGTGTTCTCCTGTCACGTTTTATTTGCTACTTTGGTTTCTTGTAATTTTCAGGACTTTGTTCAAGTACGTCACTTAGTTTTTTTCCAGCATACTCCTGTTTGTATTTTTGTTAAATACATTTTGTTCAGCCCACCCTGCTCATCCCTGCCTCCCTGCTTTTTTTGGGTCTTCCAACTACCATCGTGCAAAACCTGACAGGAATGAACATGCCAGACGGCATGTTGAGAGAAAACCAAGCATCCCTAATCACCTGGCCAATACCATGCGCACAGGAGTTGGCTTGAGGAAAAAGATGAACGTGTCCATGAACAGAGAAATCCTGGATTGAACCTGCACCGCATAACACTCTTGACCGTAGATTAGGGTGTTGTTTCTTTTTTCAGCTGGACAACAGGCCTAAGCATACAGCCAAGCTATCAAAAGAGGGGCCTCAGGACAACTTTCGTGGCTCAACAAAAGCCCAGACTTAAATCCGATTTAAACATTTCTGGAGAAATCTAAAACTGGCTGTGCACCGCATCTCCATTCAAACTGATGAAGCTTGAGCGTTACTGCAAAGAGGAATGAGCCAAACTGCCCAAAAGACAGGTGTGCCAAGCTTGTGGCATCACATTAAAATAAGACTTAGGGTTGTAATTTCTGCATAAACAAAGTATCGAGCGAAGGCTGTGAATACTTGCACCATTTAAATACCTTGGATTTTTTTTCCAATTGCAGATTTAAAAACTACCACAATAATAAATAAATAAATCATCAGAAATGCTGACACTTTTTCATTCACTTTTCAATGGGGTCCTACAAAAATCTCAGCTAAATATCAGCAGACACAGGAGAAGTGATGGCATCGTTCTCACATGAGCACAAGCTTCGGATCAGCTCACGAACAACTTTGTCGTATTTCTGTAGTTCTAGATTTCCGACTATGGGATGCTTGATCAGCACATACCCAGAAAGCTGAACTCATAGTGACAATATCGAGCCAACACACAGTTTAAGCAAACACCCCCCCAATGCACTTACTTTGTCCGACATTTTACCTTATGCAGACACACTCACTCACACTCACGTACACATGTACGATTAATGTGATTTAACCTGTTTGGATGCGCTTTGACGGGTACTCAACATGATTAACAGTCAATATGCTACTGCATATAGCCAAGCTAAAGACGTCTTTTTTCTCAGAGCGGCTTCTATTTGCCTGCTCCTTAAGCCGCTCTTTGCATCTCCCTCTTCTAAGCACTTCTAAGGCATCTCAGAAGGAGAACTTTATACGCGCATCCTGCAAGATGCTTAGCTCAGACGTGGAGGCATATCAAATGTCAGTGAAATGGAGGCTCTGTGGTAAGAAGGTGTTTTTAAGGTCCTTCCGAGGAGACGAAATGCTTGAAAGTTTAGCCATCAGTTCGTATTTTGGGGCTCCCCACCCAATGAAAGAAACACCTTCCATCCCTTTAGGCTGATCATTATGGGCTCGGAATCAGCCCTCTGCAGATATGGAAGATGTTTGTGGGTACCCAAACGAGAGACGACAGATGGATTGCAGTGAAAGGTAGCAGGGTAAAGAAGGAGAAGTCTGCTGGACCTTTGAGAAGAGCCGTCAAGATTTATTCATGCAAGACCTTCCACATTTGTCGACTCCAATGGTCAATCCTCGATCCCCCTTCTGCCATCCAATCCCTTACTTGACTCCTTTCAACGAAACTCCTTTCCATGCCTGACCATTTTGCTCTTGGTGAAGCAGGCGCAGGGACTGCAGCAATGCAAGCATCTGCTCGGTGCTTTTGCGTTCAAAAGATTCAATTAAAAAATAATTACCAAAAGATTAGTGGTAGTCTGGTACGACTGCACTGTTTGAATAGATGTTTCCTTTTCATCTGCTGTAATAATAGAATGCTTTTTTTAATTAAAGGGGGGAGAGGACGCAGATCAAGAAAAAGTGGAGTAAGAAGAAAAAGGCGGGCCTGCCTCAGTACACCCTGTCTTGAAGACGTTTGTTTGATGTGAAGCAAAATTAAATATTTTTTTTGATCTAACAAATTAATTTTCACCCCCGTTCCCCAGCACTTCCCATCCTCTCGCTTCCTTTTTTTTTTCTGGAGGAGATAAAGACAGTTTAATTTAGATACTAACAGGGAGGAGGTGCACACTGACACACGCACAAGCACGTATGCACATTTCTCTGGTCAAACTTGATGAAGGTCCATCCAGACAAACGAAATGTACTAACCATTTCTGAGACAGTGGTAACAAATGCTTACAGGCCGTTTATTAGCAGGAGCTTCAGGCTAGTTTACGCTGCCCTATGGTCAATAAATATGTAGTTCTGATTTTCATTATTGATGATACATTACGAGACAAAAATATACAAAATGCAAAATGTCAGAGTGGGATGAATGAATCAAATAAAACCCCTTCTTTTTGATTAATTGTTTAAGAAGAAAAAAAAGGACGCATCCTTCCTTCAATAATCTGAACCGCTCATCGTCATCACTGTCACGGGCGTGCTGGAGCCTATGCCAGCCATATTTGGTCAGTAGGCACTAGGCAGGGTACACCGCAAACTGGTTACCAGCCAATCACAGGGCACACATAGAACACCAATCATTCACACTCACAATCACGTGCTGGAACCTATCCTGGCTGCCTTCGGGCAGTAGGCGGGACACACCCTGAACTGGTTGCAAACCAATCGCAGGGCATATGTAGACAAATCCATCCATCCATTTTCCGATCCGCTTATCCTCACATGGGTCGCGGGGGGTGCTGGAGCATGTCCGAGCCAGGCAGTCAGCGGGGTACACCCGTTGACCGGTCGCCAGCCAGTCGCAGGGCTGTTTTCGGAATGTGGGGGGAAACCAGAGTACCCGGAGAAAACCCACGCAGGCCTGGGGAGAACATGCAAACTCCACACAGGGAGGCTGGAATTGAACCCCTTACCTCTGCACTGTGAGGTCGACGAGCTAACCACTGGGGCTGCCCATATATAAGCAAATTAAACATAATTAAATAACCTTTAACCTGGACAACCAGTCACAACATTACCAATCAAAGAAAAAAAGTACGAACTTATGTTGTCATAATGATTATACTGTACAAAGCACAAAGTAAGAAGAGAATGCAGAGTGATGGTGCCTATAACCAGGTTTAAAATAATTAAACAATCTCATTTTAAAGATACAGAGCCAGGAATTAAAAAAAAAAAAATTAGCATGTAGAATTATCTCATTACAAGTGGCCAATGACTTTCGAGGTTTCCTTCTTGTTTCTTAAGGGGAAAAGGGGATTGTAAAAGAGATGTATTTGAACTTTGTTGTGTGCAATTGAATGAATGTGGAATGAGGAATGAAATAAATCCATTTAAAAAGAATTTGAAATCAGCGAACGTGCTATGGATTATTTAAAGAAAGCCATATGATGATGTCACAACAAAGCTACAGTGTTATTGTTGTTCAGAGCATAGTTTATGGAATACTAGTCCTAGTTCATATAGTCTGTCTGCACCATTTTTGTTCAAATCTCATTGTTTAAAGGTTAATATTGTAACCACCACCATACCAAAGTCAGTTTGGTAACCGTTCGCCTATCTATGGTGGCTCGCATTATGTCTTAGAATTAACGTTGTTTTGACAAAGTTAAGTGGTTTGGTCAAATACACAATGTGTCATTTTCTTTATTTTCTTGTAGTTTCACAGTTGACCTCAACTGGAAGGAGAAACAAACTTGAAGCTTGAAGAAATCTTCACTACCTGCACACCCTCAGGGGGGCAGAACAGACATGGTTAGAAAAAAAAAAACGCACTCATAAATCATATTTGCTCACAATACAAGCATTACATTAATGTCGCATAGTTTGGAAAACTCATAAATTGGGATACTCGTACGTCAAGGCATCACTGTGATAACAGACAACTCATGACATTAGGCAGGTTGATTCAATTTGGACAGTTCTGAAGAGTTCATCTGATGATTTGGTTGCTGGCATCTGACGGAGGAGAAACAAATAACCCTGAAGAATTTTGAAAGAGGATGGAAAGTGGATATTGAGGGTTTTGCAAATGAAAAGGTTGACTTAAGTTGGATGAAATTCGAAATGGGGAAGCCGGTGGAGTGATATGATCTTTCTTTGAGATTGGTTAAGTATGCATGTGGTGAATGCGGTTGGATGAGGTAGCTGCAGCTGTTCAATCTGGATGCGATGAATGTTTTAGCAGCAGTAAAAGGTGTGATTGTGAGGGGGCAGAAATTTGTTTCGTTCGAGGGCTGGTGTGATAAACTCTTTCACTCTTAGAAATGAGTCAAAGGGAGGAGGTATGATCAAGTGCTCGACGATTAGTGAGAAACTAGACTGTAGGTTCACCAGGGGAGCCATTCAGGTCTGTTAACACATGAGATGGTTTCTTGTGGAGGTTAAACAAGAGGCCACTGGTAGTGCGGTGGTACGGATAACGACCGACTGGCAACCGGTCTCGAATGTCCTTTTTCCGTATATCAGCCCTTCATCCGACTGATAAGGATAGGCGGTATAAGACACCAAATGGATGGTGTTGGCGGAAGGTAACACGGGGGCATTATAATTAGCTCAGCCCTCCCACTGTTTTGGCTTACATCCCTAATATGGTGTTTTTCTTCATCCTACTCTCATGTGCAGGCAGGGAAAGGGTCTCGAAGCAGGTAGAATCATATCGAGAAGTGTCTTTGGCTCTATATCCCTGTGGTTTAATTCCTGCTATGCTCCACAGCACATGGCCATTGTGACCTCGAGAAGTGTATTCCCCTCCTCCCTCTCCCTCCCTCTCTCTCTCTTTGTAACACATACACACACATGCTGCGTTTAGCCTGTCAGCCATGGCAGCACCTGTCAACTGCTGACCACTTCATCGGACAACCCCAGAGAGAGTGAGAGCGCTCCGGCAAAACGGCAGGGGGAGCCAACATCTGACCTTATTGTACAAAAGGAAGTCCTTTTTCACAACTTCACTGCAGAGTTAATGTCCACGTGTTATCAAACATCGAGAGTGTTTTGCATGTCCGTGTCAAATTTGCATGTATTGAATCTTATCAAACTTGAGTATTTTTCATTTATATTATATCCAATGGGATGGGTACATAGCTTGTGTGATGAAATATTTGAAGGTTTAATGCCTTGCACAAAGGCCCCTCAGTACTGTTAAGACTTTGTTGCAGTTCCAAAATTAAAAACTATAAAGGTTCCTGTTATTAACCCTTTTATGAACCCTATAACCTTATAACATGATGAGCTTTCCACTGTAGTAACCGCTGTCCCTGAAGGGTTAATAAAGGAAGCAAAAAATTGGTTGTGGAAGATTGTGAACAACTAAGGCCTCTGTGAACCCTCACAAGTGACTTTACCTCAACTCAGTTCGATACGGTAGGTCACATTTAAAGTTAGATGCATATCTGCACAAGGATGGGCCACGCATTGTGAGTTTATGCACAGTAATAAAATAACAATAATAATAATATTAATATTGGCCCTGGTACAGCACTGGATCCTGGCCATCCCAAACTAAAAAAGAATACTTTTCCGAAGGAGAAGCAGGAGCCTTAACCCTTATAACAAAATCCACAAAAAAATATTTTTGCAATATTATTTTGTTTTAGATATTTGTTGTATCACATTTATAAGCATTATGTAGATTCCATCAAAAACTGAAAATTTGGGGAAAATCATAGTTTAAACCTGCAGTATCAAATTTGACACAGATGATTTAATGTACTATACAGAATGAGTTACATGCATGTATCAAATATGATACGAATGGCATTATCGGGTTTCAACAAACTACCCTATGTGACACAACGGAAAGTAAAAGGACACAGAAAGGGAAATATCGAACAATGAAGGTGACTATTAGTTGAGTTGAGTACATGTATGTGCATATGGTTAGCAAAAAAGTCAACGCAGTTGGAAAAATGTCTGTATACAGGTATATCCGAAACCAAAATTGGTTGTATCCTAGGCTAACGTCAAAATTCAGCTTTCCTTTCTCCCTGGCTTTATTGTACAGGTTTTTAAGTAGTGTTAGGAGCACAGGGAGAGATGGAAAATATTAATTAAGCAGGGATTGTGCGTTGACTCTGCCTTGCACATAAGACAGAAGGTTAAGCAAATGCCAGGGCAGCAGTGTCACTTCAAACAATGACTATTAGCTTTAGAATCAGCCTTGTGTCTGCTGAGAAAACACAGTTCTTTCAGACTCCTGATTACCATCCAGTGGTGTGTGTGTGTGTGTGTGTGGCAGGGTTGGTGGCAGGAGTGGTTCGTATATAGCTGAGTGGGTAGGGGGTCATTCCATTTCAATCTGTGGTTAAATTAGCCGAAGGCAGCACGGGTTGAAACACACAATTATTGGTCCAAGTGAAGCTGATAGGGACAGGTGAAGCAGTGACATCATTTAAGAAAAAAAAAAAAAAAGACAGTGATAGATAATGATGTTATTAAAAGAGGCGGAGTTGGGCTGCAATAGACATGGTGTGTTGGGGGTTGGTGGGCAATTGGTGGTACATTGGTTTTGAACTTCATATTGACAGCAGTACACTGAAAATAAAAGAACATTTGTTTCATGCTTGGTTCACATATTTGGTCAATACCGTATTTGTCACGTTACACACGAAGCGGGAAAGGAAACGCTTCGTACGTAACAGAAAAAGCGAGAATAAGTGGATCCCCGAAAATAGCAGACACTGACAAAGACTCCGTTTCAAAATAATATTTATATAAACATAAAAACTCTGTATAATAGAAAACAGAAAACGCTGGTAAATAACGAGAACCAGGAAATAATGTAAACGCGACAACGAAAAGCGCTTGCAAAAAACGGCAAGGAAAATGAGTAGACTAAATACAAGATAAAGCACGCACTTAGAATATTCCCAATGAGACAACGAAAATAGAACAATCAGCAATCGTACTCGAGTAACGTTAAATGCATGGGCAACAGCAGTGGCACGGCATGCAATACTCCGGCAATGAGTCGACAGCCGGAGCGCCTAGATATAGCAGGTGCAATCACAGACAAATAGGCAGCAGGTGTGCAGGCATCAGAGTGAACGCCTGCCACCTGCTGCCAAATACGGAAAATGACAGTATTTCCTGCACTATAAGGTGCTTCAGAGTATAAGGCGCACCTGCAATCAACGGCCATTTTAAAACTGTTTTCATGTATAGGGCGCACTGCATTACAAGGTGCATAGAATAAAAGCTACAATAGTGGATGCGGTTGCGTTATGCATCCGCTCGATGGAGCTACGCTAAAGGGAATACAATACAATACAGATTTATTTATACGGAGCTTTCACAACCGCTGCAGCGGGAGCAAAGAACGTTACAGAACATTTAAACGTGCAAGAAATCAGAATATTGATCCGTATCGAAAGCGCATCGGATTATAAGGCCACTGTCGGCTTTTGAGGAAATTGAATGCTTTTAGGTGCGCCTTATAGTGCGGAAAATACGGATTTTGAACATTTACAAAAACATTTCATTTTCATAACTTTGAATCAGGATCAATGTATTCAATTCCAAATGGATTTTTTTATTTTAAATTCAATGATATTCTAAGAGTGTGCTTCCAGTTACCGGCAACTCTGGATTTTTCATCGTGCCTGACTTCATGTTTTGTCACATTTACACACACATTTCCACGCATGAATCAGGGCTGGGCAATATATCTCTATCATATCCAAATCCATAGATGAATATTCAAGACATTAATATAAACATGAGCGCGATATCATCGACCTTGCCACGCTTAAACTCTTAGTCCAATGAATCCTCCCACCCCCACCACACAGACTCGCACACCCCATTGTGCAATACGGGTTACAGTGCAATACTTTGATGTGCAATACTGTTTTCACAGAGCAATTTTGTTCTCACTGTGCAATACTGTCTCTACTGTGTCCTTACAGTGCAATACTTGATGTGCAATACTGTTTTTCTCAGTGCAACTTAGCTTTTACTGTGTAATACTGTCCATACTGTGTCCTTACTGTGCAATCCTGTTCGATGTGCAAAACTACTTTGCTGCTGGAACCACAACCTCAAGACCTCAAGTGCTAAGCTACTCTCATCCTATGTTTTTCCTTTGTTCTGACTGTCTCTATAAGAAGCCGCTCTAGCACAACTCTAATTGCCCCACGGGGATAAATAAAGTTTTCTGAATCTGAATCTTGTGTTGCACGTCAACCACAGTTCAACCAACCACATTCCCCTTTCAAGTTTGGGATTGATCTTCAGTTAAAATGACGGTGGGCCTTTCATTTTATCCACGGTTTTCTCATGATTATCGCCCACATCCTATTTCTGTTTAATGTGCGACACCACCTTTTTGTGAATGGATAAAAAGTCATACATTGCAACATGTTGTATGGGGAGCCTCAAAATACGGTGTAGGCTGGCATAGTTCATGTCTACACAACATTCATTACGTGCGTGGGTGAATGGTTAACTTTTTTTAGCAAGCCACACAACAAATCAATCCACATTTTGAACCACGTATCCTTGCTGTGGTCATGCATGGACGCATTGCTACAGAACACACTTCGATGCAGTTAACACAACAAACATTTCTGTTGGAGTATAAAATGGTTCAGAAGAACAGTTTCAGTACAATGTGACTGTAATTATTGGAATTTATTGCTGACTTAGTTAATAATTGTGGCTGTCAATATGTTCTTAAAAAAAACTTTCCACAGTGTTTTGTATTGATATTTAGTTTTTACTTTTTTTTAATTAAATATAATTTTATTATTAGCGCTTATAAATCAAATGTATTATTATTATTATTATTATTAAGTTATTAAATTTTTGGCCATATCGCACAGCCCTAATGGGTCTCATTTTCAGCTTTACTGTGAACAAAAATTGTTCAAAAAAACAAATGCAAACTCAAATATGAGTAATTTTTAAAACATTGATGTGATAGTTCCTGCCTTTACCGTCAAATCCGCAACAATTCTGACATGGAGGCTGTGCCGGTTTATTTTGACTCGCTGGGACACATTATTCCCATAATTCTCAACCCGAAGATATATTCAGTATTAAAAATACACTTATGTGCCTTCATGCATTTTGCAGCTCAGCATACATGGACAGCATTTTGACAACACTGTCATGATGAAACAAAACATCAAACGAAAAACTGACATTTTTACAAGCTTGTTCTCTTCACGAGTAAACAGGGGCCGAACAGACGCATCATAAAGGTAAAAAAGAAGGGAAAAAAAAACGGTACTGCCTGAGGGTACTGTCCCAGTGACAAGTCATTGTTACCATAAAGGTACAAAACTGAAATTGCTGAACTGAAGCTGAATGAAAACATTCAGATAGCTACGTTACAGAAGCACTTATTAGCAGTAGAAATTGGCAGTAACAACAAAAATCATGGACAATTTCAAAGCACAGAGCCCTTTAAATGCTGAAGTGGGAATAAAAGCATATTGCAGTGAAAACCAGGATGACGTGAGAAGCAAGCGCAAGATCATTTTTGATGATGGTGCAAGGCATATGCGGGCATTGCATCTAAAAATGGCCCTTCACGAGGGGGAACACGTCTTTTTCACTGTTAGGAACAATACTTCCTGGTTTAATGGAGATTGATGGAAAATGTTCGGAACTGATAACCATTAACATCCCATTAATTTGTAATCTGAAGAAATACGTTATTTTTATCCTCACAAGGGTCGCATTTTTATCCAATTAACCAACAAATGAAGTAGACTATACCAACAATTACCTCTCTCACTTTTGATGCAGTATAGCTTCACACCACTTTAAAGTACAATCACAATAAGACTCTTACATTGTATCGCATTAGATATAGTTGAATCTCATGTATTCATCGAGATATCTAAATATCAGTTAATTAAATACGATGTGAAAATGAGGAACCGGGGATGGGGGGGGGGGGGGTGATTCTCATTCAATCAGAACGTTTTCTCTTCGGTGAAATGGCAGCTAGAAAACTGGAAGACAAGAACCGTTACAGGCTACTGAAGCGATCTGATATGGGAAAGTCATTATGAAAAAGTCAATGAGATTCTTCCACTGCTCTCCATCACCTACAACCTAACACGCTGTCGACACAAATGCGTAAACAAAAAGCGTACAGAACAGCCGTAGCTGTATCAAATAGTTAAAATAAATCACCGCTTCAACGTGACCAAAAAAAGAGGGTGGAAATAAACAAACCAGCAAAGCGTAGAGAGCCTAATGTTCGGGGGCCTCTTTGGTATTGAGAGAAATTACAGGAGCGTTTGATTTGCGCCGAGGTGCCATCCTGAACATATGGCATTTTAATTCTTGCCGGTCTCATCTGGATAACTCGGGGGGGCCCCGCGAATCTCACACCACCATCAGGGAAATATGGGCACAAGTGAAATGCTTAACTGCGAAGGGCTCCAATTTCCCCACCTTAATGGGCATTCTCTTCCCATAATTCCCCCACCTACTCCCATTTTTTTTTTCCTTTCCTTAAATCCAAGCCTTTGTTTATTTTCCATTTTCAGCCTTTTCTTGTTATTCTCTTCACTCCACCTGTCCTCGACATTTCCCTTATTTGCATTGATTTACCTACTTAGACGACGAGTGGACTGCAAGAGAAAATAGGCCTCCATCAAAACACTTTTTCACACAAGCAAGCACGCACACACACACACACACACACGAAACTTCACCCCCCATATGCACACCTGACACATTGTAGAATATGAGCACTGTGCAGAACAGGTTTGTGGTTGTTCTTTTTTTTAATCGTCTGATGCCTTTTGTGTGGGCTGACAGCTTGAGACGAGTGACTAATAAGTCCAGGGCTGGCGTTGTCCTGCTGGGCTGAGCGATCATTTTACACACACACACACACACACGCGCAGACGCGCATGTGTATCCGCCGGTGTGGTTTGGGACAAGCACATGTACACACACAGATACAGAAAAAAATTCACAGCAAAAAAATAAAATAAATAAAACATCCAAAACGTGGCTGCACAGCCACAAGGCTCTCTCTCTCTCACACACACACACACACACACACACACACGCACACACACAAACAGACTGGTTCCTAATCATCTGGTGTCGAGCACTCCACTGGCGATCACCACTTCACCGCACTGCCATCATGGGCCAATTAAGCGGCCATATATCTGTCTAACGGTCTCCTCTGGCTGAATGGACAGTCCTAGAGTAGCAGTAGTAAGCTGCTACATGAACCCCCCCCCCCCCACACACACAGGTAGCAGTCAATTTGTAGCTTAAAGCCTTGTTGCCACAACACTTCAGCATTATTAGGACTAGTCACACTATTGAGGATTTGTGTGTGTGTGTGTGTGTGTGTGTGTGTGTGTGTGTGTGTGTGTGTGTGTGTGTGCGAGAGAGACAGCTTAGAAAGGAATATTTATCCCTGTTGTGGTTATTGTTTGTGGCCAAGAACAGTTAACAGGAAGGAGCGCTTTTTTTACACGGTGTGTTGGTGTAATGAGCATCAGGACATCATATTAGCTGATGATTGATTAATTTTTTCTCAAAAGTCCACATTTCCATTTGTATTGATGACTGACTGTTAAAATACAGTGTGTCGTTGTTTTTTCTTTAAGTTGGTTTGTGTGTGGATGGTGCTTTCCATTGTGCGCCTTCTTGCCCTTGTGTCATAAAACAAACCAAGGTCCTTCTGGGAATGACCTAGTTGTTAAATTGGGCAGCCATGCCTTCACCCCACAGATGGGACAAAACCATAGCGACCAAAGCATGCCCAGGGAAAATGATCTATTAAAAAGCCAGGTCATCGGAGTGCTCGCACACGGACAAGAGCAATTAGGGTGGAAGGCGGCCTCCAAGTACCCATTTCACAGATCCGGAATCTCCCAGGCCAACTTGACTTCCGCCTGTGGAGTTCTGCTTGCAATTCCTTTAAAACTTGTTTTGTGCGCCTTCACCGCGAGCCAGACACCAGACAATCTGTTAATTCTCCCGCCATACGCCACATTTAAAGGGAATGAGAGGAGCCGCTTCGATTGGCGGTGAATCAAGTCAGCTCTGTTCATGCCCACAAGGGCTCAGAACACCATGTGAATAGAGTTCCTATTGAGAAGTCCGTGAAAGTTCTGCTGTTAATCCGAGTTTGTAAGAGATTGGAAATATGAATGTTGGATTGAAATATTAGGGGTGTTCACACGGCACACATTTGCTCCGGCGCTGCACGTCCTTCTCCTTCTCGGTCTCCGTGTCTTCTGCTCGAGAGTGACCGCCTCCGAAAACGTAAATCAACGATGAGTTCAATGACACTCAGAAAAGCAAATACCGTAATTTCCGCACTATAGAGCGCACCTGATTATAAGCCGCACCCACTACATTTTGAGAAAACCCATTTTGTACATACACAAGCCGCACCTGTATATAAGCCGCACGTGCCCACATTAAAACATGTCAACATATTTACAAAGAAAGACGGTACACAGAGAAAACACAAAGTTTTAATAATATAACTTCACAATAATAATAATATAACTTTCTTCCCAAACGGTGCCTGTGACGCGGCAGTAAAACGGTAGCAACATGCTAACAACACGCTAGCAACAGAATAGCAATGCGACATATGCCTTTCTTTTGCATTTCCATGATGAGGTATGTTCACGCTAATTTAATTGATGCACAAGACAAGAAGTTGCAGTCTCGAGATATATTCCACCGCTCTTAATCTTACCTTTTCTACTACGTTAGAAAATTACATAAATTGGCGCATCACTGAATAAGCCGCAGGGTTGAAAGTTTGGGAAAAAGTAGCGGCTTATAGTCCGAATTTACGCCAAACAGAAAAATCAAGAGAAGAAATCACAAAATAAATTCGAGACGGGGGGTTGTGAACACCAACAAAGGAACAAACTACACAAACAACTCCGAGACAGTCCAGTCTCCTACAAAAGGAAAGATGACGTTTGGGAACTATCCCCCCCCCGGTCTAGTTGAGATGGTATAACCCATAGGTGTCAAGCTCAGGTCCTGGAGGGCCAATGCCCTGCATGTTTTCCAAGTCTCCCTGTTGCAACACACCTGATTCAAATGATCAGATTATCAGCAAGCTCTGCGGAAGCCTGACATTGAACCTGTTCATTTGAATCAGGTGTGTTTGACACCTATGATTAACCCAAGAGGTGCTTTGCTACTGTTACCAGCCATGTCTTGTGTCGTTATTAAACAAACACCTGACGGAAGTCCGACAGAGCGCAAAAGCAACGCATTCTCGCCGTACGTAATCAACTCTTCTCATGCGCAGCGAGGCTTACCCCCCCCCCACTCGCAAACGAGCATTTGCTGCGGAGCAAATTGTAGCGTTCACACGTGCAAATTTGCATCGGTGCTGCCCCGCAAACGAGCATTTGCTCTGTAGCAAATATTTAAAAAACCTCCCTGAGGTGGATCAAATTTGATCCGGTGTAAGGTGTTTTCGGGCGCTACGCCGGAGCAAATTTGCACGTGTGAACGCTCTACGGGCTCAGCGTCGGTGTAGCACCGAAACAAATCTTGCCGTGTGAACACCCCTATTGACCGATTGGACTGCGTCCCGCAATTTTTTATTGCTATGGGTGAATGGATATTGCTGTGGGGGTGGAGTGGGGTTGTTGTAATTTGTGCAATCTTGTGAACTAATGTCAAGGTAATAAGTGTGTCTCTTAGTCAAGAGCTAATATTAGGAATATAACAACAAAAGTAGTCATGAAAATAATAGTATTAAAAAAACCCAAAAATGCTCAATCTGTCTGCTCACGTTTTTCTCTTCACCTCTTACACGCTCACTGACTGGTACAAGCTAGGGACGTGCCTTTAGCGTCCTCTTACACGCCCACCCTTCACTCATTGGCGACTGGTACCTGCAAGGGGCGTGCCTTTAGCGTCCTCTTACACGCCCACCCTTCACTCATTGGCGGACTACCGCATGCCTGTCGTCACTCACGCCCGCCTTTTCTCTATATAAACAGTGTGTCGGCCAGAAGCGCGCTCAGTCAGGCTTTGGAACTCGGCTCATACACTAGACGCTCCGCATTATAAGGCGTCCTGTCCATTTTGGAGAAAATTTAAGACTTTTAATGGCGTCTTATGGTCGTGAAAATACGGTAACCTGAAATGAAGTCAACTTTTTGTTAACAAATTGCAGGGGCGTGGCATCCCAATCACACGGAAGCAAGGCATAGCATGTCTACCAAATTCACGTTAAACGAGACTTGCCCCTGCAAGATAATGATAATTCCCCTGTTTTCACTCCAAGCCCAGTCTACTTTTTATTACCAAATTGCTTTGGTGGCACGGCAGCTCCGTGTGGCGAAACACCCAGTGAGGCGCATCATGGCCCAAACACGCTGGACAAGACTTGCCATGGCACCAGAATGAAGTTGCGCCCCACTGGGCAACACGGGAGCCTGCCTACCAAAACAGTGTTTTGTTTTTTTTATTCAATTCATCTTTGTTAACAATGAGCGCTGATTCAAGGACCATCATGACCAGATGGACCATTGTCATTATGATTCTGGAATTTGTTTCAATTGATTCTGTAGTTATTCAAGCGATGAGAAAATTCCTGTTTCCACATATTTTTCCAGATTCTCAACAAAGGGGTTGGTACCTCTCTGCCCTGTGTATGCAACGTTAGTGTATTTCGAGTGGAATCCTGCTGCTTATGTCCTACGATGTATGATTTTTGTCAGTTGGCCGCTGAACTGTATAACATTAAAACAAAACAAAACAAGTGATGATCAAAGCTCTTTTGGTTTAGTGTGATGTTTTCGAGACACCAACCAAATAATCGAATCATTGACCAGACCACAGCAACTGAAATCTGCTTCGCATGTCAGCGGAATCATTGCTGCATTTTTAAACTCGACTTATAACTATGTGCATTCTTTATGGCCGTACCCAATGAAGCCCCCTTATCTCAATCTACGGGGCCAGAAGAGGGGTGGAGGACAGAGATTGATGAAGAGCCCTTTTGATACACTGCTGCAGGCAAAGGAAGAGGAAATTGATTGAACCTTGATGAGAATTATATCAAGGGGCGCGTTCATTTGCAGCAATAGACCTTCTTCACGCGTTGGGGAGCAGAGAGACCTGTACATATGTATGATCTGTGCTCGACTGTGATTCACACTTCAAGGGGAGCACGAGGGAATCTTCTTCTGACATTTCCTCTGATAATACCAGTTTAGACCACATAGCTGTGAATTAGTAATAGGTACAGCGGTTAACCCCTTGAGCACCGCACGATTTTGGGGGGAGAATTTCCATCTGAAAGACCCCACCTAAATTCAAGCAGTAATTGACAACTGTAATGCCAAGATGAACCACATTATGGCCTGCGGACAAATCAAAGAGGGGAGAAATTTCTCTCTCTCTCTGTGTCTCTCCACAAATTCCAAAAATTCCACAATGCCATTGTCTTACACAATCAAATATGAATGCATTCTTATTCTATTTATTGCCTACACATGAGCACACACACACACACACACACACACACACACACACACACACAGAAAGGAACTATATGTTTTTCTAAATATAACAGGTGTATTCCATAAACATTGATTGCAGATTAAGATATATAGGATGTAATATTAATAATAATAATAATAATAATAATAATAATGATAATAAGGCGGCCCAGTAGTCCAGTGGTTAGCACGTCAAATTCACAGTGCAGAGGTACCGGGTTCAATTCCAGTTGCAGCTTCCTTGTGTGGAGTTTGCATGTTCTCCCCGGGCCTGCGTGGGTTTTCTCCGGGTACTCCGGTTTCCTCCCACATTCCATGGCAGGATGATTGAACACTCTAAATTGTCCCTAGGTATGATGGTGAGCATGGATGGGTTTCTCGTCTTTGTGTGCCCTGTGATTGGCTGGCAACCGATTCAGGGTGTCCCCTGCCGACTACCCGAAGACAGCTGGGATAGGCTCCAGCAGCCCCCACAAACAACCCTCGTGAAGATAAAGTGGTTCGGAAAATGAATGACTAAATAAATGTATTATAATAATAATAATAATGGGCGGTAGTGTGGTCGACTGGGTAGCACGTCCAGCTCGCAGTGCAGAAGTGCAAGGCACGATTTCAGGCCGTAGCCTTCCTGTGTTGAAATTGCATGTTCTTCCCATGCCTGCGTGGGTTTTCTTCTGGTATTTTGGTTTCCTCCCACATTTAAAAAACGGCACCATGGGTTAATGGAAAACTCTAAATTGTCCCTAGGTGTGATTGTGAATGGTTGTTTGTGTACAAGTGCCCTGCGATTGGCTGGCAACCAGTCCAGGGTGCACCCCGCCTGATTCTATTAAAAGCCTGATTTTACGTCAATGTGTAATTAATTTTCCACTTGTTTCATAACATGCACTTGATGCATAGCTTGGCAGGCTGATAGAATCAATGCCATTCCATCAGACTACTAGTGCATTCAGCTATGATTGGGTGTAGCATTTGGAATGTGTACGTGCACTTCAACAAGGGCTGTGTATACAGGATGCCATCTGGCAGGAGCGCCTCACACCAAGCGCTACCATCCCTGTGTGTGTGTCAGAACACAAACACTGCAACACAGATCCACATCGCTGCTTGCACCATACAACCAAAAATAAATACCAATCAAAAGCGCTACAAATTCGCAGATGCCTTGAGAGAACACATTAATTGCAGCCTGTAGATGTCAATCAAAACTTTTTTTTAAAAATTCACATCCCCCGCTGTTTCATCATTATCTTCTACCTTTGTTGCGTCAATTCTCTGTCAACCTGCCCCAAAGGCCGATCTCCAGGGACAGCCGTAGATAAATCTCATAGGATATTCAGAGTTACTGTATTTATCAAAGCTGTGGATTTTAACAATATGCGACTGGCCGGACCCTAAAGCAGATAGCTCGAAAAAGCAACGGAATGTCTTTATTTCAAGAAAGTTGAAATGAAAGGTGCTGCTGATGAGCATTTGCAGAATGTTCATACAAGAAGACAGAATAGGAAACTAGCAACATAAAACGCTATATTAGCCAAAGGAAAACTGTAATCAACAAGTTCAAACAACAAAAACAAGGAAAGAGTACCAGGAGAACAGCACAATTCAAGGGGAGAATCAAGCGCAAAAAAAAAAAAAATAATAAAAATCATTCAACGAGGAGCCGCATCTCAGATGGGAGAGCGAGACAGAACACAGCATAGTAAACGGTAAAGACAAAGGAACGATCTGCCGTCTTCCTGGTGCGGCCGCACAGATTAAGACTGATGACGATGGCTCCGAGGTGCACGCCTCCTTGAGAAACAAAGAAAAACACAATGAACAGCCAACTGACCCAAAAAAAAATATATATACATAATATCAGGCTGACTCACGACAGGAAAAGACACTAACGTTTTGTAATATCCACACTATTGAGACCAATATGCGACTGATGTGGCAATTGGCCATAAATGTTATCCTGGAACAGCGTTGAGGGGTCCACATGATTAGTTCATTTATGATAGCAGTTTGCACTCTGAATAAATCAATGTATTTTTATAGTTCAATTAGTTTAAAACATGGCATGAAGTTGTATCTTATGTGCTGAGAATTCATTCGAAGTTGAGAAAATGGTATGAATCGGATTTCAAGGGATGAGACTTGTAGATGAATAGCGCAGTTTTAATAGCGCGGTGTTAATCCTTATTTGATACAACGCCCTGCATTTAAAAATTACGTGATTTTGCCTTGTGATTCAAAGACTGCTATTTTAAGATCATTACCGTATTTTTCGGATTATACGTTGCTCCCGATTATAAATCGCAGCAGCCAAAATATAATAAGAAGGAAAAAACATATATAAGTCGCACTGAAGTATAAGTCGCATTTTGGGGGGAAATGTATTTGATAAAATCGAACACCAAAAAAATACATGTTATCATGAAAGGCAATTTAAAATAAAAAATGTGTGTCATTTGCATTTCAGCCATCCATCCATTTTCTGATCCACTTTATCCTCACAAGGGTCGCGGAGTAAAGTCAAATGGATAGATGTACGATAAAATTACATGATAATATATACAAGGCGTCCTGCACACTATTATGTATTGTGCTTAATGTTAACATTCTATTTATATAAATCTCAATGCTATAGTTTATGCATTGGCTAATTTTATGCAAAAACCCATGAAAAAGTTTCAGTACAAAAAGAAAAGGCATAAAACAATGTCTGAGATGGACCAATGCATCATTTGACTTGTTCGAAAGGTCAACATCATCATTTTTAGTACTAAAAGGAAAAGGAAAACAAAGATTGAACTTCAGTTTATTTTGAGTGTGAAAAAAGCAGCCAGCACTGATTTTAGTTGATTTTACCAACTACTGTAATATGAACGTAAATACATATATTAACAGACATAGATTGTTTTGTACCATATATCTATCTCTGTATGTACATTTGTATATTAATTTGAGGCCATTTGTATGCACATACTTTTATTTTTATTTTTTTAACAAATGTATTGTCAAAGTATCGCATCAGACTTTTTATTGAACAACCATTAAAACCTTGGACTTGGGTGATTAAAAAAAAAAAAAATGTGATCGCGACATCAGCTAATGAAAACCTGCACTGATAAGGGTGCACACCTTCGCATATCCACAGAATAGTCTCTCGACAGCAGTGTACAGCTCCGGGCTGGGCCTCTCGAAGTTCGCTGTGTAAACATTACACACATCAAGACGTCAAGAAATTATCTTCTTGCACAATAGCGGTAGTGGCGGGATGCAGAATCAATTTGGACTTGTTCAAAAGCTCCACTTGAAGCTGGTGGCGGGCAAGATCGAGTGGAGATGCTAATCGCCGAAAAAGGTCTGGATGTAATGCCTCCCCTCCCATTCAGCCTGTCTGTCTGTGAAGCCGGGGTCTTAATTATCACCATAGGACATACATTACCAGAGCAAACGCAAATGTCATCAAAACGACAATGGGCTTACAGTTGCCGTTATTGCTGGCTGTTAATTGATCTTATCATAATCACATTATCTAATTCAAATAAGGTGCTTTAATATGCAGCTGCGGCCGTTTAAGGTCTCATAAAGATTTGCTGAGGAGTGTAGAGTCATCTCGTTTCAGAATAGAGAGTATTTGTCATGCATCGTTGCTGGAACGTGCTGCACGTAGGAATGTGTGAAATCGGCCAGATATTGGACGACCACAAACATTTTGCCTCAGCCTGACTTTAGGCGATACAATTCATAAAATGTCATCACTGCTTTTGTATATACAGCCATTCATCCATTCATCCATCCATTTTCCGATCCGCTTTATCCTCACAAGGGTCGCGGGGCATGCTGGAGCAGTAGGCGGGGGACACCCTGAACCGGTTGCCAGCCAATCGCAGGGCACACAGAGACGACCAACCATCCACACTCACACTCACACCTAGGGACGATTTCAAGTGTTCCATGCCGCGCATGTTTTTGGAATGTGGGAGGAAACCGGAGTACCCGGAGAAAACCCACACAGGCACGGGGAGAATACGCAAACTCCACACAGGAAGGCCAGAGCCGGGATCGAACCCACGACCTCTGCACTGTGAGGTCAACGTGCAAACCACAAGTTCACCAGGCCACCGCGCATAGCCAGCCATGGAAAAAAAAAATAGAATGCCATGTTTTCCTCAAATTCTTGTATAATTTTATTTCTGATGCCACTCAAAGTGTATCAAGTGACCAACTGACCCAAAATCAAACATGGAATGCTTTAAAGCAGCATTTTTTGTTATTATCTAGAAAACCTTTGGAAAATGTTTCAATCGGCTCTCTTCAATCGGCTCTTAAATTCAACTCTAATGAGCTGTTTTTGTTGTCATTAATGTATTGGTCAAAAGTTCGAAACAAATGTACCATTAGTGTTACTAGGCTTTTCAAATGAACAGGAAACTGAAGAAACAAGGGAGGCGTGTGTGTTTGTGTGTGTGCGTGTGTGTGTGTGTGTGTGTGTGTGTGTGTGTGTGTGTGTGTGTGTATATAGCCACCCATTATCTGATCCGCTGCTGAAACCTATCCCGGCCGTCTTCAAAAAGGCAGGGTACACCCTGAACTGGTTGCCAGCTAATCCCAAGCCACACACAGACAAACAACCAATCGCACTCACAGTCCCACCTGTTTGTGATGTTTGCTTGACAGGTGATGGCTGACAGCTGATCGGGCGGTCAAACCCGCAATCGTGAAGCCTCATTTTATCCTCTTTAAGCATTCAAGTATTGAGCACCTATTTAGAGAGTCTTGAAAGTCATGTATTTGTATTTTTCTGTTGTGTTTTGCATGTTTCCATCTTTCTGTAGAGATAACTTCAGACCTCGACATGGTGTAGTTTTTTGGTGTAACATCAACCTGCCACTGGGCAAAAGATAACGAAAGCCTCTCAATAATATCCAATCTTTCCAACGAACAAATAAAGGCAGGCATTTGTTTTAAGTCAAATACCCCGTAAGATGAGAAAAGACTTTTAAGCATATGTCATACTGAAATCAGTCCACATTTTTATTTTTTAACGCTAGAAAACAAACGTAAGCCGGGAGTGTGGAGCTCGCAAACATGCACACCCAGTCCACAGCCCTGGAAATGATTCCCACATTAGTTTGCTGCCTTCACATTCCGAATTGCAGGATCTCCAATGAAATCTTCAGAGACGGTATTAAGAACGCACACGGACGTTAATAAAAGTCTCTTCAAAATAACTTCCAAGGCTTTGGCTCCTTTCAATTTCGAAATGAGATCAAAACAACCGTCGAAAGCATTTAAAAATCACCAGCAAAACGCACACAACAACAACAACGAGACAGAGAAACTGTAATGAATGGCTAAGCAACAAACAAATGAAATAATACAAGGGGAAAATGGAGCAAAGAGGAGGGATTGAACAATCCACCGGGACACTTTTTCTTTTGTCTTTCTTCTTTCATCTCATGTATTTTTGTTTGTTTTGTTTATTCTTCCTTTTGAGAGATTTGGCTACTTATGTGCTGTCCAAAGAGGCGGGCTAGGGGGAGGGTGACTTATTGTTATGCGTGTCTTTGTATGAAAAAAGAGTTTGCGCTTGTCCTTGTTTGTGTAATTATTCTGTATTTTCTACATTTCCATAGTGGAAATAGGCTAAGATGTAATTGGCTTGACAATGGGAGTAATTGTTTTTGTTTTTTCTTTGATTATCATTACCATCTACATAATGTAAAAAAATCGAATAAACACTGTGAGTTGTGCATCATGCGCATGAATACATTTGATGCTCTTGGAGTATAATTGAAAAAAAGAAAGAAAAGAACTCGAAACTGGTTTCTGAAAGCTTTCCTCCAGCCGGCACATTTCACTCTTTTTTTGGCATTCAAGCCTTTTCTTGTACTTGTGAACCTTCACTATTATGGCTTCTAGTTGCAGATCAAAGGTAAAATTACATCTCTTTTCACATGTAGGAGCTGTTATTCAGAATCTGCCTTCCAGCACCTTTACAGCAAATCGTCCGGCCGCCTTTTCACAAAGGTTGACGTGCGAGAGTAAGGCAGGGTGAGCGCCCGAGTGGAGTAAAAAGTCAGCTGGGCGCTGTTGGGAAGTGAGGCTGAGGGGTCCGGATGTAAAGCTGTGGTGGTGGTTAGGAGGTAGGATGAAGAGCAATGACCACTTGGGAGGGCACCTCGGGGCAATAAAGAATCAACTTCACAATGAGGCTAAGAGACTGTGGAGTAGACCGTGGCTGCTGCTGCTGCATTGTAGCGAAGGTTATAGTACAGGCAGTCAAAGAAAACATCCAGGCGTCACTCCTTACTACTTCACGACCAAATCTCACAGCATTCAATTGTGGTGAGATTTGTATTTCTTGATTTATTTACCGTAATTTCCGCACTATAGAGCGCACCTGATTATAAGCCGCACCCACTACATTTTTAGAGGAAAACCAATTTTGTACATACACAAGCCGCACCTGTATATAAGCCGCATGAGCCCACATTAAAACATGTCAACATATTTACAAAGAAAGACGGTACACCGAGAGAGTTTTCAAAGTTTTAATCATATAACTTAACAATAATAACAATATAACTTTCTTCCCAAACGGTGCCTGTGACGCGGCAGTAAAACGGTAGCAACATGCTAACAACACGCTAGCAACAGAATAGCAACACAGTATAACAGGTCTGGTCAAAGAACATACCGGTACTTGTCAAAATCACGGTGAGCCGTCTCCATCTTCCTCCTGTGAACTGAAGCCATCGAAGTCACCGTCCTCAGTGTCGGAATTAAACAGTGTCATAAAGACCGGTCTTAATCTTGCCTTTTCTACTCGAGCGCCCCCTGGCGGCCGTTAGAAAAATTACACAAATAAGCCGCATCACTGTATAAGCCGCAGGGTTGAAAGTTTGGGAAAAAAGTAGCGGCTTATAGTCCGGAATTTACGGTAGTTGTTAACAACAGCGAGAAAGGCGGCTGTCCACCGATTCATCCAAAACGCTTCATCCCGCTCCCTTTTAAATGCAAAGGCACAATCAGAACATTGACATTCACTTACACGTTTCAACACAAAAACCTCAGCGATACCTAATCTATCAAGCATTTCACATCAGTACAGAGAATAAAACTCAATTTCCGCACCTAGTAATTGATGGTTATGCTTGAATATGCTAATGCTGTCATAGAGCTAGCAACATTTAGCTCACCTTTTTCCTGATTCATGAAGGGGGAAACCCCACCAAAAACATGTCAAAGTCACTCTTCATTAAAATTGCAGCAGATGTGTTGTGACATCCCTGACATGTGGGAAATAACGAGGCAATGTGAGAATGATAGAAAAACAGTCTTTGAAGTATCGGTGCGGCTACGCAGAGGCATCACTTTATTTCCGGCAGCCTGGACTAAAGCCACCAATTAGGAAAATAAAGATATCAATTAAGTGGCATAATTGAGATTGTGTAGATATATGAAAATGAATTTCCCAAAGGTGCCAGTTGTAATGAGTTCCACAGAGGTATAAAAGGTAGGCTAGTCAGAGCCCCAATGAGAAATCAACCGGAACACGTGTGCAAGGTGATCTCCTTTATCCTTCCTCCCTTCTAGTTGATTTCGTGTCTGAATGTCATTTTACAGACTTGAAAGGTATGCAAAGGGCCATGGGCGATCATGCGAGTTCGACAAACTTGTTTTTCTCCGCCATAACAGCGCGAAGACGCTAATCATGCATTAGAAGCATTCTCTAAAATTCATATTGACGGCGGCAAGCCGGCATAAATATTCACCACGTGAACTACATGGCTCGTAATTAACACAGTAAAGTGCCGAGCTTAAAACAAGACGACTGATGGCGGCAAATCGACGCAATCCTTTCCGACCTAGCGCAGATGCCCGACACGACCGTCAAGTCGTGCGGCGCACCTGCGAGTGCGACCATCAGCCTTTCAGAGTTCAAAGGTCACCGGCATGGTGGTGGGCGTCAAAGCATCCGAACAGGCGCGCCTAAGGCAGGGGGCCCTGAGAAGGCAGTGTACATATCAATTAGAAATGTAAGCTTGCTCTTAGTTAATGATGTCCTTGCATGATTTTTTTTTTCCCCTCAACAAAGCAATTAATGCAGCTGTTTGCGCTTGAGGATGCCCCTATATGCACAATGTCAGCGCTCCACTCCCACACAAGCACGCAGGAAGAGCCTATGCAGGAATACGCGCGCACATTGAAAATACAGTAGTTTAGCTACATGCCCACACTTCTTTTCCATCGTGATTAGCCGTCTTTAAGCAAATGTTTCGGCAACTATACAACGGGTCGGGACCCGAAATGGCTCAGGATTCTGTTTCTCCATCCCAGTGTGCCAGGAATACTAGTTTGTACAGTACTAACACCAGTAGTCATTAGACCAGGTCGAGGAGTAGGACTGGATTTTCTAAATGTGTTTCCTGAGCTGAAAAAGTTGAACAACCCGAGCACCATTATGCTGGAGGAGAAGTGATAATGAGGAGAAGGTTGCGAGATGGAGTGCAAAGAACACCAAAACACACAAAAAGCAGGTTTGTGTGCGTTTTGCACATTTAGAGAAATTACACGCGCACACACACACACACACACACACACACACACTAGAGGCAAAAGATGCACAACTCACCAACTATCTGAGGATGGACTGCATTCCGAATGAAACAAGACCAATTTTCAAAATAAGACACACAATACCTTTTTCAACTCGGTGGTGTTATGTGACTGTCAGTGCTGGACCTAAGTGCCGCTTGCATGGCCAACATAGGAGGCTTTGATCAGAAAAAGCTTGAAAACCAATATTAATTGTGACACATAGTTGTCCATTAAATTCAACAAGATTGCACTCATGCTGCGCCACCCCGACGTTGGGCAAGAGTCGGGCAAAAGTCGATTCCACGATGCTGTTCAAAGTTTGATTCGGTCCGACGAATGAAGGCTAGTTTTTAGAAATCTTAACATGTTATCAGGTAGCTATTCGGGATGTAACAATCTCGATACTGTCATGATATGGTTTGGGACCAACAGGTGGCACTGCTGGGCTCCCCCTGCAGCTGCACACCTGTTGCTCATTTGGCAATTAGTGCTTTAAAAGGACTCCCACCCCGAGCATTCAGTGTCGGGTCATTGTTGCTGTTGGCTACTGTCATGTTTGTTTGTTGCTGTTGTTTGCTACTGTCATGTTTGTTTGTTTGCTGCCATCAGGTTTGTCATGTTTCAGTTACTGTTATGTTTTATCTTCAGTCATGATTTTTGTTTGATACTTTGGACTTTGTTTTGGACTTAGTTTTCTGTTTTATTAAATACAATTCGCCAAGTACACCTTGCTCCTCTCTCCTGCCTGCTCTTTGGGGTCCACCACTACCACGCAACGTGACAGATACGATGCATCACAATATAGATCTCACGCTAAAATAATCATATACAGTGGGGAGGTTGCTGATATTAAAAAAGTGCCCAATACTGTTTAAAATCTCACGATATTGTGAAAAAAAAAACAATCATTATATTGAAAAAAAAGCACAATATTATGTTTTTGTACATATTAGCAGCGGTGACAAAGAAAGAGACCTTCTTGCCATATGATTTTTTTGGACAGAGATGTGTTGCTTTTAATATTCTAAAAATGACAGACGATATTGTGGCAATTTTGATATCACAATATTGACGTTTTTGTTGCATCCCTATTAACTACTTGTTGCATGAATGATGAGCGGAAGCCCGTCGATTACTGGTAGAAATAAGGTTAATGCAAAGCACCTAACCTAAACTAAACCAAGTTGTCAGGTTAATTTTATTATCATGCGAGTGTGTTGATTGAATACATTTGCTTGAAAGCATATTTTTTGTTCCAGCAATTAAAATCTATGCAAGAAATACTTTAGATTAATTACAGCCACAGTAAAATCTTCCCAGAAATATTGAACAGGATTAAATGTTAGTAAACATCGAAATGCATCTCCTCTGCGAAGTTCCGCTGATTTTCTTTGGACGAATAAATGCTGGAAATGAACAGCTTCTGTGAACGTTGCTGGCTTTATTTTCCACAAGACGCCCTCTGATTCAGGTTTTAATGAGGTGGAAGTGGGAGATGGACAAGCTGCCCTTAAAATGATGAAATGATCAATTTAATAATGTTACCCGCTGCAGTATGCGCTCCCGGTAAGTGTGGACAATTGGCCGTTAAGTGTCCTCTGGTTGTGAAGTGGTCTCTGGGCAGCTCAGACTTTGGCAGAGGCCCGGCACTACACAGCTCGGCACAGCTTGCCTCAGTTGACCGGCAGCCCAGGCAGATGGCCAGCAACCGAACAGCCCTATTAGCATTTGGTCTGGATTAAATCAAAACTATCTCTGGAATAGTCTGGAATAAAAAAGAGAGAGATGTGTGATCAGAGCTGCTTGTCATGAAGCTCAAACATAGAACGCGTGGTGCTGTCGGTATTGGTCTGTCGGTCTGACAAGTTGTCGTGTTAACACAATTTACAGTAGTTATAGTAGTAGACAGCATTATTAGTGTTAGCTTTCGATTCGATAGCCAGCACATACTCGGATGTCCGTTGAAGTTGTCAGTCTTGAGACTGAGAGTATGTCATTTGCAAGCTTGGCAATGAAGTGCTGCCTCTACAAGGGAAAATACAAATGATCCTTTTACTTCATATTTATGGGGGAAACACATTTCTCTTTAGACACTTGAATACCGTAAATTCCGGACTATAAGCCGCTACTTTTTCCCAAACTTTCAACCCTGCGGCTTATACAGTGATGCGGCCAATTTATGTAATTTTTCTAACGGCCGCCAGGGGCGCTCGAGTAGAAAAGGTAAGATTAAGACCGGTCTTTATGACACTGTTTAATTCCGACACTGAGGACGGTGACTTGGATGGCTTCGGTTCACAGGAGGAAGATGAAAGCGGCTCACCGTGATTTTCACAAGTACCGGTATGTTCTTTTACCAGACCTGTTATACTGTGTTGCTATTCTGTTGCTAGCGTGTTGTTAGCATGTTGCTAGCGTTTTACTGCCGCGTCACAGGCACCGTTTGGGAAGAAAGTTATATTATTATTATTGTTAAGTTATATTATTGAAACTTTGACAATTCTCTCTGTGTACCGTCTTTCTTTGTAAATATGTTGACATGTTTTAATGTGGGCATATGCGGCTTATATACAGGTGCGGCTTGTGTATGTACAAAATTGGTTTTCCTCTAAAAATGTAGTGGGTGCGGCTTATAATCAGGTGCGGCTTATAGTGCGGAAATTACGGTAGTTGAGAACAAATACCCGCTTATTTCGTCGCAATGCATGAGCTCCACCCACAAGTGTCATGGTAACTCAGTATGCACTCCACAGGGGCAGGATGAGCAGTGGCTAATTTTTTTTTGTGACTGACTTATATGCCAGGAGAAGTATAAATACGGGAGTGATGCCAAAAAAAAAGTGCTCATCTGTCACAGGGTGCACACGAAGATGCAACTCATTTTCTCCGGCAGACCTCCTCCCTCGTAAAAAAGTTGTCACTCTACATCCCTCTGACTGAAGCGGTCACCCGCCGCGACCCTGGAAAGACATATCACATAATTCATCACATTCCTGACACGGAAGAAGGCCGAAAATTGTGGCCTTGCCGCTTTTAAGACCTTTAACTGCGGATTTAAGGAGCTCGTGTCAATTTTAATGATGATTAAAGCCTTCATTTAATCAAATCTAATTCAAGACGTTTTAAGAGTCCACTTACATCCTGGGTGAAATTGGTAGAAAGAGAAGCATTAAGTGAACTAGGGAAGAGCACCACGAGGAGAAAGTCAGTGACCTGTCATGTTGTGCATGCACACACAGGCAGACGCTCTCACACACACACACACACACACGGGGGCATTGTGCACGCTAATCTGAACTGATTGCATGTCCACTTACATGAATTATGGACTGTTGAAAATGCATTATTTAGTCACTAAAATTAAAAAGGCATGCCAGGGTACTAGATTTAATCACAATATCATGGAAAAACAACACACACACACACACACACACACACCTAGTCATGGTGGCCATGCAGCCGTAGCAAGGCGAATGCTTTAATTCTGTCCAGCCAGAGATGCAGCGGCATGGCTGTGTCAGTGGGCCTGTCTGTATGCGTCAATTTAGGATAAATAGGTCAGCTTGTATGAAATTTCAAAATTTGGCTTAGGCAGCACTGGACTTCCAGCGATGAGGCCGACCCTTCGGCCAAGTTTGGCTTCATAAAGCACTTCCTTTTCAGATAGATGGTGGAGGGAGTATCCCATAGAGCAGGGATGTCCAGCTCCGGGCCTGGAGGGCCACCGCCCTGCCTGTTTTCCATCTCTCCCGGCTGCAACACACCTGATTCAGATGATCAGCTCATCGGCCAGCTGTGTGAAGCAACATTAGAAGCATCCTGATGATTTGAATCAGGTGCGTTGCTCCTGGGAAAGCTGAAAAACGGGCAGGACAGCGGCCCCAAGGACCGACTTTGGACACCCTTGCCATAGAGGTAGACTTAAAGTAAAAAGTGAGTCAAGCTGACCCTGACCCGTACTGATTTAAGATTAAAAATATAATGATCTATGAACAGTTCAGCTCACCCAAAAAACTAAAAACTCTTGGAAAGCATTGTGTTCGAGTATCTTGGTGACTTATGAAAGAAAACGTGGCACCAAAGCTGCATGTAGGCTGCTCATTTTTTGCTCTTTTAAGTCAGCCATGGAAAGGCTAATCGTTTTGTGATCATTTCAGAGCATGAAGTGGAGCTAAGTAGAGTTGTCCACATACTTTTTGGGACTGATTGATCCCTGTTATTTTGACAATCGTAGCGACAATGAGTTAAACGGATAAATAGTCTCCGGCCCCTTGTGTGACTCCCACCCACCAAGACATGGAGAGAACGGAGCCGGGATTGTGACCATTTTGCTCATTTCCAGAGGGCTGTTTTAAAATAATTTGTTTTTTTATTTATTTATTCCTCCAAAACAAATTGTATACCGTAAATTCCGGACTATAAGCCGCTACTTTTTTTCCCAAACTTTCAACCCTGCGGCTTATACAGTGATGCGGCCAATATGTGTAATTTTTCTAACGGCCGCCAGGGGCGCTCGCGTAGAAAAGGTCAGATTAAGACCGGTCTTTATGACACTGTTTAATTCCGACACCGAGGACGGTGACTTCGATGGCTTCAGTTCACAGGAGGAAGATGAAGACGGCTCACCGTGATTTTCTTTCTTTGTAAATATGTTTACATGTTTTAATGTGGGCGCATGCGGCTTATATACAGGTGCGGCTTGTGTATGTACAAAATTGTTTTTCCTCTAAAAATGTAGTGGGTGCGGTTTATAATCAGGTGCGCTCTATAGTGCGGAAATTACGGTAATTGGAAACGCAAGCTTATATCATTTTCCTGAAAACAAAACAAAACAAAACCAACAAACCCAGATTGAGTGAGTGAAAAATGGACCATTGGATAATCCCTTTAAAGTCAGGATTGTTAAGTGATCTGGAGTTTCTATCCCATATGACTTTTGGAGTGATGCGGGGCAAACCATGGATTGATTCTTCGTCAATTGCAGAGCAAATGAGGACAAACAAGCATCCGGTCTCCCATTCACAACTATTGAGAAATGAGTTTTTCAATTAATCTAACGTGCACGTTTTGATTTGGGATTGTGAGAGACGCCGTAGCATCCAGGAAAAAACCCACGCAAGCACAGGGAGAACATGCAAAGTCATGATAGGAAGGCAGCGTTAATTGTAGTGAGATTAACGGAGTAACTGTGGTTATATAATATTAATAATGCCGTGACTGTGTTTTGACACCGTGAGCCGGTACAAACGGCAGTCGGGTTTTTTTTCCTCATTTCTGCCTTTCAAAAGCTTTCTGAAGCTCAAATCAGCATGCAAAATTCCACAGTGGGGTAACTTCTTGCATCTCTAGATTTGCTGGAACTTTCTGACACTGAGCGCCACCTCCAGAGTCAAGAGAGAAGTCCCCCTGAAACAGCTTGAGAGAGAAAACAAGAAAGAGAATCTCAATACAACAATAGCCTCAATCTCACAGCCGCTGCACGGGCCGACTTTGCACCTATATATAGTGCACGCCGCAATTCATGTCACGTTACGACGCTAATACCCACAATTGCGAATTTTGGGCTACTCGCCGGCCCTGTGGTGCGGGCCGTCGGCTCCTGAATATGCATGCTGCCGAGCAGGAGAGAAGAGAGTGTGAGGCAAGACACAGAGGATTTGATGTTCAATAAAAGAGAAAGCCTTTGACATGGAATACGAGCGGGGACCCAGCCTCGATATAAAAGAACCAGGAGGGGAATTAGATGGATGGAGAATTCCGTCAGAAGTGCAGGCAGAAAAGAAACAGAAAAGAGAGAAACGGAAAGGGTATATTTGAGTGTCTCTGTGTGTGTGTGTGTGGGGGGGAGGGGGGGGGGGACGGGGGTTGAAGTATGCATGCAAGTGACAAAAAAGCAAGTAGGGATGTACACACACACATATATACCCACTTTGTTCAATAGGAAGCATTTCTGCATGCATCTTCTTTGACAGTGTGCCACAAACCTACAGAATGTCATAAGCAAGTCGAGCGAGTCGCCAACACTTGAAAAGCTCAGCAGCTGCTCTTTCCCTGCTCTGGTACACAAACTTTCTCAAGTCCGATGTGGTTTTACATCTATGTTTCCAGGCAATACATTTTAACAGAGCCAGAGTACAGGTAATGTAAACAAAAGGACGGTGAATTTTAGTTTGGCAGTTATAATAGTCTAGTTAGTGCAAAAAAGAAAATAAAAATATGTAACGTGCTGGCGATCGACTATTTCGGTATTGTGCACAGTGTAAACGTTCATGTCTGTGGGATTACAAATGAAGAAAAGATTACGCGGGTGGGGTTAACAGATTGTGATGTCACTTGTTCAGGATCTGTTGACGTGTGGGAAGAAGCAAATGTTGGACTTGTTCAGGCTTCGGGAATCTTATAGCATCTGCTAGAAGTTCAGAAATGTTTTGAATGTGCGTGTTTTCAAATGATTAGAGACACTTTATTGATAAGTACTTTACTGAGCTCGAGAAAATGATGAAGTTGAGTCTCTTTGGGTCAAACCCCACTTAAACCAATTGCAACTGCATCTTAATACATCATTACATCATTTTTAAAAACTGTTACGCACACTTTATGCACAAGCCAACCCCACTGCACTTTCTGATGGTTGAAAACAGTTATTGATCTGACAATGATGTCATATACATCTCCATCCATCCATTTTCTCATTGACTTATCCTCACGAAGGTCGTGGGCATTCTGGAGCCTATCCCAGCTGTCTTCGGGTAGTAGGCTCATCCTCCGTCCCAGGGATGGAATGCCCATCTCTGTACATATACCGTATTTTCACGACCATAAGGCGCCATTAAAAGTCTAGTGTATGAGCCGAGTTCCAAAGCCCGACTGAGCGCGCTTCTGGCCGACACGCTGTTTATATAGACAAAAGGCGGGCGTAAGTGACGTCAGGTATGCGGAAGTCTGCCAATGAGTGAAGGGTGGGCGTGCCCAACAACACGGTGCGCCGAATGGTCGTGAAAATACGGTATATATATATATACACACACAGTATATAATGGTCGACTGGTTAGCACCCCCAACTCACAGTGCAGAGGTCCGAGGTTTGATACTGGATCTTGGCCTTGCTGTCTGAATGTTTTCCCCATGCTTGCGTGGGTTTTCTCCGGGTACTGAGGTTTCCTCCCACATTCCAAAAAACATGCACGGTAAAACTCGAAAATGACTTTTGATGTGATTTTGAGTTTGAGTGGTTGTTCGTGTATGTGTGCCCTGCGATTGGCTGGTAACCAGTTCAGGGTGTACCCCCGCCTACTGCTTGAAAACAGCTGGGATAGACTCCAGCACCCCTGCGACCCTCGTGAGGATAAAAGCGCTTCAGATAATGGATGGATAATAGCAGAACAAATATGCAGAGCAAGAATGGAGCACGTAGGAATTCCGTGTTTTCCTCTACATGCGATCCTAGTCATTTCTATTCAATGGGAGCTTTGAACATCACACATGATGTTTTTTGCAGATTATAGTTGACTGACAGAAATGAATACCAACCGCCCTAAATGAAAAACAAAAAAATAGTCCAGACCAAACAAGCGGACCAATGTACTTTTTGGGTGTGCATACATTCGAAAGGTGAAAAGAACCTTTGCACAGAGTGGTGGTGTACATTGGCTATGTAGAATGACAGGCAAAATAAATGAATAAATACACACATAACAGAACATTGTCCATCCATCCACCCATTTTCCGATCCGCGTTATCCTCGCAAGGGTTGCAGGGATACGAGATTGTAGTTATTAAAAAAAAAGATCATGTTCATAGTGATCGTTTTCTGGATGAAAAAAAACATTGTTATACAGTATAAGGGTAATGTCACAAAGTGAGGCTTTTACCTCATGATTTTGTCACAAGCGTTTAGCCAGAAGCAGTACGAACATTCATGGTCTGAAAACTGAAGGACACGCCTGATGCAGCAGGAAAAACATGCTCTCAGGCCTTCTGGGGATGGTGTGCATGCGCCACGAGTTGCGGCGAGTTCCATATTAAGTGTGTTTTCCATTGCAATTAAGGCTTCGGCTTGGTCCCTTCTGACTCCATAATTGTTATTTCAAATGCAGATTAATAAATCATGGACATCTGTTTAAGAATTAAAATAGGTCTTCACCGCTGCTGAAGCCAAAGATAACCCTCGCTGACACCACCCCTGTCACCTCTTAGTCAGGCATTATGACAAAAATAGGAATCCATACGAGGTCTTCGCAATGTACAGTATTACTCTACTGTCGTGATCTGTATGGATCATAACTGGATGTAATTTTGTTGTCTGTCTCGTTAAGTTTTGGTGTCGACCTTTTCTCATCAGTCTGTCCCTTGCGTCTCCCAATCACATTCTCAATGTAGTCCTGTACTGTATTTTAAGATCTTTTTTTTTACCTACAACCTTCTAAAGATTCAGATGACTTCAATGTCACGCCCATTCATGCAAAAACAATTCATTAATATGAAAAAACATGACCACCTGGAATGTCTGTATTGTTTGATTGGAGGACACATTATTGACCTCGTGCTGCCTGTGTCCTATCCCTGTTTCTCTTGTTCCATTCACTAGTTTGTGTATTACCCTCTGCTTTTGTTGAACCTGATTGGAAGTGAACGTGATTAAATAATACTTCATAATAAATACCTCGGTGGTTTTATGGTAGAATGAGACAGGCCCGTGTTTGGCATCAGGATCCTGTGTCCGCACACACACACACACACGATTAAGTGAATACTGTACTAAAGAGTGCACAAGAACAGAAGCAAACATCAAGTGATTAGACTGTCACATTAAAAAAAAAAAAAACATTCTGCATTGTATTGATGCATGCAAATGTTCTGATATTACTTAATTATAATGCAACATCTTCACTTGGAAAAAAATGAAGAAATGTTCTTTTTAAATTGCTGCCTGGGAAAGCCCAATGCTAAATGTCCATTTGCATCGGTGCACTGTAACAGCCGTAAAACCAAACACTTGTGTTTATATACCGTAATTTCCGCACTATAGAGCGCACCTGATTATAAGCCGCACCCACTACATTTTTAGAGGAAAACCAATTTTGTACATACACAAGCCGCACCTGTATATAAGCCGCACGTGCCCACATTAAAACATGTAAACATATTTACAAAGAAAGACGGTACACGGAGAGAGTTTTCAAAGTTGTAATAATATAACTTAACAATAATAATAAGCAGCGGCTCTGTTTCCTTCTTTATCGGACAGCTCGATTGCTTTTAGTTTGAAAGCTGCGTCATGCCTTTCTTTTTGCATTTTCCATGATGAGGGTATGTTCACGCTAATTTAATTATTGCACAAGACAAGAAGTTGCAGTCTTCCTCGACGCATATATGGGAAAAAAGTAGCGGCTTATAGTCCGGAATTTACGGTATGTGTCATTACGTCAATCTCCAAAATTAACCAGATGCGTCCCCATTCATTTGATCCATATTATGTATACTTTGGTTGGCTGATAGCGTTCAGACTTCCTTATAAATCCGATGTGAATTTTAAATTGTTCTAAAAACAGAATGCGGCTATGATTTCCTTTCTTCTGTTATTTTTAGTATGATTCAGGATTCAGTTTGTAAATTGGTAAATTGTTGATGTTATTCTCAATGAAGTGCACGATGAGATCTGGGGCATTTAATTCAAGGGTTGCCTTTGTTGAGGAGTTAAGTGTGAAACTATTAATCTTCCTACTAACAATTTTTTTCCCAACCTTTTGCCATCCCTCCATCTCATCTTTTCCTTCTAGACTGTCCCGATATGAACTTACGCCCTCTGACAACGCTTCCATCTCTCCTTTTATATATATCAAGACCTCAGGATCGTTGTTTAATGCAAAATTTATGGTGAATTATGTGTATGGGGTCATTTACTGTTTTTTTTTATGCTGCCATTTGATTGCACATACACATACGTACACGTACACACCCCCGCTTTGAGAGTCTCCAGTGGTCGACACAGAGTACTTGAGCTATCACTGCGGATTAGCTTCAGAACCGTAATGCACCTTTCAGTATGCCACAGTCCTCTTAAAGTACACAAATGCAAACACACTCCCAAAAGTGCACACACAGTACACTCACAAAAACACTCCACAATCAGCATCCCTCTTTCACTCCGAGACCATACACACCGCACACATTGGAGCGTAAATGAACCCTATATTTTTAAGATTTACAAACTGCACACGGGGTGTGTCAGTAAAGGTCCAGACCAGGTGTCACAAAAGATTAATTTACAATCCAAACTACAAGTTTTACCCTTCAAAGTAATGAAGTCCACAGTGGGGTAACTTCTTGCATCTCTAGATTTGCTTGAGTCACCTTCTCTACCACGCCTTCATGCACTCCTGGAAGGATTCTTCCGGGATCCTGTGCAGCTTCGTCGTCATAACCAACGTGATGTCATCCAAATCTTCAAAATGGGTCGGCTTGATGACCTCTTTGGGGTGGGCGTGGGTGGAAACCAAACTTTTCCAAGTCAGATAAATAGCTCCAGATATATACATATCGATTGATATACACGGATATCGATATACAGTATATGATTACCGTAAATTCCGGACTATAAGCCGCTACTTTTTTCCCAAACTTTCAACTCTGCGGCTTATACAGTGATGTGGCCAATTTGTGTAATCTCTCAGTGGCCACCAGGGGCGCTCGAGTCGAAAAGGTAAGATTAAGACCGGTGGAATATATGCGTCGAGGAAGACTGCAACTTCTTGTCTTGTGCATCAATTAAATTAGCGTGAACATACCCTCATCATGGAAAATGCAAAAAGAAAGGCATATGACGCAGCTTTCAAACTAAAAGCAATCGAGCTGTCCGATAAAGAAGGAAACAGAGCTGCTGCACGTAAACTTGGCATAAACGATGGCTCACCGTGATTTTTACAAGTACCGCTATGTTCTTTTACCAGACCTGTTATACTGTGTTGCTATTCTGTTGCTAGCGCGTTGTTACCATGATGCTACCGTTTTACTGCCGCGTCACAGGCACCGTTTGGGAAGAAAGTTATATTATTATTATTGTTAAGTTATATTATTAAAACTTATATACAGGTGCGGCTTGTGTATGTACAAAATTGGTTTTCCTCTAAAATTGTAGTGAGTGCGGCTTATAATCAGGTGCGCTCAATAGTGCGGAAATTACGGTATAGCTTATGTTTGGCACAATGACAAATCTAATTTCAAATGAAATATAAGTTTTTCGGGTGGGTAATTTTCCATCCCGCAAGTATGACACTAAAACCCCGCCTCTCCCTTGAGTGGCTGCTGTGTCCCTTTTTTTCAAGTTCAAGTTCAAGTCAACTTTATTGCTAAATGTGCTCTAGGTGCATCATACAGCACAGATGAAATTTCTTTCCTCTCAACCACGGGAGAGAGGAGCCGCTGCAGGTGCCTGCGCCGCCATCAACCAAATAGTTAACATAAAATCTCACCTTTGATTATAAATGACAACCAGAGCAACAATATTGTCGTGCACCTGTGGATATTGGGCCATAAGCATGTGATCGCCTCTAGTCAAGCCCCTCATTTTCCCATCAGTATAAGAGTTGAATGGCTGAACGTAGAACTATGACTTATTCTCACTTTACTTTATTCTCTGTCATATTCTCAAGAGCACCACGTCTGAGCTGCACAAACCTTTAGCAAGTTGTCATCCCTGTCAAGATTTTTGTCAACACACTAGCGCTCCGATAAAACAAAGGCGTTTCTTTATCGTGTGAAAACATTTTGACGGCAAGTTTTCACAGGAGTGTACACTATAATAATAACAGCACTGCCAGACAGTGTCCTGGGATTGTCTTGTAGAACTCCAGTTGACCCCGTCACAAAGTTTGCATTAATATGCTTATACATGCTGTTGTGGTGTGCACGAGGCTGTTGCCTGTGGTGAATGTTGGTGTGGATCAAAAGGGCCTTCAAATATGTTGTGGCTGGCCATGACAGATCAGTGGGCAACAATACATATTATGGCCCACCGAGGACCCCCATGGATGACCCCACATTTGTTGTGAATGCGCCCTCTTAATCCAGTGTGTCATCTCAAACAGCCAAGCCCTTCACCTCCCGATGGAGGGAAGAATCAAAGAGAATGGGCTTCTGGCTGCTCCGACTCCATGGGAAAAGACTGAAACGGAGACCGGAGAGATGACCTTATAGGAGTGAGTAGCTGAGATTAGATGGTGATATGACACGTCGGAGAAAGAGTGTGAAGATGGGAGGAGAGCTACAGCAAGATGGCGGGTGATAGAAGAAAAGAGGACAAACATTGACCGCAGAATGATGCATTGTGAAAAGTGGAGAGTGATTAACTCTTTCATTCCACAAGACGTACTTGTACGTCTTTTTAAAATTAGGCCCCACCTACCAAGGACGCACTTGTACGTCTCAGTAGAGAAGAGGAGGTTCGATGCAATCGGTGAATGAGAATAAGACGTTTGCATTGTAAATCATGTAAAAAAAGCGACCAGTAGGTGGCAGTGGTGCCTCATGTGCTTGAAATGCATGCTTTTACAATGAGCTCTTTTTCTCCGTTTTTTGCCCAGGAATCGCCATTTTCATGAAACTTAGCCATTTTGTAATGCCGATGCTGAGGAATGGATAAAGATAGAAACATTTTTTTTTCTGCTGAAAGAAGAGAGTCCAAACTTTGTTTTGGTAGGCTCCATGTTTATATCGCATTAGAACCAAATATTCTGTGGGCCTTGCAAGATCAGTCAAAACCCAGTAAAACGCTGGGATTGAGGGGGGTTGCTCCAGTGAAAATGGCTGCGAGTGAACGAGTTTTAAATGGTCATGGTTGGCCTGTGTGTGATTGTGTGTGGGTCTGAGGTAAATGCAGATTTGAGATGATACAACCGAAAAGTTGTTCGTAAATGTCAGACTCGGGTTAAAATACATCATGACATTTTCCATTTTCCGAACCGCTTGATCCTCACTAGGGTCGCGGGGGGTGCTGGAGCCTATCCCAGCTGTCTTCGGGCAGTAGGCGGGGGACACCCTGAATCAGTTGCCAGCCAATCGCAGGGCACACAGAGACGAACAACCATCCACGCTCACATTCACACCTAGGGACAATTTAGACTGTTCAATCGGCCTGCCATGCATGTTTTTGGAATGTGGGAGGAAACCGGAGTGCCCGGAGAAAACCCACGCAGGCCCGGGGAGAACATGCAAACTCCACACAGGGAGGCCGGAGCTGGAATTGAACCCGGCACCTCTGCACTGTGAAGTCGACGTGCTAACCACTGGACTACTGGGCCACCCCATGACAGGTCATATTACTGTAAAAAAAGGAATTAGTTATAGTTACAAATAACTCCTGAAAAGCACTTGAGTTACTCACTCAGTTACCGCCTTGTAAAGGTAATTAGTTACTCACCTGAGTAAACACGCACGCATGCGTGCGATCGTGTGCTGATTAAACTGGCTCCTTGTGCTAGGAAATAATTTTTGTCCACGCCACGCTCACTTATGTTTCCATAAAAGACATTTCAACATATCCAGAACCAACACGCGACACGTTTGCAACAGCAAGTTCTCACTGATCTTAATTTAGTAGATACGGCCCTTTTTCTTTGCTATTAACTCGACTTGAAAGTCATGTAATGACTTTCATCGGCTAAGAGCCAATCAGAGTGACGGTCACCGATCGCACTTTGCGTCCTGAGATTGGTGGCTTACTCATTCAGTTCATAGGTGCGCCATGGCCCAAAAATCTATCATTTGCCACAATTGTAATAAGGAAGTAGTGATAAACGGCAATATCGACATATCTCAACATTAACATTTCTATGATCTTGTAGTTGTCATGTCACAATATTATGAATTTGGCATCTTTTGACCATCTACAATGTCGGTAGTCAAAACGTAGGTCCTACATGAAAACCCACCCAAATCGCCAGATGAAGGGGAATGTAACGCAGTTGAGTTCCTCCACAAATTGACTCCATTGCACAATGTGTGCGTGCATTACCAACTACGTGCCTAACTACTAAGTGGTCTGAGTAATTTTAGCTCATCAATGCAAATGGAGGTTAATGTTACCCGTACTATTTGAACTATAATTATGATCTCAGCTATTTAGCATTGCATAGACGAGACATTTACATGCAATTCGCATGTTTATTAGAGCTCCAGCAACGACCTCTGCAAAGTCCCTATTGCCAGCCAACGCATGTTTTTGGAATGTGGGAGGAAACTGGAGTACCCGTAGAAAACCTATGCAGGGACGGGGAGAACATGCACACTCCATTCAGGAAGGCTGACATCAACTTTTTCTTCAACATTTTTCTTCATGCTGTATATTTTTATTTTATTTCATGCGTCAGTAATTTTTAATTTCCTCAAATGTAAATACAGAAGTGAGCCTTTAAATGACAACGACGTGCCATATATCACTTATGCACGCCCACAACTGACTGCTGAGCAACAGAAAGAAAAATATTCAACGTGTCTTGTTTTGCACGTCTTTGTTCGCTTCCTAAACAAAAGAAGGAGAAAAGGAGCAATACAACAACAATATTTTTCTCAGTTTTGCACCACCAAGCCTGCCCGCTTTAAGAATTGGGGTGAAAAATAGCAAAATGAGATTTCCCCCCTCCCCACGCAGTTTTTAAAATCTAAGATAACCTACCAGATTTATGAGAAAAGAATGAGATGGAAAAAGTGGGCAAGGTACAATATTCATTACCATTCTCAGTTTGACGTCACTGTCTTTGCCTACTAAAACATGTAAAAAGGGGGGGAACTTAAAATGTGCTCTTTTTTGGCGGGTGCAAGTTTGCGTCACCACATTTGCCTCCTAAGAAATAGGAATAAAAGAGCAAATTTTGCCGATTTGCATCTCCATGTTCACTTACTAAACAATTGTAGAAAATGTTTTTTTGGGGGGCGAGGCGGGGAATACAGTAATTTGCATTTTTTTTTCCTCACCGTTTTTCATTTCCATTCCGACCCACTAAAGTAGAGAAGAAAAATTCAAAATTGTTTTCCCCAGTTGTACACCTCTCTATTTGCTTATGAAAGACTATCATTAAAAAGGTGTGTGGGGGGTAGACGAAAACGATGAAAAATGGGGAAAAGTAAATCTGACTTGAGAATCTTCATCGGCACCTCAAACTCAAGCACAGTCTGGTCTGCAAATGAAATGGAGCTAATTGATCAGTGATTGAGTTGTTCGTCTCAAACCTAGCAGCCATTTTTCTTCGCTCTGGTAGGGTTGAGGAGCGCAGGTTCGAGTGTGAAGCAACATATCTTTCCCTTATTCATTCATTGGTAAGTAAGCTCTAGCCACTGTGTATGGCCACCCATCCTTTTATCTGTTAATGTTTCATTTCAAAATGAAACATCCCCCGTACAATTTACACTGTACAATTGTAGAAACTTGAGACTGAATATAAATGACATACTGTCTTACAATAATTATAATATCCATCCATCCATTTTCCGATTCGCTTTATCCTCACAGGGGTTGCAGGGGGTTGCCGGAGCCTATCCCAGCCATCTTCGGGCAGTACGCGGGGGACACCCTGAACCGGTTGCCAGCCAATTGCAGGACGCACAGAGACGAACAACCGTCCGCGCTCACACCTAGGGACAATTTAGAGTTCAATCAGCCTGCCATGCATGTTTTTGGACTGTGGGAGGAAACCGCAGTACCCGGAGAAAACCCACGCAGGCCCGAGGGAAACATGCAAACTCCACTAGAATTGAACTCCTGTGAGGTCGATGTGCGAACAATAATAATAATAATAATAATAATAATAATTATCAACACGTCTGCCTCACAGTGCAGAGGTGCAGGATTTGATTCTGGCTCCGGCCTTCCTGTTGAGAGTTTGCATGTGTGGGTTTTCTCCAGGGACTTTCCTCCCACATTCCAAAAATATGTATGGCGTGTTAATGGAGCGGTCTATATCGTCCCTACGTGTGAGTGTGAGCGCTGATGTATTGTTCATCTATGTGTGTTCTACGATTGGCTGGCAACCGGTTCAGGGTTGTCCCCTGTCTACTGCCCAAAGACAGCTCGGATGAACTCCAGCATGCCCTGCGCCCCTTGTGAGGATGAAGCAGATTAGAAAATGGATGGATGGATGATCATAATTCCAACAATAATCAGTGTGATTGGAATCTCATCATTTTAATTTCATTCAGCTCATTTATGGTCTCATCCATTCATCCAAAGTCAACCATTTGATCACAGGTCTCATTCTAATTAGACCAATCGTAGCTCTCTCCGCAGGATTAAAACACTGTGTTACTTCCTCTGTTTTTTTTTCCTTCCCAGTCCATTCACAGTCATAGTGAAAGACTACAATAAATGAATGTCATTCAATTTGCACATTGATCTCCTATCTGAGTCTCATCAGCTGTTTTTTCTTTGTGTTTTTTTTTCTCCTGATCTATTTTGACTGTGAAACTTCTAAAACCTCTGAAAAATGCATTGCGTTTCAAGATATATGAATAAAAATTACAATTCGAGACACACTAGGTCATTGGTCCGCGATAAACTTTTTGCTGCTAACACAAGGAACAAAGGAAGTATTTATACTTGGAGATGTATTTATTTGTTTGTTTGGTTGTATGTGAAGGCTAGACATCTTTGAAGACATGCTCAGCAAAGATGAACTGTAGTGAATAGCTTTTGTTTGTTTGTATGAAGGTTAATATTCGAAAAAGTGAATTGTACTTGCTGTATGGGTCAATACCAGTGAAGGAGAAGTTTGTCCCCCGCCCCAAAAGTAATAATCACAAAGGAGTTTCAGTATGTGTTGCCATGAAACCCCGAGCATGCGTGTGACCTTGTAAGAACAAGCATACACATACAATATTACCACAACGCTCAGACTGCAGGCAAGTTTGATGGCGATCAGATTCCTCCTCAGATTTTTAGGGCTAAATGTCCGCACTGTTTTTAGCAGTTGTCAAAATGGATGCTGGCCCTGTTCAGACCCATCTGACAGGTTGCTGTAGCAATGACGTCGGAATGCGTTGCCCAGCACCTGTCGTGGGTGGCATCATATAATGGCAACAGGGGGCGACGACAACAACAAGGAGAAAACACCGAGGTTTCTCACTTCGGTATTTTGGTCCTTGTCAGTGTCCAGGAGAGGTGCACAAAGTCTGAGATGCGCCGGATATTTTCAATGCCGGAGGAGGCTCCACTTTGATTGCCAATGGCGGGTCTGGCGCGCTGGGTTTTACGTCACAAACAGTCAAAACCGATGGATGTGTTTGGAGGTGTTTAGACCGAGACACATCCTGTCCAAATGCGATATGAAACTACCTCCCTCCCGGATGCAGTTTCAATCCGTCGTGCAAAAAAAATTGGGTGTGCTTTGTGACGGTCCAGACTACAAAAAAAAAAAGCCATCCAGTGAAAATTGGATTTTCGCTGGCCTACATATATCCACAATTGCTGTTGATAACACAAAATTAATTCACGTTGTGTAATCACTTTGTTCAATTAATATTTTTGTCCTCTGACCAAAGGCAGCTCAAAGGCCATATGGAATGACTTTTCAAAACACGATTTATGTATGATGATTGTATGCAGTCTAGCTCTTCACAAAATATAACTTTTTGAACATAAATACAAACACACACATTGTTGTGACCCCAGAGAACCGGCCAGCTGTGCGTGTGCTGAAGCAGTAAGCCTTGCCGTTAATTATAAATCAATGGGCCAACTGTAAACGCGCACACAGTGCATCTCAGGCTCACATGATTCCTTCCATGCATGTCAACACCCATAGGGTATATCAGCCGTTTAAAGTGCGGGGGGGCCACTGCAATATTCATTGCTGTTTATAGCAGATGGTCGACACACACTGCATTGATAAAGGAACTGACACTCACACAAAGCTGAATTTCAGTCAGCAATCAATCGAGAGAAAGCCAAGTAAGTTTTGTTGAAGAATAAAAGTGAGAGCGAGACAAGCATTCATACACACAATCACATTTGTTAAGTGTCAAATCAAATTGTTCTGTCGGGCAGTTAGGCAGGGGACACCCTGAATGTGCGAGCAAACCGGAGAACCCGGAGAAAACCCACGCAGGCACTGGGAGAACATGCAAACTCCACACAGGAAGGCCGGAGCTTACCTCTGCACTATGAGGTCGATGTATATACAACATCCATCCAAATCACTTGATTCAAGAAAACATCAGCAGTTATGAGCGCAAAATAAGACCGGAGTGATATCAACAAAAAAGTTTTATGCACTCGTGAAAGGTTCATCTTTTAACCTATTGTCAAACAAAGCGATGGAAAGGCCAAAGCTTCAATAAAGGAAAGAAAATCGGCCCTCGATCCCAACGAAGAAGCTCCTCTGTAAACACACTGGAGGCTCACGTCATGGCTTTAAGCGTCATGCCTTCTTCTGGGAGCAACGTTGATTGATGAACAATGACAGCAGTAAAATAAACTCAGATTTCTTACGGAAACATCGTATGTTCCAGTTTTGCCTCTTTGCGTGCATGTGTGTGTGTGTGTGTGTGTTCCATTTAATCATTAGTGGAATGGGTCACTCATACTTCAACCCAAGTTCATAAAATAAGAAGAACATGATTCACAGGTAAAGAGAGCGTATGGAGAAAAAAAAAAATGGCTTCTTTGCTTTCTGTTTTTCTTACGGACCAAAAGCATATGAGAGACTCAAAGAAAAAGCGTAAGACGGGGAAAAAAAGAGGGAGGGGAGACAAGAAACAGATAGAGAAGTAGGCTGCCAGCTCTGTGTATGAAGCTTCTTAAAGGCCTCAGACTCTCATGTTTAATAATGGAGCTGCGATATGACAATGGTGACACAAAGCCTGTTTACAGGGAGCTGGAGGCAGCCAGGTTGAAGCTGTTTAGCATGCGACTCTGCTGGGATTTATCACACCGCACCCATGTTGGAGGCTGCTCAACTTATTACAGCAACACAGCTTTTTGTACTTTGCATTTCCATTTCACTTTTTTTTTCCTCCTCAGCCGACACTCTTATGCAGATTCTGAGAGAGCAAAATCACAAGTCTCTCTCTAGATCATCCTAAAAGATTACAAGCTTGCAGTAGCAATGATGGAGGAAAATCTTCCAACCTTTTGGTAGTCCTATCATGTAAAAGCACCCAGAGAGACCAAAAATTCTATTAAAAAAAATCACTGCAATGCAAATTAAACGATAATTTAAACAAATCCAAAATATAGGGTTGTAGTTTTTACAAGTACCTCATATAGCCACTGAAATCGAATTCTAGACATGGAAGCAATCTGCTTTTACAAAGGTGATAAAACTAATTTTTGATTGGGCATATATCCATCCATCCATTTTCCGATCCGCTTTATCCTCACAAGGGTTGCGGGGGGTGCTGGAGCCCATCCCAGCTGTCTTTGGGCAGTAGGCGGGAGACACCCGTTGCCAGCCAATTGCAGGGCACAAAGAGACGAACAGTTGACAATTTAGAGCATAGGTGCCAAAGTCAAGGCCCAGGGGCCAGATCTGGCCCGCCACATCATTTTATGTGGCCCGCGAAACCAAATAAAGCATGTCAAGTTCCACGATGCTTGCTAAAGTCTGAGCCAAAATTTCAAATTGTCACTTGTAACCCACAATAACTGTCATTATTCTTGACTTCCGATTTTAAAACTAGTGATCAATCAATTTGTTGTGCGCTGTGTATGTTATATGTGGAGGTGATTATGGTTTCCCAAAATTCATAACGGCCCTCAGGGAAACCATAACTACAATGTGGCTCGCGATAAAAATGAGTTTGACACCCCTGATTTAGAGTGCTCAATCAGCCTGCCATGCATGTTTTTGGAATGTGGGAGGAAACCGGAGTACCCGGAGAAAACCCACACAGGCCCGGAGAGAACATGCAAACTTCACACAGGAAGGCCGGAGCCGGGATCGAACCCACGACTTCTGCACTGTGTGCGCTAACCACCGGGCTGCCGATAAGGCATATATTCACTGATTAATACGTTGACGGTGTCCTCGTAGCAGCACTTTGCAGTTGTGTAGAACTACACTGCTTCAAACACAGCATATTTTGGCTTTTTACGGCAGTTCAGTGTCAATCAAAATACTGTCTAAGATGACCGTTCTTTGTTTGATGCCATTAGATATAATTGTACTGGAAAATATAGCGACATTAATTTAACGTTTTGTAAAATCAAGGGGTGTCCAAAGCTCACTAGATGTCCTGGGCAAATGACCATTTTCAATGGCAGTAAAAAGTATTTTGTTGCAGTGCAGACATTCGTGCCACTAACACTGCTGACAGCAGTGCATCCGGTTTCCGTCCTACTGTCTATCACTGCAGCACTGTATTCGGGTGCGCTTTTAAGGGGGGAAATGTAGTCCATTTCAAAGTTGTTATTTTGGTGTCTTCACAAGTGCTGTTAATGAAAACAGTAAAAATAAAAGGATGCTTTAGCCAAATGAATTTACTTTACTGCTTTGGGAAAGTGTCCTCTTCAAATTAGCTTCTTGCATGTATAGGACATAGCAGTACTTTCCTCTCAATAGCTTCAATTTCACTGATTGTTCGCATTCTCAGTGTATCTATCCATGCATACTTGACAGATCGATGCTTAAAAATATACGTTGCGCACTATGTGTTGTCCAACAAAGAAAATGTGAAAATTAGTTTGAGCAGCAAACAACCCCCATCATCTCATAACTTGGTTTTCACACAGGTTATTTCTAAACATGGTTTTCTAATTACGTCTTGTGAGGAAGGACCAAAACTATCTGAGATTTGTCACCGATGTCTTTTCATACGGTTCTACTTCCTAATTTACTGTATTTTCACAACCATTCAGAACACTGTATTGTTGGGCGCAGTCTCAGTAACGGGTGCTATTTCTGTGTTTGACACATACACAAAATGCACTGTATTATTGGGCGCAGCCAGGCATGGTAAAACATACGGCATGCATGCACGCACGCTAAAAACACGTTTTTAAAAAGGCAACGGAAGCAAAACTGAGTTCGGTTGTACTTTATTTAGCCCTTTTACAATGTACTCACGTTTTTCTCTTCACCTCTTACATGCTCACCGACTGGTACAAGCTAGGGACGTGCCTTTAGCGTCCATTTACACGCCGACCCTTCACTCATTGGCGACTGGTACCTGCTAGGGACGTGCCTTTAGCGTCCTCTTACATGCCCATCCTTCACTCATTGGCGGACTTCCGCATGCCTGTCGTCACTCACGCCCGCCTTTTCTCTATATAAACAGCGTGTCGGCCAGAAGTGCTCTCAGTCTGGCTTTGGAACTCGGCTCATACACTAGACGCTCTGCATTATAAGGCGTCCTGTCCATTTTGGAGAAAATGTAAGACTTTTAATGGCGCCTTATGGTCGTGAAAATACGGTAGCTGGAATTCAGTGGAAATTCTGTGCCTCTTTGTGTGGTTAAAATGCTGCCAAAAGTAAGATTTTTTGAGATGTTCTCCAGGATAATGGTAACTTAAAAAAAATACATCTTCAGGTCATGGTTTCGTTCGGGCTCATCCCATGCCGAGCCTGTTAAAGAGACGGAATAACTGTGAGCAGCAAAGAGACAAACACCCACTTTAATTATAAGTAGTCTGTTTATTGTATTCAAATAATCAGTCATTTGGGCAGAGAAAACAATTATCCAAGGCCTTGAACCAGATCTGTCATCTTGTGCAGAATTCAACCAAGTTGAATTTTGTCCATTGAAATATTTCAGCCTGCTGCGACAAGGTAACATTTTGTTATCTTTTTCGGATCTTGAAAGATGCTTTTCTGTTTGTGATGGAAGAGGGCTTGTCGAGAGGCTTCTGTCCGTCAACAGCAGTCATTGTGTGGAAACTCCCTCGTTAATATTCCATTCCATTTACAAATACAGATTGTGTACCTCAAGGCCAAGTGAAGCTCTGTTGTTGGGGAATAGGTCGATAGATGTGGACGTTTACCGCATTGGTGAATATACACATTTTTTTGATATTCATCAGAAACAAGGTACATTTACGATTCACAGATAGTCAACAACATTTTATAATATTTTAGGAAATAAGCTGTGCCCCAGGATCAAGTGTTGCCTGCCATTGGACTGACCGGTATGCTGGGGGGAGAGAGAGAGAGAGAGAGAGAGTACGTTGTTAATATGTCGTGGATGGATGAAAAAAGTAGTGATGCCAGTTTATCCCAGCCTGACCAAACATTACAAAGTTGACTATAGATTATTAATTTAACAAGCAGCAGACTTACAGATGAGACAAAACAGCATACCGTAATTTCTGGACTATAGAGCGCACCTGATTATAAGCCGCACCCACTACATTTTTAAAGGGAAAAACATTGTCCAAAACAAATGTATAACGTTTAACATAAAATGTAAAATTAATATCATTTTCTCTTTCAAAAAATGATCAATGGATGGTCACTTTTACAAAATTACACATACAGTTGAGCTCAGAAGTTCACACAGCTTGGCAGATTTTGCAAAAATGTGGACCATTATTTAACAAAAGCATGAGTGATCCGACAAAACAAATGTATTTCTTTTTTAATAAGGAATATAATGCAAGGCATTACAAAATATCACAACCATTAAACCAAATAGTAATAAAGAAAATAATGTCAAGGTCCCCTTTCAGTAACCAGTCATAAAAAAATACATATAAATAATAAAATGAAAAAACATTGATCACTGATTTGACCTGTCCTCTAAACTGAAGAGAACACGTCTGGAACTCAAATTTCACCCTCTCGCTCTTGTCTATGCTGATGCCCCAATAGGGAATAGGGAGGGAATTGGAGATGCAGGTGAAGGCAGGGAAAGGTGTGGGTGAGACTGATTGAGAGACTCTTGTGAAAGACTGTATGGGATGACTGAGGAATACTATTACTTGATGATTAAGTATTGATCCAAAGTTCAAGTATTAACAAGTAAAATAATATGGACTGACCAATGGGACCAGTGGTTTGAGGTGTATTTTGCTTTTGCCACAATGGAGTGAAGCTGATCGGGAAAATGTAACGTAAAATACATTCATTACACAATAGTGGTGGCAGAATATTGGGGTTGAGTTCAGGGGCTCAAATGTCCTTCCATTAAACTTTCCAATGATACTTATTCTGTTCAGGATTACACGGACGATGAGCCTATCCCAGGCGAAATAAGGCTGTTAGGCAGGGAACACCATGGCCTGGACTGACCAGGAGTCATTCGCAAGATTGGAACAGAGAGAATACCATTCACATTCGTGCCATAAATAAGAATGTGTGTGTGTGTGTGTGTGTGTGTACAGTCAAACCTTTTATCAGCGTATCCTGTTTACATTTTCACCCCTATAACATTCACATTTCAAAGTCACGATTTCACGTAATTCATTTGCCGATTTTGCTTCCAACAAACACCTTTATAACGTAAACGTCATTATAACGAACAGACTTTTCCCACAAAATAGTGAAACGGCCTGTGTTACAATGAACAGTGGGAAGTTAATTGCCATGACGACCTTGCTTATGAGCGAAATTTACAGCGCGGGATTCCCCTCCGTTCTCAGCAACACTACTGATCGGTACGTACTTTCCGGAGGCACGGCAGACATGGTCTGAAAACAAGTCTGGTAATTGGGAGCAAATCTCGCTGTCTGTGATGGCTGTAATTGTCCCTCACTTTTCGTAAGAGGGTCTCCCACACGAAGCTCAGCCGAGACTACAAGTTGGCAAAGACGACCATTTTGACAATTATGGCAACAAAACCATGGCGGAGTTCAAGGTTCTATTGAAAGATGATCGTAAACGGCTTTGGGGCGTGGCAAATCTTGAACTGAAAAGGCACTAATCATTTGCTGATGGAATATTTTCAGAGATGAAGTAGAAATTTGTTTCATGTCGAATAAAATTGTTTTTTTTCTTCATACGGTATACACGTATTTGTAATTAATTGACATGTTTGTATTGTATTATATGTTCATGTTTTTACATCTATAAATGTTGACATTGTATTACACATCGTAGTTGGCGGCAATTTCATTGGAAATGGTTATAACGTACAGATTCGTTGTGTCCCTCGAGGTACATTGTAATGAGGGGTGACTATATACCGTAAATTCCGGACTATAAGCCGCTACTTTTTTCCCAAACTTTCAACCCTGCGGCTTATACAGTGATGCGGCCAATTTATGTAATTTTTCTAACGGCCGCCAGGGGCGCTCGAGTAGAAAAGGTAAGAATAAGACTGCCGCGTCACAGGCACCGTTTGGGAAGAAAGTTATATTATTATTATTGTTAAGTTATATTATTAACACTTTGAAAACTCTCTCTGTGTACCGTCTTTCTTTGTAAATACGTTTACATGTTTTAATGTGGGCACATGCGGCTTATATACAGGTGCGGCTTGTGTATGTACAAAATTGGTTTTCCTCTAAAAATGTAGTGGGTGCGGCTTATAATCAGGTGCGCTCTATAGTGCGGAAATTACGGTGTGTGTGTGTATATATATATATATATATATATATATATATATATATATATATATATATATATATATATATATATATATATATATACATACACACATACACTTTCTCATTTTATGTGTCATTGTGATGCATTTTTCTAAAGCACAATTTGAATGATCAGACCATAACGAGATTCTTTAATGAAATTGTGTTTCCGTCCGACATCGATGAAAATGGTGCAAACAATGAGGTAAGAGGCAACGTAGAGAAATGCTCGGGAAGGTTAGGTGCTCAAGGCTTTGGTTGAAATGTCAAGTGGTCACTGCAGAGGGGTGATCAATTCCTTCATTACTCTCTGCTCCTGGACCATTACCATCATTACATGGCATCTTTGGAGGGAATTGATGGCCCTCTTGCACATGCATTCACACCGAAAACACATTTACTCTATCACACACACACACAAATATTGTATAACAATCATTTTGGCGCTCGTCAAGTTATGCATGTCTTAGTGTGTATATATATATATGTTTATATTTGGTTATGAGGGAGCCATTAGAGTGTCACCAGATAGTCCCGCACATGTAAAACAGCCACACTTGACAATTTTGTTTTTTTAATATATGGAACAATCGCGATGTGTGTTACAAGCGTAACAAGTCAGCATTCAGGGATTTCCATCACATTTGGCAGCTCTGCGTTTTCCAACATTTGCAAACTTTGACTCACACACTGCGATGCATAAAGATTATTTTCTTAATGATCCCAGTCGATCTTGAGCATTTTCCAGCTGAGGCGTATGCCCTGGACTGATTGCCAGTCAGTCACAGGGACCAAAAACTATTCACACCTATGGGCAATTTAACACACAGCATACATGTCTTTTGAATGTTAGAGAAAAATAGACTAGCCAGGAAAATGTTGTCATGCTTTGTCTTCATTAGGGTCAGGGGTGATGAAGCCTATCCCCAAGGGAAGTTAGGGTACACCTCGGACTGATCACAAGTCAATCACGGGGTACATATAAATAAACAATGAATCACAATTGCCAGTTTAGAGTCTTCATTTAACCCAACATGCATGATTTCAAGTCTGTCTAAATACATGTTCATGATTTTTTCATTTACATAATTTTTTTCTTCATGTTCAATCAAACAAAAAATAAAGAGCATCCAATTACTTTTTTTTTTCTCCAAGCTTTGATATCACCTGTTCTTTCTAATGTTTTATCTTTGACACAGTCCACTGTCACTAATTCTTTTTTATTAAAAACTCACTCCCACTAAAATCCTGCCCATTAGGTTACTACAGAGTGGAAGACAAAGGAAAATGAAGGAGTGTGCGTTTGTGTGTCTGTGGGTGTGTGTGTGAGTGAAGGAGAGAGAGAGAAGTGAAATATGAGGCAAACCCATAAATAGATTGTGTGCTCTAATGTGATTGTCATCCAGTGGTTGCTCTTTGTCTGGAGCGAATTTAGAGTGATGAGTCCAATGAGAGTGAGATCAATGAACGAGAGGGAGGGAAGACAGAGAGCGCGGTGAAAGATGTGTGAGGAGTGGCGGGGTGATGACCAGCGTGTCTGTTTGTGTACATGACAGTGAAAGAGCGAGCCGTTTGCCGAGGAAGCGACTGCTTACGCCGATGACACTTCGTTTCATATGCAGATCGCTCGGTGTTGTTCCGCGTTCACAAGCTGCAACTTTATTGATGTGACGATACGGTACGGCAGTGTATTGACTGACTTTTATGTCACATAACAACCATTCCGTGTCATGTCATGTTGACGACTCAAAAAAGAGACGGGACGTGTTTATGAAGGCTGATGTATCAGATTTTGATTAAAGCGAATGGCCAGTGCCCGTACCTCCAACTTTCATTTCGGTTCAAACCCTTTTGCTGTCTGGATCCGATTGATGTCGTTTCAAAATAACCGCTTCTCACCACCTCATGTATCACAATTACCGTAATTTCCGCACTATAGAGCGCGCCTGATTATAAGCCGCACCCACTACATTTGTAGAGGAAAACCAATTTTGTACATACACAAGCCGCACCCGTATATAAGCCGCATGTGCCCACATTAAAACATGTCAACATATTCACAAAGAAAGACGATACACAGAGAGAGTTTTCAAAGTTTTAATAATATAACTTGACAATAATAATAATATAACTTTCTTCCCAAGCGATGCCTGTGATGCGGCAGTAAAACGCTAGCAACATGCTAACAACACGCTAGCAACAGAATAGCAACACAGTATAACAGGTCTGGTCAAAGAACATACCGGTACTTGTAAAAATCACGGTGAGCCGTCGTTTATGCCAAGTTTACGTGCAGCAGCTCTGTTTCCTTCTTTATCGGACAGCTCGATTGCTTTTAGTTTGAAAGCTGCGTCCTCTGCTTTTCTTTTTGCATTTTCCATGATGAGGTTATGTTCACGCTAATTTAATTGATGCACAAGACAAGAAGTTGCAGTCTTCCTCGACGCATATATTCCACCGGTCTTAATCTTACCTTTTCTACTCGAGCGCCCCTGGCGGCCGTTAGAAAAATGACACAAATTGGCCGCATCACTGTATAAGCCTCAGGGTTGAAAGTTTGGGAAAAAAGTAGCGGCTTATAGTCCGGAATTTACGGTAATGTGGTGTGGTTATGCATCTTAATAGCAGCATAAGCTGAACCAAAGGGTTGTATCTGCATCTCATGTGAATAGTATCAATTGAGTTTTAACTTTTGGGTTTCCAGAGGATGCCAAATGCATTAATTAGAGGAAAGACTTGTAAGGCAGCGAATTACAAAAAAAAACTGTGATAGAAGGATAAACTTTAATTTCCAGAATGCATCGAACCCAAATTCATAACATGGTTCGTCTTTTCAAGAGAGTTGCAGAGCACATAGTTCAGTATTTGGACACAAAACCTGCTTTTACCTCGTTTTGGGTTATCGCTGTTGTTCCTGTCAATTAGAAGCATGATTAGCTCATTAGACATCAGATTTAACTCCCCTCTTGTCATTGAGTTGATCGAGGTTTAAATCCGGTTAAGAAGCCGACACACTTCATTACAGAGAACATTCCTCTATTGATTAAACAATTTCACCGGGAGACTATCCTCAATGATAACATATTTTCGGTGACCATGATGGGGTTTTTTTAAATAGGGCATACCATTTGGTTTGTACCTTGGTTTTATGGTTAACGTAAGGTGCTGTTGACAACTCACGAGTACACTTGAATGTACTTGTAAACATGTTCGAATGTACTTGTACGCTTTACAAAGATAAATATCCGTACGGCATTAACGATAACAGATGCTATTAAGTCAAATCAAATATATTTCCACACACTTGGTATCTAGCCCTGAATCACAAAAAAGTCTCAAAGGGCTTCACAAGCCTACAGATGACAAATATTAACGCCATCCCCTGATCTCAACCCCTCATGAGGTTCAAGGTAATTTGAGCAAATTTGATATTTCAGAAGATTGTATCAAATTAGCCCTTCACACTAATCCAGCGGTCTCCAACCTTTTTTTGTCCCACGGACCGGTTTAATGTCAGGCATTATTTTCAGGGACTGGCCTTGAAGGTTTGACAGATAAATACAACAAAATAATATAATATGACTTGCATGAAAACTGTGGTATTTTCGAAACATAATAGACATGAATCATGACAAAAGGAACGTCCTAGCTGGCCGCAACACTCTCTGGTCGCGATGGTAACCTGCCTTCAAAATAAGATACAAAGTGCATGAAAAATACGACTCACCATCGCCGCATATTATGCAGAGTGGGCTTGATGCGTCGGAATCTCCCTTTGAGATAAATCCGTATTTTAAGTAGGACTCCTGATATTGTCAATTAGATGTAGCTTTCTTTTTCTTGGAAGTCATAGGCTCCTCTTCTGTCTCCTGGCGGGGCCTTTTCGCCTTCCCAAAGAAACTTTCCAAAGATGTTTGTTTTTTTACTAATTTTGCTCGCTCACGGGTTTCATTTCAGCGGTAACCCATCGCGTGACCGAGAAGCACGCCAGAGTGACATACTGTAGACGGATGTAACGGAGAATCCGGTAAATTTTCGAAATAAAACATCTTTCAGATCCCGAAATCAATAAAACGGAAGTAATGTCAGTTATTTATTCTTTCTGTGGGCGGCCCGGTACCAAATGACCCATGGACCGGTACCGGTCCGCGGACCGGGAGTTGGGGACCCCTGCAGTAATCAATTATTGTGCAATAGTATACAACAGCGATATAATCCCTAATAATTGAACATACAGACGCTCCCCAGTTTACAAACAAGATACGTTCCGAACGATAGTTCGTAAGGTGAATTCGTTCGTAAGTTGCTTCCGTGCTATATTTTGTATGGAATGTATGTTTAAGGCTTATATGTTTGACATCCATATAACGGGGAGAGAGCTTTTCGTCACGTTCTTCAGGGCTCGAGGGTTAGCTGCCCGGTAAACTAGCAGCGGCTTCAGCTTGAAGCTCCCGATCTTTCTGTTTATAAATGGTACCGATGGTCGAACGATTCATGTTGTATGCACGTGCATAGCTCACCATTTTCTCACCCGCGTCAAGCTTCTTTATTATTGCCACTTTCATTTGAAGCCTTTCGCATTTCACCAACCATATTGAATAATGGATGCACGAGATATTTAACAACTGGGCAGAGGAAGCCGAATTCGGGGTGGATGCAGGGCGAGCTCTCACAGCGCCTCACGTCGGTATTAGCGGCGGAAAGAAGCACTACAGTACCTGTACTCGGAAAAAGGCCGCAATACAAAATCAAAATTTTTCTTTTCTTTGTCGACATACCCGTAAAAATGTTCGGATGTACCGTTGTTCGTAACTCGGATGTTCGTAAGTCGGGGAGCGTCTGTACACTGGAAAAAAAAAAAACGGTGTGTTGAATGTATTCAATTTTATTTCATCAAGTTGTGGCACCAAACAAATTCGCCTGGATCTAGATACTGAGTAAACAGAAAGACACATGGTTGCGCACACACACAGACACACAAACACACACAAACTATTAAGGGTGTTTGGAAAACTGTTGAGTTTTTGGGGTTTTTTTTTTTTTTCAAAGCAAGATATATGCCGAACAAGGAAAATGAAATTGTAATTTTGTCATTGGCAGCCATATAAGTGCCACCTGGCCTTGTTCGTACCTGTCAAGAGCACGGGAATCATTTACCTTACATTTTCTTTCTTTCCACCACTTGAAAGTTTGTCATCGCCACTAAAACCTGAAAGGTAAATTTATTCGCTTTGTGAATGATGGGAATGTCCCAAATTTAAATGAACCTCTGACAGACCAAAATTAGTCACATCAATTGACGCCTACATCAAGTAGCTTGTTTATACTGGCAAGAAGTCAATTAATGAAAGTAACGTCATCATTTACACTTTGTTGTCACGATGTCTATTCAAGACTTTAATTAAAATGAATGCAAAAATCTATCCTGACGCTGAGTCCTTATGTGATAGTTTTGATGTTTATTGAATAAAGGAGACACAAGACACATTTTATCATTTGTTCTGAACGAAGAAAAAATAAATTGTTATTCAATGTGTATTGGGTCATATTAATTGTGTCTCTCTTATTTATTTTTTTTCATGACAACTTAAAAGAAGAATTTGCTGTTGATCCCAAAAAACACAGAAGATGAGGACTTTGATGGATTTCTGAGTGATGATTGATCGAAAAATGTGAGTACATTGTAAGATGGCTAAATAAAGTTCAACCGATCTCAGTTTTGCTTCCGTTGCCTTTTTAAAAACGTGTTTTTAGCATGTCTTAGCATGCTACGCTATGCTTCAAGCTAACGTGTTTTTAGCGTGCGTGCATGCATGCCGTATGTTTAAACTGGCGTATGTTTTACCACGCCTGGCTGCCCCCAATAATACAGTGCGTTTTGTGTATGTGTCAAATACAGAAATAGCACCCGTTACTGAGACTGCGCCCTACAACACGGTGCGCCGAATGGTCGTGAAATCGGTAATTGCCTTATGTTTCGAGACAAGCGAAGTTTCCGACACGAGGCAATACAACAAAAGGTATCTTCCATTTAGATTTACTTTTAGCGGAAATGCACCAATGTTCCCTCTAAGCTGCGCAACTGTGCACTGGTCGCACACTCTCAGCGCACAAGAAAACCTATTCAACGTAGTGAACGCACTGCAAATGAATTTCTGTAGATATCTCACTTTTTTTTCCTGTATCAATTTGCTGTGTAATTCAGTGAATGACAGGTGTCCAGCCAATCACATAATACGATGCAATGACGTTAGCAGCCAATCACGTTGCTCCATCTTGTTGCAGCCACGGTAAATGTCTTAATGACAAAGTATTCAATTGTGGCTTTGTCACAACCTCAAGCAAAAGTTATAGCTTCCAATTATGAAAAATCTTGTGTTATCCAAAAAATTTCTGTTCGAACTGCATACCGTAAATTCCGGACTATAAGCCGCTACTTTTTTCCCAAACGTTCAACCCTGAGGCTTATTCAGTGATGCGGCCAATTTGTGTAATTTTTCTAACGGCCCACCAGGGGCGCTTGAGTAGAAAAGGTAAGATTAAGACCGGTGGAATATATGCGTCGAGGAAAACTGCAACTTCTTGTCTTGTGCATCAATTGAATTAGCGTGAACATACCCTCATCATGGAAAATGCAAAAAGAAAGGCATATGACGCATTGCTATTCTGCTGCTAGCGTGTTGTTACCATGTTGCTACCGTTTTACTGCCGCGTCACAGGCACCGTTTGAGAAGTTATATTATTATTATTGTTAAGTTCTATTATTAAAACTTTGAAAACTCTCTCTGTGTACCGTCTTTCTTTGTAAATATGTTGACATGTTTTAATGTGGGCACTTATATACAGGTGCGGCTTGTGTGTGTGCAAAATTGGTTTTCCTCTAAAAATGTAGTGGGTGTGGCTTATAATCAGGTGCGCTCTATAGTGCGGAAATTACGGTAGTCCTTTTCTCTCTTTTGAAACGTTCTACGAAGGTTGGGTGTACAAAGAAACCCCTTTGAAACCACAAAGCAAACAAATTTAGTGATGGTGTCAGAGAGGAAAATTAATACGCACCAATAGGGGAATGGATACGGCATAAAGTCAAATTTCTTTTCTGAATGAGAGAACTCACTGTTCTTCCATTAAAAGAAAGATGGTCGTCTCCTCTCGTTCTTATCGTACTATGATTTTGTGTTAAATCACCGCCGTACCGATGACTCCGACAAAACCCTGCTACCTGTCAGCTTGATAGCAGAAAAGGCCCAGCCATGTTCAGCGTTTGACCATGGTTTATGTAGAAACTCCCCGAAAATGCACGCACAAGTTTGATTGGTTGGGCATCACCTCTCTGATTGCCTATTTAGCAAGCAATTATCTGTCTTTCTCACTCGCAGCCAAAAAACAAGCTGATTGCGTTCTTCTCATTGTGGTAATGTCTTATTCATCATAAGAGCTCAGTGTGAGTTTGGGGAGGAGGGAAAAAAATAAAAAAATACTACACCGCCGACGTGAAGCATCGCTGTCTGCAGCAAGATAAGAAAAAGCGCATAAAATTCGCCTTTGGCATCCTGAGATGAAACTCCCGCTGTAACATGTTTCTCAATATCAGTTGCATTTTCAAATAATGCAAAATAACTAAATGACAATTAGGAAGGATGAAGATGCTAGTTGGTCTTCAGTCACAGTTGAGTATGTTTGAGGCCACCTCAACTGCAGGAGTAATCGGTTTCTCTGTTTATTCGTAAATCAATGGTCTAATCAGCACTGAAGTTGCACAAGAGGGCAGGAGGATGAGAAGGCGGTAAAGCCTGTTTTTTATTTATTTTTTTAATCTAATGCCCAATTAAGATGAAAGCTAAACGAGGAGGCAGGAGAGAGCGTTGTCTAGTGCCGCTCCCACAAAATGTCAAAACTAAAACCTCTCTCTCACACAACCACACGCGTGTATATTTGTACTCATAATATCTTCTCAATCACCCGATCAATTTACTTTTTGCTCCGCATGGCTAAATCTCCGTCTCGCTGTTTCCCCTTCGTCATTCACATTCTACGCAGACGTATTCCACAAACGTTTGCAGTAGTCTGGCTTGTAAATGAAATAAGAGCACCCCGCTTCTTTTTTTTTGACACTACTCCTTCCCTTGAAGCCATTCTTACACGCCCACACACTCTGGCTTCCCTCTTATCTTCTATTTATTTAGAAGGGCAAAGACAGTGAGGGGGGGAAAAAAATGTGCTATAGGTTTGAGCTGCATACTGTATAAATCATGCCCCTGTCTAAATGACCTAAATAAGAAATTCAATACTGCGGGGTCCGAATAGCAGAGCTCAGTCCACGTATTTATTGAGTCCAGCCCCTTTTGCCCACTCCCAGCATTACTCTGTGGGTTTTATTTTTTCGACTTCACTCCAGTGTTTGTGGAATGGAAATTTTCTCTCCATGTTTTTCACTCTCTTTTGCTTTGATTCCAGGAAGTTCAGAACGGGCACCGGTCAGATAGTGACAGGATTGTTCAGGGATTGAATGAGCTACTGAAAGACAGAAGCAAGCTAAACGGCACTGCATGGGCATGGTTGCAATGACTTGAGGAACACGTGGCTATTCTGAAAATGTCATGTTCTGCGTCGAGAAAATGGAATTGCTTTTTATTTATTTATTTTTAATCAAATCCAACATGCAAAGTATAATAGGTGATTGGGTATTATTTTTGATGTGGCCATTTCTTTCAACAATGGGTGTACGTTGTGGTGTGACCTTTTCAAAGATCCAGCCAAACTGTTGAACGCAATCCCTGTGTGCCTGTCATTTGCAAGTTGGATATTGACATCTTACATTGGAACCTCAGGAGACGGACATCCACGTGGCAGAATTATCCGTTGGCGGGGTCCAAATTAGGACGCCTATTTTCAGGTGCAGATTACAGTCTGACCAAGCGATAAGGGCCAATCATTTTCAACTTAAAGCTCAAAGAATCTTTGGATATAAAAACAGCATTCGTGTTCCATAGCACACAGTGGACGTCAATTACCGTAATTTCCGCACTATAGAGCGCACCTGATTATAAGCCGCACCCACTACATTTTTAGAGGAAAACCAATTTTGTACATACACAAGCCGCACCTGTATATAAGCCGCACGTGCCCACATTAAAACATGTCAACATATTTACAAAGAAAGAGAGAGTTTTCAAAGTTTGAATAATATAACTTAACAATAATAATAATATAACTTTCTTCCCAGCAGCAGCTCTGTTTCCTTCTTTATCGGACAGCTCGATTGCTTTTAGTTTGAAAGCTGCGTCATATGCCTTTCTTTTTGCATTTTCCATGATGAGGGTATGTTCACGCTAATTTAATTTATGCACAAGACAAGAAGTTGCAGTCTTCCTCGACGCATATATTCCACCGGTCATAATCTGACCTTTTCTACTCGAGCGCCCCTGGCGGCCGTTAGAAAAATTACACAAATTGGCCGCATCACTGAATAAGCCGCAGGGTTGAAAGTTTGCGAAAAAAGTAGCGGCTTATAGGCCGGAATTTACGGTATCCATTTTATTTGCAAATTGCTTCCTTCAAAGTACATATACAGATCAAAGAGTCATGTTTACTGTGTGGTATGTCCAAAAGATGATGAAGATAGTAGGTCCCTTCTCCAGCTCCGGGCAATGATACATCCTCTTGTTTTTTTTCCAGCTAAACAATAAAAAAAATCACTACTGTCATGTCTCCAGGCTTTGGAAACATCTTGCTTTGTCTTTAGCTCGCAGGTTAACACGAAAATATTTCCGCCATCATGGTCAGTGTTCTTGCCAGCATCACCTCTGCGTGGAAGTGATAGCGAAATGGACGCCCACATATGCCAGATTGTTGGAGTAGCTCGAGGGCTTAAACTTTGCCATGAAAATGTTCACATAAGCTCATATCAAAACTCATTAGGGAGAAGAAGGGAGGGTGAGTGCTTGTGTCAGCTGTCCGGCCCTGTTGGGAAAAGGCCAACCAGGCTGAATGTGACAGGTCAGTGAGCAAAACTAGCCAAAGGCTTGGGAGGCCAAATGGAAACATACGCTGCGTTTGTTTGCCAATCACAACCTACAAATAATGTTGTTTTCATAACGCGTCTAGGCATCTGATCTAAGTTGGAAATAGATTAGTCGTTGGAATATTGTAAGTAGTGCTTAGGTGGCTGGCGTGGAAAAAAAAAAAAAAAGACAAGCTCGGCTGATTACATTTTCTCTTCAAGGCAGCCACCAGTATCATTCAGAGGAAGGTGTCAAAACACACATTCACGTTTTGAGTGGCTCCATACCAGCTGGGTGCAGCTGAGATGCCTGTCAAACGCAATGACAAAATACATACGTAAGCCAATCATTTACTTTCAAGTGTTACTCGTGTGTCAAAATACATCCCAACGAGCATGACCTCTATTTTATTCCAATACATACATAACCTTGCTTTATCTCAATCAATATTTTGAGCACAGTGCTGTTTAAACATAGATTTCACACACCGTATTGTATTCCTGCAATTGGGGAAAACCTGCTCTGAGCCCTGAAGGTGACATGGAAGATAAAACAACAACTTTGCAATCCCTCACAAAGATTGTGAGATAAAGCAAAGTTTTTTTTTTTTTTTGCAAGGGGTTCTTTTTTTTTTTTTTTAATGTACTTGTAAAAATCACGGTGAGCCATCTTCATCTTCCTCCCGTGAACTGAAGCCATCGAAGTCACCGTCCTCAGTGTCGGAATTAAACAGTGTCATAAAGACCGGTCTTAATCTTACCTTTTCTACTCGAGCGCCCCTGGTGGCCGTTAGAAAAATTACATAAATAAGCCGCATCACTGTATAAGTCGCAGGGTTGAAAGTTTGGGAAAAAAGTAGCGGCTTATAGTCCGGAATTTACGGTATTCCGTGTGGGTAAATGACAATCTGAGAGGAACTTTTTTTTTTTGTCTTTAGGATCCACATATATTTTTGGAAGATATTCCACCAGTTCTAAATATCATAGAAGCTCTCTCTTGCAGTCCCTCTCTCTGACTCTCTCTTTTCTGTCGTCTGATCTAAAATTGAACAACAGCGAGCGACGTGGTCATGTGCATGTCACGTCACTGACATAAATTCCCGTAGCTGTGAAACTCCCAACACCAATTAACGTAGCAAAAATTACAGTCTTGTGTTATAACAACAGAGTCGACGGGACTTTTTTATATCGTGTTGTAGTCTTTGTGATATTATTGCTTGCGTCGTATATATTTGCTGACAGCGAGTGCCATTCGTGCGCGTATAAGTTAGAAGTCTGAATTATTTTGCTCTTCAATTTCTTGTTGTCATACATAATGCATGTTATGTCCGGAACCGAGAGGGTAATTGAGATGTAAGAATAACATCAGAGACCAGCAGATAGGAATGCATAATGAAACACCGAACTGGATCGTATGCTAAATATAATGGCATGAATGAATATAAGGCAAGCTCCATCCTCATCTTCTTTACTGCAAAGCACACACACACACACACACACACACACACTGTAAAGCCACTGCTGACCGAGAAGGGCACGGTGAAGACACGTGCACGTGGTTTGGCAGTGCGAACGCGCAGGATAAACTGCATGTAGGTCTGGGCATGGGATGGTTTTGTTGCTCCGTTCAGTTTTGCAAATACAATCAAACACACACAAGCACAGGTCAGAGAGCCCCAGTGGCGTCAAAACTGGCAGGCATACTTCCACTGCGCTCCAACAAGCCAGCATGCTTTTCTTTACCACACTGCCAATACGCTTCCCCCCCACCCCCTTCCTCGCACAAACACACACACACAGTCCACTGATTTTCCTTTGTCCCCTCCAATCATTCATTATTGTAAGCCCTCACAGGCATTGCAGACAATGAGAAGTTAAATGGGAGAAAGTGAGCTAATTTGCGGACATGCGCTTTGTTACTGTTTCAATAATAATTCCCTATGAACATGACGATTACATAACTACAACAAAGAGGTTTTTGGCAAAACCTCAATCCCGTCTCCCTGCACATGTCCCTTTAGAAATTCTGCACTGGATCATTGGCTTGGCAAAAAACAGCAATCATTTTGGCTTGGACAACATCATTCTCATGGCCCTGTATTGCTTACTAGCTAGTGGTCAAACTATTGGGAGATCAACACGCCACTTAGAATATGTGCCACTGTCAAGTTTCACAGCTCAAGTTGAAGTCAAGTTTCATTGGGGCTCTACAAATTACCAAATAAGGTCGTGGGCGTGCTGGAGCCTATCCCAGCTGACTTTGGGCAGCAGGAGGGGGGACACCCTTAACCGGTTTGTCATCAGGGCATACAAAGACGAACAACCGCCCCCACAGTCACACTTACGGACGATTCAGGGTGATCCGCCATGCATGTTTTCGAGATGTGGGAGGAAACGGGAATACCTGGAGAAAACCCACACAGGCACGGGCAGAACGGAGGAAAGGAATCGTTTATAATTTGGAGTGCCCAATCAACCTGCCATGCATGTTTTGTGAATGTGGGAGAACACCGGAGTACCCGCAGAACATGCAAACTCTACACAGGAAGGCCGGAGCTGGAATCGAACCCTGCACCTCTGCATTGTGAAGTCGACGTGCTAACCACTGGACTACCGGGCCGCCCCTGTGCTTATATATACGTACAAATTATTTTTGTATATGTGGTGTACAGACGCTCCCCAGGTTACGAACGAGTTACGTTCCGGACGATTATTCGTAAGGTGAATTCGTTCGTAAGTTGCTTCAGTGCTATATTTTGTCTGGAATGTATGTTTAAGGCTTATATTGACATCCATATAACGGGGAGAGAGCTTTTCGTCACGTTCTTCAGGGCTCGAGGGTTAGCTGCCCGCTAAACTAGCAGCGGCTTCAGTGGGGGAGAGTAGACGACCTTCGAACGTCGCCGCCGCCGTCGCCTCCGCCGTCCTCCTCCGCCCGTTCGGCACTCGGAAAAAGGCGCGCAATACAAAATCTAACTTATTTTTTTCGACAGACCCGTGAAAATGTTCGTATGTACCGTTTGTTCATAACTCGGATGTTGGTAACTCGGGGAGTGTCTGTACTTATTTCCGTGTCTTTAGTTCTCAATTTCATCAATGTTTTATGTAAAAAGGAGCTCATCACACCTGACTACACCCAGCCCTGAAAACAAACAGCAAGACGGAGACAAAGGAAACAGACCTGCGACGATTTGTAAATAAGAGGTTATAGCAAAACGTCTTACAGCAGAAAAAACTGTTAGCATCCATTGTTTTTATAAAAATCTGTTGTTTTCTGGTGCCCATTTGGATTTACCTAGTCAATGTTAAAATCTAGCTTCAATTTTGACCCACTTCTGTTGTGACTGGGCCATTCTTATCCTTCTTCACCCCCCCCTCCCCCATCCCCTCCACACACACACACACGCACACACTTTCTAGGCCGGGCAGCTCCTGGCATTCACTTCAGGGTTTTGGCTTGTACCCCTTGCACTATGGCACAGGCATATAAACACCCATGCACACATTCATAAGACCCTGTTCACCGATCCTTTATTGTCCCAACCAAAGTTCCTCCTTCCTGACCTCTTTCAATATTGAACACTGCAAGATGGTACATGGGTTTGCCTCAGTCTACATAAAGAAAAAAAAAAAAAAAGGGAACATGTTTGTTTGTGTGTGTGGCGTGCTTCCACTGAAAGTAGAGCTGGATAGCTGCGAGTTGCCCCTGACACCAAACTTAATCCTCTGAAGCAAGGCTGTAAGATAAATATTTCAAGGTCATTCTGTTTGCTCTCTGTTGTCTTCTTCCGGGACTGTTGACTATAATGGGAATATATGCATGCCTAACTAGAGGCTTTCGAAGAGAATTACCCATCGTGCGGTTTCCCCGCTGCCTATAGTCACGGGCTAAAAGATGAAAGCGGACTTACCAAGTGGACAAATAACCACGTGTTCGAAACTGAACGGGAGTAGACACAAGCGCTCACCCGAGTGATGCTGAATTCGTTGGAGACAATATGACGGTTTCAAATGAATTTGACGTTTACGGTGTATCGCTGGGGCAGCGCGATGGCCGACTGGCTAGCACGTCCTCCTCAAAGTGCAGACGTTGTGGGTTCGAAAACACACGCAAAGTAAGATGAAAGATTAACTGGCCGTCAGGTGTGCGTGTATATTCTTCCACCATTACTGCTGCATCGTCAACAGAAAAGTCGTCACAGTCTAGTTTACCGCGTTTGGCAATTTGGCAGATCGCACTGCGCCTCTTTGGGTGTTCCGGCACACCAAGATACATTGCCGCCGACGCACCTAACCATTTGGTGACAGAGAGGAGATTGCACTCTGCATCTCCATAAAAAGGGGCGCATGGTAAGTTTTGTGGCAGGGCCGGTCCAGTTTGTGATTTTGGCAAACTATTCTTCGCCCTGATAGGCATTCCGACATATAGTATTGCACGCCCCAGTTCTCTGTGTGACATGGGAGGAATCATTCACAATAGTTGCGACTTCCTCCAGCCAATTTAACATCATCTGCCCATGGAGGTCTGCTTGCAATTCTGTAAATAGCCTAAGTACTTTGTGTGTTTCGACCTCGTGAACGGGCAAATAAGTCTCCTGAAGTTGCCGATGTTAGGGTTTATTCCACCTTCCAACGCATCTCTAGACTTTTGATGTGAGTCAGGTGTGCCACATTTAAACAGATGGAAAGAATTCAAAACGTAATCTGGCCACACCCCTGACACATTTGTGCCACAGCGTGCGCCAGACGGGACAAAAATAAGGCTCAAAGTCTTAAGGTCATTGACAAATGATGACGCAGATGAGCCTCACGAATCGCATTTGTCATTCTTGTTTGACAGGAAAAAAGTTACAATATACCAAAAACAACATGTCTGGTGTTGTGGATAAATGACCGTATTTTCCGCACTATTAGGCGTAACTAAAAACATTCAATTTTCTCAAAATCGACAATGCACCGTATCATCCGATGATCAATATTCTGATTTCTTGGAAGTAGTATTTTAAATGTTCTTTGTTACAGGTGCAGCGGTTGTGAAAGCGCTACACGAATTAAGCTGTGCTGGATTGTATTCCCTTTAGTGTAGCTCCATCTAGTGGATGCATAATGCAACCCCAGCCACTATTGTATAGCTTCTATTCTATGCGCCCGATAATGCGGTGTACCCTATATGTGAAAATTGTTTTAAAATTGGCCATTCATTGAAGGTACACCTTATAGTGTGGAAAATACGGTATTTGTGACTAACTCTGCTACTCTTAGTGCCTTTAATTGCTCTCTGTGAATAAATAAAGTGATTGAATGATTGGTTGATTGAATTTCCGCACTATAGAGCGCACCCGATTATAAGCCGCACCCACTACATTTTTAGAGGAAAACCAATTTTGTACATACACTAGCCGCACCTGTATATAAGCCGCATTGAAACATGTCAACATATTTACAAAGAAAGACAGTACTCAGAGAGAGTTTTCAAAGTTTTAATAATATAACTTAACAATAATAATAATATAACTTTCTTCCCAAACGGTGCCTGTGACGCGGCAGTAAAACGGTAGCAACATGGTAACAACACGCTAGCAACAGAATAGCAACACAGTATAACAGGTCTGGTAAAAGAACATGCCGGTACTTGTAAAAATCACGGTGAGCCGTCGTTTATGCCAAGTTTATGTGCAGCAGCTCTGTTTCCTTCTTTATCGGACAGCTCGATTGCTTTTAGTTTGAAAGCTGCGTCCTATGCCTTTTGCATTTTCCACGATGAGGCTATGTTCACGCTAATTTAATTTATGCACAAGACAAGAAGTTGCAGTCTTCCTCAACGCATATATTCCACCGGTCTTAATCTTACTTTTTCTACTTGAGCGCCCCCTGGCGGCCATTAGAAAAATTACACAAATTGGCCGCATCGCTGTATAAGCCGCAGGGTTGAAAGTTTGGGAAAAAAGTAGCGGCTTATAGTCCGGAATTTACGGTATATTCAATCTTTGCTGCATATCCGCTCCCCACCCCCTCCTCAAAAAGTTAGCGAGACCAGAACTCAAGAACATACTCAAAATATAAGAAATGTGTCATTTTGTCAGACGATGTAACGTAATGAAATTGACACTAGTGTCCACTCCATTAAGTTGGCCGGCATGGATCATTACAGGCTGTGTTAGAGGACAGCCCAAAGCAAAAGACCCTTCATGATAAAAATCACAAATGAATGCATGTTTAAAAAAAACAAAAAGTCTATAGGCATTGATGTACAGTACATTACTTCTTTGTGGTTTTTTTTCAACAGTGCTCTTTGTACTACACAATAATTCATCAATGTGTGTCGAGGAATTTGTTTGAACATTCCCTTCTGAATAGAAAGCAGATTCAGATGCCATAATCTGTCCACATTCCAATGATCCTTTAGCGTGTCATGCCGCTATGCATATGCAAAGCCTTCCTAAGATACGATGTGCAGGAATGTCAATGCATACAAGTGTGTATCGGAGCAATATGGTGGCAGCCTCCATTCTGCCTCTCGGTTTGTCAGGGAAATATAATTTGCACCTTCAGTGCATTTCACCTGGCTTATATGCGGCATGCAAATTTATTTCCCTAATAATCAGAGAGTGCGACGGCCCTCCTCCAGGATTAATGACAGCATTCCCGAGGCCTTGCCTCAACCCGGACCGCAGTCATAATACCACCTTGCACACCCACAAATACACACGTGCATATGCACACTTTGACATGGAAAAATTGTGTTATTTCGACACAGAAAAACGCCTGGGTATTTGTCCTGCTAGACATTATAATGGGCTGGTGCATCGTCGGATTGCAATGTCATTTCAAAAAACCTTGAATACAAATAATGGGCAGAAGGGGGGGGGGGACGGAAAGGGGAGCAGGGGCACGTGGGATAGATGGTGCGTTCCCTAATCCAGTGGGCTAGTTATCCTTCATTTCAGGTAGAGTGGTGTCTTGGTGACACACACACACACACACACACACGGAAAAGAGAAACACATGGCTCACTTATTAAAATGAAGTGTGCGACATTGTGCAGAGCTTGCTGGTTTCTTGGGAGTCATCCCTTTTCTCCCCCTGTTTCACCGTTAATTAATCTTAGAGATCTTTTTTCTTTCGTTTGCATCCCTCAGCCCTCCCCGGTCCCGGCCTGCTCTCTGTTTTTTTTTGTTTTTTTTAATTCAAAGAAAACAGTCTGAAATATGAATACAAGAAAAGTATTAATTATAACCCCGTGTGTGGGTGAGGATCTATGTGCGTCTGTGTGTGTTTTTGCTATGGAAGAAAGAGAGGCAAGAGAGAGGAGGAAACAATGTGCCAGCGCCACCACCCACTGCCTGGATCTGTCACAAGTGCCTCGGAAGAGAAAGCGGAGGAAACAGCGGGTGGAGGGAGATACATGTGGCGATGGTGTGAAATAGAGGAAGCGCACCAGTTGGCACGTGTGTATGTTCTGCTCTAAATTTGTTCTAGTGCCACCTTCTGCAGACTGAGTCCAGTCACCTGCATACATTGTGTGTCTCAATTCCAAGAGAAGTCACGCAAAACCTTCACTGAGCATGTCACTGGTGCACTGCCAGGCTACACAAAGTGGGTTTAACTCCAGCAAGGAGTCTGAACCCTGACAGGCCACCACTGTTGGTCACTTACCTTTTTAATTAACTTTTCACTCCTCCTCAGCCGCCATGCTCACTATTTCTTTGCTGATTTTTCTTTTCCCCTTGGTGGCATTAATACTAAGCAGACTTAAGTGACATTATATATATATTGGTTTAATGCACATTCATCTTCCTCACATTTCAAATACGTCTTTCCTTTTTTTGTAGAACATTAAGTTTATAAAATAAAAAAATAAAAAAAAATATATATATATATATATATATATATATATATATATATATATATATATATATATATATTTTTTTTTTTTTTTTTAAGTTTGACCTATAAAAGTTTGCAGGATGTGTATTTTCATTCAAGCAGACATGATGAAAGTTGAAAAATGAAAGTCTCTACCAACAAAAATACAAAATAACTGCAGGGAGCAGGACTGGAAGCACTCTGACAAGAACAAAGTTTGACGTATTGACACAATGTGTCACTGAGTAACTCGAGCTTATAGACTGTAAAACATCAGGCCTGTATGACATCGTGAAGGACCAAGCATAAAACACCATTGCAACTGCATCGCAACAACCAGTCACAACACATTTTGGGGTTTTATTGAACAAAATCAGCCACCATCAGTCATCTCAGGTTAGATGAATCGCATCGAGTGTGCTAAATTAATCAAATTGCACATACTCCACCCAGAATGACCAAAACAAATGTATGTGTTTGTCCTTTGTGAGCCCAGTGAGTAGATCAGCTTCCACCTCTGTTTTCATGAACAATCAAGTTTGAATCCATCTTAGCACAAACACACCTAAGGACTGATGCACATGTTACGACAGACCTGACACATAAAGATAGAACATCATGCATTTCACAGTTTTGGTCGTATTACGTGCTGTATGCTCCGATTATCTCAGCCACCGCACACATGAAAAATGTGTCCCACCATTATTCCGTTGACCGCTCCCGAAGAGGAGCAAAGGCGAGAAAGTTGAAAGTGGGATTGGGTATCGATAAACGGGAATTGAGTGAAACTGGGAGAATCCTTCAGTTTCTCCAAGAATCCAGAAATTCATATTTCAAAATGTCCGTGCTAAATATCGATACCTCGTTAGTCACGCCGAGTAGGAAAATGTGTGGGTGCGGTGCGCAGCCCCACCTGCCGTCAAAGCTGCGGCGTGCGTGCATGCAGTTCGGCTGGTTATCCGGGCCGCGGTGGCAACTCTGAATATTCGCCAGGCCCTTCCACGTTCAGCTGCGCCGTCCGCCAGGACCTCACGATGGTGGCAATCCTTCTGCACCTCTTCACACACACATATACAAATACGGTATATAAAAATAAACTGCCACAATGATATATGCAGTTCTGTCCTCAAATTTGATATCAAGAGTGGTGTGTGGGTGCCGGCAATGTATTTAGTTAGTTAGTTAGTTAGTTAGTTAGTTAGTTAGTTAGTTCTGTGCGAGACAGTCCAAATGTTTCTTTGAGGATTTCAGCTTACTCACCCCTGAACAACAGATTCATGTGCATTACTTGTACAGAAAACATTAATTACATCAATGAAAAGTGTCACAAAAAAATGGAACGTCGTTGTTTGACCGTTTGTTTATGTTGAATATGCACATGGTTTTGATCAGGGGTCTCAAACTCAATTTAGCTGGGGGCCACTGGAGGCAGAATCTGGGTGAGGCTGGGCCACATCAGGTTTTCCACAAGAAAAGCGCTGATAAATCATTCCAATGTTCTCAAATATCTTTATTTTTAACACAAAATAATGAATTAAATCAAATAATTTTAAAAAGAAGCCACCCCGTCCTTCTCCATGAAGTCTTTTACTTCTGCTCTCAACTCCAAAAATCTCTTCAATACGTTTCCCCTGCTGAGCTAACGTACCTCATGTGAAGTAGAGCACATCCCCATATTCTGATTTTATTTCCTCTAAAAATGGGCGGGGCGGAATAGGGTCAATACCTCACCGTGATTGGTTCGTTCAGCTCCGCACACAACAAGAGTCATTCATATCAATCTTGCGGGCCGCACTAATATTAATCTTTCATATTCAGACGGGGGCCGCAAATTATCATCCGGGGGGCCGCAGTTGGCCCGCGGGCCGCACGTATGAGACCACTGGTTTAGATGTTTGGTCACAAGAGTTGCAGTGATATAAAGTGCTTATTTCCTTTTTAATGTTAAGGTCAATAGTTACCAGTGTAGTAGTTATTCCTCTTCTGGTCTGGTACATACCAGACCACGTTTACATACTTTTTCTTTCACACTACAGAATGGACGAAAGCTACTTTACTGTGACACTGTGAACCTTCCTCTTTGTATTTACTGTTGATGTGTGTGCCTCACTTTGTGCATTTGTCTAACTTCTCAAAACATTCACAGTTTCTACTAAATGGAGAAATGTGTTCGAAATGAATACAGGTGAATATGGTGAATATGCGCTGACCCAAATGCAATAGTGAGGGCAGAGATGCATTGCCTACAGGGGTCAAACAATATTCTGGTACTGTACGTGCACTGAAAACGTTTTTCTTTCTTTTTTTTTTTTAATAGCTAGCTGGGTATTTATTACAGGTTTACTTGTTGGACTGAAAGTCATGCAGTGAACGGAAGAGAGAGTTTTGTGTTTGCATTTCCACACAAAGGTTAAATGATGTCCGTTTAAACATATCTAAAGTGTACTGTTTATGAAAGCAAGCCACTGTCAATATCAAACGATGTCACTGAGGAAGCCTTAAGGTAATTTTTCAGGCATTTCCGAAATGACTGGAAAAAGTATTCCACAGCTGTCATTCCTTTAATGTTATTTGACTAATACAAATTGTGTAAAAACATAAGTTTGCCTGTTTAAAGTGAACTTTCTCATTTATATTTATGGTTAATTGTATTTTTTTTTATATATGTAATGTAAATTTACAGCAGAGCACCAGATTCAAAGGATTTTTTTTAAAGAGTGTGATTTGCCTGCATAGTTTTTCAAACTTTTGGCAACACTCTCCAACGATGCTGCCTACTTAGTGACTTTCTCGCCATGTTTAGCAAGTTTTCAGACCCCTGTCGTGACTTTTTTTCAAAAAAGCTAGTCGTGACAAATCTAGCGAATTTATCTGGTGTTATTGGAGACTCTGATGTGAAAGCACGTATTGTTCTTATTGTTCTCGACATGCAGCGGCTGATTCTGTCGGTCTCTCCCCTGTCCCAGAGCACTCAGAGACAGCCCAGCACTGAAGTGTCTGAAACCCCCCCACAAAAAAAAACAAAACAAATGAAAAAGAATAAGGGCCGAGTTACCATCATTTTCTCAACTCCCAATAAGGTGTTTTCTTTTGTCTCTTTTGGGTTCGATTTTGTATGTGGAATTTATACAATAAATATGGTTAAAATGTTCATGTTTGATTGTAACCAAACTTAAGAAAGCTAAACTACAAACTAAATAAATAAAAATGTACTAATACAATGTACTAATGTACAGTACAATGTACTAATAATAAACATAAACAAACAACAACAACAACAAAACCCGAAAATAATAATTAATAAATAAATAAATAAATACATAAATAAATAAATAAATAAATAAATAAATAAATAAATAAATAAATAAATAAATAAATAAATGAATAAATGAATAAATAAATAACTCTGCCTGGGTGTCTCTATTGGGTTACTTTTGCCGGATAGGTAGGTAGCCAATTGACATCCGGTCGTGAGAATAGCTGATGTTATTTTTTTTTTTTATATACATCACACTGTATGTGTCGTGGCGATTATAAAAACTATGAAATGTATTTTGTATCGACACATTAGCAGAAATGAAAACGGTGACTTATATCCATGCATCCATTCATCCATTTTCCGATCTGCTTTATCCACACAAGGGACTGTGGAGTGCTGGAGCCAATCCCAGTTGTCTTCGGGCAGTAGGCGGGAGACACCCCGAACCGGTTGACAGCCAATCGCAGTGCACACAGAGACGAACAACAGACCTCACACTCACATCTAGGGACAAGTTTGAGTGTTCAATCAGCCTATCGTGCATGTTTTTGAAATCTGGGAAGAAACCGGAGTACCCGGAGAAAACCCACGCAGGCAATGGGAGAACATGCAAACTCCACACAGGAAGGACGGAGCTGGTATTAAAACACGCAGGAGTTGGAATTGACCCTCTGCACTGTGAGGTCGACGTGCTTGCTACTCGACCACCGGGCCGCCGACTGTGACTTCTAGTCATATTTCATTTCCCATTTAACCATTTGAGGGACAGCTTATCATGTTATCAGGTGACAGGGTGCATGAAAGGATTAAATCATTGTCAATAAATATTTTGTTAAACTGCGTTTCCACAAGACCTCTTTCCCAATAAGTTGTAAAAGTTCACTGACAGTGTACTGCGTGTATTGGGTTGGTGCAGGTTTTACTCCTGAATATTTCATGCAAAAGGTATCTGAAAGGGGATTCAGGGGAATTGACCCCAGCATGTGAAGTCACACCAACAAACTTATCTCCTGTTGACTTTGTTGCAGAATTCCGGAAACACTGGAGGCTATATAGGTGTCAGTCACATGCACTGAAGACCACACTTCCAATTTTAGATGTCATGTGTTAAGAAAAGCACTTGTTGGGAATTTCTTGTGTATCAGCTGAGACTCACAGAAGGCGGGCTGTCCGGTGGTCAACATTCCCGACTGGAGGACGAGTCACAAGTGACCAATTAGGTAAGACACTGCAAAGGGGCACAAGGGCAGATAAAGGCCTATAATTGGCTGCGGAGACCCAGTGTGGCCAGGGTTTTGTTCCTGTAAGGACCTGAGTGGGGACAGCAGGATCATTAATATCAAAGTGTGCCTTGGTTTTCTCCTCCCGAACCGCTGAACCAAACAAAAATAGAGTAACAAGAGCTGATAAGTCACAGACAACTCAGATTTGAGCTCTCGGTATACTTAATGCTGTGATATTTAATGTGAAAATATCAACTCATTTTTGTAATGCAAATGTGCAAATACTGCATAGCAAAAAATACACCCAAGTTGTAATATTTTGCATTGTTATTTGTTCACGCCACACTCCCAAATTCAAGTTTGGGGGGCAGAGGGGGGTCGCTGTTGCAGAACAAATGTAGATTTAATAATGCATTTCCATTTCATTTTCATTCGAGATTATTGCCTGACTTATCAAAGCTATCGTTATAAAAAAAAAGCCATCATGACACCTGCCAGTGTTAATCTAAGATAAAATTGTATGTACATTTCAGGCACCGGGGTAATATTTACACCACATTTCATCCCAAATGAGTTTTTATTAAAATGAACGGCTAATTAAATTCCTCAATGAGGCTCTAGTGAACAATGCAAGACAGTGGCTACTTTGATCCCCCCACCCACACCCTCTTGTTTAAAGTAATTACGTTGGCCTGACATGAGTGAGCACACTGTCTGAGACCCTTCTAATGAGTTAAGCAAGAAAAATCGCCACCGTTGCCTTTGGTGGCAGCAGCTAATTGCCTGGACACATCAAGCCACGACTAACGCTAAAATGTGGATTTCTTTCTCCTAATTTTTTATATCACGCCAGTTAATTTCATGTCAGTTCGTGCTCCCGTTTGAAATACAGGTAAGAGGTGAAGGCCGCTATATTTTCACTTTTTAAATACCATTGATGGTCTCAGTTTTTTTTAACCATGCTGTAGTATGCTGATAATGGCAACAATAGTGGATCAAATAAAAAGCAGTTGCTGACAATACAGGGGATTATTGATGGGCGTGAAAAGCATCTCTTCATGAATCATTAACTGGCCATTGGATGCTTGAGTTAATTGAAGTAGCCTCCAAAACAAAGTCATACCAATAAATGCATGGGATGGTACGTGAAACTACCGTAATTTCCGCACTATAGAGCGCACCTGATTATAAGCCGCACCCACTACATGTTTAGAGGAAAACCAATTTTGTACATACACAAGCCGCACCTGTATATAAGCCGCATTAAAACATGTAAACATATTTACAAAGAAAGACGGTACACAGAGAGAGTTTTCAAAGTTTTAATAATATAACTTCACAATAATAATATAATATAACTTTCTTCCCAAACGGTGCCTGTGACGCGGCAGTAAAAACGGTAGCAACATGGTAACAACACGCTAGCAACAGAATAGCAACACAGTATAACAGGTCTGGTAAAAGAACATACCGGTACTTGTAAAAATCACGGTGAGCCGTCTTCATCTTCCTCCTGTGAACTGAAGCCATCGAAGTCACCGTCCTCAGTGTCGGAATTAAACAGTGTCATAAAGAGCGGTCTTAATCTTACCCTTTCTACTCGAGCGCCCCTGGCGGCCGTTAGAAAAATTACACATATAAGCCGCATCACTGTATAAGCCGCGGGGTTGAAAGTTTGGGAAAAAAGTAGCGGCTTATAGTCCGGAATTTACGGTAAATGTCAATATATATTTCAAAATGTAATATTAATCATCTGGAAAAAAGGTAACTTGACTACGGTAATCCAAATATGCTATGATTCAGCAATATATTTCATCTTGCTGATAAAAACTTCTAATTTCTATTGAAATAAAAAAACGAAAAACAGAACAACAACAGAACACACAGAATTGGTTGATTTTTACAGTTCTGTTGAAAGGGGAAGATAAGTGTACTACAATTCATGATGAATGGAGTATTTTGACCCAAGCATGCCACACACACACACACACACACACACACACACACACACACACACATAACAATCAGACTAAAAATGTCACGGCCGCCGTGCGTGTCACTCATCCCAACCTACACACATGCATGCACATAGGCAGTCGATAGAGACCTACCTTATTGTAACTACAACTACATCCAGAAAATGTACCATTTGAAAATGTTTCTGGACCTCCCAACAAGAAAATCAGTAAGACAGGACATCATTATTCATATGTTTCACTTAACCTTTAACATGCAGTCCCATACAGTGCCCCAGTGGTTGTCTGCATATTGCGAGCAGATTATCATGAGGACGGATAGGCATTTGTCCTTGTTTACGTGCCCCGTTGAAGCATCCTTGGCCACGCTTGCTTACACTCCACATGAATAGCATTCCCTGGACCCCGGAGGCTCCCAACTTCTCCTGAGACCTTTAAGTGTTTGTTGACAGAGTAACAGACTTTGGTTTGTTTAGCTTTCTCCACTGTCTAAAATTTAAAAGGTCACTCACAATTTTGTCTGCCAGCCATACCCCCATGAAAAAAAACACGACCTCAGGAAAATGCCCCTTAGAAGCGGACACTGAGAGCCCTGAGTGGAAAAAAAATAGAATCCCTGCTGCCGCAGTTACCAAGTTTACCAACATGTCTCTATGGCTAGAAATTACAAAATTGCAAGAAATGTGTGTGCCCTTCTTGGCTAGTGAGGCAAACAAAAAAGTAGTGGCCAAACATGGTTTACCTTGCTGGGTAGATTAAAGCAAGGATTATCACCATAAATGGATTTGGTTGAAATATAAAGAGCCTACAAATTAAAAAAAAAAAACATTCTCTAGTCTATATGGTAAAATCCAGGAGGCTGATGTCATTATCACACTGTGGGGGTATTGTTACACAATAGAATTAACCTGTACGACGTGCATAATTCCCCTTGTTACTGCAATTGAGCAGTGTGCACCCCCTTGATTTGTGGTGCCCATTGTTTGTGTGGTGCTGCTCGTTATTATGGGGTGTCTGGTTCAGGCCATCAGAGAGGATCTTGCCACTGGGGGTCTCTGTGGAAATCGGCAAGCGCATCTCACTGCTTAGCAACCAAGCCCCTGGGGTCTGCTTTGCAAAGCTTAATTCCGATGAGAGTGGCATGCGCAGGATTGGCTAGACTCGACACAGCCTCCAAGCCCTCCTTCATTTTTGTTGTTCGATGAAATGAATGTATTGGTGAATGAATGAATGAATGAATATTCTTTCACGGCTTTTCATTAGGCGGCCCAGTGGTCCAGTGGTTAGCGTGTCGACCTCACTGTGCAGAGATTGTGGGTTTGATCCCAGCTCCGGCCTCCCTGTGTGGAGTTTGCATGTTCTCCCCGGGCTTGCGTGGGTTTTCTCCGGGTGCTCCGGTTTCCTCCCACATTCCAAAAACATGCATGGCAGGCTGACCACTCTAACCTGTCCCTAGTGAGTGTGAGCATGGATGGTTGTTCGTCTGTGTGTGCCCTGCGATTGGCTGGCAACCGGTTCAGGGTGCCCCCCCGCCTACTGCCCGAAGACAGCTGGGATAGGCTCCAGCACCCACCGCGACCCTTGTGAGGATAAGCAGATTGAAAAATGTATGGATGGATGTACCGTATAGACAGTATATGTATTTCTCCATTTTGAGACACATATAAAATACTTTCCAGCAGACTACTGCATACACAAACAGATTCGTGGAATTAAAAATACTGTTGTTACAGTAAGCGTGATGAGCATTTTAATGTGCCAGTCACTTGAATGAACTCGTCTGGTTTGTACTAGACCTGGTGACACTCTGGTGCTCGCTGCAAACATATTTTGCATTTGAGTGATAAGGTAGGATTGAAGTGCTTCAGTGAGAAGTCTTTGTTGCACACAACCACGTTCTTCAGCACACTTCCATGAGATAGCTTTTTTTTTTTTTTAAAAATAACCTTTCCATTTAGTGGGCAAAGCAATGCAGTCTTCCCTGATGTTCTGGTGCACTGGAGTCACTTGTGCCTCAACGCTATCAGTGTGCCAGGTGTTAGCTGTTCCTGCTTGAGGCTTCTGACCATAGTTGAGAGCACAACGGTTATCCTCATGCTACTCTGAGGCTGAAGTTAAGGATACCTGGGATTGAGGGATAACAAACATTTTCCCTCCTGTGTGGGAATAAGTAGTCAGACTCCAGTTGCGCTTTTCAATCGGAAGTCAACTCTTTTAGTGTTCATCTGAAACATGCACACCCTTCATACTTGCGCTCACACTTTGTGGACTTCTGAAACAGTACCTCAATTAAATAAGCGAGAATTGTTTTTTGTACGTAATGTATTGATCAGAATTGATGTGTTAAATTCTCAGCTGAGGAATGAAGACAAAAACTAATCCATGAAAAAAATGGGGAAACAATTAAATTCAATTTTTTTTAAATTACATATAGGAAACGAAAAGTAAATTATAATATGCAAATCCACCTGTGACGCATTATTTGGTCCACAATTTTCAGGGGTCAAGTGTAGTTTTAAATTGATATATCACCACTGACCACTAGAGGTCATGATCCCATCCCGTTTGTTTTTCCAGTCTCCGGCGGGTTTGGAGGGTGTTCCCTCCAGACCCGCACCTGGCTCCGTTCAAAAACACTCCAATCTGTTTAGTGCATGCAGACGAATGCTAAAAAAATTCAAATATAGAGAGAAAGTCCTCTTTTCGCATTGCTGATTGCATCAAGGTGGTATAGCATGAAGTCAATCTGCCTTCGGGACAGTTCAGCTGTTATTGTAGCTCAGTATGCTTTAAAGCCAGCCTGAACAGCCACCCGTTTGCCAGTTTGTCAGCGTTCTTTCCTGCCGTACTCGCTCCTGCCAAGCTGCTACACCCCAGCATTCCTGTACTCCTCGACTTGGTCATTTTGACTCCCTTTCAGTTCCTGCCACCTAGACCTGTCCCTCCTCTTGGCAATAAACCATTCAGAGTTCATTTTGTCTGCGTGTGGGGGTCCTGTGCTCTTTTTCCACGAAGCCTACCAACTTGAACTCCATTGAAACTTCATTGGGGTTTGTCGAGAGGAAGATGATGGAACAGAAACCCTCAAATGCAGGCCGTCCGAAGGCCAGTATTGATGCTGCAAGTGGCTGATGAGCAAAAGACTCGCAGGTGTGTAAGGGAGGCCAGGTGCACCAATTAGCGAGAAGCCCAGTCCACACTGAAAAAGGGAACAACAAAAGGGGCGACACCGTGGACAAACAATGCATCCTAACACAAGTCAGGCAAGTTTGCCGGTCAATCAAGTTACTGTTATTCCATGGCTGTTAAAACAGGTATTGGTAGTTTTGGCTTTGTGGGCAGGTGCTACATGCTGCTGGAGAATAAAAGCATTTTCTCCAAAAAGCTTGTAGGTAGCAAAAACCATTAGGTGTTCGAAAATTTCCTGGTGGACAGCTGCATTGACTGTGGTCTTGATAAACGACCATGGAGCCACACCAGCAAATCTCTCTCTCTCTCTCTCGCTCTCCAAAGTAGTTCCGCTGACTGTGTAAACTCCACTCTGGATTTAAAGTTTGAGATTTGCGCTTCTCCATATTCTGGCATCTTGATTTCCGAATGAAATACAAAATTGACTTTCATCGGGACCACTGGGCAACAGACCAGTACTTTTCCTACTTAGCTCAGCGCAGAGCAGACTCTTTTGGTGTTGTTTTTCATTCAGGAATGGCTTGAGTCATGGAATTCTACAGCTGTAGCCCATGTCATGCAGTCTGCATGTGGTGGTTCTTGATGCATTGACACCAGGCTCAGCAGTCTCCTTAAGAAGCTGCCTCAGATTTCTGAACCACTATTGCTTGACAATCCTCTCAAAGCTGCAGTCATCCCCTGTCACTTGGGCACCTTTCTTTTCCCCTTCCACTTAACACCCTGTTCATGTATTTTCTTGTACATGCAGCTTCTTTTGCGATTCCTTTTTCAGCCTTTTTTTCTCCTTATGGGGCGGTGTCAAGTCAGCAGCCTTCTTGTCATGCTTCTGAAGCAAACTAAATAATACCGTGACCATTTAAAGTCTGAGGAAAATCTTTGCAATTTTTTGTTTGCTATCTGACAAAATCGGGACACGGGAAGCCTATCATTTTGAAATTGTCATTCTAATTTTGGATTTTGTTTTCATTTTTGTGCCTTTCTGCGATAATCATCAAAATTGAAACAAAGGTTTGAAATATTTCACTTTCTGTGTCGTGAAATATTATAACATAAAACGTTTTTAAAATAAATTATTGAAATAAATGGACTTTCCCGCAATGTACAAATTTTCGCGCACCCATCTGTACTCCTGTAAATCCAGCCTCGTTTGTATGTTGCGATTCATCCCAATGGAGGAGAGGGTAGCCTCCCTTCCGTTCACTGGGGCGAATCCCATCATAAAGGAACCCGGCCTGGGGGAAATACGTATGTCCATACCTGTTCGTCACCAAGCCGCATGTCAAGACAAACTCAAATATATCTCGACCCCATACACAACTCGGACTCCTTCCCTGCCAGAGAGGTTCCACATCCCTGGAGCCTCCCTCTGTGACTGGGGATTGCACCCCAAAGGCCCTTCAACTGCTATCCAACTACCGTATTTTCACGACCATTCGGCGCACCGTATTGTAGGGCGCAGTCTCAGTAACGGGTGCTTTTCTCTATATTTGCACCCAACTCCATTGGCCACTCCACAGGTGGCGAGCCCATGAGAAGGGGGACCTCTGTCAACTTTTCAGACTCAGGCCCAGCCACCAGTTGGTCATCACTGAGCTTCACCTCCAAGTCTGGCTCCAGAAGGCAGCACCGGCGACCCGCCTCCAGGCAAAGGAAAAAAAAAGATCCATGTATAGATACCATCATAGGAGGACATTTAAGCCGTGCTTTGTCTGGTCCCTCATGTCGGACCTGTTTACCCAAAGTTACCCTTCCTGGGGCATAACGCCACAGACTACTTGGCTCCTAGAATCAGTGAGACACACAAACCCTCCCACCACGTTAAAGTCAGGGTTTGGGAAGGCAGGCTTGATATTACAGGAAAATTGGCCAAAGATATCTGAATTTTTCAACAGTCCAAAAAGCTTGAATCTTACTCCCTCTTAAATATATGAATTGACCCAGTGCATTTTATTTATTTTGTTTTGAAGAGAAAAAAAAAAAGCTTCATGAAAGGGAACTCATTTACGTATTTAATCAAGTCATGTCATTATATTTACAAAATCCATACTCACCAGTGGCCCGTCATTATATGGAGCCGGCCAATCAAACTGACACAGGGCCGCCCCTCGAAACAGGCTAATTTCAGCAAGACAAAAAAAAAAAAAAAAATGGGTGTGTAAAGTATTTTACAAAGCATGCTCCCGTGGGTAAAACAAAGAAATGGAAAGAGACTGGCAACATGGGCTCCCACTTTAGACACCGCATTTAACATCTTCACCCATGGCAGTTCAATTACCTGAATGTAATTGCAATAACTCCATAGCACCGCAGTCTTGCGTGACAGTTTCCATACCAGGTTCAGTAATTGCAGGTTGATATATGCAAAAGCAAAGGATGCGAGCAGAACAGGTAGGCTATGACTTTCACAGCGGAACAGTGAATTGCTAATGCAGTAAAAGGCCGCAGTTATTAGAGGAGTTGTGGATGGCAAATTGGTGTAAATGCCAAATAGCCAGGGACAGCATTGCATCGTAGATAGTACATTGAAATGGAAAGAGGGAGTTGAGAAGGGATTACATATTGAACGGAATTCATGTCAGAAATGACAATTTCTCATCGTAATAGCGGGATGTAACGATCTATCAAAATACAATTGGTTAAGCTTCTGGCTCAGTCATTATTCTGCCCTCAGTGATTGTATTACAGTGCAGTGCAGTGCCCCTAGTGGGGGAAATAGTTAAAACCACCCAATATTGCACGCCGGTGCAGTAAAGTGCCCCGAGTGGTGGAAGTAGTTCAAACCACCCAAAGAGTCAGTGGGGTAGCCATTTTGATTCACAACAGTCGAGAGGTGTGATCACATCCACTTCAGTCCTCTTTCTTTTGACAAGTTCAGACACAATCTCTTTACAAGATAGACTTGCTCTCATGTCAAACACATGGTTAGGGCAGAAGAGTCATCAATATGGCTCCTGGTAATCATCACCAACTAAACATGTCACGGAAACACATCGTTTAATGCTGAAGATAAATATTTGAACACCGCCACAGTCTTTGTTGCTTAGAATGAACGAGTCAGCTTACAAACATATGGAAATGTCCGGTGGATCTGAATGTTCTTTTATCACCGTTGTCCTTCCAGAAGGCAAAGTAAAAAGGTGCAAAAGTGTTTTGACCTTTTGGATGATATTTTTCATCAATATTTTGTTTGTATCACATATGGAGTGTTGGAACTTGGAGACACTAACATGGTTCATTAATTACATGTTTCCTGAGTGTGAGCGATTAAACATACTCTACATTATAATGGCGTGACCTAACCTGTTTTTGGGCGACATGTCCACTTTTTAGAGAGGATAAAAAGTGCTGTGGCGGGGATTCTAAAGAAAACTGTGTTTTGTGACCACATTTTTTCTTTCTTTTTTCTAAAGAATTAAAAACTGGTTATTTCAAATTGAACTGGGATTTCAGCAGGCTGAATTGATTGTTCTCCAGAAATGACTTTGTAGTCCTGATCTCACTCGGTTTGTGTGTACGTTAATCATTGCCAATTTTATATGAAGTATCTGAAGGTCTACTTTAATATTGGTTCATTGAAAAAAAGTACGACACCCGTCTCTCTGTTGTTCGTTGGGCTCCTGACTTCTAACATTACTGGTAACGGACAACAAGTGGGACCCTACTGTGTAACTATCTGCATTCAGCCAAAAGTGTTTCTCGTAAATAAAAGTGTAAAAAATCCATCTGTATGACCTCTTTCTTTCCATTTTATAACGTGAGGGCCCAAGGCTATTAAAATGAAGAGGCCAACGTGTGTACAAATGTTTTTTTATGGCTAGATTTAGCTGCTGTGGCTTTTAATAAGGTGGGTTTTGTAGTCCGGAAATTACGGTAGGTATAATGTGCGCACAAAACTTGAACGTGTGGGATTTTCATCATTCCCATTAACAACTAAGCAAATGGGGCCGACGTAAGCATCATCTCCTATGCTGTTTAAGAAGCCTGCAGCAGACGGAGCAGGAGCACCCTCGTCACTCCAACACACATCAACAACAACAAAAACCCACAACCAAAGACTGTACATTTCATATCGTCTGTTTGTACCTGTGCGGTGCATGGCTTCTGGTCTATCCACCTTAAATCCAAACCATATATTCCCTCTCATCGGAGGCTTTGCTCTACCACCTGCTGAGCTCCATTTCAGCAAAACTTCCAGTTTAGGATGTAGGATTCAGTTTGAGGCAGAATTTGAGCTAGTACCTGGATCTGTCTTCTTAGCATCGCTAAACTTACATCCAGCCCTCCTCACATCCTCTCCCTAAATACAGATTATACAGATTTGTCTGTCAGGGGTGCACTACTGCCACAAGACAAGCATGGCAACTTTTGCCCGATTTAACTTTCAAAAACTTCAAACCTGTTGCATTACACTACCGAAGAAGATTCTGAAGGTCAGGACAAGCTCGCACACAGGAAAAGCAGATCCCACAAACACGCGGTAGCATACAGATGACGTCTGCGTTTCATTCTGAAGGCCAAGTTTCCTGCCGGACATTTTTATGTTGCCAGAGTGCACATCCTGTCCATCGGCGGAGTTGTATGGGTGAAGGGGGGTTGTCCCTTTTGAAATGATAACTAGAATCTTCGTACAAGGAGGGAGTGTCATTGAAGTCTTTGTTTGCCCCTCGATGGCTCGGAGGTGTCTCTGAACTTGAGGGATGGCACAGAATAGAAATGACCGTGTAACCTATTTCGAGGTCACTTCATAATTGAAACTGTATTCATATAATTTTCTTCATTGGATTACTTTGCGTAATACATTTTCCTTTGACAGCAAAGGTTGCGGGTTATTTATTTATTTATTTATTTGGTGTTTTCCGACCATCCCTTTGCAGTGAATTATTTATTTATTTATTTTTGTATTCAGAAAGTGGGCTTTACTACTAGACCGGTACTGGCCACTGTCACAATCCTGTTTTGTTGCTGCTCTGCTTTTATTTTTTTTGTTGTTGCTGTTTTTCTTTTCTGTTGCGGTTTCCATGGTGTGTGTCAGTGGGCGGAGTCTCCTGAATGACACCTGCTGGAGATTATCGTTATTAGGATATCTAGGAGAGACGGAAATGAAGACAATGAGTTATTGTTCTTTGCTTGTCGCCACTGTCGCAGCACTTTGACGCTCATTTTTCTTCTTCTGCCAGTAGTCGTGGGTAAATGATGCCTCGTCAAGTGTGTGGCACTTTCGCCCAGTTGTGTCGACACAGTGAGTTGGTGTGTCGCTAAATAGTGACATTCGGTGTACTTTTAAAAAATTGTTGAATGCTGACTGGATAAAGTGGAATGTGGTGTGAGAGTGAACGTGAAATGTATAATCGAAGCGTTTACCGAATGATATCCAGCTGGATGTATTCCAATTAATTTGAATGCAACTAAAAAGACCAATACAGTGTTCCAAATGCATAGTCGACAAACGTTTTTTTTTTTGCAAGGAAGTTTAAGTGAAAATGTGAAATTAAAGTTGAAGTTTTGTGCTTCAACATTGGCGTGCTTGTGAACATTGTGGTGCTGTTGCAAGGTTTGTGTGCAGTGGCGAGTCACCGCTGTGGAAATGTAGTAGGGGACTGCATGACTCGACTTTCAACCTAAATAACCGCATGCTCCACTACTCTACTTCTGCCACCATGGAAAATGACATCATCACAATGCATGCAGAACAGGAGTTTCGAGGGATAAGCCAACAACAAGTCAAAGTGGAAAAGGGGAAATTGACTTTATTTGGCATACCAAAATACTCCCAGACTGCAGAAAACTTTCCTCTTTCTCAATGGTGCCATCTTATGCACAAAGTGACAATAGGGATCCAAAAACAGCACACAATCAAAGTCTCCTTTCCTCTGTCTGTCTGCCACAAGTCCCACATTCTGATGAACACACTTTGGTGCGGTAATTGTTGTACGACACAGCCGCTGTGTGGGTAACGTGATTTTTCTTTGCCTTTTTTTAGGCGATACGTGAACCGACATGGGGTTTTGCCCTATGCGCTAATGCATAGGTGTCAAACTCAGGTCCTGGAGGGCCAATGCCCTGCATGTTTTCCAAGTCTCCCTGTTGCAACATACCTGATTCAAATGATCAGATCATCAGCAAGCTCTGCGGAAGGAAGCCTGACATTGAACCTGTTCATTTGAATCAGGTGTGTTGCAACAGGGAGAGTTGGAAAACATGCAGGGCATTGGCCTTCCAGGACCTGAGTTTGACACCTATGATCTAGACCAGGGGTGTCAAACTCAGGTCCTGGAGAGCCTCTGTCCTGCATGTTTTCCAAGTCTCCCTGCTGCAACACACCTGATTCAAATGATCAGATCATCAGCAAGCCTGACAGTGAACCTGTTCATTTGAATCAGGTGTGTTGCAACAAGGAGACTTGGAAAACATGCAGGGCATTGGCCCTCCAGGACCAGAGTTTGACACTTATGCGCTAATGGATCAGTGTTACCGACCCCACCACTACATGTAATGACTGTAAATTTATTTTTCTCGTACTATACCTTTTGTAGGTTTTTAGCTCAGGGTTCGAGTGGTACCGGTTGTCTTCCTTCCATTGTACTGAATCCACCGCTTTTGGTTTTTTATACCAAGTTAGGTTTCCACGTCAGTCTTTTGTTGAATCGCTTTTTGTTAATTGAATTTTCCTCACGTTTGTGTGTTCTTTCGGTTGAAGTACCTTCAAAACAAAAAGTGGTGTTTGTTCGCTTTGGGATTCACGATCGGCATCCTTATTCACTGTATTACTTTCTGGGAATTATATTTATAGAAATGTTTAATTAATTAACCTGAGCAGTAATACAATGCCCTTCTGACTTACAAGTGCTTATATTACAGACCCAGCCCATGCTTCGGGTGGCACGGTTTGTCCGGACATGCTACATCGAGTTACCACAAAGCAATTTTTTCCTCCATCATCACCTGTATTAAACACTCTCACACACCCCGCCCCGTCCCCAATGACATGGCACCCCCAATGCCCTGCCACTATCCGCGGCACCCCTACCTCCCGCCGCCTCTCCCCAGAACAGAGCCATTTCCTCAGATTTTGAAGGCTCATCCTGGCTGGACCCCCTGTTTGGACTCACAGCAGGACTCCCCCCAGCCCGTCAAAGAAGTAATTCACACTCTACCTCATTTGAGTTATTTACTCTATTACCACCCTGGCTGGCCCATTCCCCATTGCTACCCACTGAGACTGGGGGGTCTGGATGGGTACCTAGGCTTTTTAGTAGGTCTGGCAATGCCCTCCAACTCCCCTGTTCTTTCCCTTCTTTCACCACATTATAATGGTTCTGATGGGCGTTGCCACCTCAATCTGCAGCTGACACAGATTTTTGGATGGTTGGGGACAGGATGAGCGCCGGGATCGGACAGTTTTCTTTGAGTGGAGAGGTGTGGATAGCACACCAATGAGTGTGTGCGCGTTACGGCTGAATGTGTGTCATTGGTTCTCTCCTGTAAGTCATTATCACACCCCAAAGCCTGTGCTTCTCTCGGATGACTTGCTAGATTTACATGAGACTGTCTGGGGATCTGTGAAAAAGGCAGAGTCCAGTGAAGAGATGAGAGAGAGGGGACCACTCTATCATCCACTCAAAATAAGGAACAGGACGACAAAGTCACACCTTAATAAAAAGATGTCCTCTTTTGGCGGGAGGGAAGGGATGGCACTCCGCATGCATCACACAATAGCTAGATGTATCCATCTCTTCCATTGTGAAATTTGAAATCGTATTTTCATCAAAGTTTCTCTTCAGCTCATATGCAAGGGCAAAGAAAGAGGAATTTTGCTTCGTTAACTAATTTCTACCACAAATCCTGTTACTTGACGATCTTCTATCCTCTATTATTCGGCCTGTGAAGGATTTACATTTAGTTTGCTTCCATACATGGTACAGACGCTCCCCAGGTTACGAACCAGTTACGTTCCGGACGATTGTCCATAAGGTGAATTTGTTCGTAAGTTGCTTCAGTGCTATATTTTGTCAGGAATGTATGTTTAAGGCTTATATTGACATCCATATAATGGGGAGAGAGCTTTTCATCACGTTCTTCAGGGCTCGAGGGTTAGCTGCCCGATAAACTAGCAGCGGCTTCAGCGGGGGAGAGTAGACGACCGGTCGTCGACCGGCACGCCGTACGCCTCCCCGCCCGTTCCACCGTCACACGCCCGCCCCCACGCCTCTCCCCGCGTCGCCGAACGTCGCCGCCGCCGTCGCCTCCGCCGTCCTCCTCCGCCCCGTTCGGCACTCGGAAAAAGGCGCGCAATACAAAATCGAACTTTTTCTTTTTTTTTCGACATACCCGTGAAAATTTTCATATGTACCGTTGTTCGTAACCCGGATGTTCGTAAGCCGGGGAGCGTCTGTATTCAAGGATTCGCACGGTCTCAGAAACAAAGGTCATCTGTGGCCCCTGGCTCCATTCTGAGTAGCTCCTGGACCAAATGCCCCCCAATATATATATATATATTTTTTTTTTTGGGGGTTAAAAGCCCAATAAATTCTTCAGAAGACACAGATTTCAACTACAAATGTCATTGACCAACCCTCTTTAAAGTCTGAAATATGTAAGTGTGCTGTTGAAATTGGTGACTTTGCATGGCATGATCAAGGTCCTAATCTTGTCAATACATAATGTAAATTAAATGCGAGTGCAAGTTTATGTCGCCTTTGCAAGTTAAAAATACTTATTGTCCAGCAGTAAGTGCCATTTATTATCTTGAGCTTTGCAACAGCCATTCAGCAGAGCAAAAACATGCCAGGAAGACTCTCCCAAGCCTCGATCAACTTAACTCCTCCATGTTTTGCTTCCCTGAGGTCCAAAGTTCATATTCTCTACATTGATATCTCACTTTAACTTACTTCCTGTGATGCTATTTACTACTTTCCTATCATACAGTGGTATGCTGATGTCTTAGAAATGGAAAGAATAGAAAGGTACACGCTGAAAAAAAAAGATCATGACCATCCTAAAATACATACTGATATGCAAAAACACTAACAGGTGGATTCATAACTAGCAAATCTCAATTAGGCGCCATTCACTGTACGTTGAAAATATTGGTTAGTGAACCAGTATGTAGAAAAGCTTGAACTTAAATGTTTCGATTGATTGTCATTTACTTGCATACCTCAACACAAAAAATAGGTTTAGTGACTTAATATTTTGCAGGATTACTTTCTGACTTCTCAAAATTTGGCTGGATTTGGCTATGAATATCCAACCCTCCATTTTCTGATCCGCTTTATATTCACAAGGGTTGTGGGGGTGACGTAGCCTATCCCAGCTGTCTTTGGGCAGTAGGCGGGGAACATCCTGAACCGGTTGCCAGCCAATCGCAGGGCACAGAGAAACGTACAACCATTCGTGCTCACACTCACACCTAGGGACAATTTAGAGTGTTCAATCAGCCTGCCCTGCATGTTTTTGGAATGTCGGAGGAAACCGGAGGACCCGGAGAAAACCCACGCAGGCCCGGGGAGAACATGCAAACTCCGCACAGGGAGGCCAAAGCTGGAATCGAACCTGGTACCTCTGCACTGTGAGGTACCATAACTTAATTCTTTAGACACTTACAAATATCCACTGCATAGTTATGTCCTCAGTAAGCGGCTACTCTGATTCAAAGAGGGTGAGAAATAACAAATGATAAACAGGATTTTCAACAAAACAAAAGAGATGTCATGTTTGAACTGACAATTGAAGAGCGCTGACCTCGAAAAAGACCCAGGTGATATTTACAACCAAGATTATTGGAAGAGTGTGTGTGTGTGTGTGTGTGTGTGTGTGTGTGTGTGTGTGTGTGTGTGTGTGTGTGTGTGTGTGTGTGTGTGTGTGTGTGTGTGTGTGTGTGTGTGTGTTAGGGTGCTACAATTGATGTTTGCCATTTTGACTCCCCATCTCTCTTTGGTTGAAATGCAGCAGCAGGTGTTGATGCTGCCTCTATTCAAAGTGTCGGTCACACCATTTAAAAAGTGAAGACACACTTGGCTATTTTGCGTGTATTGAGGTTTCAGTTCTGTGCGCATTATTTGACATTTCATATTGCCTCCCTGCATGTTTTTTTTTTTCCTCTGCATGTTTTTTTTTTTTCTGTATCAATAATGAAGCCAATGCCGTGAATCCCTGAGGGGAAAAAAAAAAGGCAGAGAAACATTTAGGCATGCACACTAACGTGACTCGAGCAGAAGCCAAGAGTGGCTTCCTTAAGACAAATTTGATCACAGTAGGCCTGATTATACAAGATTCTAAATAGCGAGGGCACAGCGTGATCATGGAAATGCGGTGAAAATAACAATGATGGACTGACGATAACTGAGTTCGGTTGTACTTTATTTAGCCATTTTACAATGCACTCACGTTTTTCTCTTCACCTCTTACACGCTCACCCTTCACTCATTGGCGACTGGTACCTGCTAGGGACGTGCCTTTAGCGTCCTCTTACACGCCCACCCTTCACTCACTCCACATTTTCTGTATATAAACAGCGTGTCGGCCAGAAGCGCTCTCAGTCAGGCTTTGGAACTCGGCTCATACACTAGACGCTCCGCATTATAAGGCGTCCTGTCCATTTTGGAGAAAATTTAAGACTTTTAATGGTGCCTTATAGTCGTGAAAATACGGTACTTTAATGTCCCTGATGAATGACAAATGATGGAGCAGCTCCGGAACATCACCATGTGGGGTTTTACATGTTATGCATGGGATAATCTTATATCCCCAAAGCATGCCCACACATTGTAAAGATTATTTGAAGACTTAATTGTCCAGGTACAAATGTGAATCTTGTGAATGAGTGGTGACCACTCATTAGGCTGAATGGTCTCACAGCCAAATGTCAGCTGGGGTAAGCTCCACTTACCCATCACCTGTGAAATTATTAAGGTGGCAGAGTAGCTCTGCTGTGTTTAGGCATTGATATTCAAAGACACACACACACACACACACACACACACACACAGAGCCAGGGAAATACAGCCATTGAGACTTCAATACAAATACTCATGGTTTTCACTCACTCAGGCCAAGACATATATAACATATATGTTCTGCAAAACACACTTGCATTTCCGCAAGTAAATAATAATCACGGACACAGAAGAACAGCAGTAGCATGCATTTACATTACAGAATGGGTATGACACAAATCACCACACACATTCACTCCGTGATACCGTAAGCTATCGAGACAGACGAGTCAAAGAATTTCAAAGTTAGTATGTGTGTCTGTGACTGCGTGTGTAATAATCCATTGGTTCTGTTCTGTGCTGATTCCAGGCACTAAGCCCTGCCACAATTATTCAAATCCAGGCTTTTAGTTGCAGCACACCTCTCTCCACGGGCCTATGAGCCGGTAATCTTGCCTTTGGCCCTGCATATCAAATGGCCTTAACTCCCATAAGGAATGCATATGAAGAGGAACCACTAGTGGCTTAATCCGCCCTGTTTAAGTTGCTGAAACGTACACCTGTCACGCCGTCTCGCACCGAGGCTTGTGGCTACTGATAGCTGGGATGTAATTCCAAAGCCGTGTAGCTTTTTAGTCATTTATAAAAGTATTATCACACTGTTTAGAGTGAGAGGTGTGGTGGGGGGAAGGGGGTGTCGAAGACCTCCCTCCTGTCCTGACTTGATGTCATCTTTTCTTCGTACTTTCTGATGGTTGCTCTCTCCCAGCCCTTGCTGCAGTTGTTGCTTGTTCAGCCCCTTATATCAGCTTGCTCATATTGTTTCTGTTGTATCATGTCAAAGTTGAAACTTAATCATGACTTATTAGTTGAATTGTGTTCAAGTAAAAAAAAATGCACAGCCGTTTTTTTTTTTAGTCCATTTTGACCCTTTCAGGGAGAGTGGTTACGACAGTTGACAGCCTATCAGGTTACAGGTTATCATTATTTGTGCATGAAAGAGTTAATTTTCATCTTTAAAACCACTGATTGTGACCAGGGAGCTTATACCAACCAACTTCCAGCAAGAGGCGAGTGACACTAAGTGCAGGTTGCAGGGTACATACAGGCAAGCAACCATTCAAACTCATAAGAACAGTAATAAAGAGTCTTCACTGAAATTGAAATGCATGTTTTTGGCATATGGGAGGAAGCAGAATGATATGAAGAAAAAAAACAAACGTTCAAGCAATTTTGCTGCAGTCATAGAAAGACGGAAAAAATTCATGGTTGAAACATGTTATCTCCCTGGGAAATAAGAATGTAAAATATATTGTCTGATTTAATTTTTATTTTTATATAAAACAGTGTAATTTGTGTTACACAATTTTCTGTATTTTTTCTGTCTGTATTTCAGTCAATAAATGTCATGATCCTGTCCTGTTTTTGTTTCAGTCTCTGGCGGGGTTCGAGGGCGTTCCCTCCAGAGCCACACCTGTCTTGAATCATCCTCATCATTATCCAGCTGCCTTTAAAAGACAACCTGGCTGTCAGACTAGTCAGCCTGAATCACGACTCTCCTTTCCAAGTGCCCATATTTTCTAGATGTTTTTGCCTCCTTGTTTCTAGTATTTTCATGTCACTAGTTCTTGTATATGTTATTCTCGGTTGGTATTATACGTGTATTGGATTTCCTTGTGCTTTGTGTGACAAGCGATTTAAGTTTACTGTTCTTTGCCTTTTGCAAACGTTTTTTTTTGTTGGTCCCGTTTTATCCTGGGCCTTTGTGAACCAGCGTCTTTCGCTGTATTGTCGTTCTTGCGTTTTTGTGAATAAACTTTTTGTCAAACTTTTATCTGTGTCTACACTTTTGGAATCTGATTCTCTTCCAGAGCACTCCACAACTCCCGACAATAACCATGTTAGAAATAATTATAAAGTAGGAAAAAAAAAGGATGTGTTATCTTTACAGAGATGCCAGACATGATTTAAGTGACCCATCATCTCCTCGACAAGAAACTTGGTTTGTATAAGAAGTGAAAATGGATGCAGACACACAATGCCTTCACACTCGCAAACAAATATACGGTGCTATCTGTGGATGAGACAGTGATCAGCTTAAGGGACATCTGCACGGCAGCCTCAGGTAAAACAGATACTCGAAACCACTTTCTCAAGGGACCGGCATACGCTCGACATCTGTCGACACATACACTTTTTCGGGGGCCCAGCAGCAAGCTTTTGTTTTGAGCTGGGCATGCATGTGATGCTTTGTGGAGGATTTTTCTAACTCTCACAAGCACCGATTGAGCATGTGGTGCCCAAAGTAAGGAGAGACCTCACACAAGCCGAGTGCAACAACACTACCGCATATGCAACCACACACACACACTCCCTTTCAGGCTCCCACAGCTCTTCAGCTGGCATCTGTGAGGCCCCAACAGCCACATGCTGGCAGGCTGTCTCTGAGCCTGGACCTTCACCCAAAGAGGGACATTGCCAGCGGGGCAAATGTTCTACCAGTGGCCCAGGACTGAAATAAGGCCTACAGAGGTTTAGTCCCACTATGGTGTGTCTGTTTGTGTGTGTGTGTGTCTGTACTTTAACTGTGTTGACGTGGATGCCATCTGGTTATTTGGTCAGTCTTGCACCACACATAACATCAACGCGAGTCTGTCAAATGTATTTAAACCGAGGATCGAGGACACATGATGTCGACTGGTTTGTCTTATCGATGGTTTCCTTTTCCCATGAGGCCAACTCACTGGGGTTCACACACCACACACACACACACACACACGCTTGCCTACAAGCACACTTACTGGACAATTCATAAGGTAGCCTCGTGCACAAACCATATATCCAGCATCCTTCCATTTTCTATTACGCGACGAACTCATTAGGGGTAAGCTGAAACCCCATTCCGGGGTGCATTCTGGTCAACAGGAATCATGCAGGTATAGACAGCGAAGCATTCCCACTCACCGTCACAATTTACAGTCCTCAATTGAACCAACGTGTGTTTTTCAAATGAGGGATGAAGCGGCAAGAGCATGCATACTTTATACATGAACGCCAGTTTCTGCCGTGCAAAGTGCACTGAATCACATGACACAGTTAATACTTCGTCTATCAACATATCAGAGGAGAAATATTTGTGATGCCTTTCCAACATTAAAGTATCATGAAATGCAATCGGTTTAAATGCAACTCTTGTGTTGGATCTGGCTAGACTGCAGGTGTAAGTGTGAAAGTGTAGAGGGCATGTTCGAGAGACTGGATATAAAAACACGGATGCAAGCAGACTGAGTTCCCGACACTCCACATAATCACACATTCTGTTCATTTTTGTCCGTGTTCTTGTGTAATTCATGAAACCGTAATGTACCATTTGTGCTGCTCCGCGATCTATGGCCACCCAATGTTCCCTGCCACCTGCTTGGTGTTTGGGCAACTCTGGACAAGCTAAGAGGAAAAACAGCCTCCTCTCATCGGGCCTCAAAAAAAGCAAACTGAAGAAAACATTATTTAAGGTGATTACAGCTACCTGCAGCAGTATTTCATGGCTCACTTTATTGATATTTTTCTCTTTTGTGTCAAGTAACTTTATTCCGATTTATCATTCGAAGAGATGATGCTCTCACAACCGCATTGGGCAGTGACGCTGGGCTATATTCCAGTGTGCGTAAATCAGAAAAATTGCGCAGCTGACTGCTTTTATGGCTGCACCCATTCTCCCATCCACTCAAATCTGTTATTCACGCTTCCTCGTACCAAATGTGGATGCTGTCAGTCAGATCTGACCCTGCATGCAAAGTATGCCCATTCCCGTTCCAATTTTCCTCTTCTGCACTTTCACAGGAAAAGTCCAGCGCCCCATGAAGATGGGACATCATGTTACCGTATTGGCCCGAATATAAGACGGCCCTGATTATAAGACGACCCCCTTTTTTCAAGATTCAAGTTTGAAAAAATATATTTTATACAGAAAATAATTACAGTACACCTGAAACAATTGATTATAACAATATATTTGAGGGGAAAAGCATGTTATTTTGCCTCATTCAAATCTTAATATCTGAACATTCAAATAGGTAAATTATTATTTTCTTCTCTTTTCTTTCTTACCGCTATTTTTTAATTTTTCTTCTTCGTGCTACCGCTGTTTTTATTTTTATTCTCCGTCGCAGGGGTTCACTTTGGCCTGTGGAGTCAAGTTCAGCATTCGCTTCAATGATATCTGGCGCCATCTAGCGTCGTGAAACGGGTATAATGTCTAGACCCCGAATATAAGACGACCCTTTTTTCAAGATTCCCACAATATTTTCAGTCATATTTCTGAACATAAATAAATAGGTAAACTATTATTTTCTTCTCTTTTCTTTCTTAAAACACCGTCAACCCTAAACACATATTTCTGCTTGTTGAATTCATTTCATACAGACTTAAAAAAACAAACCTATTTTACTTCAAAGTGGAGTGCAGTGGCTGAGCCACACGCGTTACAACTGTCAACTCCACATTCACATGTAAGATATTTTCATTTTTAAACTGCGCTATATTTATCAAATGGTTTTCTATGAAATTCACACGTTTCATACAAATGCCACGCTCCATGACTTACAGCCAGCCTCACACCTCAATAAGTCACGCGTTGTTTGATGGTTGCACACAAATTCTCAGCTTAAGCACGGTGAGTTTGTCATGTGTGTGTGTGTGCATGTGTGTGTGTAGGCTTAAACGGGAGAATAGGGTCATATGTGAATAGTAGCCTCTTTTGCATATTTTAGTCTGAGATTGATTGTGATTTAGTCATTTAGAGAAAACTAATGTTTAACGTTTATTCAGCAGCAGTGTGCATATGGTCACACGCTGGATCCGGATGCCAGGCAGGGGAACCTCATTCGACCGTTAAGGGTTATTTTGAAGTACCCGTATATATCAAGCTTAATTTTGCCATGCATGGTTTAGTGCCTTAAATCAGTCATTTGTTTGTAGCTGTGGTTTGTCACCAAGTGCATGTACGGTGTTGCCACAATGAAATTTGACCTGATGGTTGCACCCTCAACATCATGACTGAACATCCGAGTGACTCAATAGTCACTCTTTCCAAGGATAAACATCTCCATGATGAGAGTAGGAGAATGCATGCTGACCGGAGAATCACAAGCTAAACAAGGGATTCCGCATACTAAATAAAATGCAACATCTCATGTGCTCTGTTAAAAGAAATGCCGCGGCCCTATGGATTTTTCCCATATCATATCCCTAAATCTTTTCATTTTCCTTGCTCCAAAGCTGTCAAATGTCTTCCAGGTCCATAAACAGCAGTCTCTAGAATGATCCCCCTATCCATCCATCCATCTATACTAATAACAAACAGTCCTATCCATATGCTTATTTTCACACCGACTATCGAGCCAGTGGGATTTGCGGATTTCAAACCTCCCCCCCACGGTCCTCGCAACACACACTCGTGGGCACACATGCCACATTTCTCTGTCCATACTATTATCTATTTTTCACGTACAATTGCTCTGTTATGGTAATCGCCGAAGACTCGCCATGGGCTGATTACTCACAGCTGACTTCAGAAGCATCTCCCTCCGCTCTCCTGCCGTTCCCCTGCTGGCTCTTAATGCACTATTAACCCATTCCTTCTTATTAATTCCTTCCCAGTCATTGCGAGTATTCCACTCCATGATATCTGTCATCATTTCATGCCTATTAGCTGCACGGACAACAGTTACCCCGAGTGCACTGCCATCCACACATCCTCTTCTTTTAACAGGGCAGTCATCATGTTGAGAAGAATTTTAGGATAACATCGTAACATATTCACGTGGCTGCGATTGTCTGAACAGTTGATTTTTTTTTCCTCCCCCTTGTTTAATAAAATGAAACAAAAATCAACATTTAAAACCAACATTTCTAAAACGGAGTGCCGGGTCAACTTCATACGGGTTTTGGCCTTTATAGAACAGTTGTCTCAGAGCACTTTCCTATGCTGGAAATCCTCGTGGAGCACACTTGGATTGAAAACAGAAATATTGCTCACGTTGGATCTTGGCAGTCAAGCTTTGGAACTGACGCTTATGTCAAGGCCTGCGGTTTTGGACCATCCCAAGACATACGGAGCAACGCCGAATTACACAAAGCCCCTCAGCTCTCCGGGCTCAACCAGACATCGGCTTGGGTTTCCTTAAACCCACATTAAAGTGCAGCGGTGGCACTAAGTGTGGTCTTTTTGATGGAACTTTAACTGATATTTCTGCAGGCTGCTTACGTAAGATTCCGCATGTGTCAATCAATCAAAAGCAGTGTTTATTCTATATTTTTCATTTAAATGCAACGTGTCCAAAGCTCACTTAATCATGAATGGCCAAAGAAAGGAAAATCTGTTTTGAAGACAGCTGTTTCAGCAAATGATCCCAGAAAAGGAAAAAAAAATGCAGCTATGGCACAATGACTAATTGTGTGTTGAACCAAATAATAAGAATAATAATACTGCTGCTGTTTGACCTTATAAAAAAAAAAAAATCCAAAAACATGGCCAAAGGGAGAGAGATCTTTTCCCAAACGCCAACTTAAGGCAGCAAAATAACTTTTGGGCAAGATTTTATGTTTTGGATAATTCTTTAACATTTTAATAAAATCATACTTAGAAGAAGAGACAAGGCATCCTCCCATTGCTCGTCTCATCAGTTTGGCATAATCATCAGAAAACATTGTGTATATGATATTATAGTATATTTTGTAGTCGACACTATTATCAAAGGTTTAGGTATATTCTGCTTTGGGGTGACGTTACGGGTTGAACGTAAAATGCAAATTTTTGAATTCAATGTTTTAGCACTTTTTGCACATAGTGTAGCTCTCTAACTAGCAAGTGAATGCAAAATTCACAAAGTGTTTGATTGAAGAATTCATGTATTGGGGAAGGGTTACATATTCATATTGTGATGTTATGGCGTTAAGAGGCGGATTAGATCACCAAATACCCGCTGATGGCCCATTCTTGTATGTTTGTGTGAATGAATGTGCAAGATGCAGTGTTTCCACGCTATTTGCCACAATACTGGGAAGGGAGAATGTGTTCACAGATATAAACAGCCCACGAGCGGTGATCTTTCTAAACCTGGAGATTACACCTGTTTTTCATCAATTAAATTAAAGGTGAAAAGTCAAAGAAATTTATTGAGAAAGTATTAATGATGTCACTCTCAACATACAACATTTCCCAAGGAAATACATGATCCCGCACATTTCTGCACTGCTCAATTTCTGTTCAGCTGCTGTGCGGATATGCACGCTTAATCAATTGAGCACTTTATCCATTTCCACAATCTTTTTTTTTCATAACACAGTAGAAAAAGTAAATTTTGGTGGTAATAGTGTGGTTGAGCTCCTTTTTTTTTTTTAAATCACGGCATTCAAGTCTGGCGTTAGTTTGGTTGTGGCAAATCTCAGGATAGATCTGAGGTTTTGGTCAGTTAAGTTGGAAATGTGACGGGTTTTGTTGGTGTTCAGGACGTTGAATGTCTGATCACATATGTAAGTCGAGCCAAACAACCACCAGCATCTTCTGTGCCGTCTACGGGAGATTTGAAAATGTGTCAAGTGATGTGTAAAAGTCATTCAAAGACTTTAAGTTCTCCTTTGAGGCAGAGTCAGACCAGAGATCGATCGGTTCCAATTGCAGCTATGGCGGTGCAGTTTCAGAGTCTTATGATGGGAACACAGGATACCAGCTCAATTGACTTGACAAGTTTTTTTTTGGTTTTTCTTTCGAAATCAGAGAACCGGCAGCAGAATTCTCTCTGCAAGTTGTTGTCATGTTTCGGTTTGGGACCAACAGGTGGCACTGTAGGGCTCTACCTGCAGCTACACACCTGTTGGTCATTGTGTAATTAGTTCTTTAAAAGGACTCCCAGCCCGAGCACTCGTTGTCGGGTCATTTGTTTGCTCTTGGCTACTGTCAGGTTTGTTTCGGTCATGTCTTGGTCACGGTTGTGTTTTAGCTTCAGTTGTGATTTTTCTTTGCTACTTTGAACTATGTTTGTTTTGGATTTCGTTTTCTATGTTTTATTAAATACAATTCGTCAAGTTCACCCTACTCCTCCCCACTGCCTGCTTTTTGGGGTCCACCGCCACCACCACGCAATCGTGACAGTTGTCCAGTTCTTTTTCATGTTTCAGGTGGCTTCTTTCCGCAAGCCTCTTTCACGAATGAACTTTTTATAACTGGTTCTACGTCTTGATTTGACTGCAACCATCTATTGGAGAAACACGGGCATTTTAGGGAAAAGACGATTGTCTTCAAAAGACGGCTCATGTCTAGCATCCGTGATGCAATTTTTTGGTTTGATCGGGTTCCCTGCTTATAAATACAATGTAGCTAACTAAAGGTATTGAAGTCGTGAAATTTCCCCTCACTGGTGTACAGAGGGGGGGCATTTTCTATTTAAAAGTTTCAGTTGGGCGGTCTGTCTCATGTCAAGGCGAAAGGAAATGAAAAAGTAACAAGTTTCCACATGACAAGGCTGCCTTGGAGAAAAGGACATTCATCAAGGACACAGGTATACAATCAGTCCCACTTCTTTTTTTTTCTTCCATAAAGCGAAAGGTCACATGTGGACTGTATTTACCGACCAACACTCCCTTGAAATGGCTGCCTCTCTAATGAATTTGCAGTTGTTTGCTCACCATTGTATCTGTGTGAAATGTCGACTTGCGACCGGTGCTTTCTGTGCACACTAACGCCCAAATATCCTCTGCTTAATGGTGATTGAAATAGGGATGCTGCCTGTCTTGGAAACCACTTAATGTCAACATGTCAGAGGTATCAGGGGGGAACTAAGTCCAAAACTACTGGACTGTCAAATCATAAACGCCGTGGGGGGAACAGATTTCTCAGGGATCTGCAGGCGATGAAAAGAATCAGCGGAGGTTTTGACAGGGATTTCATTTGGCATGGCTCATGTCTCCAAATTAATCCCGTGACAAAATTATGGTTTTCTTTTATCCCCCATAGTCCCATTTCGTGGGGCTTCAATGTTGCAGATCTCAGGGAGGGGGACCGGTGATCAAAATTAACGAGCAACAGAAAGGGGTAAGGGGAAGGATTCGTTTTTATTTGATTTCGTGGATTGAGTTGGAAACAGGTTTGCCGTATTGGTTGGATTGTTTTATGCAGAAGACCAAATGAAACGTATTCTCGCTCACGACGCTGCAAATTAAAAAATGTTAAATGTGGTTTGTGTTGTTTTTGTTGTTCCACAAAATTCATTAGTTGCCGTCTGGACACAAACTGAGAGAGACAAAATAAGACTGTCCCTCTTGTCCACAAAAAAAACCCCAACTCAACCTTTGGACAGAGTTGAGGGACAGCCTGCCCTCTCCATTAGTTAATCGCAGGGCACAATCATTGACTCACATTTCAAACTTCTGCACAAAGTGGAGAAAAAAGAGGCAGTGATATCACTGAGATATGTTTAGGATCCCAAACATAAATCTTTTTGTGCACTAAAGTTTGTTAGTATCCACACACACTCGTTCTCTGCCATAAACGCACAAAAGCCCACACTTGCCTGAGTCTCTTCCCCAGAATAAAGTCAACGACTCGCGCAGGGGGAGGCAAGGCAAGCAGAGGGGAAAAAAAAACACAATGGGGAAAGGGTGACAAATAGAACATTGCGAAAAAGATCAAGCATCAGATATGATATGAGGTGTGATGCATACTAACGACATCATTATACGCCCCCTCCCAAACATGTTTACTTCCCAGATAGTTTCCCCTCGTCACCCAAACAGCACCCTGTCCGACTTCTGCCATCACTCCATGTGCATGGATCTTTTTGTTTCCACCAGCCCTTTCTTCCGCAGTGGAAATGCAAAATGAGGCAAATTTGAGTACATTTACCCAAAATCCCGAGGCAGACGGTGATCCGTGCTGTTCCTACTGCATCGTGGCATGTGTGTGTGATGGTGTGCACGATTGTGTTTGTGTTTTGCTTGAACGTTTGTCTGGTGCTCCCTTCAGAGTAAGCGCTCTTCTTCGCTGGCATTGAACTTGACCCTGCGCAACCCCTCTATAATGAGTGGATTGAAAACATCTCACTTTGGAATGCTGCGTGAGGAAGAGGGAGACCATAGTTGCCCTCACTCCCTGAGCATGGACGTGTGTGTGTGTGTGTGTGTGTGTGTGTGTGTGTGTGTGTGTGTGTGTGTGTGTGTGTTAGGGGATGAGGGAAGGGAGTCATCTATTTTGAAAAGGTAAAGGCTGTATCTCATCCCCGCTATAGTCCGCCACTAATATGAATACATAATGACACACAAAAAGCTGAGTCAGAGGTGTTATGTATTGAATTGATCATGAACAATCTTAAAGCATAGAAAAAGAAATCCTTAATATGATTATACTGTTAGTTGACCTGCAGAAAAAAAAAAACATCCATCCATTCACTGAACGCACCTTTTTATTGTATCCTCATGAGGGTGGCGGATGCGCTGGAGCCAAACCACCTCTCTTAGGGCATTGGCGGGGGACACCATGAACTGGTTGCCAGACAATTGCAGGGCACAAACAACCATTCACACTCACAATCGCAGCGAGGGACACTCGACATGAACGGCTCTTACGAATATTTTGGCAACCACACGTCGACTCGCACAAGCATTTTTTTTGAACATTAATTATACAGTGGTACCTCTACTTTCGAACGTCTCTTCAGACGAAATTTTCAAGTTACAAAACATCTCAACAGGAAAATATTGCCTCTTGTTAGGAAAGGATTTTAAATACTGGACACGAAAGGTAAAAATACAGTATGGCAACATAGGTATAGCTGCTCTGCCATTGGCTATTGCCGAGCATCATCCTGGCATCCCATTGGCTAAGAGGGACCTCTACCGAATGTATTTTTGTGTGTAGATAGATGAATAGGTAGATATGTGTCAATGCAGCGTCCTCGTCATTCGCCCCACTGGCCATGAGGTGTTCCGTGAATGTGAATCACCCAGAAAAAAAAGTGTTCATCAGTCGGACGATCGCTCACTATGCTGATGTTTGCCTTGGACATTTTCGAAGGATTGTGAAAAGTCGACAAAAGCAAACTTTCCAAAACGCCATGCAAAAACCACTTCTGAGAGAGAACATGAACTAAAGAGGGAAAAACGATGAGGATGCACTTGAAAATTAAATGACCATCATTTTTATTCTTTACGCTATTCTTTTTTTTTTACATTATGCACAACTCTCATCTATTGTGCAATAATGTCATTGTAACATGTATTTGTTACACATTTTTATGCCTTTGGAAATATTTACTGTGATTTCCGCACTATAGAGCGCACCTGATTATAAGCCGCACCCACTCCATGTTTAGAGGAAAACCAATTTTGTACATACACAAGCCGCACCTGTATATAAGCCTCACGTGCCCACATTAAAACATGTAAACGTATTTACAAAGAAAGATGGTACACAGAGAGAGTTTTCAAAGTTTTAATAATAGAACTTAACAATAATAATAATCTAACTTTCTTCCCAAACGGTGCCTGCAGTCTTAATCTTACCTTTTCTACTTGAGCGTCCCTGCCGGCCGTTAGAAAAATTACATAAATTGGCCTCATCACTGCATAAGCCGCAGGGTTGAAAGTTTGGGAAAAAAGTAGCGGCTTATAGTCCGGAATTTACGGTATGTCTGAATTTGGGGGGGGCTTGGAACGAATTAGGGCATTTACATGGAAAATGCATCTCGACTTACAAAATGTTCTAGTTAAGAAATTTCATAAGTAGAGTGTTCATTTAACCGACCGTGCAAGTTTTTGGAATCTATATAATACGGTTTTGGAAACTGGCGTACCCATAGAAAACCCACACAGGCATGGGGAAAACACGCAAACTCCAGACAGAAAGGCCAGAGCCCAGAATCAAATCGATTCTTCCAGTGTATCCCAAGGACTTGTACCTAGTACTGTATTTAACAGCAAAAATAAATATTTTTCTAAGGTTCAACAGCGTGACTGTGATCGTGACTGTGGTTGAATTGTGAATCTCTTTCGGCAGTCTTACAAAGCAGTTTTTGAGCTGGTTGGTGAAGCAGGTCACCGATTGAAGCCCGGTGCTGAACATACCCCTATGCTTGATGAAAGTCTGTGACAGTCTTTCTGTCTGGTGGGATTTTAGTTTTTGAACTTTGTTCTTTTTTTTAAGCCCAGCTACACAGTACCTTTGTTTGCCTTTTTTGGTAAAATTTTCAGATTAGTTTTTTTGTCTTTTGGACCTTGAACTTGCCTGAACTCCCCCTCCGCGAGCCGTCACCTTACCGTGGTGGAGGGGTTTGTGTGTCCCAATGATCCTAGGAGCTAAGTTGTCTGGGGCTTTATGCCCCTGTCAGGGTCACCCATGGCAAAAAGGTTCTAGGTGAGGGACCAGACAAAGCACGGCTCAAAGACCCTTTATGATGATTGAAATTAATGGACTTCAGTTTCCCTTGCCCGGACGCGGGTCACCGGGGCCCCCCTCTGGAGCCAGGCCTGGAGGTGGGGCTCGTTGGCGAGCGCCTGGTGGCCGGGCCTACACCCATGGGGCCCGGCCGGGCTCAGCCCGAAGAGGCAACGTGGGTCCCCCTTCTCATGGGCTCACCACCCATGGGAGGGGCCAAAGGGGTCGGGTGCAATGTGAGCTGGGCAGCAGCCAAAGGCGGGACCCTGGCGGTCTGATCCTCGGCTGCAGAAGCTAGCTCTAGGGACGTGGAATGTCACCTCTCTTGCAGGAAGGAACCCGAGCTGGTGTGCGAGGTAGAGAAGTTCGACTAGATATAGTCGGACTTGCCTCGACACACAGCCTGGGTTCTGGTACCAGTTCTCTCGAGAGGGGTTGGACTCTCTTCCACTCTGGAGTTGCTCATGGTGAGAGGCGCAGAGCAGGTGTGGGCATACTCATTGCCCCCCGGCTCAGTGCCTGTACATTGGGGTTCACACCGGTAGACGAGAGGGTTGCTTCTCTCCGCCTTCGGGTGGGGGGACGGGTCCTGACCGTTGTTTGTGCATATGCACCAAACAGCAGCTCAGCTGCACCCACCCTTTTGGAGTCCTTGGAGGGTGTGCTAGAGAGTACTCCTGCTGGGGACTCCCTCGTTCTGCTGGGGGACTTCAATGCTCATGTGGGCAATGACAGTGAGACCTGGAGGGGCGTGATTGGGAGGAACGGCCCCCCCGATCAGAACTCGAGTGGTGTTTTGTTATTGGACTTCTGTGCTCGTCACGGATTGTCCATAACGAACACCTTGTTCAAACATAAGGGTGTCCATATGTGCACTTGGCACCAGGACACCCTAGGCCGCAGTTCGATGATTGACTTTGTGGTTGTATCATCGGATTTGTTTTGGACACTCGGGTGAAGAGAGGGGCGGAGCTGTCAACTGATCACCACCTGGTGGTGAGTAGGCTCGATGGTGGGGAGGACGCCGTCCGTCCTGGCAGACCCAAACGTATTGTGAGGGTTTGCTGGGAGCGTCTGGCGGAATCCCCTGTCAGAAAGAGTTTCAACTCCCACCTCCGGCAGAGCTTTTCCCATGTCCCGGGGGAGGCGGGGGACATTGAGTCCGAATGGACCATGTTCCGCGCCTCTATTGTTGAGGCGGCCGACCTGAGTTGTGGCCGTAAGGTGGTTGGTGCCTGTCGTGGCGGCAACCCCGCACCGCTGGTGGACACCAGCGGTAAGGGATGCCGTCAAGCTGAAGAAGGAGTCCTATCGGGCCTTTATGGCCTGTGGGACCCCAGAGGCAGCTGACGGTATCGACTGGCCAAGCGGAATGCGGCCGGTGGTCGCCGAGGCAAAACTCGGACATGGGAGGAGTTCGGTGAGGCCATGGAAGCCAACTTCCGGACGGCTTCGAGGAAATTCTGGTCCACCATTCGACGTCTCAGGAGGGGAAGCAGTGCACCACTAACACTGTGTACAGTGGAGATGGGGCGCTGCTGACTTCGACTCGGACGTTGTGAACCGATGGGCAGAGTACTTCAAGACCTCCTCAACTCCACCAGCACGCCTTCCTTGGAGGAAGCAGAGTCTGGGGACTCTGAGGCGGGCTCTCCTATCTCTGTGGTTGAAGTCACCGATGTGGTTAAAAGCTCCTCGGTGGCAAGGCCCCAGGGTGGATGAGATCCGCCCGGAGTTCCTCAAGGCTCTGGATGTTGTGGGGCTGTCCTGGTTGACACGCCTCTGCAGCATCGCGTGGTCATCGGGAGAGTGCCTATGGATTGGCAGACCGGGGTGGTGGTCCCTCTTTTTAAAGGGGGACCGGAGGGTGTGTTCCAACTACAGAGGAATCACACTCCTCAGCCTCCTGGTAAGGTCTATTCAGGGTGCTAGAGAGGAGGGTCCGTCGGGAAGTCGAGCCTCAGATTGAGGAGGAGCAGTGTGGTTTCGTCCCGGCCGTGGAACATTGGACCAGCTCTACACCCTTAGCAGGGTCCTCGAGGGCACGTGGGAATTCGCCCAACCAGTCTACATGTGTTTTGTGGACTTGAGAAGGCGTTTGACCGTGTCCCTCGGGAGTTCTGTGGGGGTGCTTCGAGTATGGGGTACCGAGCCCCTGATACGGGCTGTCCGGTCCTTATACTGCCGATGTCAGAGCTTGGTTCGCATTGCCGGCAATAAGTCGGAATCGTTTCCAGTGAGGGTTGGACTCCGCCAAGGCTGCCCTTTGTCGCGATTCTGTTCATCACCTTTATGGACAGAATTTCTAGGCGCAGCCGAAGCGTTGAGGGGGTCCGTTTTGGTGGCCTCAGTGTTACATCTCTGCTTTTTGCAGATGATGTAGTACTGTTGGCTCCTTCAAGCAGGGCTCTCCAACTCTCACTGGAGCGTTTCGCAGCCGAGTGTGAAGCGGTTGGGATGAGGATCAGCACCTCCAAATCTGAAACCATGGTCCTCAGTCGGAAAAGGGTGGCGTGCCCTCTCCGGTCGGGGAGGAGATCTTGCCCCAAGTGGAGGAGTTTAAGTATCTTGGGGTCTTGTTCACGAGTGAGGGCAGAAGGGAACGAGAGATCGACAGGCGGATCGGTGCAGCGTCTGCTGTGATGCGGACGCTGTATCGGTCTGTCGTGGTGAAGAAGGAGCTGAGCCAAAGGGCAAAGCTCTCAATTTACCGGTCGATCTACGTCCCAACCCTCATCTATGGTCACGAGCTATGGGTCGTGACCGAAAGAACGAGATCCCGGATACAAGCGACCGAAATGAGTTTTCTCCGCGGGGTGTCCGGGCTCTCCCTTAGAGATAAGGTGAGAAGCTCGGTCATCCGGAGGGGCTCAGAGTAGAGCCGCTTCTCCTTCACATCGAGAGGAGCCAGATGAGGTGGCTCGGGCATCTAATTAGGATGCCTCCCGGACGCCTCCCTGGTGAGGTGTACCGGGCATGTCCCACTGGCAGGAGACCCCGGGACGACCCAGGACACGCTGGAGGGACTATGTTACCCAGCTGGCCTGGGAACGCCTCGGGATCCTCCAGGAAGAGCTCGAAGAAGTGGCTGGGGAGAGGGAAGTCTGGGCTTCCCTCCTAGAGCTGCTGCCCCCGCGACCCGACCCCGGATAAGCGGTAGAAAATGGATGGATGGATGGATGGACCTTGAACTCCTCCCTTGCTTTGCCTGGTTCCTTGTGCTTGGATCTACCCTTGTACCGCCTTTTGCCTGCATTCCACCACGACAAACAGCCATCGTGACAGAATGATCAAAGCAATCTAAGACCCAGTGGGAAATGCGCGGCGTCAGCCTGCATACCGTCGCTCGGCTTGCCTTCATCATCAGCCTGCCGAGCAAGCCACTCCTCAGCCAGTAAGGTCTCTTATCAATTTCTCTCTGTTTTACATCTTCCTTGTGATACTTTTTCCGTCCGTCCATCCGTGTTAGCTTCCACTTGACACATTTTAGTAGACTGATTATCCAGATTTTGTACACCAAGGCCCCAAATTATATCACCGGATCCTAACTGTGACTCAGATGTGGATTTCCCTTTCATTCTCTTGTGGTTTGTCTAGATCAGAGGTGCTCAACATTTTTTGACCCATAATATATTATTTTTCAAGCAGCCAACCTCCCACTGTCAAGATATAGTTTGTTTGTCGACGGGGGTTCTGGTGGATCGAATCCTGCAGATGCACATTTGTACACTCTCGGTGGTGCATATGTTTAAGCGGTGGTGTTTTACTTTTTTACTCTTGAGGCATCCATCCAACTCTAGGATCAAACCTGGTGACCTACGGAGATGTCCGAGTGTAGGTCATTGACGTTCTGTTGTGTTCTTTACAAATGGTATGATGAATCGATTAAATATGTACCGTAAATTCCGGACTATAAACCGCTACTTTTTTCCCAAACTTTCAACCCTGCGGCTTATACAGTGATGCGGCCAATTTATGTAACTTTTCTAACGGCCGCCAGGGGCGCTCAAGTAGTAAAGGTAAGATTAAGACTGCCGCGTCACAGGCAACGTTTGGGAAGAAAGTTATATTATTATTATTGTTAAGTTATATTATTAAAACTTTGAAAACTCTCTCTGTGTACCGTCTTTCTTTGTAAATACGTTTACATGTTTTAATGTGGGCACATGCGGCTTATATACAGGTGCGGCTTGTGTATGTACAAAATTGGTTTTCCTCTAAAAATTTAGTGGGTGCGGCTTATAATCAGGTGCGCTCTATAGTGCGGAAATTACGGTAACTGCAGAATCCATCCACTGGTTTCACTGTGTTTTTTTGTTTTGTTTTGTTTTTTTCCTGGCCTCAGCACTTTTTCGTTTTCGCTACAGCCGCATATACCGCCCCAAACACACTGCTGCTTTGTGATTGGTCCTTCTCACCAGCGGTGCCGCTCAGTGGGCTCCAGACAAGATGGATTTCTGGGAATGGGGTATCAGCAATGAATTTGCAGCAATGAATCAGGGTTGAAAGGTGGCCAGAGGACATGTGCCACCGGAAAGTGGAAAGGTAATGGATGCAACAGTTTAGGTCTGAATGAGGAAAGATGACTGGTGTGATAGTTCCAAACGCTCTTTCTGTACTGTAGCCATGACCAGCCGTGAAGCCAGTTCTCAAGCACCGTTGGGCCGGTATAGTGTCAGTGAGAAGCCACGCACAAACATGAGCGTTGAGCTGCCGCAGAGCCAAAGATGGGAAGTTTATCTTCAATGGAGCCAGAAGTGAGACCTTGAGCTGCCACAGAGATGGAAACGGTGCTGCATCAGTGCGATCGGCTTGACACCGTAGTTCATGGTCACCGGAAACAAAGAGGGCAGGCACCACAAAAATTGAAGTAGAATTAACGGTTGAGCACACTTCATCCGTTGTCATGATTGCTCAAAACAAAAGTTTTGTAGGCGTGCACAAATTGCAGCATTTTTCAATCAGCTCAAAGTATTGTACTGAATGCTCTGCCTTTCCCAAGCACATCACAGTGGAGCAGTTCCAGATTGATACTGAGTGATTCACATATCAATCTTGCTAGATTGATAGGGGATTATTGATTTACTGTTGCCTGGGCGGTGCACGCAGCACTTGCCTTTAGGATGACGTAAAGAAAGGGTCACGGCAGCCACACGGGGAGGGATGGGGGTTTTAGTGAGCCAGGTGTCTTACTTCCGGGTTAGAAAAATAGCCACCAAAATAACTCCCATTTCAAAAGAAATTACCGTAAATTCCGGACTATAAGCCGCTACTTTTTTCCCAAACTTTCAACCCTGCGGATTATACAGTGATGCGGCCAATTTATGTAATTTTTCTAACGGCCACCAGGGGCGCTCGAGTAGAAAAGGTAAGATTCAGACCGGTCTTTATGACACTGTTTAATTCCAACACTGAGGACGGTGATTTCGATGGCTTCAGTTCACAGGAGGAAGATGAAGACGGCTCACCGTGATTTTTACAAGTACCGGTATGCTCTTTGACCAGACCTGTTATACTGTGTTGCTATTCTGTTGCTAGCGTGTTGTTACCATGTTGCTACCGTTTTACTGCCGCGTCACAGGCACCGTTTGGGAAGAAAGTTAGATTATTATTATTGTTAAGTTATATTATTCAAACTTTGAAAACTCTCTCTGTGTACCGTCTTTCTTTGTAAATATGTTGACATGTTTTAATGTGGGCACATGCGGCTTATATACAGGTGCGGCTTGTGTGTGTACAAAATTGGTTTTCCTCTAAAAATGTAGTGGGTGCGGCTTATAATCAGGTGCACGCTATAGTGTGGAAATTACGGTAGATCGCAATTTTGCCAGTCATACATCATCACATACATGCCTATAGTTAACGGCTAGGTTTAAAATCTTAAAATAGCATGAATATTCCCTTCAATTCACTAAGTGCAGTATAACATGAAAACATTGTTGTAATATTATATCAATTGGGGTTTTAATAGGATCCCTATTCCCTTGCGATAAACAATAGTGCTTGCCCTTTTAGCATGACCCGAATCACTGACCTGAAAATCCATGAAATGGTTTGCAAAGCAAACTAAAACATCGGCTCGGTGTGTTTCTCAAATCATTTCATTTGATCTCGACAAGGGCTAAAATGAGTTGGCACAGCGCCTTCTTATCTGCTTTCCTGTGCGTACACGTCTCCTTTATGTCTTTGTCCCCACCTGCTCCCGTCATCTGTGGTAGCAAGTGTCGCCCCTGTGTTTGGTCACTTTATTTCTTTGTTTTGGAACTTGTAAATTAGGATTCTCAATATATTATTGAGCTTTGCCTGCTTCCCTGAGCTTTTGTCCCTCAGCCTTTCACCTGCTCTCTGCCACAACAAACCCTGATATCGACATTCTAGTTGATGAACATTATTGTTGTTGAAACTGCAGAATTCAATTCAAACATTGGGATCGTCAAGTTTCTTTATTCTGCTCCTTATATATTTTTTCTTATTTGTGTTAGATAAAACAGAATAGGATAAAACATTGAAATGGCAATAATGGAGATTGTGAGTGTGTGTGTGGGCAAACATGTCCAGTGGACCTGGCAGAGTATGACGTTGAGCTGTGTTTGATCTTAATCCTGATCTAGCTGTCACCATCCATCACACAAACAACACACAAGCACACACACACACACACACGAACTCTCATATCAGAGGGAGGGGCTAGTGACAGCTTTCTGAGGGGAGGGCTCATGAATAATAAAGAAATACGGACTGGTCCAGGTAGGGCGGTACACACACACACGGACGCTTCCCATGTAACCTCACCCCAGTGCTACCCCTCACCCTCCTCTTCCTGCAGCCGCCATGTTTATGCATCGCACGCTGTTTCATATGTATTGACCGCATTATTCCCTCTGTTGTCACGGGAACTGATGACAGAGGCTGCATTAAGAATGATGGTATTCCTTCAGTTTACTGTGCTTTTAGTGTGTGTATACAAACACATTCCTGCTTACAGAAACAACCCAGTCTGTTTTACTCACACATGTATGTAAAAAGTGAGCGATGTTACGCACATTTCCCTTTGGAAATTAATATCATAAGCAGCATGATACAGAAGATGTGAGAAAAAAATCTAACATACAGTGACCAATTCACCGACTCAATGGAACAATGCAGGTTTGTGAAAACTAGACACATATTTAAAATAGCGGGTGTCCGTCTGCAAAAAGACAACCCCCCCGCCCCAAAACAAAACAAAAAAAAACTAGCTATGGTCACTAATATTACCTTCAACTCAACTGCCCACCTTCACCTTTTTTAACTAGTCTTGCGGCTGGTGTCAGATGACATTAAAAAAATAAATTATATTTATTTATTTATTTCTCTCTCGAGGGGATCATGTCGCAGGCGCCTGAAGAATCGATGGTGGTCTGCAAAATGGCCCCCAGGCCGTAATTTGGACACTGATGGTTAAGAGTGTGGTGATTTCAAACAGAGGGACCGGTAACGGAAAAGGCTCGATCCCTTCTGAGCCTTCACCTAGTTCTTCGTACCTCTAGTAGCGTCTGGTCCGCAGACCCTGAGGCACCAGGCAGGTGCGTAGGGGTGGAGGAGCTCATCGAGGTCAGATGGCGTGACACCATTTAAAGATTGGAAAACAAACAATCGAATGTTAAAAAGAACTCTAAAATGCACAGGGAGCCAGTGAAAAGACGCCAGATTAGGAGTGATATGCTTTCTCTTACAAAATACCAGTCAAGAGGTGAAAATAATTTTAGATTTTGTTGCAGAAGCTAAAAAGGAATGCTGCAATCAAATCATTTCTGCACTCTCACAAAATCTTCGGCTGTTGGCAACAGCACTTTATTTGACTGTACAGAATCACTTTTTTCCTGGGGCAGCCACGGCGAAGTGGTTCAGATCATCACCTGCTTGTGGAGACACCAGGTCACGCCAATGACCGGCAGAAGAATGGGGGTGGGGGGCACTTGAGAGGGGTCATGCCAATGGATAATTCACCACCAATAACCCCGGGACCCATGGCTGCCGTGTACTTGACCGATACCCTGAACTGCTCCCCGGGCGCTTAGGTGGCCCCGTGATCCATTGCGTGCCACTAACTGGTTGCTGTGCCTGCGACTGTGATGGCTGAAATGCAAAGTAAAGACTTTATAAAGACAATAAAGATGATTGTTCTTCTTAAAATTATTTGTGAAAAGATTCGGTCAGTGAATCGTTTAGTGTTTGGTTATTCCGTCCACATTCAATCGACAACACTTTGACTTACAGAGTTGCCATCGTGTTTTTACGGACCATTGTGCACAGTCATTCGTGACTCTTCAGTCTTTGAGGCAATGCATGCGTACTCTTGTCCTCTTGATTCAATACAATGCCGTTTACTGAATATTGTAAATTTGTCAAGGTGGGAACATGTCAAACTTACACTTATCCTCTTTCAACATACCTGTAGAAACCAAACAATTATTTTGGGGGTATCTGAGTCACCCTTCACCCAGTCGTCCTCAAACGCAGAGTTATGACATTGTGGCTTGCATTACCATAGCGAGTAGGGGCGAGCTATTCCAGGCCCCGAATCTGAATTTAACTCTTGAAGAAGTGTGTCCACATGATGCCGCGTCCACACGGTAAAAGCAGCGATGATATTTTTACTCGTGAAAGCAGCACTTCAAGCACCAAGCTGCCACGTTGCACGTCAGCGTGCAGATCCGAGAATGTGGCGTATGCAGACGAGGCAAGAATCTGATGAGTTGCTTCCAGACACGTTTTCAGACAGCGAAAGCAGACAAAAAAATAATAATAATTTTAGTTCATTTAGTTCACTTAAATAAATTCACACTTGGTGTTTGGACACTGCTGAGTCCCAAAATGTATTTGTGTACAGAAATTCAAGTCAGTTGTCCTTCGTTGATACCAACGTGATATGGAAGTATCTTTGTTCTGTTTCTTGTCTGTGAGTTACCAAAAAAATGGAGTGTACAATGAATCTACTCTCCAAATTTCTTTTGTTTCTGTATTCAAAACCTGAAGCTGTTTTGCATAAATGCATCAATCACTCATGAACGACAACAACAATCGAACCTGGGATGTCGAATTTTCAGTTTGATTGCATTATTTTCACATTTGATGAGTGCAATGCCAGCAGACGTCGCCCAGTGACTTGTTTGTGTGAAATATTCCCTTAAATGAGACTGATTGCAGCAGATATAAATGAAAACAAAAGAAAATGTCTCAAGACGGCAACGCGCACGATTTTAAATCACCGGCTTGATGCAAGTACAGATTTGGATGTCGTTTAAATTTGCGCCGCATCATTTTCTTTCTCGTAAACGTAAACATTGATCAAAGGTGGCCGTTACCTTATTTGCATATAAATGTATTAATCTTTTCCTGACTGATGCTTAAATATGAGAACTTAAGCAGAACAAAGACCCAACCTTCATTGTCCCCACAACATATTCTCTAACATGCCTGTATTTTTGTCTCATTTCCACATAAGGTGTCTCCTTCTTGCAGCACGGGTGTCTCAGTCTCTGGCTGAAGGAGCTTCCCAATGCTGTCAGGGCGGCCTGGAGGGTGACGAGCTCACCACCGGTCGCAGGTAGGCAAGTACGAGCCTCTCCAGCGTCTTCATCAGGTGAGACATCAGCGGGTCTTGGGCACTGGGACCAGGCACACAGTTTTCCACAGCAGTGGATGGTGACTGATGTATTTTATTTAAAGTTTTACATTTTGAAGACGTTACTGTTTTAGATATGACATTGAGTAACAGTGAACCACGTTCTGTACTGTCCATTGTCGAATGCTGTTTTCTTGTCAGCGTTCGTTAAAGGTTGCAGATGTTTGCCAGATGTTCGCGTGTACTGTTTTTGTCCCAAGGCAAGTTTGAACATGTACAAAATGTCCTTGCAACGACAAAACTGGTGGTGAATGTCTGGCGAACCATTTGGCGAACATTTGCGACCTTGAACGAAGACCGTCCAGCATGCAATGTTGGCAGCCCTATTTAAGTACAGAAAGCTGATAGCTATACATAGAGTAGAGTAACAAAGTACAATAATTTACGCATACTTATTTGATTCCCCCACAATCTAAAATGGGTTCAGTGGATAAAAAACATACCATCCCAATTCACTCAAGTAGCGGAATACGTAAAATAGCAACGTTCAACCTTTGAGCCTGTGACAGAATCTTCACGACTTGGATGAGTAATGGCTGCTTTATATCTATTTTTGGAAGAGAATGATAAGCAAGGCTCTCAAAGTCGCCAAATTGACTTTTAGTTTCCCATCCATCTGATAAACACAACCTACACACATCTTTCCTCGGATGGACTTTGGAATTTGTGTTGAAAATTCATGCGCCTACATAGTAAGTCATCATTTTCTGCTAAGTGCCCCCGCCCCCAATCATAAATGAAATCAATCAAGTGTATTGTAACGGTGAGGAATCGAGCCACTGAACTATTAAAGGGTCATCAAAAGCAATGTATGTTTAGTGTTTTCCGTCACGTGGTTGGTTACCTAATATACTATTCATTCATTCATTCATTTTCCGATCCGCTTTATCCTCATAAGGGCCATGGGGGGGGGGGTGCTGGAGCCTATCCCAGCTGTCTTCGGGCAGTAGGCGGGGACACCCTGAACCAGTTGTCAGCCAATCGCAGGGCACATAGAGACCAACAGCCACACACGCTCACACTCACACTCACACTCACACCGAGGGCCAATTTAGTGTTCAATCAGCCTGCCATACATGTTTTTGGAATGTGGGAGGAAACCGGAGTACCCGGAGAAAACCCACTATATAACTGGAAATATCCATGAAATGTAAGCCGTCGTAATGACATTATTTTACTAGTTTTTTTTCTAATTCAATTCATAGCCTTGTTGAATGACAGTGATGAAGTTGTGCTGTGTGCGTGCTGTCTTTCTTTTATCTGTCTCTGTCTGTGAGTGATTTTTTTTTCTTTTTACCCCCTCAAAATCTTTTACCACTTCAGCCACTCCCCTCCTTTTCTCTGCAAGCCTACAACCCAGCAGTAATTCTTTGTTTATCAACTCTTTATTACGGCCCCTCGCATCATCATTTACAATGCAAGCATCTGCTCATTGCCGAGCCCAAGCATGGGGCAAATTGCTTTTATAGGGAAAAAACAGCTCGTGAGAGAACACACATGGACACCCTCAGCAGCAACTGTGCACAAATCAAGACATCAAGCCATGTACGATTTACAGTGGTCGTTAACTCTCCTGGCAGAAAGAAACACAAGCATACAAACACTTCACAAGTCATAACAGAAATAAATGATTATCTGGCCACTATCAACACACTCACAGTGTGTCCCAAATCCAATAAAGGAGCTTTTTCTAATTTGGATGTATTTTAGTTTTCCAGCAACTTGATGCTGCAATGGGGAAAAAGAAACCATTTCTTCGCGTGGCTCACTCCTTCTCGGCCACCATTGCAATGTGAGATCAGTGGGGAATAAGAAAATAACAAGACGGCCAGCAGTTGTCTTCATGTTGAACACATAAACATTCACTAAATGACAAGGACCAGTTGATGAATTGAACTTGTAGATATGGCGAAATGAAAACGTGTTCCCGTTTTCATCCTGTGGGGCATGAGAAGGTTACCACATATATTTTGTATCACTGGTGCTTTGACTAAAAATGGCAGTTTCTTTTTAGCTTTAATGAAGTGAAAAATGTTCATGTAAAATTGAAAATCAAAATTGTTATTTCAGTAAATATTTGCATTTTGCACATAGAAAACTGATTCATGATTCCGTGTTGATGAGAGCATTAAAATGGGGGAAAATAGGACAAAAAATATAAAAGGAAATTCAGAAACGATAAAAAATGAGTGAGCAATCATGATTAATTTTTAGTTAATTTGAGTTAATTATGACAGTTGAGTTTTTAATTAGATTAAAAATTTTAATCGTTTGACAGCTCTAATATATATATATATATATATTAGAGCTGGCCCGGGGAAAACATGCAAACTCCACACAGGGAGGCCATAGCTGCAATTGAATCCGGTACCTATGCACTGTGAGGTCGACACGCTAACCACTGGACCACCGGGCTGCCCGATACCATACATGTAAATAATTGAATATTAAAGTGAATGAAAGATTATTCAGCTGACCTTGCTGTGCCCCTTAATTACATATTTATTGTTGCTGCTCGGTAGCAATAAGTTCAATTTCTCTGGCTCCCCAGTCTTTATCAGACATTTCCTCATGCATCATTGCTATCTAATGGTGTGGTGGCAAATAAAATAAAATAGAAATAAGTCTGTAAATGGTCACATGATATGCTGTAGTCTGAGGTTTGGCATTGTAAGCACAATGACTGATGAGCATCTACTCTTTTGTGCAACTCCAGTTTCGTATTTTTCAAGTAAATGTTGGTCAGTTCCAAATTGTACACCTTCAGGGCCATTTCACTTTAGCATGATCACTGAATACTCTTGAAGTTGTCTTCACTGATATGTCAATATCCATAATGTAATATAGTAATTTACCTAAAATATCGGACATTTCTAGTAACGCATGGAGACCCACATACATCTTGCAGTATTGTTGTTATGCTGTCCTCAATCAAGCCATTGAGTACAAGCACGCACACACACACACACACACACACACACACACACACACAGCGGTCACCGTCATGTCAGGAGGCAAATTAGTAGTGTCACCTTGTATTATACGTCCACAGACACAACACAGTAAAAGCTCTACAGTAAGTTATCTCTCTTTCATTGACATTTCAGACACCATCCTGTACTTCATCATGTAACATAGAAGCAAGCCCCAGTTTAATGTCGGAATATAGTGCCCAAATAAACCTGCGCCAGATTTACTGTGCATCAATAAAGTCTTTTGACCTCTCAGGTGATATATACTGCTAGCTTTACTTACGACTCGCCTGCATCATATTCATAAAAGCAATCTTTGAATGGTGTGTATTTTCACATTGAGGCTTACCTTTACAGCAGGAGGCTCTGTGCTGTGGATATTACTTTTGAGACTCCATCTGTTGTATGAACCAGATTTTCCAGGTACCAGCTCATTCTCGGCATGTCTCTATTTTGTGCTTTCAGGAAAATGGTTTCGAAATGCAAAAAAAATGAAAATCTATAAAGACAAGTCAAAGCAACATAACATTATCTCTTCAAAGGATATTTATTGATCTGGGAGGGGGGACACAAAACTTATATCACTTCTCTCTCTCTCGCTCAGTATATAAATAATATATAAATATATATAATGTGTGTGTGTGTGTGTGTGTGTGTGTGTGTGTGTGTGTGTGTGTGTGTGTGTGTGTGTGTGTGTGTGTAAATCAGAGCGGCCCGGTGGTCCAGTGGTTAGCGCTTCAACCTGACAGTGCGGAGGTTGTGGATTTGATCCCGGCTCCAACCTTCCTGTGTGGAGTTTGCATGTTCTCCTCGGGCCTGCGTGGGTTTTCTCCGGTACTCCGGTTTCCTCCCACATTCCAAAGACATGCACGGAAGGCTGATTGAACACTCTAAATTGTCCCTAGGTGTGAGTGTGAGCACGGATGGTTGTTCGTCTCTGTGTGCCCGGCTGGCAAACGGTTCAGGGTGTCCCTCGCCTACTGCCCGAAGACTGCTGGGATAGGCTCTAGCACCCCCCGCGACCTTTGTGAAGATAAAGCGGATCGGAAAATGAATGAATGTAATGATAAACACTCTTACTGTTATGTATTGATAACGGGTGATGTATTTGCAGAAAAAACGAGAGGAAGAAAACGTTTTTGCAAAAGGGAAGCAGAATATCAATGAAAATTGCTTGTCTCAAAAGGACAAGAGGACCCAAAACGCGTTTGGTACAAATCGTGAATGAAAGTAATATTACAAATGATTGCTGCATAATTAACTGGAAGGTACGGTTGATTCCGGGATGGCAAGCTATCTTGGAACTGTGCCCCCACTGTATTACCTCCCAGGATAGCACCCAACCAGAACCGAAGTCTCTTCCAGAGCCTCCTTAATTCTTCGCTCTATCTCCCACCTTGGCGCCCCCATGATGCAAAGGTCTGGCCGGATGGTGTCTGCGGCAAATGAACAAATGGCATGAGCAAAGGTGATTTATCCGACAGTCGGTTGTCATCCGGGCTGCACTTAAATAGTTCAGGAACGACCGTTTCACCTCTGCCACCTGCTGGAGACTAAGCAGAACGGAATCATGACACATGCCAGCCACAAACCATCTGCTTGTTGATGTAAACAACTCGCATTCTAACGTACATTTGACGTTTGTGTATGTTTTGTGTGTCTGACCATGGCATTCTTCATTGCATGCCACAATGACAGTCCAGACTCTGGGGAGTGCCCTCATGAGGTCTTCATCACCAAGAATGGCTGAGAAGGCAGGACCAACACAGTAGCACACATTCGGGTATACAAATTCATAAAGACTGTATGTATCCCTTTGAAAATGGTAGTTAAGCCATCTCCCGCTCATTTTTTTTTAATCTTTTTTTTAATTTTTTTTATTTTTTTAAATTGAGAGCAGGGTCCTCCTATGAAATTATTCAAACCACAAACAAGGTTCCATCCACTGCATCTTGTACAAGTATTATTACATATACTGTACTGGAATTGTGTGAGCGGTAAAGTTAGAATCAACAGCATTTAATGGTCCCTGAGCACGTTCATTGAGTTTCACGACTGTTCCCAAGTTAAATAACATATTTGAGATGACAGGTTGAACATTTCACACAATTTTTCCCCACAGTATATCTAACGTGACTGACAACACAGATGGCAAAGTCCTGTAGATTTGATTAAAGATTCACAAATAAATTGATCCTTTGTCAAGATTTGGTCTAAGTGTCCTAAAATGATTGCAGACAACATTTCAGCATTATTTTTGTGTGTGTTTGTGTGTGTGTGTGTGTGTGTGTTTCCCTTTAATGTCAATTAATGCAGAGATTAAAATATACACGAGCTTGAAATGTTTTGCTGCTTATTGGGACATATTTTCAAGCTGAGCACCACTACGTTAATCAGATTAGCCGTGTAACAGCCACCTGACACACGGAGATCTATGTAAACATTGCAGGATTTTTCAAATTGAGAGTTCTTTCATCTATTTAGCAAAGTCGTTGTGATCGTATTTCCGTTTTTTTTTTCAAAGCAACAGCATGATAAAAACAAATTACAAGTGCGGTACTTCAAAACATGCACGACATATGCATTTACGTCAAGAGCGTGGCTATTCTGATTGAACTGTTGACATGACGCTCGTACGGATCGGCATATCATGTATCAACCTGGTGAATCCGAATAAAATTCCATTTGGATTCAGCCTTTTTAATTCCGATTGAGCTGTTTTTATGGAGCATTTTCATTCCATATGGTCATTTGGATTCATTCTAATTGGAATATTCACATTGGCTCAATGCAAACCCGGTCACTGACGGATTTAAATAGTGAATGCTTGTATTTGTTGTCTTTGGTAAAAAAAAGTTTGTACCGTAATTTCCGCACTATAGAGCGCACCTGATTATAAGCCGCACCCACTACATTTTTAGAGGAAAACCAATTTTGTACATACACAAGCCGCACCTGTATATAAGCCGCATGTGCCCACATTAAAAAATGTAAACATATTGCGTCATATGCCTTTCTTTCTGCATTTTCCATGATGAGGGTATGTTCACGCTAATTTAAGTTATGCACAAGACAAGAAGTTACAGTCTTCCTCGACGCATATATTCCACCGCTCTTAATCTTACCTTTTCTACTCGAGCGCCCCCTGGCGGCCGTTAGAAAAATTACACATATTGGCCGCATCACTGAATAAGCCGCAGGGTTGAAAGTTTGGGAAAAAGTAGCGGCTTATAGTCCGGAATTTACGGTACTCCTCAGATGAACCTGTGCCAAACTTTCGTTTTGACGGGAAGTTCATGATGCAGGTACAGTAGATAGATACAGTAGCTACAGTATGTAGGTAAGTGGATAATTACTTACTCTGTACTCCCTTCAGCGGTGCTGGCAGGGCTGTCGAACTTATTTGTATGAAATAATCGATTGTGAAAACAGTTTGTAAATATTTGTGGGATTTTGACAGTTTGCAGCTTTTTCACTGAACGACAGTGTTATACAACCTAAATAATCACGCTTTATGTAAATATCCATTGCTGTCTGAATTCATGATACACGTTTGCGTGTCTCCTGGTCGGCTTCCATAATTTTCATAGCCATCCACATGACTTGAGGGAAGCCAGACGTACTTCACGTCAACAACTATCTCACTATCATACGTTGAATTATATTGAGATAATTTATAGACTTTGAAAACAAACCATTACAATCCCGTCATTGCTTTGAAGCAGTTTTTGACCTAGATGCAATGGAATTTTGTCACAGGAGGTAATCAGAAATTTGGCTCTCTTGCATGCCAGTGGAAAAGGGAATATATTCATCCAGGCATTAGCATTAGAAAGGAAGAAACGGTAGAAGTGAGAGGAGAGATTGTTTGGCTGCCATCTTAACTGAGTGTGCCTAGCCAAGCCCGGCCTGGAGAAAATATAAACCCCTGAGAATAAGGCTCATTTTGACTGGTGGCCAGTTCGCGGATAAGCTACGGAGGTGTGCATGTATGCATGAATATTTATACACGTGTGACTGAGCATGCCTGCCATTTAACTGGCCAATCGTTTGATGTCTTGCCAGTCCAAGACAGTGTATCTATATATCTTCCTCTGCACGTACATGTATTTGTATCCAAATCTGAATCGGAAGCCCGCTCCCTCTCCTACTTTTCCATTTGTTTCCAAATGTCATTAGCCAAACAGCAAGCGGCAAGACACTTCTTTCACTCGGCGCATATGTGAAGGGTGACTTTGTATTAGGAAGTGAGAGGGGGTCTGATACATGGACCAGACAGAAATCCTCTTAGCAAAAAAGAGAGAGAGAGAGAGAGGGAAAAAAGGAATTCGGATGGCAGCTTAAATCTTCGGATGCCTTTTTCCTGAATACTAAATGTAAATAAATGAGCCTCAGTGAGAAATGAGTCAGGAAAAGAAGGCCATCGGTAGTTCACCGTGATAGCTGCATATCTTTTCATGGGTAGGTGGGTTAGTTACGAGGTTGTCTCTTGTGGGTGGGTGTCAATGAAGAAAGACAAATAAGAAAGATATGTTCTTTTTTTTAACCCATTTCATCCCACCGGTCACATTTGTGAAGGACAACAATGATTTAATTTACAGGGCTCTAAATTTTTTTTATTACTGATTACTTAAAAGGGCTACCAATGACACCTGATTTTGACTTTTAAATCTCTGGGGAAAATTGGGCATTAAATGGGTTAATGTTTGCATTTGGATTGGAAAAAAAAAAATCTGATCAGTGAAAGAAAATTTATATGGAACTCCCGTCTCCAAATGGTAGCTCAGGTAATGTGACACTTGACTAGGCCTTGGCCATCCTTGAGCTGGATGGGCTAACCGGTCCGCCTTAATAAATACACTAAAAGTAATTCCATCAAAATACTGTGCTTGTGACTGAATGTGTGTGCATCAGTAGTGAGCCAGCATTGCCTTGCAATGCGTCACGTTACACACGCCGGTGAGCTGCTCCTGTGATTTCATGATTGGTTTGAATCATCCATCCATCCATTTTCTAATCCGAATATCCTCACAAGGGTCGCGGGCGTGCTGGAGCCTAACCCGGCTGTCTTCGGGCAGCACAATCACACACAGGGACAATTTAGAGTGTTCCATTAACCTTCCACACATGTGTTTGGAATGTGGGAGGAAAAAGGAATACCCGGAGAAAACCCACACAGGCACAGGGAGAACATGCAAACTCCGCACAGGAAGGCCGGAGCTGGAATCGAACCCTGCACCTCTGCACTGTGAGGCCGATGTGCTTAGCAGTCGACCACCCTGGCTCAGATAAAATAAAACATATTGTTTCAAAATGTAACTCACAATGACCGCAGTTGTTGTGAACTGCAAGCTGCCGGCATGAGTCAGCAGCCGCGTTGTCCGTCACCAGCGGAGCACGGAAGCAGGTAATTGAATCAAAAGGTGCATTATGACGTTTCACCTTCAAGTAGCACTGGACTTCACTGTCAGGAGTGCGCCTTTGGAGAATGCACGCTCCACCAGATTTGAAGGAAACGTCCTCAGTTCAGGGTCGCTCCACTCATAATGCGTCCATTTTCACGAAAGTGGCAAAATGACAAACGAGTCAGTGGTGGGATCTGCGCAGCCCCAAAAAAGTGCTTGGCTACGCACCTTTTCTGACCACACGAGAGAATATACGCAACCTAAATTTGTCCAAACAGGAGGTCAACCAGCATCCCTGAACATAGTCTGTTTTTAAATTAGAGGTTCCACTGCGATTCATAATCGGTTACATCACTTATTTTGAAAATAATCTCATATTTTGCATCATTACCCTAGTTCAAAACAATTATTTAAAAACTATATGAGTTGATTTTCTCCCAATCTTTTTGCCTCCTGAACATACAGTATACAATTACCGTAAATTCCGGACTATAAGCCGCTACTTTTTCCCAAACTTTCAACCCTGCGGCTTATTCAGTGATGCGGCCAATTTGTGTAATTTTTCTAACGGCCGCCAGGGGCGCTGGAGTAGAAAAGGTAAGATTAAGACCGGTGGAATATATGCGTCGAGGAAGACTGCAACTTCTTGTCTTGTGCATAAATTAAATTAGCGTGAACATACCCTCATCATGGAAAATGCAAAAAGAAAGGCATATGACGCAGCTTTCAAACTAAAAGCAATCGAGCTGTCCGATAAAGAAGGAAACAGAGCTGCTGCTGGGAAGAAAGTTATATTATTATTATTGTTAAGTTATATGATTAAAACTTTGAAAACTCTCTCTGTGTACCGTCTTTCTTTGTAAATATGTTTTAATGTGGGCACGTGCGGCTTATATACAGGTGCGGCTTGTGTATGTGCAAAATTGGTTTTCCTCTAAAAATGGAGTGGGTGCGGCTTATAATCAGGTGCGCTCTATAGTGCGGAAATTATGGTACATACAGTTTTTTTTTTAATTTATTCGTGACCCAACCCATCAAATATTGACAGAGATTGCGAGAACACTGGGTCCGTTCGTACCGAACATGAAACACCAGATGCCGAAGGATGAGGGTGGGCAGACCAAGAGTGCAGTTATTTCACACTGTTATGCAAATGGGAAACCAAATCACTGTCATGTTGATCCAGGGTAAACAATGGCAGAAAGAGAAAGGTTTTTTTTTTTTCCAAAATCAAAACTACAACAATTGTAATTTCAAAATACCCCAAAAAATGTGATAACTAACGAATGCACACATCATGCCATCCTTCCATGCCTAACAATGTAATAATTGAAGATGACTAAGAGCAAACAACGTCTATGTGCTCATTAAGTGATGCGAAATGATACCGTCCACTGCAGTGACCGAATCACATCGTACGGTATTTCATTTGGAAGACGTTTCTGCTTATCCTTTGGTGCAATTGCCTCATAAACAGACCAATCACAACCACAGTCAACATAACACTGGCTGGAGGGGCGACCTCGGCGAACACCCAGACAGAGACCATAACGTCGTGTAATCATACCATATTCATATTACAGGCACATACACTGATCCACTATGATCAGCCACATGCCGCAGACAGGGAGCGAGGATCAATGATCATAATGGAAAGTGACAGAAAACAATACCAGATGGCCAATCAGCATTCCGAGAGGTTGAAATGTTACCGTGGGAACCCTGCAGGACACTGCTGTCTTCATTTGTGCTACATTGTATATTAGCTCATACGAGCTGAACCATTAAAAAGCCATCGCACGACACCTAAAACGTATGCCTTCCAGTGAACAACGGATCATTTGAATAATGTTACCCAGTAATGCCGTTTCTCTCCAAAACGGGCCGGTTTGTGGTCGCCTCCCCCCTTCCCCCCCTAGTGAGCTGCAGCCCATTGTGTGTGTGTTGGCTACTATTGGGGCTCTCTTGGAGGGGCGTAGATGATACAGTAACATTGAAACAATTAACACTCTGTCTAAATATATTATGTTGTCTGGTGGGGATAAAAAAAAATGCATATCTAACATTGCTATTAGCTGGCAGCCTGTAGGGTGAAACATTGAGAAATTCATGATTGAATTCAGTTTTTAAAAAAATAATTAGAATAACAAACAATGTTGATTGGTTTGTTGAATTTAAAGTCTGATGACCTTTTACATCATTTAATTGGATATTCATATTTATGTGTTTCAGCATTCACATTTAATTAACTTTTTAAGTCTATATAATTTTGTATTGCATTCTTCTTTTATGCTCTAATATTACATCCTGTAGAAAAATGCGATGTGGTTCTATAAAAGCCTTTTTTTTTTAAATGGGTTTTTGTTGTTGTTGTTTTTTCCACTAATAGATGCTCATGGATGTTCTCTCCGTATCTGCCTCCATCAAACTCCATTTTCCTCCCGCATCCCAAAAGCATTTCCTGTTAGGTTGACTGGACACTCTAAATCAGTGATTCTTAACCTTTTTTGAGGTACTGAACCCAACCAGCGCATCCACCGAACCCTTTCGTGAAAAATAAAAATACGATTCGAGAAGTGTTCCTTTTTGTTTTGATGGTGCGAGATGAGAGTTGCTCAACTTGGCCTGACAAATCATGCAGATAAGATGCTGAGTCCCATCATGTTCCATGATGCATGTTGTACATATTCGTCTGACCACTTTTTTTTTCGCTCCACTAAGCATGTGTTGAAAACTTTTTTAAAAATATTAATCACATGACGTACTCTCACGACAGTCACACGCTGACAACTGAGCGAACTAAATTTCGCGCAGCACTGATTGGACAAGCAATGCAATGTGATCATCCGCAGCCACTGATGGCCAAGTGGGCGTGTCATAACGCATTGACATGTTGGGTGGGCTGTGTCTAAACCTCCATGGCAGAGGCGCCGACGAACCCCTGAGACCGACTCACCTAACCCCTCAGGGTTCAATCGAACCCAGGTTAAGAACCACTGCTCTAAATTGTCCCCTGGTGTGACTGTAGGTGTGAATAGTTGTTCGTCTTGGTATGCCCCGCCATTGGCTGTGAGCAGGGATGGGCTCCAGCATACTTTGGATCCAAGTGAGGATAAGCAGGGAAATGGATGGGCATTATAGATGCTTGATGAACGCTTTGGAGAACAGATGTCGAATTCAAGGCCTGAGGTCCAGAACCGGCCCGCCACATTATTTCAAGTGGCCCGCAAAAGCAAATCAAGTGTGTCAACTTGCTAAAATTAGTACCGAAATTGTCATGTGTAATAAATAACGTTGATATTTTGCAGGAATTTTGTTACCCTCTTTACACTCACTTGAACAATAATCGAACAAAGTCCCGTAATTTCCGCACTATAGAGCGCACGTGATTATAAGCCGCACCCACTACATTTTTAGAGGAAAACCAATTTTGTACATACACAAGCCGCACCCGTATATAAGCCGCATGTTCCCACATTAAAACATGTCAACATATTTACAAAGAAAGACGGTACACAGAGAGAGTTTTCAAAGTTTTAATCATATAACTTAACAATAATAATAATAATATAACTTTCTTCCCAAACGGTGCCTGTGACGCGGCAGTAAAACGGTAGCAACATGGTAACAACTCGCTAGCAACAGAATAGCAATGCGTCATATGCCTTTCTTTTGGCATTTTCCATGATGAGGGTATGTTCACGCAAATTTAATTGATGCACAAGACAAGAAGTTGCAGTCTTCCTCGACGCATATATTCCACCGGTCTTAATCTGACCTTTTCTACTCGAGCGCCCCTGGTGGCCGTTAGAAAAATTACATAAATTGGCCGCATCACTGAATAAGCCGCAGGGTTGAAAGTTTGGGAAAAAAGTAGCGGCTTATAGTCCGGAATTTACGGTATTATATCAGACTGGACTGTTTTCCAAACTAGCAATCTATTCATTTGTTTTGTACAAGTAATAATACCATGAGACGATTAAACATTTGAGTGGTTTCGCCGTCATAACGCCCCTCCGAGGGAAGACGTAATTCCAAAGTGGCCCGCGGTAAAAATGAGTTTGACACACCTGCTGTGGAGGATGCTGAGAATGTATTCTTATCGGATTCATTGTTTTGGGCCTATAAGAGATTTGAAAAAGATTTCCAAGGTTGTCCTTCAAGTGTCCAAATTATTTGGGCGACACGTATCCGAACATTCGGAGCGCATGAACTTTTCCCTTATTCGACGTGGCGGGAAATAAATGCAAACGGGGCCGCTAACGCTGAGCTACACGGTGATCTTCTTTACTCCTCATTCCGCGTGGCAAAGCCCCTTCACTATTCTTAACCCGCGTAATGTATCCTCTTACGGCTTATTGCTAAAGTACGCATCGAGAAGAGAAGGTGCCAAGTGATACGGCTGCGAGGCAGGTGGGACTCGGTGTTACTGAAGATGCGCGCCACGTGAATGCCATCGGATGAGCCAAAGTTTCTCCGAGATTTTCCACGTTCAGTAGCCGTCTGTCACATTTGCTTTCCGCAGTTTCTCTTTGGGATGCGGATGCTATTCTGAACGAGGGGATTCATTGGCCTTACTTTACATTACAGGTAAGGCCGCCTTCGGCCAGTAGGAAAACAACTTGATAGCCTAGTATACCACGAGAGCTATTAATTTCCACGTTTGCTGCCGCCTTGCCGTAGCTCTCGCTCTCTCTTTCCAGCCTCCTCATGTCAGCGAGGTTCACATCATCCTCGTTAAGCGTTTGTCTGCAGTCTAACTCACGGATGATTATTCATTTAGCTGCTTTAGACAGCTCCTGTCAGCCACAAGGACTCGCGCTCATCCACCGAGGGACAAATCAACTCAAGTTTATTTTTTTCCCACCCTCCTTGTCTCCACCTCCTCGGTTCTTTCACCACTTCTCGTCTCTCTCGGGCTATTACGCTGAGTGTTATGTTTACTATAACCTGCATGCTTGTTAATTATAAATCACCGTGTGCTCTTACATTCTATTAATTGGTGCTTCCTCCCTCGGTCGATGCTTGAAGTGTGGGCAAATAAATTCGGGTATGGCTTCATTAAGTGGCACTCTCACAACAGGTCTTGACACACGCTACCAAGGTAATAAACTGAGGAAGGAGGAGAGTAGATTGGAGAAAACGAACAGCCTTAATCTTGCGCTACAGTAGCCTTTTGGCGTGATCCGACTCTGGCCAGGCGGTTTTAATGCAGCATAGCGGGTGTTAGCAGAGAGGAAAGAATTCTGCTTGGTCTGGATTTAGATCGTGTAATGAGCATCACTAAAAACAAAGGAGATGCGTGAGAATAAAATGCTACATCCATTTTTTGAAAGGTCTAAAGGTGTAGAAGTGAACGATAGGGAGGTCATGTAAGTTAAATAATGAGCAATGCTTTAGCAACGCATTATTTTAGCGTTCCCATTGAATATTGTTTACTGCTGTGTCAATATCTATGTTGAATTTATTTCAATGGAATTTAGATGAAACTCCACGACGTAAGTCTCGAACTTCAGGGAATGGACAATTATTTCTGAGTGAAGTGCTATGACACTGATCGGCTCCTTTCATGCTCACAAAGCGCATTCGAACTGCGCGCGTTGGTGAAGTTTTATTTCTTTTGGTGTTTTCGCTGACGCGCAAGAGTCATAATGTGTTCATTTACTGCCAAAAAAGAATGATGAAAGTAAAATACACGTCTAAAGCCCCTGTCACACCTTGACGATTTAGCCAGCGTATGCCGACGTAGGAAAAATTTGGCAAATACGCTGGCGTACGTCGAATAAGTTATGGGTAAGTTTTGTATACGTAACAGCATGCTGAAGCACGTTGGTATACGTCGGCATCGTCGAGGTCGTCGAGAAATTTTAAGCATGCTTAAAATTTCTCGTCAGATGTCAGCGTATGGCTATACGTCCCGTATACGCAGGCCATAAGTAATAGGTAAGTTATGCGATCGTTGCACACGTTCAAACACGTTAAGTGTAGGTTACTCATAAGTCCAAATACGTCGAGAATACCTACTAGCTGTTCTCCAACATCCGTGCCTTTCGAACTTGCGCTTGGACATGCTGACCAGGCTGTCACGCACGTAGTTGGCGAAGGCTGCAGTGGCTGTGATGGGCTGAGGCTGTGCGAGACCTTTGATGAGCTCCCCAGACTTTTCTTTGCCATGACGCTGATGTTGTTTGGTTTATTAATGACACAAGTCATAATGGCGTTTGATTGCTGCTTTAATAGCGTGAATAGCAACTCACAGTAACGATGGCAAGCCGCACCTTGCCTCTTGGGTTATACCATTTTAACTAGACCGGGGATAGTCCCCCAACAGATGTTGGTACTGCAATGTCTAGTGCAGTTATGATTTGAAACGTCGAGCGCCAGCCTTTTTATAGACTACGTCACGTGATCGTCGGCAATACGCTGCTGCACGCTATGCATAAATTAGACTATCGTTGGGCATAAGTTGTGTACGCCGGCAACACGCTAGGCATTCGTTGGAATAAGTTATCTATAAGTTATCGAAACGTTCTATATAATTTACTGATACGTTATGTATACGTCCAGCCCGTTATGAATGCGCTATGTATACGCCCAAAATTGAAAAAAAAAATCGATAATTCAGCGTATGCCAGCGTTTTAGGGAAAATCTGAACGTCGGCATACGCTGGCTGAATCGTCAAGGTGTGACAGGGCCTTAAGCAAAATTCACTGTCCAGGATTTGTCAAGATTAATTCATTAAAAGCAATGAATATTTTGTAGTGTTTTGAGCGGGAGTAAATGAGGACATACAATATTTTTTTTAACATTAACAGTGGCACAAGTATAAAATAAAATGGACTCCTAAGGTCACAAAATATTGCCAACATGTTCCATCCTGGCCTGTTAATTAGTACAGGTACACTAGATAGCTTTGGAGCAGGTTTGTCACTACGACAGATTCAAATGAAGCTTCCCTCCCTCTTCCAGTGCCATAATAAATGATTGACATCATTCATTTTCTGTCAAAAACTAATACACTTAATCATCTCTTGTACCAAAATATGACAAAAAAATTTAGTCACATTCACACTGCACAATGTACTCTCTCTCTCTCTCCTTCCATTGAACTGAAGTAAACCGGACCGGTGGAGGGATCTCACTATATTTGCTATGGGGCTCCAAGTGACTCGCTACAGCCCTGGACGGAGCCAGCCAAAATGTGATCACTCACGGATTGTCCATTAATGATGTTAAGGCAGCTCGGAGCTGCAAGAATTCACATGAATTGCGCGACACATTGGCCATTACACTTCCGATGCACGTCGGGGTAATATTCTCACTTATCATCAGGGGGGGGTAGTACTCCCCACTCGGTTTTGAGGGTTTTGGTGAGATGGCGAGTGGACAGCACGAACGCTGGACAACACCGTGTCTCCAACTGCTCCCGAACACTTCACAACTGTCAGAGACACACGCTTATTGTATGTCCAGTACATGTCGCTGCTATTACTGTATTATCAAGTCACACGTGAGCTGTTCCGGCCATTCCTACAAAGTCATTCTTAAACGTTTGGACCTGAAATGACGGCGTACTGTATCACGTCAGAAAGCTCTCCATGAGATGGATCTCATATGAAATATATATTCTGTCACTTTAGCAATGCACACAGACTTCACATCATCCCCCGTTAGGTCTTGCAATCCGACACTTCAGAAGGATGAGAATGATTGTAATACCATATTCAACGGAATATGGTGTGAAATGATATAGAAAGAAATGAAAATAAGAGCGATACAAAAGAAAATATATTCCTATTGTATATTTCCGGGCGGCCCGGTAGTCCAGTGGTTAGCACGTCGGCTTTACGGTGCAGAGGTACCGGGTTCGATTCCAGCTCCGGCCTCCCTGTGTGGAGTTTGCATGTTCTCCCCGGGCTTGCGTGGGTTTTCTCCGGGTGCTCCGGTTTCCTCCCACATTCCAAAGACATGCATGGCAGGCTGATTGAGGCCTCTAAATTGTCCCTAGGTGTGAGTGTGGGCGTGGATGGTTGTTCGTCTCTGTGTGCCCTGTGATTGGCTGGCTACCGGTTCAGGGTGTCCCCCGCCTACTGCCCGGAGACAGCTGGGATAGGCTCCAGCACCCTTGCGACCCTAGTGAGGATCAAGCGGTTCGGAAGATGAATGAATGAATGAATGAATGAATTGTATATTTCCAATTTATACCAGAATAGACATAGAAGGGAAATGTTTTGTTTTTTTCATTCGGCCCAAAGAACCTGCACTGCTGCATAAAAACTAAAAGCAAAAGAAAAACTGGTGCATGCGTTTTCTTAAATGTCATACATTTTTTTGCTTACAGCATATTTCTAGCTTTGTAACGTTGACAATATATTTAGGATACCTTGCGATCGTGCCTCTAGTAAAGTAAACTTCTTTGAGGGGCTTCATGGCGAGATTTCAGTGTGGCTCGTTAGACGGCAATAGAAATATTTTCATGATTCCGGTTGTTTGGATTTCTGCGGCTCTAACCAATTATAGTCAGCACAACATGTACGATTATTTGATACAAACAACTAGAAATTATACCAAAAAAACACTTTCAGCCAGTTGCATTGTGATAAAAAAAAAAAAAGGAAAAAGTCAATCGCACTTCAAGTTGAAAGCGTTGAAAGATCACATCATTTTACTTGTGCTTTGTTATTGATGATTTTGGCTGAAACATTTAAAAAAAAATGCAGCTGAAAATTTGTACCGCAAAGAGAGAAAGAGTGAGAGACGCCGTTGGCACAGCTGGAGCTCACAGCGCGCGCTTGTCGCTACTGTTTACCGCGCCATTATCATCCAGAGTGGACGGACGACGACATCATTGTTATTTTTTTTTCTTGGCTCGGAGGCTTTTTAACAATGACTGGCTTTTGTGTCACAAATTTCACATGCAGTTCATGTCGCCAAAGGCTGCCGCTTGTACCTTTGCAGGATCCAGGATTATGTCCGCGGCACGTTGATAATCCGGTAGCACTCTTCTTAAATTGGCAGGGGCTACGTTGGGCACAACAGAAATAGGAAAAAAACAATTTCAAAGACTAGCATCACCTCTTCACTTTTTTTTTTCTTTTCCCTCTCCATCATCTTCCTCCTGTTTTGCTCATCAGAGGGAAATGTCTTTCAACTAGCTGAGGAGGGTTAGGACAACTGTGGAGTCGGGTATAATTATCAGTGCTTCGTCTTTAATCTCCCTCTCCCCCCCCGACTCACCAGTGAACATTATCTGACATCAAACATAGACACTTCCCTGACTGAGACAGGCCAATTTAGCCTGCAAACGCCAGTCAGGAAACCAGCTGTCACACGCAACTAAAGATGGACACATGAAGGGAGCGGAATGACAGAGCAAAGAACACTCCATGCAATAAATGTCTCATTATTATTATTTTTTTTTTATTCATCTTTATTCCTTGCCGCATATTTAATAAATCTGAGAAAGCAGCGGTTTAATTCGGTTAAACAAAGCTTTGGGTGATTTATGTCAAGATGTTGCCAGAGACAAAAGACTGGGAGAAAGATTTAGAAGACATTTTTTTATGGTACCAGAGCTTCGATTAACCCGAATTACCTGCGCGGGATATCATTTAAATGACTGCTGAATTAATATACCCCACCACCCCCCCTTTTTTCTAATCTCTTGGAATATGTGAAATGTTAAAATACATCAAATGGAATTAAATTCAAGGAGCTGAAAGGAACAGCGTTTCCGTTGTTGCAAGCTAAGACTTTTTTACCTGTCAGGATTTCAGTTATGTATTTTGGTCGCTTTAGCTCGGTGTGGTTGTTGTCATCAACTCACAAAATGTAATAATAATAATAATAATTTACTGTTTGTCTAAAAGTGGAATGTATATAATTAAATGATTTAAACACATACATTGAAATAGATGTTTTGGCCCATGTAAGTCAATAACTATTATGATTATTATTGTTATTATTATTATTCACTCGTTTATTTTCTTATCCTCTCAAGGGCCGCGGGCGTACTAGAGCTTATCCCAGCTGTCTTCGGCAGTAGGCGGGGGGACACCTATTCGTGCTCATAATCACAGCTAGGGGCAATTTAGAGTCTTCATTAACCTGCCACGCATGTTTTTGGAATGCGGGAGGAAGCCGCAGTACCCGGAGAAAACCCACGCAGACAACGGAGAGAACATGCAAACTCCACACAGAGAAGGCCGGAGCATCGAACCCTGCACCTCTGCACTGTGAGGCCGACGTGCTAACCAGTTGACCTGCCTTATTATTAGTAGTAGTAGTAGTAGTATCCTTATTATTATTATCCTTATTATTATTGTTGAAGAAGTAGTAATTTCCAAATATTTTCGTGACTGTCATAAATTGAATATTGAATTACTAAACTAAAGCTGAAAGAGCTGCGATTGACAAACACACGCTTAATGCAAAGTCAAGGTCATGAATATAGTCCATGTCAAACAGGAGTTTTTCAATTAAGTCTTGAGGAAAATCCCCATTTTAGCAATGTGCTCATAATGCATGTAAATGTAAACCCCCCCTGTAAAATTTGGTTGACTGCTGAACTGCACGTCATAAGCTTTTTATTGTGTTTTAAAGTAAAAGAATTGTGATGAATGGGAAAGTGTTTTAGAGGTGAAAGACTCGACATAAAAATGTAACGAACCAAATTCAACAAATGAGAGCTTTAAAATAGGTCGAGTGTTGTGCTTTATTCATTCAGAACGCTCTTCTGTTTGTCATGGAGACTGTAGACTTCCGTTCAGTCTGATGCAGGAAGTTATTTTTGTTCCAGGAAATAAATTAACGAATGAATAAGAAGAATGCTTTGGAAAAAACAACACAAAAACAGAGGGGAAAAAAGTAGCAACTGAAAGGGGGCAGAGATTGTTTTCAACCTCTGTGGCAGTGGTGAGAACTCTGCCAGCGTGAACCACATCAGTTTGAGGAGGTCAAGTCAGTGCCTGGCAGCCTGTGTCTGGCCTTATTTCACAGCGAGAAAAGTGTCAGTGCCTGGCCGAGCCTGGCCGAGCCCAGAGGCCTGCAGCTCGCGTTCAGCAGTGTGACCCGGACTTGCCTGCACTTCAACTGCCTACTCGCTGGGGGCGAGTCAAGCAGCCGCTGGGGCGTGGGGGCCTCCAGCTCCAAAGCTTGCACCCTTCAAATCCCTGGGAAGTGTGGGAGGTAACCCTGACTGGCTCCAACTGTCAAGTAGCCAGCCAGAGGAGAGGAAGGAGGGGTGGCAGAGGCCAGGAGAAGAGTCGAGGAGAAAAGAGAGGAGGAAGATGACAAGGAGGTTAGGTGTGAGCTATCTGGGGAGATGCTTGTCCAGCGATTTATTGCGGAGGGCTGAGTGGGAGCTCACTGAACGTTACCATTATCTTACCAAGACCCTCTGCACAATTATGGGCTTTCAACTTGGTGGGGATACTTTTCCTTGAGTAGGACTGAACTACAGTGTGGGTCCCATGAGGTATGCTTGGATCGGTTTTGTGTGGAAGAACTTGCACAGAACCCTTACATCAGGGGTGTCGAACATACGGCCCGCGGGCCGGAAGCGGCCCGCAAGGAGGTTCGATCGGGCCCGCAGGATAATTTAAAAGTGAACAAAAATGCATAATTGACACGGAATGAATATTTTTAATAAGGTGCAATTATTCATTCATTCATTCATTCATTCATCTTCCGAACCGCTTGATCCTCACTAGGGTCGCGGGGGGTGCTGGAGCCTATCCCAGCTGTCCCAGTAGGCGGGGGACACCCTGAATCGGTTGCCAGCCAATCGCAGGGCACACAGAGACGCCCACACTCATACCTAGGGACAATTTAGAGTGCCCAATCAGCCTGCCATGCATGTCTTTGGAATGTGGGAGGAAACCGGAGCACCCGGAGAAAACCCACGCAAGCCCGGGGAGAACATGCAAACTCCACACAGGGAGGCCGGAGCTGGAATCGAACCCGGTACCTCTGTACTGTGAAGCCAACGTGCTAACCACTAGACTACCGGGCCGCCCAAGGTGCAATTAGATCTGTTTATTAAATTTCAACATTTTCCTAATGTTCTTGTTCTTCTTTAGACCAAAACAAAGGACATACATTATTTTGGTATGGTATAATTTTAATGGTCCGGCCCACTTTACATTTACCGAGGCCATATGGGGCCCACAAGTTTTGACACCCATGCCTTACATGATCAAGCACCTTTGGGATAAACAACAACATGGGGTGCCTGGAGGCCCTCTCTCAGGTCAAAGGTCAGTGTCCTATGACTTCATAAATGTTATTCTAGATGAAAGGAGAAATATTCTCGCAAACACACCCAAACAGAAAGTCTCGGACAGAAGAGTGGTAGTTGTTATCACTCAAAAAGAGGACCCGAGTACCTTCTTCCATTTTCACTTCCTGTACGTATGGCGATCCTGAGGCGGAATACTTTTGTCTTCATTACGTCGTAGCGCACACTCACATATGTGCAGGCTCAGTTATGGAGCCCAATAAAGGGACATTGCAATAACTGTGCCTGTTTTTCAAAACACATACGTGAACCAACAGTATTATTCATATAACTGTAGCCGTCATTGCAAGGATGTCAACAGTACATGCACACAGCATCAGTGACATCGCCAACGCACTTCAAAACAAAAACGGAAAGTCCCACGGACACGCAACAATTTTTTTTAATGTTATGTGTTCCCAGACCGGTGTTGGTATTACCCCAACGTTTGCTTATTTTCACCCAATTTAAAAGACTGTAGCTCAGTTTACCAACACCACCGACAACAACAAAGAAAGTACCGTTTTAATTCAGCTTTACTATTTGGGTGTTTGTCTGTGATATTTGTATGCAGAAAGACGTGCGATTGCACACGGTGTGTACATCCCCATGCCAGAAGTGTCACACACACTTGTACATCTCTATTAGTGAGATGGTGTCACCGAGTTCCTGCCCAGTGATGGCAGCCCATTATTGAGCCTTTGAGAGGCAAAGCGGCTGATAAATTCCAATTCTTTGTGTAATTGTCTCGCGGAACTGAATACAAATCCCTGCTGCTTACGATTCATCATGTTTATTTATTTTTTTTTATTTCCTTTCCGCAACGTCTTTTATTAGTTTTGCACTCAGTGGCAAGATTTAATTTCTGCAGGAGGGGACAGTGTCAGCTTGATGATCATTATTGAGAATGCGATATTACACGAGACGAAATAAAATCGATAGTGCATTAAAGAGACAGATTAGGAGGGGCGGAAGGTTCATTTACAAGTGTAAAGACATCAGCGGCTAATGCTCTGCATCTCCATATAACAATATAATATTGCCCCCGCTTTGCACAAGAGTGCTTCAGGAGGGTGTTAAGAAAAAGTGCATGTAAGCCAAAGGAATATGTCATGGCTTGCATTGAGCAGCAAGGACTCTTAAGGCAGGAGTTATGAAACGTAAAACCTACAGGCTAAATTCGGGAGTACACCTGAGCACGCAAAGAAAAAATAAAAATAATCATAATAATAATACAGGGACCCTGCAGTTATGTGTTGTCTCGAGTGCTGCCAGTGTTGCTCTGACTGTGTATAGGCTGAGTCCTTACAAAGAAGGAGCATATTCCTCCAATTCAAGCCATCAATAAGGTTCTGAATAAATTAAACAAATACAACTGGAATATAACCCTTGTAGGTATTTATGAAAACATATGAAGCTTCAAATTTCACTTTTCACTTCATGAACCAGAATTGCAGATTGCGCCCCAAACTGTTTTCCAGCCATTCGCTGTCATGATTCTGTTTGTGACCAACAGGTGGCACTGTAGGGCTCCCCCTGCAGCTGCACACCTGTTGGTCGTTATGTAATTAGTAGTTTAAAAGGACTCCCGCCCAAGCACTCGTTGTCAGGTCATTGTTGCTGTTTGTGGCTGTTCGTATGCTACTGTCATGTTTGTTTCAGTCAGGCTTTGGTCATTGTTATGTTTTATCTTCAGTCATGTGTTTTGTTTGATACTTTGGACTTTGTTTGTTTAGGATTTAGTTTTCTCCGTTTTAATATAATTCATCAAGTACAACCTGCTCCTCTCTCGTGCCTGCTTTTGCACCACCACCACGCAACGTGACATTCGCAGGGCATACATTGAAATGAACAGCCCCACTTCCCCACATCCACACTGTCACTGAGGGGGAACCGATCGCACGCTGCCCGCGCACAAGTCAAGCAAGTGTACCACTACACCAGCAGCTTGATTGCCGTATGCCAAACTAAACGCTACATGTTTGGATCTTAGGATATTAGAATTGCATTCCCTTCAACTTGTCACATTGCAGGTGATGCATTGTAGATTTGATTGAAATAGTCAATCAATAAAAACAAACAAACGATGAACAATAAACTCATCCATGATACTTCTGGATCCGGAAAACTCTAACAGGTGTGATAGTATTCAAACTAGGGCCTTTAAAGCTTGGTTTGAGATAAATAAAAAGTGTTAGCTTAGTTAGCTTGTTTTTACACATGTAAAAACTTAAGGTTTGTTAAAATATTGCTTGTAAAATTTGTGAAGTGGAGCCAATGGTATTTGACTTTAAAGGTTTCACTGTAATTAATAAACAGCTGTGCCACATCCTACATTTCTGATCATGATGATGTTTCAATATGTCCAACATGCTGAGCTATGTATCACATATCGCCTTGGATTAATTTGGTCACTGACTCTACTGTATATGTAACCGTTGAATGCACAAAAACAGAAATTGTTTGCGTTGTAAATCACTCGATGAATAGATGACAAAGAAAAGCATCCACTTTAGTTGCCTCAAGCCACCAATGTTGGTGCTTGAAAATCATTTTGATTTATGATAATGGACAGTCAAGAATATGAACATGCCCACAAAATGAGTGACTAACAGCGGAGACGAAAGGGCGGAAGATGAAATTAGCTCTAATGATAATAATGGCTTGTCTATTTGGAGTTGACATGTTGAGTCACTCTGTGACCTGTCAAGTTGCATCCGTTTTCATCAGTGCAAGAAACGTGATCTCGACTTCATCCCCTTTTCATTTCTCATTGCCCCCAGTTATTGACAGTACATCTCATGTCTGATTCTGACAATATCTTAATCGCATCCAGGGTGCGTTGCCTCAGCACAAAACTACAGTGAGATGAAGGCAGTAGTTTGTGTCAGAAGGTACATGACAATGGAAGAGAGGTCCAGTACAGGTGGGTGCCGAGTCCCTAACATCTGACTTATGAACATTCGTATATATGAGTAAACAATGAGTGACGTCTATAAATGTGAGTAAAATTATGAGTGTTGTTTTGTACGTTATTCACTTGAGCAAAAATCGTGAGATGTGGGTGGCAGGTATGGTTTGTTTTCGACATATTTACACGGTGGGACCTCGAGTTACGTACCATTTTCGACATGCGAACAGTCTTGGCATGGGCAAGCGGATGGATCTTTGTTATAATTCTTCTCATGCTGCGTAACCGTCATTGGCAACATGCATAATGCATTGCTTTGATCTGAAAACTATCCCTCTGCGCCTGAAGGCGGAATATGTTGCATAAGTCGGCGGAAGTTCCGATTCCACATGTATGATCATCCATCCATCCATCCAACCATTATCCAAACTGCTTATTCTAACTAGGATAGTGGACGTGCTGGAGCCTATCCCAGCTGTCTTCAGGCAGTAGGCAGGGTACACCTTGAACTGGTTGCCAGCCAATCGCAGGGCACACAGAGACCAACAACCATTCACACTTACAATCACACTGATGGACTATTTTGTACATTCAATTGACCTACCATGCACGTTTTTGGAATGTTACAGGTACCCAAAGAAAGACTCACGTGAGCACGAAGAGAACATGCTAACTCCATGCGGGAAGGTGGCAGATTCAAAATCTGGATCTCGGTTGTGCTGGCGGTTGTGCTAACCAGTCGGCACCATGCCGCCCCATTAAGATAAGATAATAAGACAAGAAAATATGTTTTTGTCTCACAATGGAGAAATCCGCAATTTACTGCAGCATAATTTTGAAAGGAAGAAAGTAGAAAAACAAAGTATTTGCATGCACAAAAATAAAAAAACTAACTGTACACATTACAGAGTGAAATATAAAATATAAAATCATCACAATCATTCAGTCACAAATCACTGTTGTGTCAAATCATCTAATTTCCGTCACAGAAAAATACCAGGATGTCCGTAGTTCTCTAGACAGATTCGAATTCCAAAACTGTGTTTGTGTGTCCAAAACAAAACGCAAGACCGACAAAGTGCAAAGCTGACAAAATGAGACAAACCAAAAATGCTTGCAAAAGGCAAGGCCAACTATAAATGAAAATGGATCACAAAAAGACAAGAAAGTCCAAAACGCGTATAATACAAATGGAGAATATCGCTCGAAGCAGAAACACGACCTACATGAGGAAAAAGCAAAAACGTGACGAGAGACTATGAGGCAGGAACATGAAGTGTCTAGAAAATACAATCACTTGGTACGAGTCATGAGCAAGGCTGAATAACCCGACATCGAGCTGTCCGTGTGGAGTGCTTCGGCGGTCAGCTGATTCCAGTGCGTGACAGGTGAAGGGAACGCCCTCCACTCCAGCCGCAACTGAAACATAAACAACACGGAAACATGACCAAAAAAAACGTTGTTGTTATGTCACGTACGAAAATGAGGCAACATCTCTAACACAATTAGATAAATGACTTGAGCTAGGTCATTGTGTCGCTGTGACATTTCTCCGAGCACTGCATTTTTGCATCAATCTGCACCATTGCACTCATATCGGTTGATAACAGTTAAGAATATGAAGTTAAACGTGGAAAGATACCGACGTGTTGTTCGGGTTCGGTGGTGGTCCTATGTGGGCGGGGCTAAAGCAGTGTAAAAATAGGGTATGTTTTGGATAGGACAGACCTAATTCTGCATTTGACAGAAACGAGCTCCGCACGGCTGCGTCTGGCATTCATGAAATAGTTACACTGAGAATATACAGTCTTCTAGTAGTTACTGATAATAGAACTTCTGGCAATAATTTTTGAGATTTGCGTCAGAGTGGAGATAATAATTCAGTAGATAATATATGAATTTGGACCCCTTTGTCATTGGCATACCGGGCTGTAAATATCGGGTGTACTTTGCTCCAGTTGGCACCTGATTTACGGTACCCCATGGCAGAACCTTGAGTGCATGCAGTGCGAGTTTGGTATTTAGCAGAGCCTTCGGTGCATTTACAACAGCAGCAGGTGTCGGCTCTCGCGTCTGATCACTCTAAATCAGACAACCGCGGATGAGAAGTGAAGGGAAGGGATGGCGTAAGAGGGGAGAGAATCGTCTGGGGGAATCCAGAAGAGATGAGCTGACTGACAATCGTGTGGCATGACTTGTACACAGAAGTTGTCGGGACTGAAAAGACGCAGCTGCGAAACAGCTTGAACGCACTTATCATACACGGTGAGTCCTTTGTCGTCACCTTCTCGTGTAAAGTTGCTGGGGAAATCTGTTTCGCAGCCGCAGCCAGTCTCTCACATCAATTACTTTAAATAATAGAAAATAGAGCCAACATAATAAAAAATCAGTATGTGAGCCCCCCCCCGTTGTCCCCGGAGACACTAGCTCTCAGATCTACTTTGTCAGTTCTGGGTTTGAGAAGCCACTGGGCCTGTGGAGGTCACAGAGCTCAGGCCTCATCAGCGGGGCTAATTTGATTGTGGCAGAACAATGTAGTTGAGCCCTATCCGGGCTGACTGACGAGCTGCATACTAATGCTCCTGGAGACATGCGCAGCTCGAAGCATAAAATAAGGGAGAAAGGGGGTGTTCTGGCCTTGGCTTTACGCATAAAATCAGCTCGCTTCTGTATTCTGTTTTCAGAAAGTTCTGCAATGGATTTAGTCGGTTTTGCTCCACTAGGCTGTAACGACTTGGCTAAGAAATTGGATGGTGGACCAGATAATATGGAAAACAGCATCGGTGTAACTTGCATTGGTGTTTAACTCAGATTTATGCATCGCTGAGATGATTCACACAGGGTTGCCTCTCAGTTTCCTCTCAGTACCTGACAAAGTCAACGCAAAGTAATTCACGATGCGTCGCTCTCAAGATCAGCAGCAAAAGGGGAATAAGAAATGCACACAGTTAACTTGTAGCGTCACGTTAATAGTTGTCAGGATAAAATATCAAAGTTAGTTTGCAACCACGTTCAGCGTCTGCTTGACGCCCGATTGGGGTTGACTAATAATGAACACAACAGCACATCATGATTGCACATTGCCGGCTGAGAAGTGTGCATACTAATGGTTCGTGTAGCTTAGCATAACCCCCACAGTCCCACAGCGAGGCATACTAATGTTGCAGAGGCCAAATCTAGCCCTGCTGCACCAAAGAGCATACTAATTGCCAGGGCTGCCCTTTTTCTGTGACCTTGACAGGTCACTTAGCAGTGTGATCAGTCCCTGACTCTTAATAAAGACAATTTAACAGGATGAGACATGAGGGCACGGAGCTTTCTCCTGTTTCTCACTCACTTTTTGGAGAAGAGAATAGTAGCGGCCTGAAGGGTATGCTTTACTGGTACAATTAAATCTAGACATAAAAATTATGCATACAATGATAATGTATACAGTATTCATATACCGTATTTTTTGGATTATACGTCGCTCCGGATTATAAATCGCACCGGCCCAAAAAATGCATAATTAAGAAGGAAAAAAACATATAAGTCGCATTTTGGGGAGAATTTATTTGATAAAATCCAACACCAAGAATATAGATGCCATCTTATATAGTATTCATATACCGTATTTTTCGGATTATACGTTAAGAAGGAAAAAACATATAAGTTGCACTGGAGTATAAGTCGCATTTTGGGGATAATTTATTTTATAAAATCCAACAACAAGAATACAGATGCAATTAAAGGCAATTAAAAATCAAAATAAAATAGAAAAAAACACGCTGAATAAGTATACGATATGCTAACGTTACATGACACATAAACCACGAGCTGAGACCGTGCCTGGTATGTTCAAGTAACATATTGAGAGTTATTCAGATAACTATAGCATAAAGAACATGCTAACAAATTCACCAAACCATCAATGTCACTCCAAATCACAAAATCTAATGGAATCTTCATCCTCTGTGTTACTTTAAAGCAACTCCACCGACTCCGGAGGTAGAAGATGTAGCGCTTCTTCTTCTCCGTCGCTTACGTCAGACTCATCGTGGTTTTATCAATATAGGTCTAGAGCGGCCTCTTGTGTTCAATGTGAAAATAATATGTGAAATGATATAATAATGTGTTAATAATTTCACCCATAAATCGCTGCCAGAGTGTAAGTCGCACCCCAAGCCAAACTATGAAAAAAACTGTGACTTATAGTCCGGAAAATATGGTATATATAAAGCATTTTGGTATGTACAAATATGTATATATATTAGTAACATTTTCACACACACACACTTATTTCTGATCCACTCTCCATTTCTATGGCTCTCTTGCCTACAATGCGCGCTGAACACACAGGTTGGTATAGCAGGCGGGAAAACGTTGGATAATTACCTCGTGTTCGGAGCTCCCCAGGAGTCGGTGCATTACTGGCGGTGTTAAAGGGAACAGTAGGAAGGATAACTTAACGACACTTTTTTATGCTGGCATGCCCTCAATGATATCCTGCTTTTTCTGTTTACCCTCCATCATTTACCTGTAGAGTCGTCTAGCAAATAACATACAGCTTCAAAAATAGCAGCTGTTTAGTTAGCTTGTTTGCATCTGTGTTGTATGCATATGTTTTGTGGTAAGTATGGTGGAAGAAGCACATAAGGTGAAGAACAAATATTAATTGTTTGGCTGTGTTCATGCAAATCAAGGACCAAAACGTGTGACAAAATTCCTCAGCAAAACAAATAAAAGAAAGCACTCGACCACCCCGCTCTTGACCTATAACAGTAGATTAGTGCAAAAGGGCTGAACTGAGCCAACAGTAACATCCGGTTGCCCATCCGTCCAGGTCTATTACCAGTGAAGAGCATCCATGGTGGATTAGCTGGTAACCTCAGTCAATCCCCATGCAGAACAACAAGAACCCACATCACCACCACCACCTCCTTACACCCCCATCCCTCTTTACACCAATCTCTCTGTGCCAGTGCCAGAGCCAGGCTTTTCTGACTGGGCTGCAAGCTTGGCCAGAGCCCTCAAGTCTCGGGAGCCTCCACCACGCTCCGCTTTAGCCTCAGCTGTTGGAGATGTTGTCCCTAATTAACAGGGGATTAAGACATCATCTCGGCTTGTAATACAGCCTGGTTGGGAATTCCAATATGGGACACTGAGGGCAGAATAAAAAGGGGGGTGGGGGTGGGGGGGTGACTGGATTGGACTGGGTGGGAAGATTGGGAGGGAGAAAACTAGTGCCGTTTAGCAGCTCAGTAAATTACTCTTGACCCGAAGGGCTGAGGGGAGTCTATCGGCATGGCAAACCTGCTGCCAATTACAGCTCAGCCCTGCCAAAAGTATTATTGGATGGAGGGCAGGGGCAAGTTGGAGGGTGAACTCATTTGTCTGTGTGTGTGTGTGTGCGTGTGTGTGTGTGTGTGTGTGTGTGTGTGTGTGTGTGTGTGTGTGTGTGCGTGTGCATGTGTGCGGGTGCAAACATGGAAGTGGGGCTAATTTTAATGACCTTGCGCCCTGTTATTTTGTGTCAGCACATGTTTGCACGTTTGTTATTAAACTATTAAAATGATTCTTTGGAGCCTAAATTCTAAATTTAAGATTTTCCCCCGAAGAGTCGCTCGTGCCTCTTTGTCTGCTAATGCTTTGCATGAATTGATGACTGCTCATTGACTGTACTGAAAGTGACCAGAATCAATAGCACAACACACACACACACACACACACACACATGTTTTTGCTACATGGTGGGGACTTGGTGTGTGAAGGATTTGCCCCGTGGGAACCAAATTTCAAACATAAAAAAAAACATATTTATGGATCTCATAAAAATTAGATTTTCGGACACCAAATTTTTTGGAGCCCGTGCTCACTCAGAAATCTCACACACACACACACACACACACACACACACACACACACACACACACACACACAGAGAGAGAGTGCTTGATGTCAGGTTGTACTGTAGTGACCTAAACCAGACTTCTAAGGACAGCAACGGGTAAGAATCAAGAGTGCATATTGAGTCTCTGCAAGCAAATGTGGGACAGTCAAAAACTGAGATGTCAAAATAAAAACTCTTGCATACAAGATAGAATTTGCAAAACAGTGGAAAAGCCAGTGTTTGTGTGTTTGTGTGCCCGTGTTTGTGAGGGAGGAATAGTTGTCTATCACTCTGTGCCCTGCTATCAACTGAAACCCAATCTGCCCTTTGCCTCTGGTCAGATAGGAAAGGCTCCGGCAAGCCTGTGACCCTGAACAGGCTTTGGCTGGGTTTGTAATGCCTCACTTCGCATTCACATTGGCATTTTTGTATCCAACTAAACGTTACCCAGCAAAGAGATTCTGCATGAAATAGTGTTTGTTTAAAATCAAATCATTGTAAACAATGATGCTATCTGCTGAGTTTCTTCCATTCATCCTTTTTCGAATCCGTTTATCCTTGCGAGGGTCGGGGGCGTGCAGGAACCTATCCCAGCTGTCATCGGGCAGTTGGCGGGATACTGACCACCGTGTCACCCTCTGAGTTTCATAATTATGCTAATTTAATATGATGGAACTTAATCTTAACTTTCTAAAACGTTACCACGATGCGTAACCGCAATCACACACACAGGGTTATACAGAGATTTGGAATGACTAAACTCTTATAAAAAAGTGTTTTCCTGTCCACGCTCATGTTGACAGTTTGGGGTTCATTTGAAAAATCGTCCTGAACGTAACTCTTAAAATTATTTTTGGGTATGTAGCTTAAATACCGTAAATTCCGGACTATAAGCCGCTACTTTTTCCCCAAACTTTCAACCCTGCGGTTTATTCAGTGATGCGGCCAATTTGTGTAATTCTTCTAACGGCCGCCAGGGGCGCTCAAGTAGAAAAGGTAAGATTAAGACCGGTGGAATATACGCGTCGAAGACTGCAACTTCTTGTCTTGTGCATAAATTAAATTAGCGTGAACATACCCTCATCATGGAAAATGCAAAAAGAAAGGCATATGACGCATTGTTATTCTGTTGCTAGCGTGTTGTTACCATGTTGCTACCGTTTTACTGCCGCGTCACAGGCACCGTTTGGGAAGAAAGTTATATTATTATTATTATTGTTAAGTTATATTATTAAAACTTTGAAAACTCTCTGAGTACCGTCTTTCTTTGTAAATATGTTGACATGTTTTAATGTGGGCACATGCGGCTTATATACAGGTGCGGCTTGTGTGTGTACAAAATTGGTTTTCCTCTAAAAATGTAGTGGGTGCGGCTTATAATCAGGTGCGCTCTATAGTGCGGAAATTACGGTATATGTTTTGTGGAGAACCAGAAACACCACTGGCCAATTGCCACTCCAATCATTTCTATGGTTTTACAATAATTGTCAAGTTAAGACGTTTTCCCCTTAGGGTGGGACTTCATGCATTTTGTTAGTTTTTGTGCAACACCTTCATGCTGGTGCTGGGAGTTTTGTAAATGGCGGTGGCCAACCTGCCACTTTTTCTGTCGCTGATGTAAACTGATGCAATCTTTACTCAAGTCAAAGCAAGAGAAAACGAAAAACAAGGAGGATGAGTGTCCACTATGAATAGCAACACACACACACTGTTTGGTGGCAGGTTGCACGATGGTTTCATAAACCAGACCTAATAATTGATGACACCGCTGGATAACGTTCAAGTGCATATGTTTGTGAGTGTTTTTGAAAGGATAGAAACCAAAGAAAAAGTGAGATAGCTACACTATATGAGAATGAGAACGTGTGTAAACTATGAGTGAACGAAAGTGGAGAGGACGGTTGTGCGCCCCCGTGTGTGTGTGTGTGTGTGTGTGTGTGTGTGTGTGTGTGTGTGTGTGTGTGTGTGTGTGTGTGTGTGTGTGTGTGTGTGTGTGTGTGTGCCCGCATATACCGGTATGTGTGAGTTGTAGCTGTCGAAAATGATGGAGGACTTGAATAAGAACCCAATGTTCTTACACACTGCTGATTAGTACATATAGGATAACAAATCAAGGCAGCGAGATATGCAAAAATACAGTTTTGTAATTTTACCAGTCCACACTGCCAAGCTCCTAGCCAAGAGGTTTTCTAGACACAACAATTTATTTTGCGTTACTGTGACGTTAACACAATGCTAACTGTTCACAATGAGCTGCAAAAACACTGACAAGATGGTCATTTAAATAGTATTTTTAATGCCTGTCCTCTTATGTATTATTCTCATTGTATATATTAGTGGCCAAAATGGCCAGCCATTTTTTTTTTTTTTTTTTAAATCATTAGCACTTCATTTAAAATATTATTGACTTTGCTCGCTGTTGTGTTTGTTGCCTCTTTATATTATTCATACTTCCTTGTTTTGTAAGCATTTCCCTTATTTTTTTATTGCTCTTAATCTTTGGTTTTGCATTTTTGGACTTTTGACATTGCATTTGTGTATTCTCTGTGTTTCCTGCTACCTTGCCTTTTGCAAGTGCTTTTTGTTTATGCATTGCTTTTCCTGACTGACTCCTTGCGACCAGCGATTTCTTGTTGCATTTTGTGGGTGCGCTTTTCTGTAAATAGATATTTTTGTTATTGCACTTTGAGCCTGCATTTTCCAGAATCCAAAACATTATTCGATTCGGTTCAGAACCTGACAACATGTTTGGCTGAGCTTAAGGCAGGGGAGACGAGTGTATTTGATGAGCACAATTGGTTCAAAATGTAGTTCAACACACCTCGGGGACTGCTTTCTAATTCTTGTCCAGCTAATGCTGCATGCTTCGCATTTGGGTTCGCTCGTTTCTACAGCACAATTTACAGTATATCAACTTTTGTGGTGCATCAAATTTTTATATTTCATAAATGTTGCTGAAAAAAAATGTTCAGACTTGCTAGAATGGTAGAATGATGGTGATAATCGTAGAAACGTTCCAGTCACCAAAGCTGCGTTGTCCTTTTAAAAGTAAATAAGTACCGTAATTTCCGCACTATAAGCCGCACCTGATTATAAGCCGCACCCACTACATTTTTAGAGGAAAACCAATTTTGTACATACACAAGCCGCACCTGTATATAAGCCGCATGTGCCCACATTAAAACATGTAAACATATTTACAAAGAAAGAAAATCACGGTGAGCCGTCTTCATCTTCCGCCTGTGAACTGAAGCCATCGAAGTCACCGTCCTCAGTGTCGGAATTAAACTGTGTCATAAAGACCGGTCTTAATCTTAGCTTTTCTACTCCAGCGCCCCTGGCGGCCGTTAGAAAAATGACACATATTGGCCGCATCACTGAATAAGCCGCAGGGTTGAAAGTTTGGGAAAAAAGTCGCGGCTTATAGTCCGGAATTTACGGTAGCTCCAACAAATGGAACCCATGTTCGTAACCGAGGCCTGGACTTTGTGTTTCTACTGCAAGTCAGACAAGGCCGTCAGAGAGGCCTGTCTCGAATTCTTCAACGAAACAAAAGGCATGTAAAGCACACGGGAAAAATGTGTCCCAAAAAAGATTTAAGATCGATGGACGGCCATACAGATCGGAAAAAAAAAAAAGCAGATTGCTGAGACAGACTCGCTTGCATAAGACACAGTGATCACATACTGTAGACCCCGTAACGGTAACCAGAGCAGCACGCGGCCACCTGCTCGTGGTGGATTTAATGTGCATTCAAAGCAGTGTCTCATCATGCCATCCTGTCTGTTTGATACTGCCTAGCTTAACTTTTGGGTGTGTGTGTGTGTGTGTGTGTGTGTGTGTGTTTCTTCTTTTGATTTTTCGCTCTCCCTCTCACTTGCTCTTTCTGTTTTTGCACGCTCTTCCCTTTTGATTGTCCCCTCTTTACCATCTCCCAGCACACAAAGACAGTTTTTTTTTCCCTTCATGTACGAGGCCCACAAACATTTCCATTTGCATGACAATCTCCACTTGTTTTTCTGCTTAGATGGAATTCACAGTATGGTGCCAGCATGACTGAGACATTGCTATGTATATCAGAGAGTCGAAGAGAGGGAGCGGGTGAGAGAGAAGAGAGAGAGCGTTTATGGTTGAGCGAAGAGTAGGGACAAAAATACACATTTTGATGTACAAATGCTCCTATGAAGATAGACACACACACACACACACACACACACACACACACACACACACACAGCTTCCAAAAACATGCAAGTTAGGCTCATTGAAGACTCTAAATTGCCCATAGGTGTTAACTTGCTTATCTACATGTGCGCTTCTTTTGACTGGTGACCAGTCGACAGTGCGCTGCTCGTCTCGCACCTGGTTGTATGGATACGTTGTGTGTTTCATGCTGATCCAATTTGCGAATACATTGGAACCTCCGAAGCTTGACACCTCCCATATTTTTCCCCGTTTCAAAACGTTTTGTTCCATTATTAGCTCTAGAATCAAAACCATGTGTGTCATAAACCTGATGTTCAACACATTTGACATCTCAACTCTCATACAAATATCGTAGACAAGTCACATTTGATACACAAAGCTCCCAATCATACGTACCGTAAATTCCGGACTATAAGCCGCTACTTTTTTCCCAAACTCTCAACCCTGCGGCTTATACAGTGATGCGGCCAGTTTGTGTAATTTTTCTAACGGCCACCAGGGGCGCTTGAGTAGAAAAGGTCAGATTAAGACCGGTGGAATATATGCGTCGAGGAAGACTGCAACTTCTTGTCTTGTGCATCAATTAAATTAGCGTGAACATACCCTCATCATGGAAAATGCAAAAAGAAAGGCATATGACGCATTGCTATTCTTTTGCTAGCGTGTTGTTAGCATGTTGCTACCGTTTTACTGCCGCGTCACAGGCACCATTTGGGAAGAAAGTTATATTATTATTATTGTTAAGTTATATGATTAAAACTTTGAAAACTCTCTCTGTGTACCGTCTTTCCTTGTAAATATGTTTACGTTTTAATGTGGGCACATGCGGCTTATCTACAGGTGCGACTCGTGTATGTACAAAATTGGTTTGCCTCTAAAAATGTAGTGGGTGCGGCTTATAATCAGGTGTGCTCTATAGTGCGGAAATTACGGTAAGCACAATTCAGAGTGCCCAATTAACCTAACATGCATGATTTTAAACTGTGGGAGAAAACTGGAGTACATGAAGGAACCCCCACACAGCCACGGAAGGTTGGAACCTAGATTCGAACCCTCGACCTTTATACTGTGAGGCGGACATGCTAAGGCCAAACAACAAAGATAGTGTGTTTCAGGTAACATGAAATTTTAGCATAGGGTCGGTAGGTAGGACAAAGTGTTTTTGTTTTTTTTTTATCTTTTTATTTTTTTAATCAAAAATGTAAACAAAATAACCACAAAACTTAAAACATTCTGACTGTTTCAGAACTCAAAACCTGTCTAGTTACACGTTGTAGACCCACCTACCTTGGAGCTTTCTTCTGAAATTCTTTGTTTTTCTCCTTTTCTGAACGTGCTGCTTTCATCATGACATCGAATACGTCTACACTTTCTGTTTTTGCCACTGTTTCTCGTGTTTTTCTCTACATCTAAACCAAATCAATCTTAGGTCAGGCAAAGTATTTAAAACTTGAAACACTGACACATCCATATCATCAATGTCAAAGAATTCACCGTTGGCACATTGACACTGTGCTATTTTCATGTGGTTTGTACTCGGCCCGTGGTGTTCATCAAATAGTTCGCTGAATTTTTCCGATAAATCAATGGATGCTATTTTCTTAACATTACGGTGCGAGCATGCGACTGAAAAACGCAGTTTAATGTATTTGTTGTTACTTTATTAGTTATGACTATACAGTAGATCTCTGTCAGTTTTCACTTCGGATTACTGGGCTAACAAACATGGAGTGCTCGTGAGAGGGTTGCATATTTGTCAATGTCTTACTACATACTCCAAATGTCCTTGAGATACTGACGCTGAAACCTTAATTGCTCCAGGTCTCATTGACGCGTTGTGTCGTTCAATATCATTTTGCGTTTTGGGAATACAATCAGGCTGCTGGCAGGAAAGAAATGCAATCCATTCATCTACCATTTACACCATAAAACTTTACACTTTTGGTGCTCTGGTAAATGAATGTTTGGACAGGTGTTCATGGTCATTTGAATGCAATAATTTGGTACTATTGAACATTTGAGTGACCGACAATTTGCCTAGTGTAGTTCAGAAAACTGAATTGGGAAAAATACTGCCACTGTTCGCGATTCAGCATCTCACGCCACAAGAGTCACTTCCAAAAGGACATGATCTCGTTGATTATGGATGGGCTTTTCTACGGTGCGGTACCAATTTTGAGTACTTTTGCGTTAGTTTGTGGCAATAAATGTGAATTGATCTAACAATATATTCTTTAAAAAAAAACAAAAAAAGAATCAGCCATCCATCCATTTTCTGATCCGCTTCATCGTCACATGATGGAGCCAATCCAAGCCGTCTTTCGGGCAGTAGGCGCGGGGCACCCTGAACTGGTTGCCAGCCAATCGCAGGGTACTCAGAGACGAATATCCGCGCTCACACTCACACCTAGGGACAAATTGGAGTGCTCCATTAATCTGACATGCGTGTTTTTGGAATGTGGAAGGAAACCGGAGTACCCGGAGAAAACCCACCCAGGCACGGAGAGAACCTGAAAACGCCACACAAGAAGGTCGAAGCTGGAATTGAACCTGGCACCACTTCAATGTGAGGCGGACGTGCTAACCACTGGAACGTGGCTTATTCATTCAAATCGTATCTGAAAATCATAACAAAACGGCCCTCGTTTCTTAACAATGCTAAACGTTGCTTTCGACAGTACTTTGTTTTGTTCCTGCTTGCGCAAGGCAAAACTGCCTGTCGTTATCCTTCACTCTGTTTTGCACACCGAGACTTGTTCTTGAAATTCTCAGAACGGCCAGAATATATTTAAAACAGATGAGTGATGAGACAAATTAGCAATGTTAGCATTTATTTTTGGAGAACATACAATTTTACTTGAGAATTCAGTCATATTAACTCGACCACACATGGGTTCCAGTATCGCTTTGTTTCCTTTTTTTTTGGTGGGTCGGTATATTCTTCCAAGAATCTAACCCATTTCAGTGAGGATTCCCAAAATAATACCACAGAAGGTGGAAGTCAAGCTGAAGAAGCAGTTCACTCACAACACAAAATGTGTGCCGCACAATAGTCGTCCCTGATCCCGTAAGCTGTGAATTATGCACACACTAATTATATGACACCTCTATTTTGCACTCACATACACGACCAGCTGTATTGGGGCCCTTGACTTTTTTGTCTGCAAGGGTTGCACGGCAAGAGGTGCACGCCGACACCTTTCAGTGTTGCATGAGGTGACGCACACATTAATTCGCAATTTAAGAGTAGCACGGAGCGCACATAGTGTGCGCAGACGGACGAGAGAACACATGGCGGAGATGGATGAGGTGGTAGGTGACAAGGGAGGAGCTAGGTGAATAGATCGGTAGATATTTTATTAATCCAGCTGGCCTTCGCAGCTAAATGGAGGAGTGTTGGGGGTGGGGGGGGGGGGGTGACAGGATTGGATGTATTATTTACATTTTGTTTCCTTGGATCAGATCAAAATTAGCATCAGCGCGTTGAGTTTACCTCTTTTCGGCTAATAAGGAGTTAGATTGAAGGGCTTATCTGAGTGCTGTTGTTTTGAAGCATAATGAGCAACACATTGATTAGCCATCTCTTTATTGTGACTTCACAATGCCGTCTGATGGAGTCAGTTTCACATTGTATCTTATAGGCATCCATTAACAACAGGCCTTTGTGAGGCAAAAGTGGTTGTATTGTATTTGGGTTCGACTTGTAATTATGGGTTTGCTTGCAGGGGAGTGCACTACCGCCAACAGTTGTGTAAAAATATAGTGTTTGCAATGAGTACTACAATTGAACAATTAGACAGTTTGACATTGTTTTTTTTTTTTTTTGTAACCTTCCATCCATCCATCCATTATCAGAACCTCTTATCTTCATGAGGGTCGCGGGGTGCTGGAGCCTATCCCAGCTGTCTTCGAGCAGTAGCCGGGGGACACCCGAACTGGTTTCCAGTCAGTCTCTGGGCACAAAAAGACAAACAACCGTTCCCACTCACAATCACACCGGGTAACAATTTAGATTGATCAGTGAACGTAGCTCCATTTTTTTGCAATGTGGGAGGAAACCGGAATACCTGGTTAAAATTAAAAACACCAAAAAACCCCCACCAGTGAAATAATAATTATTACTAATTATAATACAATCATTCACCGCCCCCTCCCAAATTGCTTGATGAAAAATGATCGCAGGTTATGGCTCTATTACATCACTAATGTCATCCTGGAATTATGTTCCGATATAATCATATTTATGCGTTTCTGTTTGCGCCATACCTGTTCCATAACCACAAACTGGCCAGGACTTCAGATACACTTGCACAACACAAGCTACACAAAATCAGGAGCTGTATCCAAATTTATAATTCAAAGAAGTAATGCTCAATTACTGAACCAGAAAGGTTATTATGGTGATTAGTCTGCATAATGGACATCTGTATTGTACTTTATTGTTGGACAAATACTGTATGGCGTAGCTACATAATTAACTCGTCTCCAATTGGCTGGCAACTACCGTAAATTCCGGACTATAAGCCGCTACTTTTTTCCCAAACTTTCAACCCTGCGGCTTATACAGTGATGCGGCCAATTTGTGTAATTTTTCTAACGGCCGCCAGGGGCGCTCTTGTAGAAAAGGTAATATTAAGACCGGTCTTTAAGAAGATGAAGACGGCTCACCGTGATTTTCTTTCTTTGTAAATATGTTGACATGTTTGAATGTGGGCACATGCGGCTTATATACATGTGCGGCTTGTGTATGTACAAAATTGGTTTTCCTCTAAAAATGTAGTGGGTGCGACTTATAATCAGGTGCGCTCTATAGTGCGGAAATTACGGTACTTATTTACTTTTAAAAGGACAACGCAGCTTTGGTGACTGGAACGTTTCTACGATTATCACCATCATTCTACCATTCTAGCAAGTCTGAACGTTTTTTTTCAGCAACATTTATGAAATATAAAAATTTGATGCACCACAAAAGTTGATATACTGTCAACTGTGCTGTAGAAACGAGCGAACCCAAATGCAAAGCATGCAGCATTAGCTGGACAAGAATTAGAAAGCAGTCCCCGAGGTGTATTGAACTACATTCAATACCCGATACACTAAAAATGTAGTGGGTGCGGCTTATAATCAGGTGCGCTCTATAGTGCGGAAATTACGGTAGTTAGGGTTGGAACCCAACTCCACCTCGGCTCCGTCTCGCCCGCACGCAACCTTAGTGAGGGTCAGTGATATATAGACGATGAATAGACTGAATGCCTCCATCCATGTGAAGAACTTTAGACCTACGCTGGTAGAATTTTGCGGAATTGTTGCAGCTTTATACATTTGATTCACAAGCGAAAGGAAAAAAAAAAGGTGTATGATTTCATACTGTTTAAAAGTTCACTTCCAAATGCTTTTGCGCCTTCATTAAACAGGCCAACATCAGTGAGATGCACAATGATAACCGATGGGACAATGGTGAATTTTGTCCTGTCTCCAGTGACAGCAAGGCCTGCAAAGTAGAGCTATTTTTAGAGCAAAGGGAGAAAAACAACATCAGAGTGGTGAGTTGAATGGATATGGACCAAAAACAAAAACTCAGAAGAATCCGTGCTGTCATGCTGGTGATTGCTCATGAGGTTTGTTGTATGTTCAAGTTCATAAAGTTGAAACTTGTCACAGGAGATGCCGTGTTTCCTTTGGTATTTAGATGTGGTTTGGCTTAGTATGAAGAACAACGTGTTGTACGATATCCCACTGTCATAAATACGGGCGCAGGTATACTTGGTCTGCGATTGGCTGGCGATCAGTCTGGTAGTTTGTTCGTCCGCAGCACGAATCAGGACAACGGATGGATGGTATCCTTAGGTGAGAGGTCAAACAGGTTGATCAGCAGTCAATCACAAGGCTGACACATATGGCCCTATTTTTATGCCTAGTTCAAATCTGACGGGCACAGGCAGAAAGGCTGTTGGGGCCGTTGTGGGAGGGAGGGAACACGGCCTCCCACTTGTCTACAATCCAGTGGAAGCAGCTCCCCTCGTTGCATTGGGGTACTGGAGCCGATCCCAGCCATCTTTAGTAGTAGTAGGCGGGAGACACCCTGAACCGGTTGCCAGCCGATCGCAGGGCACACAAAGAGGAACAACCATCCTTGCTCACACTCACACCTTGGAGTGTTCTATCAGCCTGTTATGCGTGTTTTTGGAATGTGCGAGGAAACCGGAGTACCCGGAGAAAACCCACGCAGGCCTGTGGAGAACATGCAAACTCCACACAGGAAGGCTGGATTGAACCCATGACCTCTGCACTGTGAGGTCATTGCGCTAACCACTGGACCACCGCTTTTCACCCCTGATACTCCTATTTCTTGATGATGAAATAAAATTCGTTATTTGCATTCACAAACAGGAACAAATCATTTCCGTGGTTGAATGTTAGGCTGTTTACTTTTTGATTGACATTTATATGGGATATGATTTTTATTCCTCTAAGACAGCTCACTGATCTTGAAAGAGTCCACATTAAATGTTTCATGATCCTGATGTTCTTTCTCTGACAGGTGGTGTGATCATTTTTAATAATTAAAACATGTTAAATACTGTACACTCATTAGAACAAATATAATATGGTATAATCATTTACACATCCACAGCGGTGCACATAAATTTGAGGTGGCGCTCTAAATGAGCACTGAAGGATGTTTTGTGCTCGTTTTTTTTTTTTTTTTCCTGACCCACCGACCTCATGCATGAACTTAAAGATGCACAGAGCATCTGGGCAAAGTAGGGTCACGAGTTCATCTGTAGTCTGAGCAGCCCTCGCAGTTGCAGCCTTTGGGAAGTCAAAATAAAATGTCAAGTATGCGCTGCTTTTATTTTGAAGTGTTACATATACAGTATACCCCACAAAAAATGGCAGATGCGTTGTGAATTTAAGGGCGGGGTCTTTTTTCCCTCCAAACAAAAATAATTAAATAAATTTAAAAGAGATTTTCCCACCGTGTAGAATTTGTTCCGTTAGTGATGGCACAGTAACATGCTCGGATCTGCTGCCAAAGTTATCAAACTTTGGCAACATAAAGGACTTTGCATCCACGGTATTGAATTGAATATCAAATTTTAATCGGAATTTGATGCGTCGCCATCTCAATACCGCGGGACCGAATGTCTGAATGCACAGCTTGAATGACAATGCAAGCCAGTTTCAAAGTTGACTAACAATGGCCAACTTTTCTCATTTTACCTCATTCACTTTGCAATATTTGTTACGCCTTCCCTCTCAACCCCCACCCCCGTCATGTCTCTAAAAGTGTGTGGGGGGGGGCATCCAGCACCTCACACACTCGCTGGACTAATCTCTGCCAGTTCAATGTTGTTCAATTAGATTCCAGTTGACATGCATTGAGAGGAGGCAGTCCTCCTCGTAATTCAGCCCTCTTTATAGCCAATCTATTTTTTAATAAAGGTTCAGAGGAAAACATTAAAGTATTGATCCTTATTCATCGACCTCGGCCCAAAGCATAGTTAAAGCTGACACAAATCAATCAAAATAAATTTGAAATGATCATAGCACAGAGGAGGAGTCTGGCCGCCTGTTTCGGGAGTAATTAGGGTGCAAGGCATAGGGAACCCAAGGCAATAAGAGCAACACTCTCTCTCTCTCTAACACACACACAAACACAGACGGAAAAAAAACACACTCAGAACTCCAAGAGGCCTGTGGAATTATTTAGCAGACTACAGATTAGAAATGTGTTTTGTATTAAATGAGACAACTGACGGGCAAGGTTAATGAAAGGGCATGGAACATTGGGACAGCTGGAATCCACTGAAACCTGCTCTTTGCTGACACACACAAACACATGCACATTAGCCTTTGAGGTAGCTTCTGGGACTTCCCCTGCTTAGCAAAAAATACTAGGTGTTCATTTTTTTAAAAGTAATTATGTGTGTGTGTGTTTGGGTGGTCAACAGTATTATTTGATCGTAAGATGATGAATGATGTGTTCAATCAGCTCGCAAGTAGACTTGGGGTTTAATGATGGCATCTATTTAATTGATAGCTTACTTGTTTGGTTACAGTCGCAGTTAACAGTCGAGACTTAAGCGCTATATAAATCAGCATGTATTGTATTGGATTAAAATTGGTCTATTTGACAAAAAATCACGAATATTAAATTGGCCTGAAAAATTGGTAAATATTCATTTTACATTTTCCCCAAAAAATGGAATACATTCCCAGGCCTCCCTGTGTGGAGTTTGCATGTTCTCCCCGGGCCTGCGTGGGTTTTCCCGGGTACTCCGGTTTCCTCCCACATTCCAAAAACATGCATGGCAGGCTGTTTGAAGACTCAAAACTGTCCCAAGGTGTTAGTGTGAGCGTGGATGGTTGTACGTCTCTGTGTGCCCTGCGATTGGCTGGCAAATGGTTCAGGGTGTCCTCCACCTTCTGCCCGACGACGGCTGGGATAGGCTCCAGCACCCCCGCGACCCTAGTGAGGATAAACCGGATCGGAAAATGAATGAATGAATGAATGGAATACATTCAAAGCACCCATAGAGTCCTTCTTGTTCGACAGGGTCATTTGCTTTTGCGGGTATTGAAAAATGTGTCGCTCCTATCGCCAACTAAATTTCCAAGTGAATGATCAAATAAATATTGTTCACCCTGGAGATATTGGAATGTGCCTTTCACACATTTAACTACTTGGCTGTCCTTGGCTATAAGACCATGGCTTGGAAAATGTCTGCACCCTTTTCCTCCGTGTTTGAAATTTTGGGTGTATAAATGCAGCAGTTTGAATCCAGTCTTTGACTACCAGATTGACAACACTGTTCCGTTTTTGTTCAGGTTAGTTGCCTCCAGAATTTTGAAGACACTCCAGTCAAGTTTTTAGAATCATTATTTGGCTTGTTTTACATTCTTATTCAAAACAACCAAATATCTAATAGCCTTAAGTCCTGTCTCCTGCACGCATGTACCCCATGAGCCCTTTCTCCAGGAAGTAAGTAACATAAACTCTGCACAAAAAACTGCACTGGAATCTTGTATCTGCATCTAGGTTCTCTCCATTCCAGGAGAGTTGCTTTATTTTTGTGGAGGGAATTCAGAAACCTCGATTCATTTCAGACTTGATAAACTTGTTTTTTTTTCTTCTTCATTCTTCATTCTCATTCTTCACAATATTCTGTCCGTGTTAATTGCTGGGGGGATAAAACACCAGCCATTCAACTTGGCCAAGATATTTATGAGTTTACAAGGACCTTCCTGGTCTAATTACGTCGAGCAACTGTGTCTCTTACTGGGCCATGGCTCCCCAGGGAATACACAGAATTACCAGGCAAGCAAAACTCACCTACTTTTGACAAAACACACAACATATGAGGACACAAATAACAGAGGACATAGATCATGAAGACTATGGTGGCATTGCTAGTGGGGATTAATATTGCCACCCTGCAACAATTGTAACCAGGAAAACACACGACGACAATGAAAGAAGATTTCCAGGCAAAGTGACTATATTTTCTCAGAGATATCTTTCATTCATTCATTCATCCATTTTCCAAGCCACTTAATTCTCACAAGAGTTGCGGGGGGTGCTGGAGCCTATCCCAGCCATCATCGGGCAGTCGGCGGGGGACACCCTGAACCGGTTGCCAGCCAATTGCTAGCATGTTGTTACCATTTGTACAGTAAACATGCTGTGGTCCAACCCTTGATCAAGAAACCTGGTCTTGATCCTGATGTGCTGTCAAGTTTCAGGCCCATTTCCAAACTGCCTTTCATTTCAAAAATTCTGGAAAAAGTGGTGCACATGCAGTTGAAACTTTTCTTGGATGAACATAACATCTTGGAGGTCTTCCAGTCAGGTTTCAAGACGATGCATAGCACGGAGTCAGCCCTGTTACGCGTTTCTAATGACATCCTCCTGGCAAATGACAATGGAGACCACGTGTGTCTAGTTTTATTGGACTTAACTGCAGCATTTGATACAGTGGACCACAGTATTCTGTTGACTCGTTTGCAGCACTTGGTGGGCATTGGCGGTAGTGCTCTTGAGTGGTTTAGGTCCTATTTAGCTGACAGAACCTTTTGTGTCAGCCTTGGCTGCTCTGAGTCACGCACTGCTCCCCTGTCATGTGGTGTTCCACAGGGCTCAATTCTGGGGCCTCTGCTGTTCTCGCTGTATCTGCTCCCATTGGGTTCCATCTTAAGGAAACATGGCATTCCCTTCCACTGCTATGCAGATGACTGCCAGATCTATGTCCCACTGAGCAAAAAAGACGCCTTCTCATTAAAGCCACTCCTGTCCTGCCTGGAAGAAATAAAAACCTGGATGGCACAAAATTTCTTGAAATTCAATGAAAAGAAGACAGAGGTGATACTATTTGGTCCCAGTGGCCCTTGTACATCCCATCCTGTAGACTTGGGCCCCCTGTCTCCTTATCTTAAGTCAACAGTCTCAAACTTGGGCCTTAAACTGGACAGTGATTTCAAATTTGATCGGCAAATTGGTGCCGTTGTTAAATCCAGCTTCTTTCACCTTAGACAGCTGGCCAAAATAAAACCTCTCTCTCTCATGAACACTTTGAGACAGTAATTCACGCCTTTGTCACATCCGGCTCGATTACTGCAATGCCCTTTACTTTGGAGTCAGCCAGTCCTCCATTAAGCGGCTTCAGCTGGTCCAGAATGCCGCTGCTGCCTCTTGACTGGTACTCGTAGAGGAGCACATAACTCCTACTCTGGCATCCCTTCACTGGCTCCCCATACATTTTAGAGTTATTTTCAAGATCCTCTATTTGTTTTCAAATCTCTAAATAATCTCACGCCGCCTTACCTCTCTGAGCTCATCCGCCCCTACGCACCTGCCCGGCGCCTCAGGTCTGCGGACCGGACATTATTAAGTACCAAGAACTAAACTGAGGCTGAGAGGGATCGAGCCTTTTCCGTTGCTGGTCCCTCTCTCTGGAATGACCTCCCACCGAACATTCGTCAAGCCTCCTCACTGCCCATCTTCAAAACCCTCCTCAAAACTCACTTGTATTCTCTGGCTTTCGACTCAGCATGACTTAAATTTGTTCTTGGTTTTACTGTTTGGTGCTTTCTACTGTCTTTATTACCGAATTGTTTTACTGTTTATTGTATATGTTAAATTGCTCCATGTACAGCACTTTGTATGCGGCGATGGCTGTTTGAAAGTGCTCTATAAATACAGTTGACTTGACTTGACTTGACCATTTGCTACCGTTTTACTGCCGCGTCACAGGCACCGTTTGGGAAGAAAGTTATATTTTTATTATTGTTAAGTTATATGATTAAAACTTTGAAAACTCTCTCTGTGTGCCGTCTTTCTTTGTAAATATGTTGACATGTTTTAATGTGGGCACGTGCGGCTTATATACAGGTGCGGCTTGTGTATGTACAAAATTGGTTTTCCTCTAAAAATGTCGTGGGTGCGGCTTATAATCAGGTGCGCTCTATAGTGCGGAAATTACGGTAATATGATTCACTTTTTTGCATTGGTGTTGATTTTGCCGCCGAGCGGCAGCGGCATGGCACAGGATTGATAAGTGAAAGCCCGAATCAATCCACCTTTGAGGTGTTAATTACATGTATATGCTGCGGATGACAAATATCGATAGACACGAGAGTAGAAAAGTGACACGATAAAATCTGATCTACCGCCTTCGCGATATACATCAAGATATTGCCCAGCTCGACTTAAGAGTGCATCACTTGGTCCATTTTAGTGGTGACGTTGTATCCTTGCCAGCAAAGCCCGCTCGGAGATGATGTCTCTTCGAAGACGATCTCTTATCAGGCCTCGGAAAATGTGCCTCGGTCAGGCTTTTTGGCCCTAAAACACCTCTCATCCTCAGTCGGTTTCACAAGCTCCTTCCTTTCCCCATAAACCTCCTCAAGATAATGAGAATAGATACCATAAAACAGTTGCAGTCTGAGTTTAGATTGCAACAATGATTGTGGCTTGATTAGTGTTCTCAGGGGGGAAACGTACGAGCAAAGCTTTACATAGCTTGTGTAAATATTCAGATGTCTCCATTTCACAGCGTGTATGATAAGTGTGTCCAGAAAAGAGCACGGCCTACTCGTGCTCACTGCAATCCTCTTGTGTAGTATGGAAACTCACATGCGCACAGAGACTTGTACCTCAAGCATAGATTAATACACACACACACACACACACACACTTATCTCTCCCCCTCTAATACAGAAATAAAACACTTGACACCGCAGTGTATGTAGTGATACTGCGCACGGTTCAGGTGATGGAGTATAATGGCCTGTTTAAATTTATATTCCCAATGAAAGGCAGAGAGAGAGAGAGAGAAAAGCAGGAGTTAGTATAAAAGTAAATGTGACTTTATCTGCACTTACAGGCAATATTTACAACCACGGGCAAAGCCACCCAAAGTATCACAATACTTTGAACTCAGCCCTCCACAAATAAATTGTCTTTTTTAATATAATTTTGGTTTTTTATTGACCTATCAAATGGTATGAGCAAGACCTTGTCAGCCAGCATGTTACGGAGCACTTAACAGTTGGAAAAAAAAAAGAACAGAAAATGTACCAAACGAACCGATAAAGTATTTGTTGGCGGCCGACAAATATGACATTTTGTCAAAGTGCTCTATTATGAAAGCTGAATTACCGGGAAGTTCTGAGTCAGTGTGCCGTGTATTGACTACCGGACAAAATATACAATGTAGAGAGAATCTATATGAATATGAATAAATGGGAATTGAGTGACACCAATGCAAACATTGGACGAAATAAGAGGATGTTTGTTTCGAATGAAGATAATTCAACCAAAAGGAAATAATAGTCCTCTGAATTATTACATTACATGCGTAAGTGATTAAGTATTCAGTGAAAAAAAAATATATAAAGGACTGAATACATGGTGAGTTACGTCGGATTTAGTATTTATTTTAATCCAAGCATGAACATCAAATAGCATGACACAAATATAAACTCAGATATTGTTGAACAAGATCACCTTAACTAAAAATATACATTGAATCCTATTAAATTAAAACATGTCTTAAATTAACTTTCTTTGTTTTCCCTTATGAACAAAAAAAGTATCAAATTAACTTTCGTTGTTTTCACTTGTTAAGCAGGACAATTTAAGTAAACTATACATGTACTTGGTAAAAATTGTATTTCAATCCAGCTAACTGTATTGCATGCAGTCCATCCGTCCATTTTCTAATCCGCTTATCCTCACAAGGGTCGCGGGCGTGCTGGAGCCTATACCAGCTGTCTTCCGACAGTAGGTGGGGGACACCCTGAACTGGTTGCCAGCCAATCACAGGACACACATGGACGAACAACCATTCTCGCTCACAGTTACCTGCCATGCATGTTTTTGAAATGTGGGAGGAAACCGCAGTACCGGGAGAAAACCCACCCAGGCGCGGGATGAAAGTGCAAACTCCACACATGAAGGCCGGAGCTGGAATCAAACCCTGTACCTCTGCACTGTGAGGCGGGCGTGCTAACCAGTCAACCCCCCCGTGTCACCTTGTATGCAGCCACTTAACAAAATGAAATTGAGTACCGGTAAGCATTTTTGCCCAAAAGACAAAGACCCAATCTAAAATGGCTGCCAAAAACAACAATGGTTGTTTCCCGAGCGTCATTTTCAGTCAACAGTAAGTGGAAAACGGCCGCCGCCTGAGATGGACAAACATGGGTTGATTTTACTGCATAAGTCCTATTACACAAACGCAATATGAAACAGAATACCATGTTTAAACTAGTAAGGCTGCATTGAACTTTTTTACTATACAGTACAATACAACTTTATTTACATTGCACATTTCACACATTCAACAAAGCACTTTCCACATAACATAAAAAATAACAATAATACGACTTCAAAGACTGTGAAATTACAAATAAATGACACGAATAATTGCGCTGACCTCTCCTTGAAAGCTACTTTTGATGACTGCGTTCGAGTTCGGTCTCTATAGTACATGTGAAAACTTTTACTTCCAAAAACCACTTTCCACCTCCATGACTAAAGACATAAAAAGAGAGAAATGATAGAAGGGTCACTGCTGGCCACCCTTTCCTTCTCACACCTCAATAATAAATGTTTTAAAGTTTAAGTGCTGCTGGAGGGCTCCAAGCCCTGCTGTTCATTAAGTCAGCCACAACCATGGAGCCGCATTTACATCGACGGCGCTCTGAATGCCTGCTCTGAGCAATTACATCCACTCTAAAGTGCACTTGGTAGCAGTCAGGAAGTGGAGAGAAAAGAGGAGAAAGCCACGGCTAAGGAAAAAGAACAGTAAAGAGGAGAGAAAGATGGAAATAAGCAACACACAGACATACAACAGAGTGCTGCAGGCAACATTGAAGCGGCGTGAGATACCAGCACCTCACGTGGAAAAAGACACAACGGCCGCCACATTCGTCACCGTGCGCTCGCAAGCGAGACACAATCACTCGCTTATGAAGCTGCAACAGGAGAGAAAGGGAGAGAGGATAGCCTTTGGCAACATATGTGCTCTATTATGCTTGTCACAACAACGCGTTTCATCTGCTAAATATGCTTCGCCCCGGCAACAAATCTGCCAGGATGGTAAGAGCAGCGCAAATTTGTTTACAGACGAAATGACACAAAGATGTCCAGAGGTAGATGGCAAACGACACCCACTGATAATAACGGAACAGTTTGGGAGACTTGTGACGCTTTTGACAAATGTTTACACGCAAAGCAAGCGCGGGGGGTCTTCAACGGAGAATGCGGCATATTTAAACGATCAGGTCGGAGATCGGATTGGAATTGATCGAAAAGTCCGATTGCGTTTAAGAATTTGTTGAGTTGGGGGTGGGGGGGGTAGTTTTGAAGACAGCTACCGGTAGCTTCAATTGCTGAACAAAATATGTTATACCGTAATTTCCGCACTATAGAGCGCACCTGATTATAAGCCGCACCCACTACATTTTTAGAGGAAAGCCAATTTTGTACATACACAAGCCGCACCTGTATATAAGCCGCATGTGGCCACATTAAAACGTAAACGTATTTACAAAGAAAGACGGTATACAGAGAGAGTTTTCCAAGTTTTAATCATATAACTTAACAATAATAATAATATAACTTTCTTCCCAAACGGTGCCTGTGACACGACAGTCTTAATCTTACTTTTTCTACTCGAGCGCCCCTGGCGGCCGTTAGAAGAATTACATAAATTGGCCGCATCACTGTATAAGCCGCAGGGTTGAAAGTTTGGGAAAAAAGTAGCGGCTTATAGTCCGGAATTTACGGTAGGTTTTTATTTATTTTATTTATTTATTTATTTATTTATTTATTAAATCACTTTCTCATTTTAAGTGTTGCATCATTTTGTATTTTGGATGTTTTGTGCTGATGTTTGACCTGATGGATTTGGTCTTTTGTCACTCGAGATGCAGACAAATCCATTGCATATGTCTGTGTCATGATTCTGTTTGTGACCAACAGGTGGCACTGCCGTGCTCCCCCGGCAGCTGCACACCTGTTGGTCGTTTGGTAATTAGTAGCTTTAAAAGGACTCCCTCCCGACCGACCACTCAGCGTCGGGTCATTGTTGCAGTTGGCTACTGTCATGTTTGTTTGTTTGCTGCCATCAGGTTTGTCATGTTTCGGTTACTCTTATGTTTTATCTTCAGTCATGATTTTTGTTTGATACTTTGGACTTTGTTTTGGACTTGGTTTTCTGTGTTTTATGAAATACAATTCGTCAAGTACGCCCTGCTCCTCCCTCGTGCCTGCTTCTTGGGGTCCACCATCACCACGCAACGTGACAATCTGTTGAGTTGGAGCTCTGTGAGTTCATCGACCACAGCAAATACAATGTGCTAATTGATGACGTTCTTATTCGGTTTGCTTTTACTAACTGTTTGTTGCAAAGACATTATTTGTACAGACCATACACACACACACACACACACACACATGTATTTCCATCCATGCATCCATCCAACCATGATCTGATGGCGACCAATCAGGCTGGTGTGAGTGAAACAAAACCCCTCTTTTTTTTAAATTTCGTTACTTGCTTTCCTTCCTAACAAGGCAAACTGTTCAAATGCAGTTTTCAAACAATAAACAAGATCACATGTGAAGTCATTTAGTGCAAAACTAGGTTAAGTCAAGTCACTCCCAAGTGTGTGGCAAGCAAATCATAAGTCCTAAAATGTGCCTAATTTGTCATCTGACTCGTGCCCCCCATCTCGGTTAAACCAGTCGCTCCTCAGCAGGCGTCCCTCTGATGGCGAGGCCTACTCGGGCTGAAAATGTTTGTTGGAGAGGGGTGGGGGTGCTGCTAGATAATTTTTCTGATCGGAAACGGTTCTCAATTTGGCAACAAGTGGGGGACGTGACGTGCCCACGACGTGGTCGGCCAGGCCGGTGAAGAACGGAACGTCCAAATGTTCAAATCGCTACCCCCGACCCTGCTCATCAAGCACATGAATAAAACAGCTTTATTCCTCCTCTTCAGCTCGATACTGTTTTTTTCTGCTCTTCTAAATACATCCAGGGCGGCCCGGTAGTCCAGTGGTTAGCACGTCGGCTTCACAGTGCAGAGGTACCGAGTTCGATTCCAGCTCCGGCCTCCCTGTGTGGAGTTTGCATGTTCTCCCCGGGCTTGCGTGGGTTTTCTCCGGGTGCTCCGGTTTCCTCCCACATTCCAAAGACATGCATGGCAGGCTGATTGGACACTCTAAATTGTCCCTAGGTGTGAGTGTGAGTGCGGATGGTTGTTCATCTCTGTGTGACCTGCGATTGGCTGGCAACCGGTTCAGGGTGTCCCCCGCCTACTGCCCGGTGACGGCTGGGATAGGCTCCAGCACCCCCCGCGACCCTAGTGAGGATCAAGCGGTTCGGAAAATGAATGAATGAATGAATGAATAAATACATCCATACATATATTTTTTTAACATAAGTAATGTGCTGGCACACCCGAGCATGATAAGGTGCCGGCTTTCGCGTCCTCTATTGACAAGTTACCACTGGTCCATGCAATTCTTCTTTCGTGATGACGGTCTTAGCTCTATTGTACCAGGCAGCCAGGAAGGAGTAACGACCTCTTGAAAAGAAAACCTCCAGTCAACCAAACGTTTAAGACACACGGCTGGGCTTCACGTGGTCATTTCGAGAACTAAAACTGCTTTGAGAATGATTTTCTTTCACTTCTCCGAAGCAAGGCATTGATGGCCGTCACCCGCTTTCAGCCCATTTTCAAGTGTTCCTTGCATGTTGGATAGCCAATATAATGGAGTAAGATTTAAACGTAGGCGCAGGGGAGGACTTGTTTGGAGGTGCGTTATGCTTACCGCTCCAAACAAAACAAATTTGCCTCACTACAAAAACTCGTTTGTCTTCTACGGCCTCAACTTGGCCGTGTGCCTGAACGCATTTGAAAACCCAATTTGGAGTTGTTTTCCACAATAAAACTGTACATTGCTTTTAAAGAATCCTATTTAGCGAGGGGTTTGTCGTTCTCGAACCTTGGCGTCATGCTAAAACCCTATTTTCACTGGGAGCGGCCACCCTATCACAAACTCAGCGGGGGAGCCACATTAGAGGTAATGTCATCCACCGTTTAGCGCTCTACTCTTTATTCTTCCATCTCTCCCCTAATGAACTCCCACAGAATTACCACTTCGCCAGCTCCCGGCCTTTTTATGATTCTATTTGTTTATCTATCTATCAGATTTTCCGACTTCTCCCGCCCCTGGCTACGCATCGGTTCTTTCATTTGGTTCTCCGCCGAGTTAAGGCGTTTGGCTGGAAACGTTGCGAGATTTAGTATCTTCCCTCTCCACCCTGTTTTGGTAAGATTAGCAGATTTGGGCACTCATCGGGTTGGGAGGAACCCCCGCCGTGACAGCCGTAGAATGCAAATGTCTCAAGGAGGCATTGTTCCGTAATTGAATGTGCAATAGGAGATCCTCATCGGGTCATCATTTATATGACAGCCCTCATGCTAAAACGGGCTGCTTTTGCCCGTTAATCTTTTATCCTTTTAATCGGCAATCCATTCCGAATAACCGTGTGAATGTTTTAATAGATTTAAAAACAAAACACGATTTATAGGGTCAACAAAGGCAGTCAAGGCCGGAAAAAGAGGAAAAACGGAATTTAAGTTTCAGTCGTCATTTTCAAGTGACCCTCATAATTCGATCGAAAAAGTTTCCGCTTCGAATACGACACAGTGCCTCGGTGTTCAATGTAAACGCATTTATTTCAACAAAGGCTCGGCAAAGTCTTTTGGGATTGCCAGTTGTAACCTAACATTTCTTTGTATTAGGTTCCGCAATGGAAAGTTGCAGTAATACATGGCATCGTATTCTGGGAAATGTGTAACTTTGTCTGGCAATCGTCGGAAGCATTCCTCAATCCAAGAACGGTAGCCCACTTTATTTATCTGCCCTATTGTTTTGCTCTGATCCCCGGCCAAATTAGTCATTGTGGTAAGTTATCGGCGCTCTCCAGATTTGAACCGCGAACAAGAAAACGGCAGTTGAAAAATCAGTTCCTGACACCTGCGCTTGATCCCATAAAAGTTGCCATGGTTTTGCTACCTTGCAGTGCGCGTTGAGTGAAACGGTAAGGTTTACACACGGGCACCTTTTATTCTTTCCCCGTTCAGTCGGCTTCAGACATTCAGGGATAAGTGCTCGACATTTTGGCTGCGCAGCAGACAGATGAAGTCTGTCAGTGTTGCTGGTTCGGTGGGGACGGGATGGTTTTAATTGCATGACACAAATACCGGAAGAGTATAAAGGCGATGTGCTTAATTGGATGACTTTCAGATGATTTTCATTTTATTCAGTAAGTACAGCCATTGGCAGAAAATGAATCAGGGTATGTACAGGGGACATATCATAAGTTGATCTCCAGGTCATACGGCCAGTTGGGAGGACCCTCCTGGTCCAGAGAAGCATAGCATGGAGTTGCGAAGCTCTCCTGGCTGATAGATTAACTGTTGGTCTCGGCGGCAGCTTCCACTTGTCACCGGAGTTTTCTGATTGCAGGTCGAAGCCGTCAAATCAAATATCTGCCGAGTGGAGAAGAAAATGGGATGCGCAGGCAGCCCTGAGCTGGGCCATCTGGTTAAAAAAAATTTAAAAAAAAAAGACTAAAAAGTTGCGTTTCTTATGGCATAAATATATCTGCTAATATACTTTTTTTTATTGTGCACAATGTTTAGTATGAGATGTAAAAGGGGCATCTGCGTTTAGATAGACAGATTCTGATTTGATAGAATGTCTGCTGCCCCCAAGTGGCCCTAAAATTGAGGAAACAGTGCCAAGGGGTGATGTTGAAAAGAATGGAAACGTGTATCTACACAAGTGAAGGTCACGGGACGCTTTGGTGAAAAGAAAGTAGATAGGGGTGGAAATATGTTTTCAAGGAATGAAAAGAGCTGCTGCATAATTCTTGAAGCGTACATCGCTTCATTATGATGAATTACTTTACTTTCACTTTACACGTTTCCAAAAACGAAGACAGCATGAGATCTTCCCACAGCGGTTAACGGTTACAGATGGATTGGACAAATCTGACAAAAAAAACATCAACACAACACGCCAACCAAGTAGATAAAACAAATTACGTCTTTAAAAAACCCCCGGTATGGCTCAAATTGGATTGAGACTGAGTTAGGAATTAAAACCTGCAATCCTGAGATTATCATTTCAATAAATTTCTTTTCAAAATTTGAAAATCAAATTTTGTGATACCTCTTGTTTATTTTGTGTGGATATTCCTCATGAAGTGATCAGTCAGAAGCTGTGTACAATATTTTAACTTGAACTTAGATTTATATCGACTTAACTGTTTGATGTGTATCCACAAATGGATACAGAATATAACAGCGCAGTGTCTGGATAGAATATACATTTTAACGTGTAATAAATGAAATAAAATGGTTCCAAAATCCACATTGTAGTCATTTAAAAACAAAATTGAACAGAATTGAGGAGAAACACAACACACACAAAGCCAGCGGGCACCGCAGTGGTGTCGTGGTCAGCGCGTCTGCCTTCCTGCATCAACTTTCTGCTTTCCCACTATTTTTTGTGGGGGGTTTTCTCAGACTACTCCAGTTTCCTCACACATTCTAAAAACATTCATGTTCGGTTAATTGAATGCTCTTAATTGTGTGAATGTGGGTGTGACTGGTCGATATGTGCGCTGAGATTGACTGGCAACCAGTCTAGAATGCTGGGAGAGGTTCGGGCTCCCACGTCGCCGTAACGAGGACAAGTGCGATGAAAAAAAAAAATGGATGGATGGACGATTTGAAGAAAACTGAACTAAAATGAAAATGCAGGAATTAGGGTCCACTTGAGTGGATTGAACAGTATATAAAAAAATATGTCAGCACTAAAATTCATCCCCCTGAACCTGAAAAACTCCATATAGGTTGAAGTTTTTCTTTTTTTTTTTTTTTTTTTTTTTTTGGGGGGGGGACGAGTTTTAGTACAAGTTGTAATCGGCGCCCAAATTGGGAAGCGACAGCTGATTGACACATCTGACAGATTATGTCAGTTCCCTGGCTTTCTTTGTCATGTTCTCTTGTCACCTAATGTTTGAAAATGGTGACAAATCGCCACCGAAATTAAGAAGCGCATTCCTACTCTTCCTCGTGTCCACTCCAACCTGTAACCATTTAAAAGTGATATATGACTGAAATAAAATATGGTACTGATATTTTATTTTATTTTATTTTATTTTATTTTATTTTAATTTAATTTAATTGAATTGAATTGAATTGAATTTTATTTTATTTTATTTTATTTTATTTTATTTTATTTTATTTTATTTTTTGAACGTGTTGAAGCATACCAATGTTGGTCCAGATTGGTCATTAGGTTTCAGACATTTAGCAACACAAACGTTTTGTTCTACTTCATAGGCAGGCAGGCTGACATCGAGATCCCGCAAGCTGTGGTCAGCTTGGTGAAATTTCAAAGTTGGAAATCCGGCACGTGAAAATCGTGTGGAAGAATAATGGATGCATGGAAGGACGGACTTTGAAAAATTCAGAGCATGAGGTTTCCAAGCCAAAACGGGCTCTTTACAGAGCCTCATTTTCGGTGCAGGGTTTACCCCCTGGAGGTGGACTTGGGAAAAAAGTAAGTCAAGCTAACCCTTTTAGATTGAAATTGAATATATAATGACCGATGAACAATTCATCTTCTGAAAAGCTCTCTCGAAACGCATTGTGTTCATATCTTGGGGACTTTTCGCAGAAAGCAAATCTGGCATGAGAGAAATGTGTGTAAGGTGCTCATTTCCTATTCTCTTTGAAGTCAGCCACGGAGAGTCTAATCCGTGTGATATTTTCAGAGGTTGATGTGGCCATAAGTAGCAGTGTCCACATCAATTCTGGTGCTGATTGATTGCTGTTTTTTTTTTGGGGAAATTATTTGCAATTAATGTACAATGATGGACAATGAATCTCTGGGTCCTCCCATGGCTCCCACCAAGAGATGGAAAGAGGGCACGTGGCCTTATTTCTGAGGAAAAGGGGGTGTTTTGAGAGTAGTTATTTATTGATTTCATTTTTATTGTTTAAAAAAAATGTGTAAATTGAGCTTAGTGTAAAAAGGACCATCCCGGCCAAGATGATCCCTTTAAGTATTGCTTTTATACAAAGGCATCTGTCCTATAAGTGTGTGGTTGTGTTGTTTGGGAGTGCTCAGGGAAGCACCGCGCCCCGCGGACGACGCTCGCAATGCTTTATAACCATTAATGAAAAAGTTAATGGGGCATTTTCTTACATATCAATTTCCACTTGGACTATCTGGGCAAGCAAATGAAGTCAGGGGCTGCTGCCATGCCAATGCCACTCTGCACTGAAACACGGAGGTCTAATGTCTTTTTGTGGACACGCAATGGTGCGAATTTGCATGTGCATCCACTAAATGCAAATCAGCTGATAGGCCATGCTCAACATTGCTTTGCAAAGGAACCTCCTCATGCCGATACGACGGAGAACGGAGGGAGCAAAGGGAGAGACACAGCGTTGGGCAAGCTACCGTACTCGGAAAACGTAGTGGGCAAAGCTACACGTTATGCTACAGTACATGACATTTCAGTACAGTGAAGCTTCGCACTAAATAAATGTAACAAGATAAAATAAAATCACAAAAGTAAATGAGTGCTTGAGTCTTGGTTAGATTTAGCATTTTTAAGTTTTGGGGTTTTAAAACATGAACGCAGCAGTGAACTGAAACTTTCTCAGACAGTCACAGAAATGTGAATGGCATGAGTTTATAGTGTGTTTTTATTTAAATTCTTAATTATTTTGATCAGGTCAATGTTTAATACATGATTACTGTACCTGCATTAAGTTCAATTCTTAAAGTAAATATTCCTACTTTTACTAATGCACCAAGTAAGAGCAAAAGGATTTGACTTTTTTGCAGCATTGCTTCTCCTGCGAATGTCTTCTATAAGAAAATAAAATTGGTACTGTACTGTGTGAATTCCTTAACGGAATCCAGAATCAATCAAAGTGAATCGTAAAATTGAATCGAATCCCGACCTTGTAAATCAAAATCCTATTGGCTATGGAAATCTATCGGAGTTTTTGAAGGTACGGTCATTTGGAAACAGTGTCTGCTCCCTCCTCTAAAATCATCTCCAGCTGTGCACTTTTCTTTCTGTTCCATTGCATTATCGTACAACTCGCAGGCATCCTTTTATCGAGAGTCGAGGGCTAATAGATGTCTAATGGAAAACATGCAGGGGGCATTCAAGTTCTTCAACACCAAGGATCACCAACCTTTTTTGAAAGTGAGAGCTACTTCCTTCTTGGCTACTGATTACTGCGAAGGGCTACTAATTTGATACATACTTCTGAAATAACAAATTTGCCCAAATTACCTTTGAGATCAGGGGATGTCGTTAATATGTGTCAGCCGGGGGGCTTGTGAAGCCCTTTAAGATTTTTGACTTGACTAAATTGTATGTGCGATTGTTAATGCATATAGATTCATCTTTGTGAAGACGGACACTAATGATATGAATGGTTAGCAAATGGAAAATATCATATGCAGCCTTATTTTCATAAATCTCTGCTCGTGTTCACGTTTTAAAATGATCACTCCTAAAACATAATTTGAAAATCACAATATCCACGTTGCTGACACCTGTTCTGCATGGAAACTCATCCAACAATGTGCTTATGAGATTTGGGAGTGGTGAGACCGGAAAGTCTAAATCTCAACAACATATTCACTATAGTGACACTTCGGTAAAGACTGAATATGAAAATACACATTGTAAGTGAAAGGTGGTCTCTAATAACCTCACGGCAAGCACACGGCTGAATCTGCAAGGGGAGATCTTGCAGTTTAGCTGTATGAACGCGCTTTGCACATGCCAATGTCATGCACGAACCCCAGTGAGTCTATTTCCGCTTCCGTAATGTCAAGCATTGCATGCAGTTCGACATTTCTTGAATGAAAATGAAGGGTATCCACTTCCATTGGCCGGGAATTGGCTAGGTTTCATCCCACAACGGAGCACAACGGCGCACATGCCCCCTTTCTCTCAATTCTACGTGGGCAAAGTCTAACAAAATACCAAACCAAAAGAAAACTCCACTTGTGTGCACAGTCAGACTGTGCTGTGCGCTAGACTCGCGCTGGGCGTGAAAACAGGGCCCTTTATCTTTACTTTGACATTTATTCTTGCTTACCTTACCTTTAGCAGCTAGCATGACATGCAAATGAGCTCTTAACTTTGTTTCTTTGCATCTGGAAAAGTTTAGCACCCTGCATTCTCCGGCATTAGCATGACAAGCAGCCTTGCCTGCCTTTCGGGTTCTCCCGTATTTTTCCATCATGCTGGCGTTCCCTGTCAGCTGTTAGCCAGCGCTATAGCTACTCCTCCACAAGCATGGTGCTCGGAACACACCTATGAGTTATTAAGCATCTTGACAAGCACTTTATACATGTAAGCTATTATTATTATTATTATTACTATTATTATTATGATGATCATCATTATTATGATTCTTATTAACCTATACTATGCAGTAGTAACGTTACCTTACAATATATATTTGCATGAAAACTACTTGGGCCATAAATCTAAAAAAAAAAAAATCAAAAATAAAAACACTTTTTTGTTTCTTTACTTTATTTGCCTTTTATTTAACCTGCAAATGTGTCAGCTCATTTTGCCCGACCCTGCATTTGTTTTCTTTTCATTTTTACTCTTGATAAGAGTGTTTTTTTTTCCCCACTTTTCATAAGAAAAGACATAAGAAAAGCAAAGCGCTGAAATATTTTTATTGCGGTTTTAAATTTGAAGAGGTGTGCAACTTGACTTAATTATCTGGCTTTGAGAAATGCCACTATTTCACATCTCAGTTCTCATTTTCATTAGCCTGTATTGCCACTTATTCCTTCAATTGCAAATGAAAAGCCACCCCGCAGTTTCCTTTTTTTTTTCCCGACTATTGCTCCTGTCCCACGCTTTCCTCCCAGGCTCACCTATCACTCATTATCTCATTCCTTCACTCGCTGACCCCCCCCCCCTTTGCCGGCGAGTGGGCGAGAGCGATGGGCAATAAACCAGCATGCCACTTTTCGACTTAGCGCTACCTGCTATGCTAATATCATTAATCAATAGAGCCCAGATTGTCTTTGCAGAGATTTAGAGGATGTAAGGGTCCCAGTGGTGCACAGGTATCTTTTCTATTTTCTCCCCCGTCTCGACATTCACTCTTCCATCACCCAAAATGAAAAAAAAACCTAATTTGCAAAGGGACCCCAAGATGGTCGACTTAATGATGGCCACAGAAGTTTTCCCAACAAATTTCATGGGGCATGATCCAAAGATAATAGCTTTTCAGCCCCAATGACAATCCAATTACCGTGCCAATCAAAGCCCACGGCATGCTGTCTAATTATGATCAAATCTGTCAGTCAGCTCAAATACTAAAACAGCAGCTTTAAAATCCAACAAATCACAGTTTAGGGAGGCAGCCACGTTTGCTCATCCGTTTGCTGAAACATTTGGAAAATTAGGGTTTAACTTTCAGCTCGACAAAAAAGGAAAAAGGGGAATTACACTGTCTTTTTTTTTTGGAAAGTGCGATTGTATGTGATTGACGCCGCACACACAATAACGATGCTAAAGACTCGGCGATTTAAATAGACTTCATTATTTATGCAATACACAGCATGAGAAGAACAAAAAAAAAAAACGCAAAGAGAAATGAAAAGGCCTGATGTTTGCGAATTCTGTAAGCCGAGACACACACACACACACACACACACACACACGCATACGTGCACATGTATACGCGCACACACTCGCAGATGGATGCATAACATGCTAAAATAGACACACAAGACCTTAACAGTCGCTCAGACTTTCCAACAAACAAAAAGGCGGCATCAATAACACAAATGATTAAACATTCATGGCCTTTTCAGAAGAACATCTGCTGCGTATGGGGCTCTCGCCTCAGGGACTGGGCGAATCAAGAGGATTTCTCCCCAAGAAGCTCAAGAAAGCAATAAGACAGGGGAGAGGCGGCGGGAGATTTACACACAAATTCACACACACTGCACGGACACACAATGGATGCATGTTTGTACAGACGCGGCTGCGCATACGCACAGTAAATACAAGACAGCGGCAGCTCAAACAAGCAGCTTTTACGGCGCTTGCAGGAAAAGACACTGATCTGAACAACATATGAACACACACACACACACACACACACACACAGATAGTCCACCGGCAGCCTGCACGTTTATCTTTTTCTCAGAGAGGATATTTTTCTTGACAATATTTCTGCTCTTCCGTCGTCGTTTTAACGGAGTCATTTACCGGCAATAATGAAGTTGCGTCATGAGCGCATTTTAATACGTTGCAAAATCAGAAAATTCAGGAAAGACAATTAGCAAATGCCAACAGTTCATTATTTGACGCAAATCATTCACAACAAATTAACTCATGTCAGCAAAAAAAATAAAAATAAATAAACAATAAAAAACAAGCTGCTTTTTGGAAACACTGTGTTTGCTTGTTTTTTGGATGATTCTTTTAACTGATTTTACGGACAAACAAAAGAATGCTGAGGGTTCATTTGTATTTCCAGATTATTTTTATATATTTTTTATAAAGCCCAGTCTAGTTGCATCCGGGCAAATTTTATAAGTGGTTGTGTTTTCTGCTCACCTTCACACAAAAACATCCGACTGAAATGTAACGTCAGTATGATCTCGTTACGCTTGCGATGCTGCTTTAATGGGCATATTTTAAGAATTATATTTTCATTACCGTAATTTCCGCACTATAGAGCGCACCTGACTATAAGCCGCACCCACTACATTTTTTAGAGGAAAACCAATTCTGTACATACATAAGCCGCACCTGTATATAAGCCGCATTAAAACATGTAAACATATTTACAAAGAAAGACGGTATACAGAGATAGTTTTCAAAGTTTTAATAATATAACTTAACAATTATAATAACAATATAACTTTCTTCCCAAACGGTGCCTGTGACGCGGCAGTAAAACGGTAGCAACATGGTAACAACACGCTAGCAACAGAATAGCAACACAGTATAACAGGTCTGCTAAAAGAACATACCGGTACTTGTCAAAATCACGGTGAGCCGTCTTCATCTTCCTCCTGTGAACTGAAGCCATCGAAGTCACCGTCCTCAGTGTCGGAATTAAACAGTGTCATAAAGACCGGTCTTAATCTGTCCTTTTCTACTCGAGCGCCCCTGGCGGCCGTTAGAAGAATTACATAAATTGGCCGCATCACTGTATAAGCCGCAGGGTTGAAAGTTTGGGAAAAAAGTAGCGGCTTATAGTCCGGAATTTACGGTATGTCCACTTTTTCCTCTTAAAGTAATGTATATTTGACTGGCCTTTTTACTGGTAAATATACCGTTGCCGGGTTCCTTTTCAGTTCAATATTGGATGTTGAAAATATTGTTTGAATAAAAACCGGATCATCATCAGCTCGAACAAAATACCGGTAACTTGAGTGTGTGTTTATCTCCTTTGCAATTTTGGTTGGAGCAAAACTTTGGACAGCACAAATTTGTCAAAAGTGATGCCGCAATCCCCGTTTAAGTGGATGGCATGGCTCAGGGGTACAGAGGCTTATTCGCCTTCCTTCTTAAGGAAGATTTTCAAATTCTAGACACTCTGATCCTTGTTAATTTCTCTACCGAGGGACTGGATCGGATGAATTCATCTGGACCATGACAGGAAGGATGTCATTGAAGAAAAAACTTTTTTTTTTTTGCACGACTCATATCCAAGACCACGCACGTTAGAGCTAATTGCCCCTCAAGATACCATTTCTCTCAGTCATCTCAATAAACTGCTTCAACTCCCAGGTGCTTTGACTAACGCCAGAAGTCTACGAGAAGGCACTTTGGCGTCAGAGGCAAGAAAAACGTAAAAGACCTTGAACAGAACCAAGATTTGGTGTGGGGCGGCTGTCTGCTTCGACCGGTTGAGTTGAGATGGAGAGAGATGACAGTGACCCGGGGCGGAAAAAGTGAAAGTCGATCATTTTCGTTCATTGCTAGAGCTGCAAGCTTAAACTGTGTTCGCTAAAAAGTCATGCATCTAGGAAGGGGAAATGACTGACACTCTCTTCATTTGGGAGATAAGAGACATGATTTCTCAACTGGAAGGAATTTGATCACGTACGTCCACATCAGAGTGGATAACGAGGAGCACTATGTTGCTAACATCATGTTTGAGTCTCTGCTGTAGTCCTTTTTGACATGATTGGTGAAATCCAATTTGAAATTGCATTCAACCTGGTAGTGGGAACAAAACATCAAATGGTGACAAGGCTCGACCACCAGCGTGATGCCAAACCACTTTTTAAGCTATTGTATGAGCAACAAGACTAAATGTGACTGATGTAATGACTTACAACACGAATTTGAAATCCAGACTTTGTTTTAGCAAATTTCAAAGACAATTCCAAAACAGCCATACAAATGATCAATCTTGGCCAAACAATTAATTTTGTTCCTCATTGCAACATTTGATTTGAAGGGTGGAGTTTTTGGAAGTGTGTTGGACACCAAACTCAGTGATCATTATTGTTTATATATGAATTTGCTTCCAGCAGCCCGGTGATCCAGTGGTTAACGTGTCGACCTCACAGTGCAGAGGTACCGGGTTCAATTCCAGCACCGGCCTCCCTGTGTGCAGTTTGCATGTTCTCTCCATGTGTGTGGCATTTCTCCGGGTACTCCGGTTTCCTCCCACATTCCAAAAATATACTGACTGATTGAACACTCGAAATTGTCCCTCAGTGTGAGTGTGAGCGCGGATGGTTGTTCATCTCTGTGTGCCCTGCGATTGGCTGGCAACTGGTTCAGGGTGTCCCACGCCTACTGCCCGAAGACAGCCGGGATAGGCTCCAGCACCCCTTGCCACCCTTGTGAGAATAAGCGGATCAGAAAACGGATGGATGGATGAATTGCTTCCTGCTCACTTTTGAATCTGGGATTTAAATTCTTCTATGCGATTTTGGTTTAATATTGATCAAGTCATGTCGTTTCATTGAAAGACATTTCTTAACTGCTGAGTCAAGCACTCACTATGTATACCCTTGCATTACACCCGCGCGTGTACACACATACATGCATACAAGGGATTGAAACAGTCTTGTGAATTATTTTCAACTCCTAATATCACTCATGTACAGATTCCATTAGCAGCACGTTAGCTGCAGTTTTACCACTTATGTTTGTGGCAGACCTGACACGGTCTCTAAATAAATAACCTATCAGGCAGGTCCGTTAGGTGCAATGGGAAAGGAATATATCATTAGGATTGACAATTGTTAATCACCACTTCTCTGGGTTCGTCACTACAAATTATAGTGGTTGAGTTCATTTACTCGATGCATCTGGTATACAGGGTGTTTGGTGTGAGGCACACGGTGACGGTATAACAGCATTTATTCAAGTCGAGGAGAAAAAAATAGTTTGTGGTTGAAAGTCTCTGTAAAATGAAAACAAATATCTTGCAAATTTGACACACCGCAGAGAAGTTTGTCGTTATTGTGGCAAGCCTACAGGATTGATTTCTCGGTGAAAAATCGAGAAGTTCTGTTAGCCGCCAGGTGCTCTGGGCATGACCTTTAAAGGTGCTGAAAACACACCCTTGCACAGCTTTCAATTGTCACTCAAGTTTGTTTGGGTGTCTAGCATATGCATGTACCGTATTTTCACGACCATTCGGCGCACCGTGTTGTTGGGCACGCCCACCCTTCATTCATTGGCAGACTTCTGCATGCCTGACGTCACTCACGCCCGCCTTTTCTCTATATAAACAGCGTGTCGGCCAGAAGCGCTCTCAGTCAGGCTTTGGAACTCGGCTCATACACTAGACTTTTAATGGCGCCTTATGGTCGTGAAAATACGGTACATCCTTATATGTTTTACCTCCAAAAACATGTCCGCTTAAATGCTCCAGTGGATGGAATATACCCATCAAGTTTTCAGCAATTACCTTCAAGCATGTATGATATTTAAAAATATATATCACCGAATTGACTTTACAGGGCTTTTAATGTCATCATCTAAGTTGCTTGTGTTAGGAAAGAGCAACATTTCTGACTGATTTTTTAAAAACAGATGTTCTTCTAATAATACAAGTCTGGTGTGTTGGCTTATAGTGTGGATGTACAATGATTAACCAGTTTCATTTTGGAATGCACTCTTGCGGTTGCCTGCAGCTTGCACATTAAAAGCCTTCACTATGTGTTTTGTGTCGGCATTTAATGATTTACAGTTGCAAAAATGCTTTGCGTGTTTCTGATTCAAAGGGTCTCGAAAAGACATCACTACTTAACACGTTGTCATAAACTAAATAGCGACAAACCGTATTGTTTCATCCAGTTTTATGTTGTGGGCACTTTTTTAAAAAATGTCAGCTGTCAAAAGCTGTTAAATAATGAATGAAGACTTGTGCCGGTATGGGACAGGTCCATGTGAAAATGTTAACTGCATGGTGACTTTTCTGAAATGCTGTCTGCTGCTCGTCATAAATTTAACATATACAGGGATGATGTCACACTCCGATGTGGACATATATTCAAAAGTAGGAGTCACCAACCAGATTGCTACTTATTGGGTACAGAATAATTGGATTGGATTTGATACCCTTGTGAAAAAAAAAAATTGCTCAAACTGTTATTATTCTTGCAAGTAATTAATATTCATCTACTTTGCATCTGAAGACACTGATCATGTTACTACTCAATCACAATCTTCAGCCCATCCATTTCTATACCGATTGTCCTTATTCAGGTCACGGGGGTGCTGGAGCTAATTCCGGCTTACTTTGGGTAAGAGGAGTTGTACACGCTGGACACTGGCAGCCAATCCCGGACAAGTATGTAAGCAAAAATAGACAAATAATCATTAATAATCACATTTGCACTTTTTTAGAGTCTTCCATGAACCTAACGTGCATGTTTTTGGAACGTGGGAGGAAATAAGTACCCAGAGAAAACCCACGTAATCGCAGGAAGAACTCCACATAGCAGGGGCCAAGTACGAACCCGCAACACCTGAAGTGTGAGGCAGATGTGTTGACCACTTGTTCACCGTTCTGCAATTAATTACAATACTACCGTAATTTCCGCACTATAGAGCGCGCCTGATTATAAGCCGCACCCACTACATTTTTAGAGGAAAAGCAATTTTGTACATACACAAGCCGCACCTGTATATAAGCCGCACGTGCCCACATTAAAACATGTCAACATATTTACAAAGAAAGAAAATCACGGTGAGCCGTCTTCATCTTCCTCCTGTGAACTGAAGCCATCGAAGTCACCGTCCTCAATGTCGGAATTAAACAGTGTCATAAAGACCGGTCTTAATCTTACCTTTTCCGTTAGAAAAATTACACATATTGGCTGCATCACTGTATAAACCGCAGGGTTGAAAGTTTGGGACAAAAGTAGCGGCTTATAGTTTGGAATTTACGGTATATCAAAAAATAGTTAACCCGTTGAGGGACAGCGGTTGCCACAGTGGACAGCTTATGTTATCAGGTTACAGGTTATCATTATTGGTGCATGAAATGGTTAACAAGACGGAGAGGGAGGGGATTCCATGTACAGTGGATGATTATGCAGTATACAATAAATACACGTACACCCATATTCTGCAACTGTAAAACCAATATATTGTAATATTGTAAAATATATTCCACCATCCAACATAAAAGAACTCATCAACATATGCATGAAAAATATATATTTTTCATGACTTTTGAGGGTTTTTTTTAACTTTCCAGCTTTGTGTTTTCAAGAAGCATCTGCACATGTGTGTGTGTGTGTGTGTGTGTGTGTGTGTGTGTGTGCGTGTGTGTAAATACTGAATCCACGAGCAACAGCTTTGCTTACAAATTCCGACGTCTTAAAATCTGAAACATGAATTAGTCAATTTAGTTGTCTATTAATACCCACAACTCACCTTATAGCAGCACTTTAACGAATGTGACTTGTCCTACATAAAATAAATAAATGAACACCCCTTTAATGTTTAATATTAGCCGACGTAGCCGACTGGATATATATACAATCTTCAATCGGATGAAAGAACTGAAGATAAACAACCCAAATCCACCATTCAAATGCATTTGGCTTCCAGCGCGTGGTAATTTTATGCTGCGCTTATAATAAATGATATTTATCATTACATTCTGATCCATAAAGCGGCAAAATGTCATGCACCGGGATTGACACATAAATCACTCTTCTATATTTTGACACATGATGGGTATAATTTGCAGATTATGAGCTTTCCATTTGAGCTTCCTCGATGATGCCGCCTTCAAAACAAACACCTTAATAAAGTCACAATCAAAACAGGGAGCGGGCCAAATCCACTCCCCCACACGCACAAACCCGAGCGTAGACATGCGTACCACAAACACACATGCGCACGCGCGGATACGCGCGCACACGCAATATTAATAATAACACAGCCTCACATGCACATTTACACGTACCCAAGTTATTGCCGTAGAAGCCGCATAGAGAGCAATCATTTGACGCCCACACACACACACATACACACACACGACCGCGGAACATTTCACGCAAAGCACACAGAAACAAAAAGCTTGGCGTTGAAATGATGAATGCCCCAAAGCAGAGAGAAAGATTCACCTCTCTGCCTCCTGCCAAAAGCGCGGCACTAAAAATGACTTTAATCACCCAGAGTTTAAGTAAAGGATTTACACAAACTGAAAGAAAGGGAACAAAAAAAAAAATCTCAGCCATAGCAGCAGAAGGCACGATGGGTAATGTGATTTGATGACCAATTTTAGGTTATTATTTTTGGCCCAAAAAAAAAAAAAAATGATATTAGGAGCTCCGAAACCTGCTGCAGTATCTATACTTTACCTCCGGTTCAGAATTTTCCAAAGTCACTCGCACTGAGTTGCAATTATGTCCAATGCATAGAATAATATTACATTGTTTAGAATGATTGTTTTGTAATTCATACTAGTTCTGGAACGATAAAAATGTTGTATTTCTTCGGTACATCTCATTAGAATACAGTTAGAAAACACTTAAAAAAACGTTTTAGTCATAGGCCTAGTTTTATTAACCTAAAAATAATGTCTTAACATGTGTCACCCTGTAATTTATAAATGACCGTAACAAGAGTAGAATATTCAATACATCAATATATATGTAAATATGTCCTTAATTTCCCCTACTGGATTAATAAATGATACTGACACGATGACATCAACCAGCACCATTTCCGTTGCGTTATATTGTTTGATATGTCACTCGACAATTGGAGACGTCGCCCTACCGACGGCATCACCCGTTGCCGGTACGAGCATCAAAATAACACAACTCCAGAACCTCACTGATATGTTTTCATCCTCATGGACACCACCATAAAAACCCGCAAACAATGAATTGTGCTCGATTGCGATTAACCCGTCAGCCCGATCCTCAAGGGGATGCAGGGGTCTTCTGTCATCGACGTTTCAGTATTTTACACGAATGTCCATATGCCTGTATTGTACGACCGCACAGCTTTGATCAAAGAAAGGCAAAGTCAGAGCAATTAAATATGCATCCAGGTATTGTTCAATTTGTCTCTGATTTAAAAAAACACAAAAAAAAGAGCCAAACGTTTTCCATTTGATACCATGTCATTCATTCTTTCTTCAGCTTCTGGAAGTTGGTGCTTGGCTTCTTTAAAAAAAAATAATAATAAAAAAATATATATATATATGTTTATATATTTTTTCTTCTAAAAATAAATAATATATATATTATATATATTTTTTTGTGTAAAATAAAATTATATATATATATATATGGTCCAACATACATATATATATATATATATATATATATATATATATATATATATATATATACACACACACACATATATATACACACACACACACACACATATATATATATATATATATATATATATATTATTTATTTTTACAAAAAAATTGTGAATCACTTTGTTAGATGCAAAGAAAAACACAAATGCAGTCAAATGTATGCTGTGGTTACACTGGATGATGAAATAAATATTTGAGAGACATTTGAGAAGTGCCCATTCAACATTCAGTACACTTGTTGACCCGTTGCGTGGTTGTTACAATTTCTAAGGATTCGCACCACCCAACGGTAAATACGTAGTGAGTGCGGGAAGAAAACTTGAGCGTCTTCCTTCAAATCCCCCACTTGATGAGAGGATATAAGTCGACTTCCGAATTTAATTACCTCCACATAAGGCTGACTTATTATTCAGAATAGTAAATCATTCATTGTATAAATAGACGGTTGTGGTTGAAGCATTCTAACTCTGCTACTGTCTCTGGCAAATCAAAGTGTACATTCTTTCACATCAACCGGTTTTATGTCTCTTAAGAGGTCTAACTCTCTTCTTCTTCCAGCAAAATACACAAAGAACAATGAATTACAGTACACTTAACAGCCACTTATCAGACTCTGGTTCAAATCACTTTTTTGGGGGAGGGGTAGTGACCGTATTTCTTATGCAAATGAAGTGTTCTGCTTTTGTTACCATGACAACCGGGTGCGAGTCAACTTACAACTTGGAAACTCAATTGCTCAATTTACCAACTTTTCCAACCCTGGTTTAAAAAAATAAGAGAGAGAGAGAGAGCAATGATTAACAAATGTAGTAACTTTTAGTGGTGTTGTTATTGCAGACTTGAGGGGACTGCGAGAATCCCTCCAGAGCAGGAGATGTTCGCCACTCCATGTCATTTGATATCAAACAAAATAACCAATATAGAATCAAATGAATTATAGTCGTGCTTTTTTTCTTGTAGTTTTATGTACATTTGATAATTGCAATACTGTATCTGGTATGGGGACCAGAAGTGCTTTCCATGTTGAATGATGTACGTGCACTGATCAAATATTTAAACTGTGAACGCAGACCAGTGTTTGCATTTGAGCAGTTACAAATTGTGACAATCGAGGATGAGCTTTTGAGACATTCTTTTCTACGTTGCTCTGTTGCTGACAGAAGGCAAGTCATTTGCCTGGCAGTCCATTCTGAATTATAAATGGATACCGGTCTCCTACACATTCTTTTATATGACGGAAGGTGGATTTATTGCTCATCAAATGATTTCTGAGCTTACAAGATTGCCGCGATTTTGCGTGTCTATCCAGCAAAATTCACCCCACTTGAACAAGCGATGAATTGTATTCCTTTGTTTCTGCTTTTTTAATTGGGTTGAGGCCATTAAGAGAGAAAGCATCAATCAGCTTTAACAGACATTTCTTTTTGTCTAATGCATGGGAGCGCAACTTAAAATCGGCTCAGGTTGTAAATGGTCGAGATGTGAATTGGGGATGGGTGTGTGTGTGTGTGTGTGTGTGTGTGTGTGTGACTGGGGGTGGTCATAATTAGCTTTATTACTCAAATTAACAGTTCCCCTCAACCATTTAAATCATTGATGGCGTTCGCTGTTAAAAGGGAGCAGATTCTTTTTCTTCTTTTCTTTCAGTCTTCGTAGTTGGACACGTCTCCCTTTGGACTCTCACGAAGTGATTTTAGAGGCATTATATTCATGAGGGGTTCCAGTAATTGGATTAAATTGGTTCCAGAATGTCGCAATTTATATTATAATATCCTATTACTTCTAATACAGTTCTTAATTAATTGGCCTGTTTTTTCGGTCCATATTAGATAAGTCAAGTTGGCTCAGGAGGGGAGCTGTCCCACCGTGATGCCTTGTGGCACTAACACAATCACACACACCTGGACACAAAATGTTCGAGCGAGAAGAATCCTGCTTTCATCGCTGCATCTCTCGTGAAAGAGACCAGGTGGAGCAGAGCACAACATCGGATCCTAAACTGAGTACAGAGAGGCCGAAGTATGTGTAAGGCTACACGTGTAAGGCTACATTTGGACTGCAAGGCAAATGCAACCCAATTCGATATATATATATATATATATATATATATATATATATATATATATATATATATATATATATATATATATATATATATATATATATATAATAATAAAAATAATAATAATTTAAAAATATATATATAAAATAAAAAAATAATAATAAAATATATATATATATATAATGAAAATAATAATAATAATTAAAAATATATATATACATATATAAAATAAAACAAATAATAATAATTTTTAAAAATTCTCTCTCTCTCTCTCTATATATATATATATATATATATATTTATTTATTTTTTTGCCCATATATGGCCCATGTAAGCTTTTATTTTCTCAAGCGGATTTGCCCAATAAAGTAGGTGTGCTCATCAATGAGTAACAATGACAATGTGGGACACTAACCTACTATGACGTCTGCTCTACATGGACCAAATAGTTAATCCATTGTGCCCATTTTACAGCACGGCACAGCATTGAATTGCGGTAGGCGAATAACCCCAGCCTATACAGTTTACCAATCTTCCAATCCCAACGGGTCTAATCTCTACTCCATGTCTGGCCATTCAGGCACCTTTTCCACTTCCTGAGCATCTGGCTTGTACACGTATGGTCCAACATACATCTTGCCAACAACCTCCTCTTCCTCCAACTCTTCAAACACCTGGACCCCCTATGATAAGTTTGAAACAGCGCTTTCTGATGTGATTTCTGACTGGCTTTTGACACTTTCCATAAGGAACCCAGCCATCTCGTTACCTCTGCGTCCCGCGTCCTAGACGCATAATTTTCCCGCCGGACACACAGTTCCAAATAATGTGCGTTTTTTGGGACGCAAGGAAATTCCTCAGTCAAAACAACAACAAAAAAACTACGGTAAATATTTTTTTTCCAGCAACGAATGCAGTTTGAACATCGCCGCCATTGTTGTTTTGATCTCGCGTTAAGTAAATCTCACGTGACGAGATTTCCGTTCTCGCGAGACGAGATTGGCGAGATCGGGCTTCACCTCGCGGGAAGCAAACGATTGCTAAGTTGTGTAACGTTAAAACAAGTGTTGCGAGCAAGTGTTGCGAAAGTTTATTGCGGAGATATGACAGAGGAAGCAGCTAAAGTTGGATGGTTTTTTTGCGATGATAAGTTGACTTTGAGAAAGTCTTGGAAGCTGAGTAAAGAGAGGCGAATTTAAGAACTCAAAGACTGAACCATGGGATGGAATAAGCAAATCTTGTATGCCTGAATTATTTAAATTTTTGCAGCATTTATTTATAAGAAATAAACCTATAATCAATGTATATTGCTGTTGTTTGTGTTATTATCATATGCAATTGAATAAGTGGACCATTTCAGAATTCGAAATTTGAGAGCGTCCAACAGGGGGCAGTGCAAGTGTGACTCACTCGCCTCCCCTGACCACACCTCCCTCGTAAACACCACGTGATGTTGTCTCATTTGTTCATGCAAATTACTGTGGGGATGCATATGCTTCACACACCAGAAAGATCAATCAATATGTAAAATGAAGGATTAGTTTGGAAAAAAAAAAATCAGATATTCCCAAAATTATCCGAATTGCACATTCAGAACTGAAAATAGCCAAAGCATGCAGATTTTGAGATCATCAACTGTTCATCACGCAGCATATTTTTTTTAATATATATCTTTAATTCGGAGAAAGTCTCCTTTGAATTAAACAAATTAATGACATTTTCCCCAAATTTCCATATGCAAATATAGTTTAATCAAGTAAATGAAACTCCAATGTGATGCCTTAGGGCTAAACATGACACACACACCCACGCACACACGCGGGCACCAGTCTGCGTGTGTTTTTATTTGGCGTCTTTAGTATTCATACTCTGCAAATTTTCATTAGTGAACACTTACGAGGTAAACAAACATCTAAATAACCTGCTTTAACAAAGCAGGTGCTTTTTAAGGTAAGCCACTATTCTTTATGAAGCTTGATGATGGCGAGTTTATCCTGTGCAGCCTATTCAGAAAAGGGGATGTCATTTGCTTCCAACATAGTTGTTAGTCGGTAGAAGAGTCAACAAGACGGCTGCGGGGTGATGATTGCTTCTGTCCTTGACTTTCTTTGACGGTGACTTGAATGCAGTAAAAAGAATCATCTTTGGCTTCAGTTTTAAAGACCTTCTCTGACCTTGATCTTTGCTTGTTTGTTTACTTTGCGTAGCCGCTTTCAAAATGGGGCACGTTGCTGAATACCAGTGAAAGTGCATTTTTACTCAAGTGCAGGTTTGCACTGGAGAGTTTCGGGTGGCATCGGGTTTGTTACCTTGACTGACACCTTTTACTTTTGACAGGGTCCTTTTCAGAAAGGGGTCGCCACCTCTTGCTATGGTCTTGTACTCGCGTGTGTTGTTAAGCTGTTTTCCCGGGTCTATAATCATCTCACTGTCTTGGGATTCAAACAGAACGCCCTGCTTCAAATCATTTGCAGATGTTCGTGGGGCTTTTGCTGGGGGTGGAATGCACTTAGTGACAGGAGTTGAAAAGGAGTAGATGAAAGCATTGCCGTTTGGACTCAAATCCTGTCGTATCCTCTTTCAATGAGTCCTGACTGTCTCCCGAGACTTCAAAACAGGTGCAGCTCCGTCCCACTTGATTGCAAAACAGTCTGTGTGATCGGTGCTTCAAATTGTGGAAATGGCCCTGCATTGGACAAATAAACTGTATTTGCATGTTTGTGCTCGAAACATCGACTGAGTCTAATAGCGGACGGGCCGAAGGCCTTGCTGCGTAATGAGAGGTGCCAATCGCTATCGCTTTCCTGTCCTGAATGATGTGCAGTGGGAGCTTGGCATTGTGCTTAACTCATTCACTCCCAAAGACGTTTTTATACGTCTTTTCAGACTTGGTTTAGAATTGGCTGGTACTGAATGAGTTAATGGTGTTCAAATGAAGATCGTCAGGAATTAGTTTCGAAATTGAACGTTCACACACAGCAGACAGTGGTGCAAAAGATGAATATTCACGTTATTGATATTACATCTGTCCAGTTTTCGTGGCAATTTTACTTGTAAAGAGTTAATGTTCAAATAAATCTTTAAAACGTATGACAATCGTTCGCAGTCAGTGTTTGAGGGAGGGTTTTACAAATATCAAAAGTCCTCCTGGATGTTACAAAATACGCCCCCCCGACCCCCAAAAAAATCTCATAAAACATTGACTGCACATATATATATTAATGCTGAAGAACACAACACCAAGTAAACAATATCATTGCACAATTTTCTGACGCATAAAAGGAACATTTAAAAAATCGAAACATAAAAGAAACGCATCATAATGTGCTGGGCGTGTACCACTCAGCGGGAGGCTACATACTGCATAATTCCTTTTATTGGAGCTGTGAATGAAGTACTGCAGTTGGTATGGACACAAGTTAGGTAGAAAACAAGGTTCCTCACCGATTCAATCTTTCTCACGTGCAAGAAGAAAAGTTTGCATTATACATCAAACTACTGTAGCTGTTGTGTGTACAAATCTAGCCATGCATGACATTACTGAGAGCTTGATCCCTGAGGTTATACTACTGATAAAATGTTCGGAATACTCGGCTTTCAGGTCAATTTTCAGGATGAAGCTAAAATGCACTTCAACCTTTATTGGACCTCCTCTAAAATTTGAAATGCAAATGTCCAAATGTTGAAAGTTTCATGACTTTTAGGAACACTTTCTGTTGTCTTTCAAGGCGCTAAACAGGTGTTTGAGACATGAATTGACCAATACAGCCACCCTTCCTTCTCCTATTGTTGGGCCGCAATGAAAGCGGCGTAAGCAGGGAAGCTCTCCGCAGCCACTGTGTCCATCTCCTCCGGGAGATCCCAAGGTTTGCCCAGACCTGCCGACAGGCAAAAGGCTGTATTTTCACAGGCGGCGTAAAAATGGGTGCGCTTTGATTTTTGTGGTAGCACAAACTTGGGTTTGAATTTGGCAGACGGTGCACACTGCTCTGCACCATGCTGGGGATTCTGTACAGAGGGTGGGTCCATTGACATGAGGTTGGTGTATCTGATATTTTGGTGGTCATCTTAACCTTATACAGACTGGAAACATGTCAAACCATGGGCGCTAAGTCACCATTTGTTGAACACAATTTTTGTGAATTTGATCGGAGTGCAGGCCGTCATGTTCTGTCTCTTTTGATTGCAACGAAGGGCGTTTCCCTTCAGCAGGTATTTCCCCATCAAGCCACGGCATCTATTTAACTAACCCCCGTTGCAGAGGCTCCGTCGAACCCCTGAGACCGACTCACCGAACCCCTGGGGTTCGATCGAACCCAGGTTAAGAACCACTGCAAAAATCGGGGGACGGATGGAGTGTCACACATGGACAAATAATTATGAAAAGCTCTGCAAATTAATCATGCTTATAGTACGCATTAAACAGGTCGACATGTATCATAAGCCAAAAAACACACCCAAACTAAGCTTAAATGACAGCGTCAAAACCTTTTATGATGTAATTTGTTTGAGGGCTGCTTTATCAACTTTTTTTTTTTGGTTACAAATTGCTTATTATCGCTTTTTAAAGTAGGCAGTACCTTAAACGGATATATGTGGGATATCCGGAAAATACATTTTTGAGACGATTTCAGTAAAAGAATGTATTTAACTTAATCGAGCAAACAAAAGTGCTGGAGTTAATGATGCTAAACCTACGGGATTTAAGACGATGACGGTGTTCAGTAAATTCACTTTTTTGCTTTCCACTTATTATTTTATAGCTATTTGACAGACGTTTTTTTTTTTATCATGCTGCTTTTATTTATTTGGTTATAAGCATGCCAACTTCAGCCTTTTCTTTTGGTAATCATGGTTGGTGTCACGTATAGCTGTGAGCCTGTTTCGGTTGTTACCAAAACAATAAAAACGTAACCTTAATTAACACTTAAATGACCGTTTGTGTCCCTCTGCTACTGCTAGTTAAGATATGGAATAGATTTATGAAACAAGATGGAAGAGCACGAATTTGTGGCATAGTCCCGCGTTAGTGTTTCGCCCGATAGCCCTTTATCCTGAGTTGAGTGGGCATGAAGGAATTATAAAGTGGGAAAGCACTTCAGTAATATTGTTTCTACGTCACAACAACGCCAGATTTAAATGAACTCGTTTTGCAGGGCTTTTCCTTTGAAAATCGACTGCATGCAAACAACAAACAGCCAAATTCCAGTGCATCGCTTTGCCTTTGTGTACGAGGCATTTTGCTTTTTTTTTGTGGTGAGGGGTGGGTCCTAGGCCGCATCGCATACATGTTTGATTTGTATTCACATACCAAAGAGGCCTAGGCCAGATTTGGAAAAAAAACTTGACTGTACTCTTCACACCGCAATAAAACAATCTGATATGTGTCGCATACTGGCAAAAAATGTAAAAAATAAATAAGTCCAAAAATCCCCCTCAGACCACGATCGGTCCCTGCCACTACCACCGCTTAAGGTGGCACAAATCTGCCGTAAAACAGAGTGTTGCCCTTCCATTGGGCCTGCATAGCCTATGTTGTGCTACAGCTACTGATGCATTTAAATTACATTAAAAAAGAGGACATTTGTGTCTAGTTGAGAATTTTAATTCACCCTACTGAAGTTGAAATCACACGAGCCAGACATAGAAGTGATGCTATCCTCTACTCATGTAAAAACGATGGTTACCGTAAATTCCGGACTATAAGCCGCTACTTTTTTTCCAAACTTTCAACCCTGCGGCTTATTCAGTGATGCGGTCAATTTATGTAATTTTTCTAACGGCCGCCAGGGGCGCTCGAGTAGAAAAGGTAAGATTAAGACCGGTCTTTGTGACACTGTTTAATTCCGACACTGAGGACGGTGACTTCGATGGCTTCAGTTCACAGGAGGAAGATGAAGACGGCTCACCGTGATTTTTACAAGTACCGCTATGTTCTTTGACCAGACCTGTTATACAGTGTTGCTATTCTGTTGCTAGCGTGTTGTTACCATGTTGCTACCGTTTTACTGCTGCGTCACAGGCACTGTTTGGGAAGAAAGTTATATTATTATTATTGTTAAGTTATATTATTAAAACTTTGAAAACTCTCTCTGTGTACCGTCTTTCTTTGTAAATATGTTGACATGTTTGAATGTGGGCACATGCGACTTATATACAGGTGCGGCTTGTGTATGGACAAAATTGGTTTTCCTCTAAAAATGTAGTGGGTGCGGCTTATAATCAGGTGCGCTCTATAGTGCGGAAATTACGGTACATGTTTTGTTGTACTTTGGGAAGAGTTGGGAAAATGCAGCTCAGCTGTTACAGCGTTGCAAGCTGTAAATTCCATCTCTTGGTAGAATTTGAACTCACCCACACGATAGACGTGAGTCTAATTCTCACACTATAACAAAAAAAATGGTGCTTGCTCAACGTGAAAGCGAGAAGGAGGAATATTTATCCTCAGCTCGATACATCTTGTAGCGTGTACTCAAAAATGTTTGTGGCCAGGCGATGTCCTAAGAAACAGGTGGCCATGCTTGTCCCTGTTGGAGTGTTCAGAAATAATATTTTTGGGGGTAGACAGGAAAATATAATGACCTTCTCTCTTCTTTTTATGCGTTTGGAGTAGCATCCATTTCTATTCCTTAATCTGTGTATTCACAAACCAACTGTTCAATGTCGCCAAGATATCCTTTGTTGTGAATCAATTCGAGTGTCATGAGTAGATTTTGAAAGTATCAATTATTTGATATCATGAAATCACTTGATGATGATCGGAACACATTTTATGACCAATTTATGCAGGAGTCTAGGTAGCGGCCATGGTTTCACATACTATTTCTTGCGATTTGTAAACAAGCAGAAAGCAAATCAGTTTAACTGCACAACTTTCATGGTACCCATACAGTATATATACAATCGGAAAATGGCCAGTGTGAACTTGTCATGTTCTGTTCTGCTTTGTTTTTGTTTTGTTTGCGGCATCGGCTGGCCTGGTGGGCGTGACCTTTCAGCGGTGCACCTGTGTCCCGTCTCGTAATCAAGCTCCTATGTATTTAAGGACTGACAAGCTACCAGAAGGTCGTCTGATTATTCGACCTTGTTGCTGCTCTTGCGCAAGTGTTGTTTTTCTAGACCTCGCAAACTTGTCATAGTCGTTTTTGGTCCAAATTTTGTAAAAATATGGTCATTGGTTTGTCATTTGATCTTGCTTTGGGTTTTCATGTGAATTGGACTCTTTATAGATATATTTTTTTCTCTGTATCCCGTCACTTTCCTTTTCGCTAGTGCCTTTTGTTGAGTCCTCGTTTTTTTTTTCCTGGTTCCTTGTGACCAGCGTTTTCTGTTTTGGACTTTATCAGTTTTGTGGGGTTTTTTTTGGGGGGGGGATAATAAATATGTATCGCATTTTGTCTGTCTGCACTTCTGGGATCCTAAACATTATTCGGTAACCTGACAGATTTTGAAACATTGCTCATATTGGCAGTTTTTATTTGGAAAATAAAATGAAGTACATCTGTCAGGCGCCCCCCCCCCCCCCCCCCAAAAAAATAGCTTGACTCACACTAAAATGTTCATGATGGTTGTAAATAGTGATCAGTCGAAACATCATCTTTGAAAACTATTGGACAGCCTTTCTTCGGAATCTTTCCCAAGTACGAATAACAATCAAGAAGGAAAGCAACGCAGCCAAAAGACCCCCTCGGTGTCGCGTTGGAGCCGCTTATCTATTGTCACGGCAAAGAGGAGCAGCAAAGTAATTCGACATTACATGAGGTCAGACACTGGCGGCTTACTGGTGTGACACATCCATGACATGCTTCAAATTAACATGCAATGGTGTCAATTAAAAGCATGAAATACACTTCGGGGATGTTCTCCCTGCACCCAAAACACACTGAGACAAAGTGACTGAGGATTGGATCACACTATTTACATGTGTGGAAGTGACAATTAGCACCGCGTGCTCATCCTTGATCATTATCGAGTCGGACTGCACAGCTCACACGTTGCAAAAAAAGTGAAGCGACGGCAGCAGAGAAAAAAATATGTCCCTACCTATCTAATCAAATATCAGCCGTACCTTTGGTGTGAATGCAGCCACCCACTAGTTTCCTCCTTGAGATGGCTCCATGGAAGCCTTTGAAATGACAGACGAGAGGGTCAGTCTGTACACCCACCACGGTGTTTCATCGGCACGGTGCTCGCACACATTTGCTCTTTCAACAAAAGTAAAACAGCGTGTTTTTTTAAACAAGACGCTATTGTTTTTGTCAAAAAAAAATCAGTTTACCTCGGCAAAAATCACGTTAGTGTAGAATTGTTTCTTGGATTGACAAGCTACTAATAAATACCGTAAATAGATGCAGCCAGAGACTGACAGCCCAAACAAGGAGAGAGCAGGTTTACGTGAGAGACGCACCAAGAATGCTCGTTGGTGTCGTGGAAATACATCAAGCGAAAGCGGGCTGGCTTTGAGTTGCTGTGCGTGTTTTTACGTCCTTATGCTATAGTCTCACACCGTCTCGACGTGTGCAGCTCATCGGCGGCGGCGTAATAACGATATCACTCATCTCATACCCTCGGCTTACTTTTCCTTCCAGAGCCGCCGCCCCCCTCGCTCCACATTTATCATATTCATTTGATATTCAGAAATAAATGTAGCAGAAACGGAATAATGCACCTCTTGTACGTTGGCGTTCATTACAGATACATTTACATGGGGTCTGCCTTTGCGGCTTCAAATGGAGCGCTGTTCATTGGTGTTCCTCACATTTGTTGAAGGGGAAGGGGGGGGAGAGTCTCCTCACATTAAGCACTATCGCCGTGCGATGATAAATGGGTCGATCTATCCATCTCCGCTGTCACATTCATAAAAGAAATTTGGCCTTCGTCGGGGGAATCAAGTGACGAGTTGTAATATCCGCAACACGTATCCATCAAGTCTAACTTGAGATGTATTGAAACGCTAGAGTGAGTATACCTGAGTGAATAATATTTCACTCGCGATAATGTAGCAAATACCCGCCGAAAATCTGCATTTTTTCCCGTCTCGGCTGCAGAGCACGGCGGAGGAGGTGAGCTACTGATCATATTCAATCTGGAGGCGATCATGTAAATAGCCCTCCATCTTGGGAAGGCGATATGCAAAGCAGCCCATCTCCCCTGTGTCAGGATCAGATTAATGGAAACCTAAAAGTGGGAATTACGGCCCTTATCCGGCGCGGCATTCTGGGGAGGGGCCGGGATAAGGGCCCTAGGGGAATCTGCGTGGTTCAAAGCCCATTCCTCTGGTTAAGGAACTCGCTAAGATCCATGCACTGAGGTGAAGGGTAATTTCCTTTGATATGCAGCAATGTATTACTTTATGTAGTGCGGAACCTGCGTGCCCCACTGGCTCTGAGTGCATGTGTGAGTGTACGCGTGTGTGCAAAATGCAAATGTATGTACATTCGAACAACTCAACAAAGACTCTGCTCTAAACATTATGAAAATTGAACGCAAGGTGCTGCGATTATGACCTCACGGTAAAATTTACCAATGCCAGGACTGTCGAAAAAAATCACAAGATGGCAATGGAGTACAGAATGGGGTTATTCCATTGGGAATGGGTTCTAGTTAACCTGTTAGCCTTAACCCATTTAAAAGTGAAATAATAATAATAATAATACCACGGTATCAATTAACACAATAAAGCGTGTATCCCATTGAAACTGTTGGAAAATAATGAAACTCATAGCTGTGAACTAAGCTCTATAATATACCAATTGCATCATAACAACGTGTGAGTGGTCTTGGTGTCGCCAATATCACAGATCAGCTTTTCATCTGTTTTGATCCTTTAGGTCGGAGGCCTGGTGTGACATGTTGTGCGGATATAACGAGCCAAACTCTTATTACGTGACACTCAGCGATCATATTGGAGATGCTTACTGTGTGAAACACTGCATGATACACAGGCACCCCAACATGCTCACGTAAAGGGAGTAAAAATCTGGAAATCAAGCCACATGCGCATTGGCGGGCATGAGCGCAAACAAAATTCACAGTCACGATTTGTACTTCAGTACTCCGGTAAAAGAAAATGGAGCAAAATATGTTTGGAAAGAAATAGATTGCTCATGAAGTCACAGCTGTTCTGGTAATGCACGTAGTTCCACACATTTCTGTGAAAATAGAAAGATTGTCATGTCTGTCTGTCTGTCTGTTTTGTTTTCAGCTCCAGGTGGAGTGAAGGGCGTTTCCCTCCAGCAGGCCCACTGGTTGCGCATTTACCAATCAAACCGCCGAGTCACTGTCGGATTATTGACCTTGCTTGCTGTTTATGATCAGGTGTTGTATTGCAGAACTCTCAATCTCGTTCAGTCATTTTGTTGCTGATGACTGATTCCATTTCTGACAAAGGGACAATCATAGGAAGCTGAGCCTTAATTAGCACGCACAGGCGCTGTGTGTTTGATACAAGGTTTGGGGATTTTAATTGTACTTCATTTTTATTTCAGGTTTTTTTTTGGTTTTGGATTTGTTAGATTTTTGTATTAGTTCTAGTATTTTGTATGCTTCATTTTACTTTAGTTTATTAGTCTTAGTATTAATTCTTTTGTTATTATTGTGTATTTCCTGTGTCTGAGATAAAAAAAACCAACAAAAACGCTCAGTATTTTTAGTTAACGTTTTGTTAACTCAAATAATCTTGGTTTGCTGTAGCACCGTAACATCATATTTGGTTCCAGTAACATATTGTAGCATCTACGATGTATTTGGGAGGCATACTCCCGAAGAGAGTGACGGAAATAGGAGTACTCAAAGTAACAGAACATGTTTGCCGCAATCCCTCAACAGCAACACATAACAATAAAATACACATAACACAGTTGTGTACAATATAAATTATTACAGTGCCAAAATACACATTCCTCCTAATCTTTCAGGATTTATTTTTTGTTTCTCGTGCATACTTTATTGTGATGTTCTAGATCATAGGTGTCAAACTCAGGTCCTGGAGGGCCAATGCCCTGCATGTTTTCCAAGTCTCCCTGTTGCAACACACCTGATTCAAATGAACAGGTTCAATGGCAGGCTTCCTTCCGCAGAGCTTGCTGATGATCTGATCACTTGAATCAGGTGTGCTGCAACAGGGAGACTTGGAAAACATGCAGGGCAGCGGCCCTCCAGGACCTGAGTTTGACACCTATGTTCTAGATCAGGGGTAGGGAACTCCAGTTCCTCGAGAGCCATATCCTGCCTGTTTTAGATCCCTCCCTACTCCAACACACCTGATTCAAACCTTCATGATTGTTTCAGGCCTCTCCAGGGCTTGCTGATGAGCTGATCGTTTGAATCAGGTGTGTTGAAGTAGAGAGCGATCTAAAACATTCAGGTTATGGCTCTCAAGGAACCGGAGTTCCCTACCCCTGTTCTAGATCAATGTAATAGTTTTGAATTATACGCACATACAAGTGAAGCAAAGCAAAACGTGTTGAATGAATGCAGGGTAAATAAAAACATAAGATGGAAACCAATGCCAGTGTTTAGTTTTGTTTCTTCGGCACACTATCTACGGCATTGTAAAAATGCTTCATGCCTGAGGAAAGTAAAGTATGTCATTCTGTTTGTACCTCTTAGGTAGTTTCATAGTATTCATCATGAAACTATGCATAGTGTATCGCGATTGTTCCATTTTTAAAAGCACAGTATAGTCTTTATTATTAGCATTTGTAAACATATGCTGGTAAAAGCTACAAAGTTTATAAAAGTTGACTGTACTATCATCTTGATTGCCTTTATTTTTAAACTGCACATTCCCTTAAAAATTTCAGGCTGTGCACCATTGCTGGCTATATGCTGCTATTTACATGTAAGAATCGAATTAATCGACTTATTGCGATGACTCCCACTGACTAGTCGACTAGCAAAGTAGTTGTTTGTCTCAGCCATAGTCAGGGCGAGCAGTGTCTTTCTTGATACAAACACACAGTATAGCGTATTCATCTATGCAGTAGTACATACTGTATGAGCGCATTCTGACTAATGGATGAATCTTCTGCATACACAGCCAAAGCACAGCTGCTCACAATCTATACTGTCAACAGTTTATCAACCAGAATTGGTTGGGTTGGGGTGGTCTGTGGGAGAGGGGTGTAACGCCCATGTGTGTCATATGTGTTGTTGTGCATATTCCGAATACATTTATTCAGTGCGAGCTACCCCCCCACCCCCAACCCCCCATCCTTCCTGTAAAGGCTCGTGATGCAGTCAGAGCATCTGGCTTCTCTCTGCTCCCCGACATTAGCAGACAAGAGAATCAGTGGACTATTGAATGCAATTACAGTGTGCAAGCCAGACAATAAAGATTGATAGTTCATTCGGCTTTTATCACACCCCAAACATACCAGAGGTTAAAGCCTGCGAGCCTTGAGCTGCCGGCATTCTAATAATGATTGAAAATATGCCACTAGAGTGACAAGGTGTGCTTATGAAAAAAAATAAAGGAATGCATAAAACAAAAGGGGGGTTGGGTTGGATGTCCGGCTCTTTTCTGCATTTCACAGGAAGTCTATGACTGAAAAGTGAAACAGAATAAACAGAAAGAAGATGAGGACAGATACTTTGAGTTAAAAAAAAAAACAGCTTTCTATTGTCAGGCTTTGAGCAGGATTTTTGATTGTTGCATTTATTAAAAACCCTCACTGCATCTCTACACTTCCCGTTCCTTAAGGAAATCCAAATAATTTAACTAATCAACCTTTTACTGTCCCCCAGCCAAAAAATGATCCAAGATCCACAACCACTGCTACTAAGCACAAAAGGACTGGAACCTTGGGATCTGACCATTCATGACTGCAGGAAATATTGACTTGGTGCCTCTTAAAAGTTGTAACAATCCAGTCATTCAGCAAGACTTTACCGTAAATTCCGGACTATAAGCCGCTACTTTTTCCCAAACTTTCAACCCTGCGGCTTATACAGTGATGCGGCCAATATGTGTAATTTTTCTAACGGCCACCAGGGGCACTCGCGTGGAAAAGGTAAGATTAAGACCGGTCTTTATGACACTGTTTAATTCCGACACTGAGGACGGTGACTTCGATGGCTTGAGTTCACAGGAGGAAGATGAAGACGGCTCACCGTGATTTTCTTTCTTTGTAAATATGTTGACATGTTTTAATGTGGGCACAAGCGGCTTATATACAGGTGCGGCTTGTGTATGTACAAAATTGGTTTTCCTCTAAAAATGTCGTGGGTGCGGCTTATAATCAGGTGCGCTCTATAGTGCGGAAATTACGGTAATCAGGATTTTGGACATATGTCACATCCCATATGCATTTGATAGGATGAGGGTCAGAGTATTGTGTAGAGCAGTCATGTTCTAGACCAAACTTTTCCCATGCAGCTGGAAGCAATGCAATGATATGATTATTCATCTAAGATGAATAAGTCCTCATTGAGCGGTATGTCTCCAAACTTTTCTGCTCCCAAAGTAGTCTATTTGCTAACTTAAAATCCTTGAAATATGCCATTACGGAAATGCTTGACTTGCTTGCATAGACTTTAGACATCATATGAAAAAAAAAAAAAACGACTTCCCAAAGTCTCAAAAGTTGTTCGGTTTCATCGTTCGTTGTGCGACACATTACGGCACGTGAAAAGCAGACTCTTTTCATCTGATTTTCACAGGACAAAGTGCGCTTGGCAGTGAGGAAGACACACTGAAATAGTTGGTTGCCAAACACGCACAATGCTTCGTGATGAAGGAATAATGGGAGATGACCAAGGACATATCTGAGTGGAAGGAGTGGAAACAAAGAGCAGAACAGAAGAAAAGAGACGAGGATGACAAGGAAAGAAAAGGACAAAACGGGATAAAGGCGCTTTTTATTCTCTTTAATTTTTAAATGGGGTAACTGCCGTATGAATAGCAGAGGATGAGTGACAGAATGAGATTTCTATTATGTGGCTGACTGGCCATCGCCCTCCAACATAGTACGGAACATGCGTGCGTAGATAGTTTCTTTGGGCACCACTGTTGTTCTTCATAACGCGCTCCTTCAGGCATTTTATTTTTGTTTTGCATCATACTATGATTTTGGGGTTTTATCGAGTTTTTTTTTTCCTGTCATTTATTATTTTTCTTTCCTTCTGTTGTAGTCTTAGAGCTTCCTTGGCTCATTAGAAGACTCCAACATATAAAAGGATGCCAGAGATAAAAGGGAGAGGTCAAATCCCCAAATGTTAGCCCCGCCCCCTTCCCAAAAAAAATAAGGCTTGTCAAATAAAAAAGAGAAAAGGGATTGGAGACACCAAAAGAAAAATAAATGGGGTCAACGCTGGACCAATCAAAACACAGGTTGTCATATCCCGTGCTGTCCCCCTAACTTGAGTCAAGGCAAAAAAAAGCCAAAGATGTCTCGAGTTAGCCAAAGCTTTTTAGCTTTTTGGACACAACACATTTGATTCAGACTGAACATGGAGTAAGATTGCTCAAGGAAGACTTTCTTCACGAGCAATAATCTTCACAGAAGAGGGGCAGACTTTTCAAGCTAAAATAAGAAAAGGACGACTTTTACCGGAAAGTAACAGAGATGATTGTTTTGAGGGAGAGGCACATGCATGGACTTAATTTAAAAGACAAAAGATAAAAATTAATTGGACCGAGAATGAGATCAGACTATGAAGCAAATTATCCAAAATTCAAATTGAAAATTACAGTTTGATCTGAATTTAGTTTGTTTGTTTTTTTGTGTGTGTTTAACCCTTTTAGTGACAGCGGTTACTGCTGTTGGACAGTTTATCATGTGATCAGGTTACAGGGTGCATGAAAGGGTTCAAAGCATTGATCATTATCATAAAATTGTTTCAAAATTGAACGGAGGATTTTGGTATAGGCCAAAATGTATTATTTATTTTTATTTTTTGCACAATATTCATTAATTTAATAGTAATTACAACCCCCTTACGGCCTTTCGCGCTGCACTTAGCAACGCACGGCAAGCCGTTGACGAACCCAATCATTGTGTATGAGCTGCGAGGGGACGAAGACGGAAAATTGTGTCGCATCGTGCTGCAACGCTCAAGATGAGCATTTGCCATGACGCAAAAAAAATGTTCAACCCGAGAGTGGCGTTGAGGTGACGTCAGAAGGTGCATCTTTAGGAAAGTGGCTGGTGGAGTGACTTCAGAGTGCTAACAGCGCAAGAGAATCTAGCAACCAACATATGTATTATTATTAATTATTAACAGGACAGGCAATTGTATGAGTTACAGTTTTATCTTTATATATCTTTGTTAATAATATGCAGTAATCATGACATAATATATGATGGCGATCCAGACTCTGGATTTTTGTGCCAATTTCAAGTTGTATTTGTCTCTCAAAATGACAGTTGAAAGTAAGTGTGGCACGGTTGGTCGACTGGTTAGCACGTCCACCTCACAATGCAGAGGTGCAGGGTTGGATCTTTTCAGTTAGGAATGATTGACACTGTGAGAGAGGTATTTTTATTGAAATTATCATGTGGAGAAATAAATGATGATCATTGATGTCGTAGCTGTTTTAAGTGGTTTAGATTCATGCTCCATCACACTGAGAGCTGTTCATAACATTTTGCCCTCAGGTCTATTAGGAAAACCAAAAAATGTCGAATTATTTGTTCGTATGAAAAGACACATGTTAAAAAGAAAATGGATTGTTGTTTTTTGTTGTTGTTATTTATGAACAGCAGCAAACATTATATTTCACCAGTGTATGAGTCCTTTCTTGCATGAGATAAAAATTCAATCCACAACCCGAGGATAATTGACTTGCGTTGACTTAGCTGTCTCAACGTGACACAAACGGCCAACGGAGTAGATAATCCGTCAAACTAACAGTGGGCAGATCTATGAAGCGGTCAGTGTTCTGTTGACATTGCCAAACATATTTGCATATGAAAGAGTGACCTCAGATAATACTCCAGGAAATGTTAGAGCAGATAGGATTAAATGTACAGTGTTGCAGTGTGTTCTCACGCAGTGCAGAGCCTATGTATGTATGTATGTATATCCCAAATGTACACACAGTTGCTATAATCTCATCAGAGATAACTGCATATAAAGAAGGAATTCACCTGATAATATTCAAATCCCGGCTCTTCCAAGTACTGTATATTTTAGCCAATATGCAGGACTTCTTTAATATTTGACAAGGCTTCTGTCTGTTGAGTTGGAAGTTTTCCCATTTAGAGACCTATCAGAAATGTCAAAAAGAATGAATTCTGATAGAAGCGGCAATGAAAAGGCTCCACGTCTCCCTGATAAGGATGCAAATACAGTCCGGCCACAAACACGTAAAAAGGAAAAAAAAAAAAAAGTCGGTAATTCCACAGCAAATATGAATATGCCATTTGTCTCATCCCCCACAGCGCAAACCTCCCTTCCCACGTTCTCGTGGAAAGAATGATTGTCCCCGTGAACTGATTGTCACTCTCAAAACCTCCGCTACAACAAAAATGCCACGCTAATGTCAGCGAGATGTTGCGATTTAGATTTTGCCGATTGTCCCATGTCATCTGCACATCTGTCAGCCATGAACAAGTTGATTAGAGCCGGGACATCTAAACAGACTTGGGTTAGAAATGTAAGGTAGTGGGATGCGGACGGGTAGATTTCACATTTTTTCCTGTCTGGAATGAAAGAGTCGGACTTGCAGTGAAGTTATTTTCTCACTCACCTTTTACTATCTTGAAAGTGTTGGCTGTTGCTTTATTCGTTTTGCTTGAACGCCAAGATAATAAGAACTTGGATCAACATTAGGCTACTGAAGTAAGTAAACTGGGAGGGAATGTAACAGTGAATTATCGTATGGGATTTTTTTTTGTTTTGTTTTATAATATCCTCACAAATTCTAATACCATAATTTCCGCACTATAGAGCGCACCTGATTATAAGCCGCACCCACTGCATTTTTAGAGGAAAAGCAATTTTGTACATACACAAGCCGCACCCGTATAGAAGCCGCATGTGCCCACATTAAAACATGTCAACATATTTACAAAGAAAGACGGTACACAGAGAGAGTTTTTAAAGTTTTAATAATATAACTCAACAAAAATAATAATATAACTTTATTCCCAAACAGTGCCTGTGACGCGGCAGTAAAACGCTAGCAACATGCTAACAACACGCTAGCAACAGAATAGCAATGCGTCATATTCCTTTCTTTTTGCATTTTCCATGATGAGGGTATGTTCACGCTAATTTAATTGATGCACAAGACAAGAAGTTGCAGTCTTCCTCGACGCATATATTCCACCGGTCTCAATCTTACCTTTTCTACTTGAGCGCCCCCTGGCGGCTCTTGGAAAAATTACATGAATTGGCCGCATCACTGTATAAGCCGCAGGGTTGAAAGTTTGGGAAAAAAGTAGCGGCTTATAGTCCGGAATTTACGGTACTTTGATTATAAGTGTGACTCGGTACTTTGTGTTGTTTTTCATCTGCTCAATTGGACTTTGCAACTTGAACACAGCTGGTTGAATGTCATCCATACATGTAATTGTTGCAACTTTTTCTCTTTATCACAAATCTAGACAGTCTTTGTTTCCTGCGTTTAAGAGTCAACATTGTTGCTGCATTGTTCAATTCACCATTTTTATCATGCAAGTGTGTATTTCCTCGACCGTCTCTTTAACGCATTGCCATTCCCTCCTTGTACTCTGTATCTCAATTTAACACCAAAGCCCTTCGAGGTCACATAGACACCCTGGCGCCAGCTGTCCATCCTAAAGAGGGTAGTGAAGTTGAGAACAGGGTGAGTGGGGTTAGTGGGGGGTGATTAATTATACATTGGCTATATTTTGCACATCTCTCCCGCTCTGCCCCCTTCACACCAATGTCAGGCTCTTAACAGTCTCCGAAGCAAGGGCCGCATCCGCTTCATGATAACATCTCCAATAACAATTAAGGGAAACCTGCAATTTGCCGAGGAGGAGGAAAACTGTCAATAGGTTCTTGTGGCCTTGCATACTAAACAGATTGAAGCTTCAGTTTTGTTGATTACCCTGATTCAATGTCATGTAATTAAAACTTGTCAATGGAAGGTAACATTTGGGTCCATGACACCATATTATGTATGGCAGCTGTGCAAAGATGGGAAAAGTCAGTGAAATGTCTATAATTGTTTTCCATATCCAGTATATCTATATCTATATCCATCCATCCATTTTCCGATCCACTTTACCCTCACAAGGGTCGCGGGGGTGCTGGAGCCTATCCCAGCCCTCTTTGGGCAGTAGACGGGGGCACTCTGGACCGGTTGCCAGCCAATTGCAGGGCACACAGAGATAAACAACCATCCGCGCTAACACTCACCCCAAGGGACACTTTAGAGCAGTGGTTCTTAACCTTGTTCATGTGCACATTCCCCGAACCCTTACTTAAAAATAAAAATCGGATTCAAGAAGTGTTCCTTTAGTTTTGACTAGAGTTGCTCAACTTGGCATGACATATCATGCAGACGGGTCACTGAGTGATGCATGTTGTACATATTCGTCTGACCACTTTCTTTCTTTTTTTGCTTGACAGAGTTAGCATGTATTAAAACATTCTTACGACCGTCACACGTTGACAACTGAGAGAACTAAATTCCCCGCAGGACTGATTGGACAAGCAATGTCATGTGATCATCTGCAGCCAGCCATGGCCAAACGGGCGTGTCATAACTAATTGACACGTTGAGTCGGGTGGATCTTAACCGCCATGGCAGAGGCTCCGTCAAACCCCTGACCACCGATTCACCGAACCCCTGCGGTTCGATCGAACCCAGGTTAGGAACCGCTGATTTAGAGTATTCAATCAGCCTGCCAGGCATGTTTTTGGAATGTGGGAGGAAACCGGAGTACCCGGAGAAAACCCACGCAGGCACGGGGTGAATATGCAAACTCCACACAGGAAGGCCAGAGCTTCAATATCACTTTTATACACTAATATCACGTACTTACAGTACATATGTGTGTGTACATATACATATAAAACCTTATTAATTGCCATTGCCGCACTCATTTCTCACTTGATAGACTTTCTTACAAAATTAGAACATTATTATATTTGAATGTACAGTCATGCAGTTTACAGCCAAATTTTCTGATAAAACACCCCAGACACACCACTCTGAGTTTTGATAAAGTACATCTATCCAAAGTGACTCTGCAAAAAAATCTGGTGAATATATTTGACTCAGATCTTTCCAATCTTCAATTGCACACCAGGAACATTTTTACATACTGTAGGTTCTCTGCACAAGTGATGCATAGATTATAATCCACTCATACGTTACCTTGACTATTTCATTTTTTTGCTTTCTGCTCTCCCAATGTCTCATTTTAAAAGCCAGCACTTAGTACAAGATGTAGCAAAAAGACTCCTGACGAGAACTAGAAAGTTGAATCATGATATTACCCCAATACTGACCATCTTGTACTGGCTCCCTGTCCACCTGAGATATGCTAGTTTTTTTGTTTTCACAAAAATATTACATGGGCCGGCCCCTTCCCATCTTGCCGACTTAGTGGTACTTTGTGTTGCATCTCATCCGAGAGCTAAAACAAAGTCAGAAGGTTCCAGACCATTCTCTGCCCAAATTGAGAAATACTTCATCTTCACAGTCCCACATTTGATTAAACCACACCTAGTAAAGAAATACTGTAGTCTCTATTCCTTCTCAGCCCCTTCACATCTGGATTTTGGTCTGCCTCACTGTCACTTCTCTTCTCTGCTCTCCACTTTCCTGCTCGCAGAGGGGGCCATATGGCAATGAGAAAAGCGAGGCTGCTGCTGTGGAAGATTCTGCATCGACCGACCGGGACAAGATCTCGAGAGGACCACTCCGCCGGAGGCATTGCTATGGAGGATTTGCCATCGACCCACCAGGAAAGGTCTTGAGGAGAACCATTTCCCGGAGGCATCTACCTGTGACACTTCATTTCATTAAATGGGCTCGCATGCTGCCTGAACTATCAGGACTTCCTGTAACTATAATTGCTTGTGAGTGTGCTAATGACTGCATGGAAAGATGGCAATAATAACAATAATAATAATAATGCGCAATTTGGATTTAAATGTGGCGAGGTTGTATGATATATGTCTTTCATGACTCAGTTATTGTTCAGATTAAATTTGGTTTTGTTTCATAGTTTTGTTTCCTCATTGTGCTTTTGTCTTTCTCGTTTGGTGTTGGTTTCCACCTGTTCTTGTCATCCGGGTCCCTTGTGTCAACCAATCAGCTCCCTCAGCCCTTTGTGTCTTGCACAGGCGTTCTTGTCGTCTCGTCAGTTTGTTTGCGTTTAGTTCCCTGGGTTCTGTCAGTCTTTGTCAGATCGTGTCCTTCTGTCTCGGGGTTATTTTGGTTTCTTGGCGTTTTTAGGACTTCATTTGGATTTTGTTTTTCCAGAGTTGCCATGCAAGTGCTTTTCTTTGGTTTCGTTTTCTAATACATTTTGTTTAGTAGTAGGCGGCCCGGTAGTCCAGTGGTTAGCGCGTCGGCTTCACAGTGCAGATGTACCGGGTTCGATTCCAGCTCCGGCCTGCCTGTGTGGAGTTTGCATGTTCTCCCCGGGTTTGCGTGGGTTTTCTCCGGGTGCTCCGGTTTCCTCCCACATTCCAAAGACTGGCATGGCAGGCTGATTGAGCACTCTAAATTGTCCCTACGTATGAGTGTGGTCATGGATGGTTGTTCGTTTCTATGTGCCCTGCGATTGGCTGGCAACCGATTCAGGGTGTCCCCTGCCTACTGCCCGGAGAAAGCTGGGATAGGCTCCGGCACCCCCTGCGACCCTAGTGAGGATCAAGGGGTTCGGAAGATGAATGAATGAATGAATGAATGAATGAATGAATGAATGAATGTTTAGTAGTACTCCCTGGTTCTCCTGCCTCCCTGATCCCATATCCACCCTGTCCCTGCGGCGCACGGCTTGCGGCCGCCACTGGATGACTTTGGGATGTCTGGTATCTGTCCCTTGAGGGAGGGGTAATCTCATGATTCTGTTTTTAAGATTCCATTTGGTTTCGTTTCGACATATACTTTTGTTTTCCTCATTTGGTTTTGTTTCCACCTGTTGTCATCCGAGTCCCTTGGCTCAAGCAATCGGCTCTCTCAACCCATTGTGTCTTGTCCAGGCGTTCTTGTCGTCTCGCCAGTTTGCTTGTATTGAGTTGCCCGGGTTCTGTCAGTCTTTGTCAGATTATTGTTGTACTTGTCACGTTGCTTTGTCCTTCTGTCTTTGGCGTTTGTTTGTTACTTTAATTTCTTGCGTTCTCAGGACTTTGTGTTTTGGATTTAGGTTTCCCAGAGTTCCCCTGCAAGTGTTTTTTAAAATAAATTGTTTTCAGTTCTCCTGCCAGCCTTCTTTTTCAGGTTCACTACCATCAGGCTCACATGACAATGTACGCGTAAGGTGTTCCCTCAACAATGGGCTATTGCCACATCTTTGAGACACCTCGTTTTGTTTTTCTGTCATTGTTTTTTTTTCACAGATTATTTGGAAAAAAGCTTCTCCAAATGTGGTTATTTGTATTCATAAACACCGAACGAATGAAAGCATGGGTTCAAACGTGGGATGCACTCCCCATCTTTTCTTTTGATCTTAAAGTAAAGAAATGGTGTACCTACTGTACAAGTCAACCTTGCATCTATAGGAGTTTCATCTTCCCACCACTGGGAACAGACCCTGATCTTTTTAAGCATGTATCCAGATTGACCCCATCCTTTCATCAAAAGTGATAAAAGCTTCGCCTTAACTTCTGATGCCACCTTTCCCCAAGCCTCCCGCTTTCCTCGCTACCTACAGTCACCGCGAGTGCTACATTTGAATCAAGAATGCAAATGGGGCTGGAGCCTCACAAAGCCCGGGGTGACCTATATTACAGCTAATGATCGGCCGCAGTGTCGGAAGAGGAGCTGGAATGAAAGAGAATTTGAATGAAGCTGACCCACATACAAAGGCAGGACCAGTTGGAAAGGCATGTTCTCTTCCCACTAAGTAGGCCACAATGGGCTTCAGGATTATGCACAAGTTCCCCTTTTCTCCCGATGGGTGGAAACGGGAAGAAAGTGATGGTGAGCCCCCTGGCAACAAAAGTGATCCCTTGAATATGCCGGCTAACAGGTTGTAGAACTCAACCTTGTCCCAACCCAAATTGGGTTCCGCTTCTGTCACCCTTCCACGCACCGAGCTCACATTCACGTTGCATGGGCAGGAAATGGAATCAGAATGCGCGGCCCATTGTTTCTTCACCACCTAAATCAAAGCGAAAGCAGAGCGTAAATTTCCTCTTGTAAACACATCAAACAGAATACTGTGTACAAATCCCAAGGTTATATTCCGCTTATGAAGTACGTCTTCCGAGTGCTAAACACAAACTAGCTGAAGTCTATTGAGTTCTTGTTTTTTGGGGTTTTATTTACCGTAATTTCCGCACTATAGAGCGCACCTGATTATAAGCCGCACCCACTACATTTTTCGAGGAAAACCAATTTTGTACATACACAAGCCGCACCTGTATATAAGCCGCATGTGCCCACATTAAAACATGTAAACATATTTACAAAGAAAGACGGTACACAGAGAGAGTTTTCAAAGTTTGAATCATATAACTTAACAATAATGATAATATAACTTTCTTCCCAAACGGTGCCTGTGACGCGGCAGTAAAACGGTAGCAACATGGTAACAACACGCTAGCAACAGAATAGCAACACAGTATAACAGGTCTGGTAAAAGAACATAGCGGTACTTGTAAAAATCACGGTGAGCCGTCTTCATCTTCTTCCTGTGAACTGAAGCCATCGAAGTCACCGTCCTCAGTGTCGGAATTAAACAGTGTCATAAAGACCGGTCTTAATCTTACCTTTTCTACTCGGGCGCCCCTGGCGGCCGTTAGAAAGATTACATAAATCGGCCGCATCACTGTATAAGCCGCAGGGTTGAAAGTTTGGGAAAAAAGTAGCGGCTTATAGTCCGGAATTTACGGTATTTATTTTTGCTTGGTTTCCATAACTGAATTGAGGAGATTGAATAAATAAGGCCTAAATGCCTTGTGTTGGAAATTAGAGTATTAGGTAAGCCATCACAGTCATTGAACAGCAGGAATTAAGACTTGAATTATGCAAACATTTTATCTCCATCCTCGACAGTGTTACACAATACAGCAACAGCTGATTGGAATTTTTTTTTCTTATTAATTTACATAAATTTAAGATTTGCTTCCCAAGCATTCGGTCCCCCTTTAAACATCTAAACAAGAAGCGTGCTTCTAAAATATGAACGCTTTTGTTTGGTACGATGGCTCTCGTAAGGACACTGAAATGGGAGGCTTGTCTTTGTGAACGCTAATAAGGAAATGTTTTATTTCCTCGGCTCATGCGGTGAACAGGTAGTAATTGGTGCATGTGTTAATCCTGGGATAACAAGTGTTTTCTAAGGAGAGTCAATGATCATCTTACAAGGTCAGTTTAGCCCTGTATGCTGCATGCATAATGGAGAACGCAAAGGCTAATAGGAGCATAATCACATCTCAAGCGCACACACACACACACACACACACACACACATGCACGCCGCTGTGTTTCATACTCACTCTAAAACTAAAGGTAATCTCACAAGAAAAGAAAAGTTTGTTCTTCAACGACAGTCGTCTCAACATTCAGGAAGGCTTTTCAATAGAACAGAGACACCCTGTGGTACAGCCTCCACTTTACTGCCATCTTTTCAAGGGGCCCTACCCCTCCCCCCCCGCCCCCCTTTTCCCTCAAGCCAATGGGATTAGAGCCAGGAGGTGGCAGCAATAGCGACCACGCACTGTGACCCGTCCGTTTTTTATGACTTCATTATTTTCCCTCCCCGCCACGCTCATTTTCATTTGCCAAAGCGAGAGCATAATGACTGTGCTATAAAAATGCTGCTTTAACGTTTGCATACTGTTCTCATTTGGTCTGGCCCACAACCCTTCAGCTAGCATATGGCAGGTAATCAGGTCTGCAATCAGGGCTGCACGTTACACAGGGCCTCGCTTTCTGCACTGGGGCTATTACCCATCTGTCTCAAAACACACACACACACACACACGCCATGCATATTTGTGCAAGAGAGCCAAAGACACCACTAGATATTTGGACACACATTTAATGCACATTTCAATGCACACACTGGTTTGCAGTGACTGCAGACAACACTCCATCACCGCAAAAAAAAATATTGCAAAGGAAACTGCACCGATGAGTTCCTCGTCGTACTCTAACTGAATGTCCTAGTTTATGGACTCGATAATCAAAAAACACAAATGAATGCGACTCAATTCCAATATTGATTTATTTATTTATTTTTGGGAGGAGGGGGTGCAAGGGTCCAAATGTGAGATGTTATTATGGATTACAATCTCTATTTAGACCTTTTTGAATAGAATTTTCATTTCTAAATACCGTAAATTCTGGACTATAAGCCGCTACTTCTTTTTTCCCAAACTTTCAACCCTGCGGCTTATACAGTGATGCGTCCAATTTATGTCATTTTTCTAACGGCCGCCAGGGGGCGCTCGAGTAGAAAAGGGTAAGATTAAGACCGGTGGAATATCTGCGTCGAGGAAGACTGCAACTTCTTGTCTTGTGCATAAATTAAATTAGCATGAACATACCCTCATCATGGAAAATGCAAAAAGAAAGGCATATGACGCAATATGTTTACATGTTTTAATGTGGGCACGTGCGGCTTATATAGCGGTGCGGCTTGTGTATGTACAAAATTGGTTTTCCTCTAAAAATGTAGTGGGTGCGGCTTATAATCAAGTGCGCTCTATAGTGCGGAAATTACGGTAAGTGGATTTTTTTATAGGCTAGTTGGCTTAGTCCCACATTTCAAAAAATACATGTCGGGTAAAACGAACCTTCTAAAATGCTTGTAGGTGTCAACAAGAGTTTGAATGGTTGTTGGAAGATGAAAAAATATCTGCAAACATTTACTCCAGACGCTTCCATATTTACTTCCATAAAAAGGTAGCTGAGTTTGGTCGCCAAAAGTGCATAAATCCAGACTGGGAAAACAAAAAAAGAGAACATTTCAGTTTCTGCATCGTGCACGGCAGTTCTGAGAATTGGCAATCAGGCGTGAAATGCGACAGCCTGTTTTATGTTTATGGTTTTAACGTGGTTGACAGACGACTGTGTAGTCCAAAGGTCACTGTTTCCGACATGAAAATAGAGGCCAGGAAAGGCTCATCTTCTTTGGCAGACAACAGTGGAACTTCCTTTCATCCAGCCAAAGACCAAAGATATATTTCAAGCTAGCATAAAATTTGACTCCGAGGCTAGCCAAGAAATAAGGTATAACACGGTATTGTGTAAATATAACAACAGTAAAAGGATGTACCCAATCTGACAACAGAGATGGAAACCTTTACCTCCAACTGTAACCAGCTTTGAAGATTTTGGATGTCTTGTGGTATATCCTGCCCCCAACCAGGCACCACAATTGAATCTATCGCTGCTGCCTCATTGGTACTGATGTATTTGTACAGCCGACCAGTTGGCTGTGTGCATCTGTATGAGGGTGCCTGTAAGCATGCACAATGTATAGACTCACTCTCCACCCGGGTACCCATTGCTCAAGCTTTACTTCTCTCCCTTTTCTTGTGTCTGTCGAGCTCTCGGGCTGAAATCCATTATTACCTCCAGAAATGACAACTCATTTCCTCAAATGTAATCCCTTCCCTTGCCTCCATGAGGAGGAAAAGTAAACACAGCCCCAATCTACAGTAGACGGCAAAGGAGAGCGGGGGAGATAGTACTTCATATTTGCGAAGTGAACTGGAAATGGGGAACACTAGAACTGAAGAGTTAAGATGAGAATGAGAAGAAACATTTGAAGGGATTTATTCCAGTGCCCCAAGAAGGTATGGTAACAGTTCCCCAAAGGAGGTTTTGGGTGTGTGTGTGTGTGTGTGTCAAATGATTGCTCTATATGCGGCTTCTACGGCAATAACTTGGGTACGTGTAAATGTCTATATATACTTTACATCTAAAAATAAATGTACAGTATATATCCATCCACCCAGGGAGGCACGGTGGTCGACTGGCTAGCATGTCCAACTCACAGTGCTGAGTTCCAGGGTTTGAATCTTTGCTCCGGCCTTCCTATGTGGAGTTTGCATGTTCTCCCCATGCCTGCGTGGGTTTTCTCCGGGTACTCCGGTTTCCTCCTACATTCCAAAAATATCTATTGTAGCTTGAGTGAATGCTCTAAATTGCCCAAGGTGTGATTGTGAGTATGAAAGGTTGTTTGTCTCGATGTGCCCTGCGATTGGCTGACAACCGGTTGATTCAGGGTGTCCCCCGCCTACTGCCCAAAGACAGCTGGGATAGGCCCCAGTACCCCCCGTGACCCTAGTGAGAATAAAGCGGATTGGAAAATGGATTAAAAAAACTAAATAAATAAAAATAAATATATATATATATATATATATATATATATATATATATATATATATATATATATATATATATATATATATATATATTTTTTTTTTTTTTTTTATATGCATGTAGTAAATAAGTCTTGTTTTTACATAGGACTGAGAGTCCTATGTATATATATATATATATATATATATATATATATATATATAACCCAAATCAGAAAATACGCGTAAAAATTCAGTGGAATTTATTGTTTGAATAATCAGTGGAGTCCCGGGTCATGTTATAGTACACTCGCCTGAATTGCGTGCGGGCAGCGTGGGATCGGTTCCCACTCAGTGACGTTGCGAATGTCGGTGTGAAGGGTTATTTGTCTCTATATGTAATTCAAGGTGTAGTCAGCTGGGATCGGCTCCAGAAAGTCCCCCACCCACCCCGCAGCTCCGCGACCCTGTTCAGGATAAGTGCTGTTGAAAATGAATGGATCATGGGACACAACTGGGCATCAAAGCACACCTGTCAGTCACATGTTCCAATTCTAATACTCACATATGCTGTCTTTTAAGTTGTTTATCAGAGCCAGATGTAAGATGCGCTTTATTCATGTAATACTTTAATTAATAAGCATGTATAATCAAGTTCCATCCTGTCAGACTCACTGGCAGGATAATGATGTGATAAACAACAAAAATAATGATATTAAAAAAGAAAAAAAAGTCCATCAGCCTGCCCGCCAATCCATCCCACACCATCAGCCACATTATATGTGACTGGTTTAATCGCAGGCCAATCACTGACAGGTCACAATTAATAAAAGCCGCAGTAGGCACAAATAAACAAGACTAAATTGCTGCCTTAATCGAATGATGCAAACGTTGGTGAGTTGCAAAAGTTCACTGCCGCCACTGACAATTTCCTAATTGTACTCACTCATTCATGGCAATTTTATTAACATGGAGTGAATGTCGTCTGCCCTTCCACTGTCACAGCACCAGGGATCTAATTTCATTATTTTCCACAAGATTTGCTTGACTACTGCCATCATGCTTGCGGTGTGCCATGGCCAGATGTTTATGCCATTTAGATGAGGACGCAAAGCCTGTTGGGTAAACATAATTAAAGAAAGTTGAGAGTTTCCTTTTTTTTTTTTTGGTTTGTTTTCCTCCTCTCTCTTACCCTCTCTTTGTGTCTCTACCTCTCCTCCAATGACTCTCTCTCATTGTTAACTTTACCTTCCTCAGACACTTTCAATTAAATCCGAGCCACATGGCTCTCTGAGCGGGAGCAAGAGGCCTGCATGGAGGGCTGCGTACGCAGAGAAGTGTGACTTGGTATGTGCAGATGCTTTAGCCGGCACTTTGCATGCAAATATGAAGACCTTTTGCACAAAAAGAAATTAAAATGTACTGAAACACATAACAATGTAGCTTGAGTTTATGTGTTTACATTTCTGTACTAAAGAAATGTAAATATGCAAAGGAACAGTGTGTGTGCAGTGTGTGTGTGTGCAGTGTGTGTGTGTGTGTGTGTGAGAATCATTGACACTTCTACCCTACCTGTGCAACTGGAATCCAAACACCGTTGACCTGTAGCCCACTCCATGTGTCTGTGTTTTATATTAAGACCATCAACTAGTGCCCAGGCACATAAGCATTACTGTCCGTGCCTGTTGCATGCTAAATAACACTTGGGACAGAATAACAGTGGAAATGGTGGGCGTAAATCTACCGGTAATCACTCATGTCATACTGATATATCAGGCCAGCGTACTACCACTGTGTGAATTTGTGGAAATCGGCATTACCAAACCATAACCTGGGTTGAAAAACATTCCTAATAAAAATACAGAAAGAATCATATTATGAAAATGGAACACGAATGTTTTGCGCAGGCCTACTACAAGATCATTTTAACCATCGTGGAATCTGATGTAAAGATAAACCTTGTCATTTGGATTGATCCATTTCATAACCACTAAATGGATCAAGTACCGTAATTTCCGCACTATAGAGCGCACCTGATTATAAGCCGCACCCACTACATTTTTAGAGGAAAACCAATTTTGTACATACACAAGCCGCACCTGTATATAAGCCGCACGTGCCCACATTAAAACATGTCAACATATTTACAAAGAAAGACGGTACACAGAAAGAGTTTTCAAAGTTTTAATAATATAACTTAACAATAATAATAATATAACTTTCTTCCCAAACGGTGCCTGTGATGCGGCAGTAAAACTGTAGCAACATGGTAACAACACACTAGCAACAGCAACACAGTATAACAGGTCTGGTAAAAGAACATACGGTACTTGTAAAAATCACGGTGAGCCGTCTTCATCTTCCTCCTGTGAACTGAAACCATCGAAGTCACCGTCCTCAGTGTGGGAATTAAAATTAAAGACCAGTCTTAATCTTACCTTTTCTACTCGGCGCCCCTGGCGCTATTAGAAAAATTACATAAATAGGCCGCATCACTGTATAAGCCGCAGGGTTGAAAGTTTGGGAAAAAAGTAGTGGCTTATAGTCCGGAATTTACGGTAAGCAAGCTCTAATGTAAGTAAGTTTGTTTTGTTTTCAGCTCCAGGTGGAGTGAAGGGCGTTTCCCTCCAGCAGGTGCACCTGTTCCGCAATTACCAATCAAGCCTGCCATGTACAATATCTAAAGACTGCCAAGCGGCCAAGTCTCTTGTCGGATTATTGACCTTGCTCGCTGTTGTGCTCCAAGTGTTATGTCCTCGACCTTTCAACGTCTTTCAAAGTTGCTCTCGTTTTGTCATTCAACTTTGTGTTTTCATTGTTCCTTTTTATCGATCTTGAATGTTGCTTTCGCATTATTGGACTTGTGATATTTCGTTTGTGTATTCTCGGTATTGTCTTGTACCTTACCTTTGCAAGGGCTTTTGTTTTTGTTTTACATTGTTTTATCCTGGCTCCCTGTGACCACCAATATCTGTTTGTATTTTGTTGGTGCGCTTTTCTGTAACTAATACTTCTTTTTTGATTCCCTTTGTCTGAACCTGCACTTCTGGAATCCAAATCATTATTCGGTTTGGTTCAGAATCTGGCACTCTCATTCCCTTTAGAGTAAATTCAGTGCAAGACAGGCGCATGTGCGGTCTTCATGGTGGAAGCAGAAGTGATTCGCTGGAGTCCATTCAGGAGATCATTCAGGATTTTTATAAGAAACATCAAGAAGAACATCTCCACTTGTGGATGATGGAAAGCTGGACACTTGCAGATCGTCTTCCAAACCTGATCGTGTATCAGAGTGAGACAACGACACACCCCTCCTCTCAAGCTGTGCACCAGCCAGTGGGATGATTTTAAAAATATCCATCCATTTATTTGCCAAAGGGCTTATATTATTGTTATTATTTTAATAATAATGCCTTCAATGAATTATTTTCTCCAGTGATGAGAAGGGTTCATTCTTTAAGAAAAATAAAAGATTACAACCACCTCATACGTCTGCGGAGTTCAGAATCTGTGTGCTTGCATGTCAATCCAATCTACCAAAATCACATTACACAACCTGCGCCACAACTTAGACCTTCTTTTAACTGGTTTAAAGATTTGTCTATTGTAAGCCAGCAAAGCCGGGGGGGCTTGTAAACGAAAATGCCTTCGGTCCGCCGGAAAGCCCAGCATGACACAGCATGTCTGCCAAATTCAAAAACAATAAAGCAGGCTTGTTCCCACAAGACACTCAAGATGTGCCGTTTTTTTACACGCAAACGCACGAGCGCTGTATGTGAAAACAGAACCCTCAGAATGACAGATTGGTTGACAGGGATGTGCCCCTGGACTGAACGCAACAGGAAGTCACACAAACACGCATTAAGGACGAGACTCTAAAAACCAGACTATTAGACAATTACTACTACTATTATTACTCGTAGACAAGTGTGCCATCTGGTGGAGCAATGACCCCACTCCTGAAAACTGTCTCAATTTCCTGTTTGTCATGGATAATGCATAAATATTCTGTCAGAATCAAGTACAAGTGGTACAGAAAATCTATGGATGGATGAATATTCATGATGAATATTGTAACAAATCATCAGAACATTATGACCACTTACGCAACTGAATGAGGCCCAACACAAAACCTGATCTTAAATTTCTGAGGAAGATAGCGAGTTGCCATCCACTTTGAATGCAATGATGACACAGAGAAAATATTGCAAACCATAGTAATGCAAATGTTGTTGGGGATAAGCTTTTACATTTTGTCAGGACAAATCATTTAATTAAAGCATGCAATTGCTACTTAGATTAACCGAAAAAAACCACCATGTATAGTCAGCCGTTTTTAACCGAAAAAACGACCATGTATAGTAAGGCGTTTTTAGCCGAATAAATGACCATGTACAGTAAGATGTTTTTCGCCAAAAAAAACGACCATGTATAGTAAGGCGTTTTTAACCGAAAAAACAACCATGTATAGTAAGGCGATTTTAGCCGAATAAAGGACCATATTCAGTAAGATGTTTTTCGCCGAAAAAAACGACCATGTATAGTAAGGCGTTTTTAACCGAGAAAAAGACCATGTATAGTAAGGCGTTTTTAGCTGAAAAAACGACCATGTATAGTAAGCTGTTTTTAGCTGAAAAAAACGACCATGTATAGTAAGGTATTTTTAGCCGAAAAAAACGACCATGTATAGTAAGCCGTTTTTAGCCGAAAAAAACGACCATGTATAGTAAGGTGTTTTTGGCCGAAAAAAACGACCATGTATATAGTAAGCCGTTTTTAGCTGAAAAACGACCATGTATAGTAAGGCATTTTCAGCCGAAAAAAAACGACCATGTATAGTAAGGCGTTTTTAGCTGAAAAACGACCATGTATAGTAAGGCATTTTCAGCGAAAAACGACCATGTATAGTAAGGCGTTTTTAAGCGAAAAAACGACCATGTATAGTAAGGCGATTTTAGCCGAATAAAGGACCATGTACAGTAAGATGTTTTTCGCCGAAAAAACGACCATGTATAGTAAGGCGTTTTTAGCCGAAAAAACGACCATGTATAATAAGGCGTTTTTAGCCCAAAAAAACGACCATGTATATATAATAAGGCGTTTTTAGCCGAAAAAAATCCGACCATGTATAGTAAGGCATTTTTAGCAAAAAAACGACCATGTATAGTAAGGCGTTTTTAACCGAAAAAACGACCATTTATAGTAAGCCGTTTTTAGCTGAAAAAACGACCATGTATAGTAAGGCGTTTTTAACCGAAAAAACGACCATGTATAGTAAGGCGTTTTTAGCCGAATAAATGACCATGTACAGTAAGATGTTTTTCGCCAAAAAAAAACGACCATGTATAGTAAGGCGTTTTTAACCGAAAAAACGACCATGTATAGTAAGGCGATTTTAGCCGAATAAAGGACCATATTCAGTAAGATGTTTTTAGCGAAAAAACGACCATGTATAGTAAGGCGTTTTAACCGAGAAAAGACCATGTATAGTAAGGCGTTTTAGCTGAAAAACGACCATGTATAGTAAGCTGTTTTTAGCTGAAAAACGACCATGTATAGTAAGGTATTTTTAGCCGAAAAAAACGACCATGTATAGTAAGCCGTTTTTAGCCGAAAAAAACGACCATGTATAGTAAGGTGTTTTTGGCCGAAAAAAACGACCATGTATATAGTAAGCCGTTTTTAGCTGAAAAAACGACCATGTATAGTAAGGCATTTTCAGCCGAAAAAAAACGACCATGTATAGTAAGCCGTTTTTAGCTGAAAAAACGACCATGTATAGTAAGGCATTTTCAGCCGAAAAAAAACGACCATGTATAGTAAGGCGTTTTTTGCCGAAAAAAAACGACCATGTATAGTAAGGCGATTTTAGCCGAATAAAGGACCATGTACAGTAAGATGTTTTTCGCCAAAAAAAACGACCATGTATAGTAAGGCGTTTTTAGCTGAAAAAAACGACCATGTATAATAAGGCGTTTCTAGCCCAAAAAAACGACCATGTATATATAATAAGGCGTTTTTAGCCGAAAAAAAATCCGACCATGTATAGTAAGGCATTTTTAGCCGAAAAAAACGACCATGTATAGTAAGGCGTTTTTAACCGAAAAAACGACCATTTATAGTAAGCCGTTTTAGCTGAAAAAGCGACCATGTATAGTAAGGCGTTTTCAGCGAAAAAGCGACCATGTATAGTAAGGCGTTTTAGCGAAAAAGCGACCATGTATAGTAAGGCGTTTTTAACCGAAAAACGACCATGTATAGTAAGGCGTTTTTAGCGAATAAATGACCATGTACAGTAAGATGTTTTTCGCGAAAAAAACGACCATGTATAGTAAGGCGTTTTTAACCGAAAAACGACCATGTATAGTAAGGCGATTTTAGCGAATAAAGGACCATATTCAGTAAGATGTTTTTAGCGAAAAAACGACCATGTATAGTAAGGCGTTTTAACCGAGAAAAAGACCATGTATAGTAAGGCGTTTTTAGCTGAAAAAACGACCATGTATAGTAAGGTATTTTTAGCCGAAAAAAACGACCATGTATAGTAAGCCGTTTTTAGCGAAAAACGACCATGTATAGTAAGGTGTTTTGGCGAAAAAACGACCATGTATATAAAGCCGTTTTTAGCTGAAAAAACGACCATGTATAGTAAGGCATTTTCAGCCGAAAAAAAACGACCATGTATAGTAAGGCGATTTTAGCCGAATAAAGGACCATGTACAGTAAGATGTTTTTAGCCAAAAACGACCATGTATAGTAAGGCGTTTTTAGCTGAAAAAAACGACCATGTATAATAAGGCGTTTCTAGCCCAAAAAAACGACCATGTATATATAATAAGGCGTTTTTAGCCGAAAAAAAATCCGACCATGTATAGTAAGGTATTTTTAGCCGAAAAAAACGACCATGTATAGTAAGCCGTTTTTAGCAGAAAAAAACGACCATGTATAGTAAGGTGTTTTTGGCCGAAAAAAACGACCATGTATAGTAAGGCATTTTTAGCCGAAAAAAAACGACAATGTATATAGTAAGCCGTTTTTAGCTGAAAAAACGACCATGTATAGTAAGGCATTTTCAGCCGAAAAAAAACGACCATGTATAGTAAGGCGTTTTTAGCTGAAAAAACGACCATGTATAGTAAGGCATTTTCAGCCGAAAAAACGACCATGTATAGTAAGGCGTTTTTGCGAAAAAACGACCATGTATAGTAAGGCGTTTTTAGCTGAAAAAAAACGACCATGTATAGTAAGGCGTTTTTGCGAAAAAACGACCATGTATAATAAGGCGTTTTAGCCCAAAAACGACCATGTATATATAATAAGGCGTTTTTAGCGAAAAAATCCGACCATGTATAGTAAGGCATTTTAGCTGAAAAAACGACCATGTATAGTAAGGCGTTTTGCGAAAAAACGACCATGTATAGTAAGGCGTTTTTAGCTGAAAAAGCGACCATGTATACTAAGGCGTTTTTAGCGAAAAAACGACCATGTATAGTAAGGCGTTTTGCGAAAAAACGACCATGTATAGTAAGGCATTTTTAGCGAAAAAACGACCATGTATAGTAAGGCGTTTTGGCGAAAAAACGACCATGTATAGTAAGGCGTTTTTAGCCAAAAACGACCATGTATAGTAAGGCGTTTTTAGCTGAAAAACGACCATGTATAGTAAGGCGTTTTTAGCCAAAAACGACCATGTATAGTAAGGCGTTTTTAGCTGAAAAAACGACCATGTATGGTAAGGCGTTTTGGCGAAAAAACCGACCATGTATAGTAAGGCGTTTTTAGCTGAAAAAACGACCATGTATAGTAAGGCGTTTTTAGCCCAAAAAACGACCATGTATAGTAAGGCGTTTTAGCTGAAAAAACGACCATGTATAGTAAGGTGTTTTGGCGAAAAAACGACCATGTATAGTAAGGCGTTTTGGCGAAAAAAGCGACCATGTATAGTAAGGCGTTTTAGCGAAAAAACGACCATGTATAGTAAGGCGTTTTTGCTGAAAAAACGACCATGTATAGTAAGGCGTTTTTAGCCTAAAAAAACGACCATGTATAGTAAGGCGTTTTTAGCTGAAAAAACGACCATGTATAGTAAGGCGTTTTTGGCGAAAAAAACGACCATGTATAGTAAGGCGTTTTTAGCGAAAAAACGACCATGTATAGTAAGGCGTTTTTAGCGAAAAAACGACCATGTATAGTAAGGCGTTTTAGCTGAAAAAACGACCATGTATAGTAAGGCGTTTTTAGCGAAAAAACGACCATGTATAGTAAGGCGTTTTGGCGAAAAAAGCGACCATGTATAGTAAGGCGTTTTTAGCGAAAAAACGACCATGTATAGTAAGGCGTTTTAGCTGAAAAAACGACCATGTATAGTAAGGCGTTTTTAGCCAAAAACGACCATGTATAGTAAGGCGTTTTAGCTGAAAAAACGACCATGTATAGTAAGGCGTTTTGGCGAAAAAACGACCATGTATAGTAAGGCGTTTTTAGCTGAAAAAATGACCATGTATAGTAAGGCGTTTTTGGCCAGAAAAAACGACCATGTATAGTAAGGCGTTTTGGCGAAAAAACGACCATGTATAGTAAGGCGTTTTTAGCTGAAAAAAATGACCATGTATAGTAAGGCGATTTTTGGCGAAAAAACGACCATGTATAGTAAGGCGTTTTTAGCGAAAAAACGACCATTTATACAAAGGCGTTTTAGCCGACAAAACGACCATGTATAGTAAGCCGTTTTAGCTGAAAAAAACGACCATGTATAGTAAGGCGTTTTTGGCCGAAAAAAACGACCATGTATAGTAAGGCGTTTTTAGCTGAAAAAAACGACCATGTATAGTAAGGCGTTTTTAGCCGAAAAAAAAACGACCATGTATAGTAAGGCGTTTTTGGCGAAAAAAACGACCATGTATAGTTAGCATAGGTTCAAACCCTGCTCAGTGATGTGTAAAAATACACCACGTTTTCCTGCAAACCTTTCAGAGTGAATGTCAAATACGCATATTGTGCACAGAAAGTCACAGTCACTGGTGGTGTAAAGGTATACACTTCAGCTCTCCGCCCAGGCAACTCTGGTTCAAACCCCGATCAGTGATGTCAGAAAATATAACACCAAACTCTTACTTTTTCCTGCAAACCCTCCAGAGTGAATGTCAAATACGCCTATCGTGCAGAGAAAGTCACAGTCACTGGTGGTGTAGAGGTATACACTTCGGCTCTCCGCCCAGGCAACCCCAGTTCAAACACTGCTCAGTGATGTGTGAAAATATAACACCCAATTTTTACTTTCCTGTAAACACTCTAGAGTGAATGTCAAATACACTTTTAGTGCAGAGAAAGCCACTGTCACTGGTGGTGTAGAGGCATACATGTCGGCTCTCCGGCCAGGCAACCCCGGTTCAAACCCCGCTCAGTGATGTCAGAAAATATAACACCAAACTCTTACTTTTTCCTGCAAACCCTCCAGAGTGCATGTCAAATACGCCCATCGTGCAGAGAAAGTCACAGTCACTGGTGATGTAGCGGTATACACGCTGGCTTTCTGTCCAGGCAGCGTGGGTTCAAACCCTGTCCAGTGACAGCATAAATGTCTTTTCCAATGGCCTAAACCTGGGATTGGCTCCAGCAAGTTCCCAGTGACAGTCGTCCATTAGAAGAAGCCATTTTAGACGAAAAAAACGAACATGTATAGTAAAGCGTTTTTGCCAAAAAAAACGACCATGTATAGTAAGGCGTTTTTAGCTGAAAAAAACGACCATGTATAGTAAGGCATTTTTAGCCGAAAAAAAATGACGAAAAAACGACCATGTATAGTAAGGCATTTTTAGCTGAAAAAAACGACCTTGTATAGTAAGGCGTTTTTGCCGAAAAAAACGACCATGTATAGTAAGGCGTTTTTGGCCGAAAAAAACGACCATGTATAGTAAGGCATTTTTAGCCGAAAAAAAATGACGAAAAAGCGACCATGTATCGTAAGGCGTTTTAGCTGAAAAACGACCATGTATAGTAAGGCGTTTTAGCCAAAAAAGCGACCATGTATAGTAAGGCGTTTTTAGCTGAAAAACGACCATGTATAGTAAGGCGTTTTGCCGAAAAAAACGACCATGTATAGTAAGGCGTTTTTAGCTGAAAAAATGACCATGTATAGTAAGGCGTTTTTAGCTGAAAAAACGACCATGTATAATAAGGCGTTTTTGGCGAAAAAAGCGACCATGTATAGTAAGGCGTTTTAGCGAAAAAACGACCATGTATAGTAAGGCGTTTTTAGCGAAAAAGCGACCATGTCAAGTAAGGCGTTTTTAGCGAAAAAACGACCATGTATAGTAAGGCATTTTTAGCGAAAAAAGCGACCATGTATAGTAAGGCGTTTTTAGCCGAAAAACGACCATGTATAGTAAGGCGTTTTTAGCTGAAAAACGACCATGTATAGTAAGGCGTTTTGGCGAAAAAACGACCATGTATAGTAAGGCGTTTTAGCGAAAAAATGACCATGTATAGTAAGGCGTTTTGGCGAAAAAAGCGACCATGTATAGTAAGGCGTTTTCGAAAAAACGACCATGTATAATAAGGCGTTTTGGCGAAAAAGCGACCATGTATAGTAAGGCATTTTAGCGAAAAACGACCATGTATAGTAAGGCGTTTTAGCCGACAAATCGACCATGTATAGTAAGGCGTTTTTAGCTGAAAAAGCGACCATGTATAGTAAGGCGTTTTTGGCGAAAAAGCGACCATGTATAGTAAGGCGTTTTTGGCGAAAAAGCGACCATGTATAGTAAGGCGTTTTAGCGAAAAAACGACCATGTATAGTAAGGCGTTTTTAGCGAAAAACGACCATGTATAGTAAGGCGTTTTAGCTGAAAAAACAACCATGTATAGTAAGGCGTTTTTGGCGAAAAAGCGACCATGTATAGTAAGGCGTTTTTAGCGAAAAAAGCGACCATGTATAGTAAGGCGTTTTAGCGACAAATACGACCATGTATAGTAAGGCGTTTTAGCTGAAAAAACAACCATGTATAGTAAGGCGTTTTGGCGAAAAAGCGACCATGTATAGTAAGGCGTTTTAGCGAAAAACGACCATGTATAGTAAGGCGTTTTTAGCCGAAAAACGACCATGTATAGTAAGGCGTTTTTAGCTGAAAAAACAACCATGTATAGTAAGGCGTTTTGGCGAAAAAACGACCATGTATAGTAAGGCGTTTTGGCGAAAAACGACCATGTATAGTAAGGCGTTTTAGCGAAAAAACGACTATGTATAGTAAGGCGTTTTTAGCGAAAAAATGACCATGTATAGTAAGGCGTTTTAGCCGAAAAAAACGACCATGTATAGTAAGGCGTTTTTAGCAAAAAACGGCCATGTATAGTAAGGCGTTTTTAGCCGAAAAAAACGACCATTTATACAAAGGCGTTTTTAGCCGACAAATACGACCATGTATAGTAGAGCGTTTTTAGCTGAAAAAAACAACCATGTATAGTAAGGCGTTTTTAGCTGAAAAAAACGACCATGTATAGTAAGGCGTTTTTAGCCGAAAAAAACGACCATGTATAGTAAGGCGTTTTTAGCTGAAAAAAACGACCATGTATAGTAAGGCGTTTTAGCCAAAAACGACCATGTATAGTAAGGCATTTTTAGCGAAAAAACGACCATGTATAGTAAGGCATTTTTAGCGAAAAAACGACCATGTATAGTAAGGCGTTTTTAGCCGAAAAATCGACCATGTATAATAGTAAGCGTTTTTAGCTGAAAAAACAACCATGTATAGTAAGGCGTTTTTAGCGAAAAAACGACCATGTATAGTAAGGCGTTTTAGCGAAAAACGACCATGTATAGTAAGGCGTTTTAGCGGAAAAACGACCATGTATAGTAAGGCGTTTTTAGCGAAAAACGACCATGTATAGTAAGGCGTTTTAGCGAAAAAACGACCATGTATAGTAAGGCGTTTTAGCTGAAAAAGCGACCATGTATAGTAAGGCATTTTAGCGAAAAAACCGACTAAAAACGACCATGTATAGTAAGGCATTTTTAGCTGAAAAAACGACCATGTATAGTAAGGCGTTTTTGCGAAAAAACGACCATGTATAGTAAGGCGTTTTAGCTGCAAAAACGACCATGTATAGTAAGGCATTTTTAGCGAAAAAACGACCATGTATAGTAAGGCGTTTTAGCGAAAAAACGACCATGTATAGTAAGGCGTTTTTAGCGAAAAAACGACCATGTATAGTAAGGCATTTTTAGCTGAAAAAACGACCATGTATAGTAAGGCGTTTTTGCGAAAAAACGACCATGTATAGTAAGGCGTTTTTAGCTGAAAAAACGACCATGTATAGTAAGGCGTTTTGGCGAAAAACGACCATGTATAGTAAGGCGTTTTTAGCTGAAAAAACGACCATGTATAGTAAGGCGTTTTGGCGAAAAAAGCGACCATGTATAGTAAGGCGTTTTAGCGAAAAAACGACCATGTATAGTAAGGCGTTTTTAGCGAAAAACGACCATGTATAGTAAGGCATTTTTAGCTGAAAAAACGACCATGTATAGTAAGGCGTTTTTAGCCGAAAAACGACCATGTATAGTAAGGCGTTTTAGCTGAAAAAACGACCATGTATAGTAAGGCGTTTTGGCGAAAAAGCGACCATGTATAGTAAGGCGTTTTAGCTGAAAAACGACCATGTATAGTAAGGCGTTTTGGCGAAAAAGCGACCATGTATAGTAAGGCGTTTTAGCGAAAAAACGACCATGTATAGTAAGGCGTTTTAGCCGAAAAAACGACCATGTATAGTAAGGCGTTTTTAGCCGAAAAAACGACCATGTATAGTAAAGGCGTTTTAGCGACAAAACGACCATGTATAGTAAGGCGTTTTTAGCTGAAAAAACAACCATGTATAGTAAGGCGTTTTAGCTGAAAAAACGACCATGTATAGTAAGGCGTTTTTGCGAAAAAGCGACCATGTATAGTAAGGCGTTTTTAGCTGAAAAAACGACCATGTATAGTAAGGCGTTTTAGCGAAAAAACGACCATGTATAGTAAGGCGTTTTGCGAAAAAACAACCATGTATAGTAAGGCGTTTTTAGCTGAAAAAAACGACCATGTATAGTAAGGCATTTTTAGCCGAAAAAAAAACCAACGAAAAAACGACCATGTATAGTAAGGCATTTTTAGCTGAAAAAAACGACCATGTATAGTAAGGCGTTTTTGCGAAAAAGCGAACATGTATAGTAAGGCGTTTTGGCGAAAAAATGACCATGTATAGTAAGGCGTTTTTAGCCGAAAAAATGACCATGTATAGTAAGGCGTTTTTAGCCGAAAAAAACGACCATGTATAGTAAGGCGTTTTTAGCCGAAAAAAACGACCATGTATAGTAAGGCATTTTTAGCGAAAAAACCGAAAAAACGACCATGTATAGTAAGGCATTTTTAGCTGAAAAAACGACCATGTATAGTAAGGCGTTTTTGCGAAAAACGACCATGTATAGTAAGGCGTTTTTGGCGAAAAAATGACCATGTATAGTAAGGCGTTTTTAGCGAAAAAATGACCATGTATAGTAAGGCGGTTTTAGCCGAAAAACGACCATGTATAGTAAGGCGTTTTTAGCGAAAAAACGACCATGTATAGTAAGGCGTTTTAGCGAAAAAACCGACCATGTATAGTAAGGCGTTTTTAGCGAAAAAACGACCATGTATAGTAAGGCGTTTTAGCGAAAAAATGACCATGTATAGTAAGGCGTTTTTAGCCGAAAAACCCGAAAAAAACGACCATGTATAGTAAGGCATTTTAGCTGAAAAAACGACCATGTATAGTAAGGCGTTTTTGCGAAAAAACGACCATGTATAGTAAGGCGTTTTTAGCGAAAAAATGACCATGTATAGTAAGGCGTTTTTAGCGAAAAAACGACCATGTATAGTAAGGCGTTTTAGCGAAAAAACCCGACCATGTATAGTAAGGCGTTTTAAGCGAAAAACGACCATGTATAGTAAGGCGTTTTTAGCGAAAAAACGACCATGTATAGTAAGGCGTTTTAGCGAAAAACGACCATGTATAGTAAGGCGTTTTTAGCTGAAAAAACGACCATGTATAGTAAGGCGTTTTAGCGAAAAAACGACCATGTATAGTAAGGCGTTTTTGCGAAAAAACGACCATGTATAGTAAAGGCGTTTTTAGCCGAAAAAACGACCATGTATAGTAAGGCGTTTTTAGCTGAAAAAACGACCATGTATAGTAAGGCGTTTTTAGCCAAAAAACCCGACCATGTATAGTAAGGCGTTTTTAGCGAAAAAAACGACCATGTATAGTAAGGCGTTTTAGCGAAAAAATGACCATGTATAGTAAGGCGTTTTTAGCGAAAAAACGACCATGTATAGTAAGGCGTTTTTAGCGAAAAAAACGACCATGTATAGTAAGGCGTTTTTAGCGAAAAAGCGACCATGTATAGTAAGGCGTTTTTAGCGAAAAAAACCGACCATGTATAGTAAGGCGTTTTTAGCGAAAAAACGACCATGTATAGTAAGGCGTTTTAGCTGAAAAAAGCGACCATGTATAGTAAGGCATTTTAGCGAAAAAAAAAAAACGACCATGTATAGTAAGGCATTTTAGCTGAAAAAACGACCATGTATAGTAAGGCGTTTTAGCGAAAAAACGGCCATGTATAGTAAGGCGTTTTTAGCCGAAAAAAACGACCATGTATAGTAAGGCGTTTTTAGCTCAAAAAAACGACCATGTATAGTAAGGCATTCTTAACCGGAAAAAAAACGACGAAAAAACGACCATGTATAGTAAGGCATTTTTAGCTGAAAAAAATGACCATGTATAGTAAGGCATTTTTAGCGAAAAAAAAACAGCGAAAAAGCGACCATGTATAGTAAGGCATTTTTAGCTCAAAAACGACCATGTATAGTAAGGCGTTTTTGCGAAAAACGACCATGTATAGTAAGGCGTTTTTAGCTCAAAAACGACCATGTATAGTAAGGCATTTTAGCGGAAAAAAACGACTAAAAAACTACCATTTATAGTAAGGCATTTTTAGCTTAAAAAAACGACCATGTATAGTAAGGCATTTTTAGCTGAAAAAACGACCATGTATAGTAAGGCGTTTTTGCCGAAAAAAACGACCATGTATAGTAAGGCGTTTTTAGCTGAAAAAAACGACCATGTATAGTAAGGCGTTTTTGCGAAAAAACGACCATGTATAGTAAGGCGTTTTTAGCCGAAAAAACGACCATGTATAGTAAGGCGTTTTTAGCGAAAAAACCGACCATGTATAGTAAGGCGTTTTGCGAAAAAACGACCATGTATAGTAAGGCGTTTTAGCTGAAAAAACGACCATGTATAGTAAGGCGTTTTTAGCTGAAAAAACGACCATGTATAGTAAGGCGTTTTAGCGAAAAAACGACCATGTATAGTAAGGCGTTTTAGCGAAAAAACGACCATGTATAGTAAGGCGTTTTAGCGAAAAAACGACCATGTATAGTAAGGCGTTTTTAGCGAAAAAACGACCATGTATAGTAAGGCGTTTTTAGCGAAAAACCCGACCATGTATAGTAAGGCGTTTTTAGCGAAAAAAACCATGTATAGTAAGGCGTTTTTAGCGAAAAAATGACCATGTATAGTAAGGCGTTTTTAGCGAAAAAATGACCATGTATAGTAAGGCGTTTTTAGCGAAAAAGCGACCATGTATAGTAAGGCGTTTTAGCGAAAAAACGACCATGTATAGTAAGGCGTTTTTAGCGAAAAAACCCGACCATGTATAGTAAGGCGTTTTTAGCGAAAAAAACGACCATGTATAGTAAGGCGTTTTAGCGAAAAAATGACCATGTATAGTAAGGCGTTTTAGCGAAAAAACGACCATGTATAGTAAGGCGTTTTAGCGAAAAAACGACCATGTATAGTAAGGCGTTTTAGCGAAAAAACGACCATGTATAGTAAGGCGTTTTTAGCGAAAAAACCCGACCATGTATAGTAAGGCGTTTTAGCGAAAAAACGACCATGTATAGTAAGGCGTTTTTAGCTGAAAAACGACCATGTATAGTAAGGCGTTTTTAGCGAAAAAACGACCATGTATAGTAAGGCATTTTTAGCGAAAAAACGACCATGTATAGTAAGGCGTTTTTAGCCGAAAAAACGACCATGTATAGTAAGGCGTTTTTAGCTGAAAAAAACGACCATGTATAGTAAGGCATTTTTAGCCCAAAAAAAACGTTGAAAAAACGACCATGTATAGTAAGGCATTTTTAGCTGAAAAAAACGACCATGTATAGTAAGGCGTTTTTGCCGGAAAAAACGACCATGTATAGTAAGGCGTTTTGGCGAAAAAACGACCATGTATAGTAAGGCGTTTTAGCGAAAAAACGACCATGTATAGTAAGGCGTTTTAGCTAAAAACGACCATGTATAGTAAGGCGTTTTAGCTAAAAACGACCATGTATAGTAAGGCATTTTTAGCGAAAAAAACGTTGAAAAACGACCATGTATAGTAAGGCATTTTTAGCTGAAAAAAACGACCATGTATAGTAAGGCGTTTTAGCGAAAAAGCGACCATGTATAGTAAGGCGTTTTGGCGAAAAAATGACCATGTATAGTAAGGCGTTTTGCGAAAAAACGACCATGTATAGTAAGGCGTTTTAGCTCAAAAACGACCATGTATAGTAAGGCGTTTTTGCGAAAAAACGACCATGTATAGTAAGGCGTTTTAGCTGAAAAAACGACCATGTATAGTAAGGCGTTTTAGCGAAAAAAACGACCATGTATAGTAAGGCGTTTTAGCCAAAAAATGACCATGTATAGTAAGGCGTTTTTGCGAAAAAAGCGACCATGTATAGTAAGGCGTTTTAGCTCAAAAACGACCATGTATAGTAAGGCGTTTTTGCGAAAAAACGACCATGTATAGTAAGGCGTTTTTGCGAAAAAACGACCATGTATAGTAAGGCGTTTTTAGCCGAAAAAACGACCATGTATAGTAAGGCGTTTTTAGCGAAAAAACGACCATGTATAGTAAGGCGTTTTAGCTCAAAAACGACCATGTATAGTAAGGCATTTTTAGCCGAAAAACGAAAAAAACGACCATGTATAGTAAGGCATTTTAGCTGAAAAAACGACCATGTATAGTAAGGCATTTTAGCGAAAAAAAACGCGAAAAAACGACCATGTATAGTAAGGCATTTTTAGCTCAAAAACGACCATGTATAGTAAGGCGTTTTTGCGAAAAAACGACCATGTATAGTAAGGCGTTTTAGCGAAAAAACGACCATGTATAGTAAGGCGTTTTAGCTCAAAAAACGACCATGTATAGTAAGGCATTTTAGCCGAAAAAAACGAAAAAACGACCATGTATAGTAAGGCATTTTTAGCTGAAAAAACGACCATGTATAGTAAGGCATTTTTAGCTGAAAAACGACCATGTATAGTAAGGCGTTTTGGCGAAAAACGACCATGTATAGTAAGGCGTTTTTAGCTGAAAAACGACCATGTATAGTAAGGCGTTTTTGCGAAAAACGACCATGTATAGTAAGGCGTTTTTAGCGAAAAACGACCATGTATAGTAAGGCGTTTTTAGCGAAAAAACCGACCATGTATAGTAAGGCGTTTTTGCGAAAAACGACCATGTATAGTAAGGCGTTTTTAGCTGAAAAAACGACCATGTATAGTAAGGCATTTTAGCGAAAAAACGAAAAAACGACCATGTATAGTAAGGCATTTTTAGCTGAAAAAACGACCATGTATAGTAAGGCATTTTTAGCGAAAAAACGACCATGTATAGTAAGGCGTTTTAGCAAAAAACGACCATGTATAGTAAGGCATTTTTAGCCGAAAAAAACGACCATGTATAGTAAGGCGTTTTTAGCCGAAAAAAAACGACCATGTATAGTAAGGCGTTTTTAGCTGCAAAAAACGGCCATGTATAGTAAGGCATTTTTAGCCGAAAAAAACGACCATGTATAGTAAGGCGTTTTTGCTGAAAAAAACGACCATGTATAGTAAGGCGTTTTTAGCCGAAAAAAACGACCATGTATAGTAAGGCGTTTTTAGCCGAAAAAAACCGACCATGTATAGTAAGGCGTTTTTGCCGGAAAAAAGACCATGTATAGTAAGGCGTTTTTAGCTGAAAAAAACGACCATGTATAGTAAGGCATTTTTAGCCGAAAAAAAACAACGAAAAAATGACCATGTATAGTAAGGCATTTTTAGCTGAAAAAAACGACCATGTATAGTAAGGCATTTTGGCGAAAAAACGACCATGTATAGTAAGGCGTTTTTAGCCGCAAAAAACGGCCATGTATAGTAAGGCGTTTTTAGCTGCAAAAAACGACCATGTATAGTAAGGCGTTTTTAGCCGAAAAAAACGACCATGTATAGTAAGGCGTTTTTAGCGAAAAAACGACCATGTATAGTAAGGCATTTTTAGCGAAAAAACAACGAAAAATGACCATGTATAGTAAGGCGTTTTAGCTGCAAAAACGACCATGTATAGTAAGGCATTTTAGCGAAAAAACAACGAAAAATGACCATGTATAGTAAGGCATTTTTAGCTGAAAAAACGACCATGTATAGTAAGGCGTTTTTGCGAAAAAACGACCATGTATAGTAAGGCGTTTTAGCGAAAAAACGACCATGTATAGTAAGGCGTTTTTAGCGAAAAAACGACCATGTATAGTAAGGCGTTTTAGCGAAAAAACGACCATGTATAGTAAGGCGTTTTAGCGAAAAAAAACGACCATGTATAGTAAGGCGTTTTAGCGAAAAAAACGACCATGTATAGTAAGGCGTTTTAGCGAAAAAACGACCATGTATAGTAAGGCGTTTTAGCGAAAAAATGACCATGTATAGTAAGGCGTTTTTAGCGAAAAAACCCGAAAAAACGACCATGTATAGTAAGGCATTTTAGCTGAAAAAACGACCATGTATAGTAAGGCGTTTTTAGCGAAAAAACGACCATGTATAGTAAGGCGTTTTTAGCGAAAAAACGACCATGTATAGTAAGGCGTTTTTAGCGAAAAAAACGACCATGTATAGTAAGGCGTTTTTAGCGAAAAAACGACCATGTATAGTAAGGCGTTTTAGCGAAAAAACGACCATGTATAGTAAGGCGTTTTTAGCGAAAAAACGACCATGTATAGTAAGGCGTTTTAGCGAAAAAACGACCATGTATAGTAAGGCGTTTTTAGCTGAAAAACGACCATGTATAGTAAGGCGTTTTAGCGAAAAAACGACCATGTATAGTAAGGCGTTTTAGCGAAAAACGACCATGTATAGTAAGGCGTTTTAGCTGAAAAACGACCATGTATAGTAAGGCATTTTTAGCGAAAAAACGAAAAAAACGACCATGTATAGTAAGGCATTTTTAGCTGAAAAAACGACCATGTATAGTAAGGCGTTTTTAGCGAAAAACGACCATGTATAGTAAGGCGTTTTTAGCGAAAAAACGACCATGTATAGTAAGGCGTTTTAGCTCAAAAAACGACCATGTATAGTAAGGCATTTTAACCGAAAAAAAACGAAAAAAACGACCATGTATAGTAAGGCATTTTTAGCTGAAAAAACGACCATGTATAGTAAGGCATTTTTAAAAAAAAACGAGCGAAAAAACGACCATGTATAGTAAGGCATTTTAGCTGAAAAAACGACCATGTATAGTAAGGCGTTTTTAAAAAAACGACCATGTATAGTAAGGCGTTTTAGCTCAAAAAACGACCATGTATAGTAAGGCATTTTAGCGAAAAAACGATTAAAAACGACCATGTATAGTAAGGCATTTTTAGCTGAAAAACGACCATGTATAGTAAGGCATTTTTAGCTGAAAAAACGACCATGTATAGTAAGGCGTTTTAGCGAAAAAACGACCATGTATAGTAAGGCGTTTTAGCTGAAAAACGACCATGTATAGTAAGGCGTTTTAGCGAAAAAACGACCATGTATAGTAAGGCGTTTTTAGCTGAAAAAACGACCATGTATAGTAAGGCGTTTTAGCGAAAAAACGACCATGTATAGTAAGGCGTTTTAGCGAAAAAACGACCATGTATAGTAAGGCGTTTTAGCTGAAAAACGACCATGTATAGTAAGGCATTTTAGCTGAAAAAACGACCATGTATAGTAAGGCGTTTTTAGCGAAAAAACGACCATGTATAGTAAGGCGTTTTAGCGAAAAAACGACCATGTATAGTAAGGCGTTTTAGCGAAAAACGACCATGTATAGTAAGGCGTTTTAGCGAAAAAACGACCATGTATAGTAAGGCGTTTTAGCGAAAAAAACGACCATGTATAGTAAGGCGTTTTTAGCGAAAAAAACCATGTATAGTAAGGCGTTTTAGCCGAAAAAACGACCATGTATAGTAAGGCGTTTTAGCGAAAAACGACCATGTATAGTAAGGCGTTTTAGCGAAAAAACGACCATGTATAGTAAGGCGTTTTTAGCGAAAAAACGACCATGTATAGTAAGGCGTTTTAGCGAAAAAACGACCATGTATAGTAAGGCGTTTTTAGCGAAAAAACGACCATGTATAGTAAGGCGTTTTAGCGAAAAAAACGACCATGTATAGTAAGGCGTTTTTAGCGAAAAAACGACCATGTATAGTAAGGCGTTTTTAGCGAAAAAACGACCATGTATAGTAAGGCGTTTTAGCGAAAAACGACCATGTATAGTAAGGCGTTTTAGCGAAAAAACGACCATGTATAGTAAGGCGTTTTAGCGAAAAAAACGACCATGTATAGTAAGGCGTTTTTAGCTGAAAAAACGACCATGTATAGTAAGGCGTTTTTAGCGAAAAACGACCATGTATAGTAAGGCATTTTAGCGAAAAAACGACCATGTATAGTAAGGCGTTTTAGCGAAAAAAACGACCATGTATAGTAAGGCGTTTTAGCTGAAAAACGACCATGTATAGTAAGGCATTTTAGCCCAAAAACGTTGAAAAACGACCATGTATAGTAAGGCATTTTTAGCTGAAAAACGACCATGTATAGTAAGGCGTTTTAGCGAAAAAAACGACCATGTATAGTAAGGCGTTTTAGCGAAAAAACGACCATGTATAGTAAGGCGTTTTAGCCGAAAAAACGACCATGTATAGTAAGGCGCTTTTAGCTAAAAACGACCATGTATAGTAAGGCGTTTTAGCTAAAAACGACCATGTATAGTAAGGCATTTTTAGCGAAAAACGTTGAAAAACGACCATGTATAGTAAGGCATTTTTAGCTGAAAAACGACCATGTATAGTAAGGCGTTTTAGCGAAAAAACGACCATGTATAGTAAGGCGTTTTAGCGAAAAAACGACCATGTATAGTAAGGCGTTTTTGCGAAAAACGACCATGTATAGTAAGGCGTTTTAGCTCAAAAACGACCATGTATAGTAAGGCGTTTTAGCGAAAAACGACCATGTATAGTAAGGCGTTTTAGCTGAAAAACGACCATGTATAGTAAGGCGTTTTAGCGAAAAAAACGACCATGTATAGTAAGGCGTTTTAGCCAAAAAAACGACCATGTATAGTAAGGCGTTTTAGCGAAAAAACGACCATGTATAGTAAGGCGTTTTAGCTCAAAAACGACCATGTATAGTAAGGCGTTTTAGCGAAAAAACGACCATGTATAGTAAGGCGTTTTAGCGAAAAAACGACCATGTATAGTAAGGCGTTTTAGCGAAAAAACGACCATGTATAGTAAGGCGTTTTAGCGAAAAAACGACCATGTATAGTAAGGCGTTTTAGCTCAAAAACGACCATGTATAGTAAGGCATTTTTAGCGGAAAAAACGAAAAAACGACCATGTATAGTAAGGCATTTTTAGCTGAAAAAACGACCATGTATAGTAAGGCATTTTTAGCGAAAAAAAAACGATTTAAAAACGACCATGTATAGTAAGGCATTTTAGCTCAAAAACGACCATGTATAGTAAGGCGTTTTAGCGAAAAAACGACCATGTATAGTAAGGCGTTTTTAGCCGAAAAACGACCATGTATAGTAAGGCGTTTTAGCTCAAAAACGACCATGTATAGTAAGGCATTTTAGCCGGAAAAAACCATTTAAAAACGACCATGTATAGTAAGGCATTTTTAGCTGAAAAAACGACCATGTATAGTAAGGCATTTTTAGCTGAAAAAACGACCATGTATAGTAAGGCGTTTTAGCGAAAAAAACGACCATGTATAGTAAGGCGTTTTAGCTGAAAAAACGACCATGTATAGTAAGGCGTTTTAGCGAAAAAACGACCATGTATAGTAAGGCGTTTTAGCGAAAAAACGACCATGTATAGTAAGGCGTTTTTAGCGAAAAAACGACCATGTATAGTAAGGCGTTTTAGCGAAAAAACGACCATGTATAGTAAGGCGTTTTAGCTGAAAAACGACCATGTATAGTAAGGCGTTTTAGCCGAAAAAAACGCAGCGAAAAACGACCATGTATAGTAAGGCATTTTTAGCTGAAAAACGACCATGTATAGTAAGGCATTTTTAGCGAAAAAAACGACCATGTATAGTAAGGCGTTTTAGCGAAAAAACGACCATGTATAGTAAGGCATTTTTAGCGAAAAACGACCATGTATAGTAAGGCGTTTTTAAAAAAACGACCATGTATAGTAAGGCGTTTTAGCTGCAAAAACGACCATGTATAGTAAGGCATTTTAGCGAAAAAACGACCATGTATAGTAAGGCGTTTTAGCTGAAAAACGACCATGTATAGTAAGGCGTTTTTAATAAAAACGACCATGTATAGTAAGGCGTTTTTAAAAAAAACCGACCATGTATAGTAAGGCGTTTTAGCGAAAAACGACCATGTATAGTAAGGCGTTTTAGCTGAAAAACGACCATGTATAGTAAGGCATTTTTAGCGAAAAAAAACGAAAAAATGACCATGTATAGTAAGGCATTTTTAGCTGAAAAACGACCATGTATAGTAAGGCATTTTTAGCGAAAAAACGACCATGTATAGTAAGGCGTTTTTAGCGAAAAAACGACCATGTATAGTAAGGCGTTTTAGCTGAAAAAACGACCATGTATAGTAAGGCGTTTTAGCGAAAAAACGACCATGTATAGTAAGGCGTTTTTAGCGAAAAAAACGACCATGTATAGTAAGGCATTTTAGCCGAAAAAAAAACTAAAAATGACCATGTATAGTAAGGCGTTTTTAGCTGCAAAAACGACCATGTATAGTAAGGCATTTTTAGCGAAAAAACAACGAAAAATGACCATGTATAGTAAGGCATTTTAGCTGAAAAAACGACCATGTATAGTAAGGCGTTTTTGCGAAAAAACGACCATGTATAGTAAGGCGTTTTAGCGAAAAAACGACCATGTATAGTAAGGCGTTTTTAGCGAAAAAACGACCATGTATAGTAAGGCGTTTTAGCCGAAAAAACGACCATGTATAGTAAGGCGTTTTTAAAAAAAACGACCATGTATAGTAAGGCGTTTTTAGCGAAAAAACGACCATGTATAGTAAGGCGTTTTAGCGAAAAACGACCATGTATAGTAAGGCGTTTTTAGCGAAAAAACGACCATGTATAGTAAGGCGTTTTTAGCCTAAAAACCCGAAAAAAACGACCATGTATAGTAAGGCATTTTAGCTGAAAAAACGACCATGTATAGTAAGGCGTTTTTGAGCGTAAAAAAAAACGACCATGTATAGTAAGGCGTTTTAGCGAAAAAACGACCATGTATAGTAAGGCGTTTTTAGCGAAAAAACGACCATGTATAGTAAGGCGTTTTAGCGAAAAAAAACGACCATGTATAGTAAGGCGTTTTAGCGAAAAAACGACCATGTATAGTAAGGCGTTTTTAGCGAAAAAACGACCATGTATAGTAAGGCGTTTTTAGCGAAAAAACGACCATGTATAGTAAGGCGTTTTAGCTGAAAAACGACCATGTATAGTAAGGCGTTTTTAGCGAAAAAAACGACCATGTATAGTAAGGCGTTTTTAGCGAAAAAACGACCATGTATAGTAAGGCGTTTTAGCGAAAAAACGACCATGTATAGTAAGGCGTTTTTAGCTGAAAAACGACCATGTATAGTAAGGCGTTTTTAGCCAAAAAAACGACCATGTATAGTAAGGCGTTTTTAGCGAAAAAACGACCATGTATAGTAAGGCGTTTTAGCGAAAAAACGACCATGTATAGTAAGGCGTTTTAGCGAAAAAACGACCATGTATAGTAAGGCGTTTTTAGCGAAAAAACGACCATGTATAGTAAGGCGTTTTTAGCGAAAAAACGACCATGTATAGTAAGGCGTTTTAGCGAAAAAACCGACCATGTATAGTAAGGCGTTTTGCGAAAAACGACCATGTATAGTAAGGCGTTTTTAGCTGCCAAAAAACGACCATGTATAGTAAGGCATTTTTAGCCGAAAAAAAACGACGAAAAAACGACCATGTATAGTAAGGCATTTTTAGCTGAAAAAAACGACCATGTATAGTAAGGCGTTTTAGCGAAAAAACGACCATGTATAGTAAGGCGTTTTTGCCGAAAAAAACGACCATGTATAGTAAGGCGTTTTTAGCTGAAAAAAACGACCATGTATAGTAAGGCATTCTTAGCCGAAAAAAACGAAAAAACGACCATGTATAGTAAGGCATTTTTAGCTGAAAAAAACGACCATGTATAGTAAGGCATTTTTAGCCGAAAAAAAACGAAAAAACGACCATGTATAGTAAGGCATTTTTAGCTGAAAAAACGACCATGTATAGTAAGGCGTTTTTGCGAAAAAACGACCATGTATAGTAAGGCGTTTTAGCTCAAAAACGACCATGTATAGTAAGGCATTCTTAGCCGAAAAAAAACGACGTAAAAACGACCATGTATAGTAAGGCATTTTTAGCTGAAAAACGACCATGTATAGTAAGGCATTTTTAGCTAAAAAAACGACCATGTATAGTAAGGCGTTTTTAGCGAAAAAAAACGACCATGTATAGTAAGGCGTTTTTAGCTGCAAAAAACGACCATGTATAGTAAGGCGTTTTTGCGAAAAAACGACCATGTATAGTAAGGCGTTTTAGCGAAAAAACGACCATGTATAGTAAGGCGTTTTAGCGAAAAAACCGACCATGTATAGTAAGGCGTTTTTGCGAAAAAACGACCATGTATAGTAAGGCGTTTTAGCTGAAAAACGACCATGTATAGTAAGGCATTTTTAGCTGAAAAAACGACCATGTATAGTAAGGCGTTTTTAGCGAAAAAACGACCATGTATAGTAAGGCGTTTTTAGCGAAAAAACGACCATGTATAGTAAGGCGTTTTAGCGAAAAAACGACCATGTATAGTAAGGCGTTTTTAGCGAAAAAACGACCATGTATAGTAAGGCGTTTTTAGCGAAAAAAACGACCATGTATAGTAAGGCGTTTTTAGCGAAAAAAAACCATGTATAGTAAGGCGTTTTAGCGAAAAAAACGACCATGTATAGTAAGGCGTTTTTAGCGAAAAAACGACCATGTATAGTAAGGCGTTTTTAGCGAAAAAACGACCATGTATAGTAAGGCGTTTTAGCGAAAAAAACGACCATGTATAGTAAGGCGTTTTTAGCGAAAAAACGACCATGTATAGTAAGGCGTTTTAGCGAAAAAACGACCATGTATAGTAAGGCGTTTTTAGCGAAAAAATGACCATGTATAGTAAGGCGTTTTAGCGAAAAAATGACCATGTATAGTAAGGCGTTTTAGCGAAAAAACGACCATGTATAGTAAGGCGTTTTAGCGAAAAAACGACCATGTATAGTAAGGCGTTTTTAGCGAAAAAACCCGACCATGTATAGTAAGGCGTTTTAGCGAAAAAACGACCATGTATAGTAAGGCGTTTTTAGCTGAAAAAATGACCATGTATAGTAAGGCGTTTTAGCGAAAAAACGACCATGTATAGTAAGGCATTTTTAGCCTAAAAACGACCATGTATAGTAAGGCGTTTTAGCGAAAAACGACCATGTATAGTAAGGCGTTTTTAGCTGAAAAAACGACCATGTATAGTAAGGCATTTTAGCCCAAAAAAGCGTTGAAAAACGACCATGTATAGTAAGGCATTTTTAGCTGAAAAAACGACCATGTATAGTAAGGCGTTTTAGCGAAAAAACGACCATGTATAGTAAGGCGTTTTAGCTAAAAAACGACCATGTATAGTAAGGCGTTTTTAGCTAAAAACGACCATGTATAGTAAGGCATTTTAGCGAAAAAAAACGTTGAAAAACGACCATGTATAGTAAGGCGTTTTTGCGAAAAAACGACCATGTATAGTAAGGCGTTTTGGCGAAAAAATGACCATGTATAGTAAGGCGTTTTTGCGAAAAAACGACCATGTATAGTAAGGCGTTTTAGCTAAAAAACGACCATGTATAGTAAGGCGTTTTAGCTAAAAACGACCATGTATAGTAAGGCATTTTAGCTAAAAACGTTGAAAAACGACCATGTATAGTAAGGCATTTTTAGCTGAAAAAACGACCATGTATAGTAAGGCGTTTTTGCGAAAAAACGACCATGTATAGTAAGGCGTTTTAGCGAAAAAACGACCATGTATAGTAAGGCGTTTTTGCGAAAAAACGACCATGTATAGTAAGGCGTTTTAGCGAAAAAACGACCATGTATAGTAAGGCGTTTTGCGAAAAAAAACGACCATGTATAGTAAGGCGTTTTTAGCTGAAAAACGACCATGTATAGTAAGGCGTTTTAGCGAAAAAACGACCATGTATAGTAAGGCGTTTTTGCCCAAAAAATGACCATGTATAGTAAGGCGTTTTGCGAAAAAACGACCATGTATAGTAAGGCGTTTTAGCTCAAAAACGACCATGTATAGTAAGGCGTTTTTGCGAAAAACGACCATGTATAGTAAGGCGTTTTTGCGAAAAAACGACCATGTATAGTAAGGCGTTTTAGCGCAAAAACGACCATGTATAGTAAGGCGTTTTTAGCAGCAAAAAACGACCATGTATAGTAAGGCGTTTTTAGCTCAAAAAAACGACCATGTATAGTAAGGCATTCTTAGCCGGAAAAAAAACGACGAAAAAACGACCATGTATAGTAAGGCATTTTTAGCTGAAAAAAACGACCATGTATAGTAAGGCATTTTAGCGAAAAAAAAACGAAAAAACGACCATGTATAGTAAGGCATTTTTAGCTCAAAAACGACCATGTATAGTAAGGCGTTTTTGCGAAAAAACGACCATGTATAGTAAGGCGTTTTAGCGAAAAAACGACCATGTATAGTAAGGCGTTTTAGCTCAAAAACGACCATGTATAGTAAGGCATTCTTAGCGGAAAAAACGACTAAAAACGACCATGTATAGTAAGGCATTTTTAGCTGAAAAAAACGACCATGTATAGTAAGGCATTTTTAGCTGAAAAACGACCATGTATAGTAAGGCGTTTTTGGCCGAAAAAAACGACCATGTATAGTAAGGCGTTTTTAGCTGAAAAAAACGACCATGTATAGTAAGGCGTTTTTGGCCGAAAAAAACGACCATGTATAGTAAGGCGTTTTTAGCGAAAAAACGACCATGTATAGTAAGGCGTTTTTAGCCGAAAAAAACGACCATGTATAGTAAGGCGTTTTTGCGAAAAAACGACCATGTATAGTAAGGCGTTTTAGCTGAAAAACGACCATGTATAGTAAGGCATTCTTAGCGAAAAAAAAAAACCGACAAAAAAACGACCATGTATAGTAAGGCATTTTTAGCTGAAAAAACGACCATGTATAGTAAGGCATTTTTTGACAAAAAAACGACCATGTATAGTAAGGCGTTTTTAGCTGAAAAAAAGACCATGTATAGTAAGGCATTTTTTGACGAAAAAACGACCATGTATAGTAAGGCGTTTTAGCGAAAAACGACCATGTATAGTAAGGCGTTTTTAGCTGCAAAACGACCATGTATAGTAAGGCATTTTAGCGAAAAAACGACCATGTATAGTAAGGCGTTTTTGCTGAAAAAACGACCATGTATAGTAAGGCGTTTTTAGCGAAAAAACGACCATGTATAGTAAGGCGTTTTTAGCGAAAAAACCGACCATGTATAGTAAGGCGTTTTTGCCGGAAAAAAGACCATGTATAGTAAGGCGTTTTTAGCTGAAAAAACGACCATGTATAGTAAGGCATTTTAGCGAAAAAACAACGAAAAAATGACCATGTATAGTAAGGCATTTTTAGCTGAAAAAACGACCATGTATAGTAAGGCATTTTTAGCGAAAAAACGACCATGTATAGTAAGGCGTTTTAGCGAAAAAACGACCATGTATAGTAAGGCGTTTTTAGCTGCAAAAACGACCATGTATAGTAAGGCGTTTTTAGCGAAAAAATGACCATGTATAGTAAGGCGTTTTTAGCGAAAAAACGACCATGTATAGTAAGGCATTTTTAGCGAAAAAACAACGAAAAAATGACCATGTATAGTAAGGCGTTTTAGCTGAAAAAACGACCATGTATAGTAAGGCATTTTTAGCGAAAAAACAACGAAAAATGACCATGTATAGTAAGGCGTTTTTAGCGAAAAAACGACCATGTATAGTAAGGCGTTTTTAGCCGAAAAAACGACCATGTATAGTAAGGCGTTTTGGCGAAAAAACGACCATGTATAGTAAGGCGTTTTTAGCCGAAAAAACGACCATGTATAGTAAGGCGTTTTTAGCGAAAAAACGACCATGTATAGTAAGGCGTTTTAGCGAAAAAATGACCATGTATAGTAAGGCGTTTTTAGCGAAAAAAACGACCATGTATAGTAAGGCATTTTAGCGAAAAAACAACGAAAAAATGACCATGTATAGTAAGGCGTTTTTAGCTGCAAAAACGACCATGTATAGTAAGGCATTTTAGCGAAAAAACGACCATGTATAGTAAGGCGTTTTGCCAAAAAAATGACCATGTATAGTAAGGCGTTTTTGCGAAAAAACGACCATGTATAGTAAGGCGTTTTAGCTCAAAAAACGACCATGTATAGTAAGGCGTTTTGCGAAAAAACGACCATGTATAGTAAGGCGTTTTTGCAAAAAACGACCATGTATAGTAAGGCGTTTTTAGCCGCAAAAAACGGCCATGTATAGTAAGGCGTTTTTAGCCGAAAAAAACGACCATGTATAGTAAGGCGTTTTTAGCTCAAAAAAACGACCATGTATAGTAAGGCATTCTTAGCCGGAAAAACGACGAAAAAACGACCATGTATAGTAAGGCATTTTTAGCTGAAAAAAATGACCATGTATAGTAAGGCATTTTTAGCCGAAAAAAAAAACGACGAAAAAACGACCATGTATAGTAAGGCATTTTTAGCTCAAAAAAACGACCATGTATAGTAAGGCGTTTTTGCCGAAAAAAACGACCATGTATAGTAAGGCGTTTTTAGCCGAAAAAAACGACCATGTATAGTAAGGCGTTTTAGCTCAAAAACGACCATGTATAGTAAGGCATTCTTAGCGGAAAAACGACGAAAAACGACCATGTATAGTAAGGCATTTTTAGCTGAAAAAAACGACCATGTATAGTAAGGCATTTTTAGCTGAAAAAAACGACCATGTATAGTAAGGCGTTTTTGGGCCGGAAAAAACGACCATGTATAGTAAGGCGTTTTAGCTGAAAAAACGACCATGTATAGTAAGGCGTTTTGCGAAAAAACGACCATGTATAGTAAGGCGTTTTAGCGAAAAAACGACCATGTATAGTAAGGCGTTTTTAGCGAAAAAACCGACCATGTATAGTAAGGCGTTTTTGCGAAAAAACGACCATGTATAGTAAGGCGTTTTAGCTGAAAAAACGACCATGTATAGTAAGGCATTCTTAGCGAAAAAAACGAAAAAACGACCATGTATAGTAAGGCATTTTAGCTGAAAAAACGACCATGTATAGTAAGGCATTTTTGGCGAAAAAACGACCATGTATAGTAAGGCGTTTTAGCCAAAAAACGACCATGTATAGTAAGGCATTTTTAGCGAAAAAACGACCATGTATAGTAAGGCGTTTTAGCGAAAAAAAACGACCATGTATAGTAAGGCGTTTTAGCTGCAAAAACGACCATGTATAGTAAGGCATTTTTAGCCGAAAAACGACCATGTATAGTAAGGCGTTTTGCTGAAAAACGACCATGTATAGTAAGGCGTTTTTAGCTGAAAAACGACCATGTATAGTAAGGCGTTTTTAGCGAAAAAAACCGACCATGTATAGTAAGGCGTTTTTGCGGAAAAAGACCATGTATAGTAAGGCGTTTTAGCTGAAAAACGACCATGTATAGTAAGGCATTTTTAGCCGAAAAAAAACAACGAAAAAATGACCATGTATAGTAAGGCATTTTTAGCTGAAAAAAACGACCATGTATAGTAAGGCATTTTTGGCCGAAAAAAACGACCATGTATAGTAAGGCGTTTTTAGCCGCAAAAAACGGCCATGTATAGTAAGGCGTTTTTAGCTGCAAAAAACGACCATGTATAGTAAGGCGTTTTTAGCCGAAAAAAATGACCATGTATAGTAAGGCGTTTTTAGCCGAAAAAAAACGACCATGTATAGTAAGGCATTTTTAGCCGAAAAAAAACAACGAAAAAATGACCATGTATAGTAAGGCGTTTTTAGCTGCAAAAAACGGCCATGTATAGTAAGGCATTTTTAGCCGAAAAAAAACAACGAAAAAATGACCATGTATAGTAAGGCGTTTTTAGCCGCAAAAAACGGCCATGTATAGTAAGGCGTTTTTAGCCGCAAAAAACGACCATGTATAGTAAGGCGTTTTTGGCGAAAAACGACCATGTATAGTAAGGCGTTTTTAGCGCAAAAACGACCATGTATAGTAAGGCGTTTTAGCGAAAAAACGACCATGTATAGTAAGGCGTTTTAGCGAAAAAATGACCATGTATAGTAAGGCGTTTTTAGCGAAAAAACGACCATGTATAGTAAGGCATTTTAGCGAAAAAACAACGAAAAAATGACCATGTATACTAAGGCGTTTTTAGCTGCAAAAAACGGCCATGTATAGTAAGGCGTTTTAGCGAAAAAAAACGACCATGTATAGTAAGGCGTTTTGGCGAAAAAACGACCATGTATAGTAAGGCGTTTTTAGCGAAAAAACAACGAAAAATGACCATGTATAGTAAGGCGTTTTTAGCGCAAAAACGACCATGTATAGTAAGGCGTTTTAGCGCAAAAACGACCATGTATAGTAAGGCGTTTTAGCGAAAAAACAACGAAAAAATGACCATGTATAGTAAGGCGTTTTTAGCGCAAAAACGACCATGTATAGTAAGGCGTTTTAGCGCAAAAACGACCATGTATAGTAAGGCGTTTTTGGCGAAAAAACGACCATGTATAGTAAGGCGTTTTTAGCGAAAAAAACGACCATGTATAGTAAGGCATTTTAGCCGAAAAAAAACAACGAAAAAATGACCATGTATAGTAAGGCGTTTTTAGCCGCAAAAAACGGCCATGTATAGTAAGGCGTTTTTAGCCGCAAAAAACGACCATGTATAGTAAGGCGTTTTGGCGAAAAACGACCATGTATAGTAAGGCGTTTTAGCGCAAAAACGACCATGTATAGTAAGGCGTTTTAGCGAAAAAACGACCATGTATAGTAAGGCGTTTTTAGCCGAAAAAAATGACCATGTATAGTAAGGCGTTTTTAGCCGAAAAAAAACGACCATGTATAGTAAGGCATTTTTAGCCGAAAAAAACGACCATGTATAGTAAGGCATTTTTAGCTGAAAAAAACGACCATGTATAGTAAGGCATTTTTGGCCGAAAAAAACGACCATGTATAGTAAGGCGTTTTTAGCCGCAAAAAACGACCATGTATAGTAAGGCATTTTTAAACAAGTCTACCTAATGATGCGACTGCAGGACCGCATATACAGTAGTGTATTTCTAAGGCCAAGGGACTCTCTGTAGTTTAACAATGTAACAATATTCATCCATTGACACAATGATGAGAGTGCTCTTTATGTACGTTTGCATGGGATAAAAATAAGCAGCTCATTCACGTACTGATGAGAGTCATTATTACAAAATTCAATGGGAACCTTTTTTTTGTCAATGCGTGTTAGTATTTGCACAGACAAACACTGAATTACCACGAATCATGAGAGCATGCGCATCTGTTCACGGCAGCTTTCTTTTTTTAGCACACAAATGTACTGGTTTTCCCTGTATTTTAGAGTGTGATTCTGAGGACGACGTATTCGTGAAAGCCTTCATTTCAACCAGAGGCATTCATTTAGTCCATTTGATAGAAAACATCCGATTCTCTGTGCGCATTTCAACCACGCGCAGCCTGTTTGATGGCTGAAATATGCCGTGCGGCTCTTACCGTGCAGCCACTTTTTAAGTATGCAGGGCGCAGCACATTTGATACCCTTTAGTGCACACGAACTGAGTAGCTGTCAAAAATACAACAGGCAACTCGAGTAATTATGCAGATTTATGCAAAACATTAACAAGAAGAATTAAAGGCACAAATGAGGTGGCTACACTTGAATTGTTAAGATTATGAATAATTACCATGAATCTTTTTACTCTTAATATAACTTGTTTTTGATAAACAAAGCCTTAATTATCAGAATACTTTGGAGGATTCTGGTGACCTTCATTAATCTTAGACAACAAGTCTCCGGTGAGACTTGAGATGAGGCCTGCACGCTCAAGCACACGCGCGCGTGCCTGTGGCCCACGTACACACAGGCAGCAACACGGGATAAAAGTGCGCCGGTTGGTGCTACATATGCTAACTAGCCACTTCAGCCCGGAGCGAGGAGGCAGACAGGTAAGATTCATAGTTAAGGTAGAAGAGCTTGTCTCACACCTTGATGCGTTCAGGCACAGGGACACGCACACATGCTTACAGAGACGCGCAGCAGGTGATGCACAAACTCCTTTGAGAATGAACAGAGCCTGGTCCATCACTAATTACAATTAAATCTCATTTCCTTCCCTTTCCCACTTTCCTCTAACTTTGAGAACACCAGCAGATCTATTCTGCATTGGACACGCTCCTCAGTACAGCCCGTAATTAAAACGGTGGTGCGGCAGATGAAAGTACGGTGGTAGGTAGGAGCACGCGGACTTGGAGTATCTGCTCTGACATAAAAGAGGCACAACAAATCAAAACTCCTTTTATTTCATTTGACACAAACACTTGCTTACTATTTACTGTTCTCTTTTCTTATACCTCTCCCTAGAACAAGAACAAAAATATTGCAAGTCTTTAAGCTTTTTTGATTTTCAAACTATTCGCCGTGACGTACGTATGTGTGTGTGTGTGTACACAAATATATGTTAAGCCCAATTCCAATGAAGTTGGAACGTGTTCATAAAACAGAATACAACGATTTGCAATCCTTTTCAACCTACATAGCGTAGTATTAAATACACAACATCCACCCATCCATTTTCTAATCCGCTAATCCCCCACAAGGGTCGCGGGCGTGCTGGAGCCCATCCCAGCTGTCTTCGGGCCGTAGGCGGGGGGGACACCCTGAACTGGTTGCCAGCCAATCGCAGGGCACACGCAGACGAACAGCCATCCGTGCTCACGATGACACCTAGAGACAATTTAAAGTGTTGCCTGAATAAATACACAACATAAAACAGATATTTGATATTCAAACATATTAACTATTTTTTTGTTTGTTTTTTTTTGCAAATATTCACTCATTTTGAAAGGGATGTCTCCAGCACGTTCCAAAAAAGCTGGGACAGAGGCACGTTTAATACTGTGTTACGTCACCTTTCCTTTGAACGACAGCACACTCAAAAAGCAGTTTTGAAATAAGCATAGACATCCCTAAAACACACACACACACACACACACACACACACACACACACACACACACACACACGAGTTTTACATTCTTCAGTATTCCCCACTTTCCCAGCCTTCTCTGCTGTTGTTCCAGCATTTTCTTCTCGGCTAGGAACCGTCAGATGCTCAGCACATTGTGAGCATGCGTGTTTTGACTGTGATGACGTGAGCTGTCCTGTCCTGTCACGCCTCGGACGTCTTCTCATGGACCGAACAATCAAACGCCGCAGGATCTTTTTGTAGACGTGCTGGGTTATCATCTGATCTCACAGTGCAGATGACCTTCCCTAGCAATCGGGGACTCGTTGGGTCTCATCCCGACTCACTTTGCTCATTATTTGACAACCTGACAGAGAGCACATGTAAGTACAATAAGAGCATGTGTTGAAAGGTTCGGCTGCAGAGAGCTGAGGTCACAGTGACTACCGTAATTTCCGCACTATAGAGCGCACCTGATTATAAGCCGCACCCACTACATTTGGAGAGGAAAACCACTTTTGTACATACACAAGCCGCACCTGTATATAAGCCGCATGTGCCCACATTAAAACATGTCAACATATTTACAAAGAAAGACGGTACACAGAGAGAGTTTTCAAAGTTTTAATCATATAACTTAACAATAATAATAACAAAAGCAGTGTTGGAATTAAACAGTGTCATAAAGACCGGTCTTATTCTTACCTTTTCTACTCGAGCGCCCCTGGTGGCCGTTGGAAAAATTACATACATTGGCCGCATCACTGTATAAGCCGCAGGGTTGAAAGTTTGGGAAAAAAGTAGCGGCTTATAGTCCGGAATTTACGGTACTTGTTTGGGCTTGAAATATATCTTTTGCGACACCAGTCCTGGAACCTTTCTAACCACACCGTGTGTAACTATATTATTATGTATGTTATGATTGGCCATTTAGCTTTGCCCGGTGGTCAAGTGGTTAGCATGTCGACCTCACAGTGCAGCGGTACTGGGTTCAATTCCAGCTCCGGCCTCCCTGTGTGGAGTTTGCATGTTCTTCCTGGGCCGGCGTGGGTTTTCTCCGGGTACTCCGGTTCCCTCCCACATTCCAAAAACGTGCATGGCAGGCTGATTGAACACTCTAAATTGTCCCGCGGTGTGAGTGTGAGCGCGGATGGTTGTTCATCTCCGTGTGCCCTACAATTGGCTGGCAACCGGTCCAGAGTGTCCCCCGCCTACTGCCCAAAGACAGCTGGAATAGGCTCCAAGCACCCCTCACAACCCTTATGAGGATAAAACGGATCGGAAAATGGATGATTGGCCATATAATTGAATGAGAATGATTTTTTGTTTTTGTCCGTCCACAGCATGTCTGTGAGAAAAAAAAATGCCAACGCAGCACCCAGGAATTTGAAGTTATTTTTAATTTTTTAATAAAACTTATAAGGACACATTCGGTCAGACATTAATTAACTGATAATCCCAATCGTGACTACTAAGCTAAAGCTAACAATAGTCCAAACACAAATGTTATTGTTTCAGAACAAGCTGTTTCTCGGCTCACCATGCAATGCAAGCGTATGGCCAATTAAAAAGACAAACTAACAAGTTATACTGTTAAATGAGGATTACAACTTTCCTCTCGTGTTAGCGGTGTTAGCAGAACTGCTAATGTGAAAATTAAAGGCTCAGTCAGCTGAGCCTCGCCAGTTTGAATTACATTCAAATCACTTTAGCATGATCATATATAAAAATATATATTTTTGTGCACACATCCCAGGATTGGATGAAAAGTGCTTAATGCATCTTAGCTGTAAAATACTGTTAACCTCCTATCATCCTGCTGCCAGCAGAATTTTATTCAAGATTTTCTATTTTCACATCTGATCATCTTTAATGGCCGTATCGCATGCGTCAAATTAAAAAGAGATTGTCGCTACAAGGATATTGAAAATGTATTGCAGCCATATTATTTCAATTCCAATACACTTACACAACTCTTTGTTACTTGTATGATATTTATTTTTTTCTCATATTCATTTGGTCAAATTAATACAAAAGATCAAGGGTGGGGGAAAAAAAAGTTTATTTTTGTCCTGAATTTAAGTTGACAAGTTAGGTTCGCCGATTGGCTGGCAACCGGTCCAGGGTGTCCCCCGCCTACTGCCCGAAGACGGCTGGGATAGGCTCCAGCACCCCCCGCGACCCTTGTGAGGATAAAACGGTTCGGAAAATGGATGGATGGATGGATAGTTAGGTTCGTAATTATAGAAGATATTTACAAGAAAGTCCAAAGGTTTAGCATAAAATTGGGGAAAAGATGGTTTGAGGCCCATGTAGACATTTTCACATCACATTTTTCGCATCCTCTTCTACTGCGGTGCCCAATTCTTGTTACAAAACACGCCAGCTTTAGTCACTGGTGGGGCGACATTAAGGGGGCAACTGATGAAAAATTATGAACATAGTAGGCAACGACAGAACACCACATTTTACTTGATTGTTGGGCTGTGATCATGTGAGCAGAGGGTGGGGGGGGGCTTTGCATCATTTAATGATTTAACAATCACGACAATTCCCGGCGGCACCAGTGCCACAGGGTTCCTGTCAATCACGTGATTGCTGATTGTCGACATTTATCTGGTCTATCTCCCTGTGAAATGTCTGACTAGGACCTGTCTATTCAATTTTAAAATTTGCTCCTTGTTATTCCAAGAGAGATGGGGTACAGTAAGTTGTTCGTTCCAAACTCAAAAAGGTGAGTTAAGAGAAGAAGAAAGTCAAAAGAGAAGACGAATAAATACCATCCATCCATCCATCTTCTACCGCTTATCCGGGTCGGGTCGCGGGGCAGCAGCTTTAGCAGGGAAGCCCAGACTTCCCTCTCCCTAGCCACTTCTTCCAGCTCTCCCCGGGGGATTCCGAGGCGTTCCCAGGCCAGCTGGGTGACATAGGTTCTCCAGCGTCTCCTGGGTCGTCCTCGGGGTCTCCTCCCGGTGGGACATGCCCGGAACACCTCACCAGGGAGGCGTTCAGGGGGCATCCGGATCAGATGCCCAAGCCACCTCATCTGGCTCCTCTCGATGTGGAGGAGAAGCGGCTCGTCTCTGAGCCCCTCCAGGATGACCGAGCGTCTCACCTTATCTCTAAGGGAGAGCCCGGACACCCTGCGGAGAAAACTCATTTCGGCCGCTTGTATCCGGGATCTCGTTCTTTCGGTCACGACCCATAGCTCGTGACCATAGATGAGGGTTGGAACGTAAATCGACCGTTAAATTGAGAGCTTCGCCCTTTGGCTCAGCTCCTTCTTTACCACGACAGACCGATACAACGTCCGAATAAATACTTCTGTGAATTTGGCGGATCCGAGACAATGAGAAAGACGACATTTCTTCCAACCATGAAACTTTCCATTTATTTGTCTGGCAGAGATTGTATCTAGCATGCTAGTTATCATATGGATGTTGACGTTAGCAAAACTTTTGTTTTATTTATCAATGAATCACAAAACTAAGTCATATTCAGGAACAAAAAGCATAATTAAAAATGTCTGTCATCCAGTTGTCATCTTTTTCGCTTCGATGTCTAGAGAGATGGAGAATACACATCCCGGACCTTGTGCTCTACTTATTGCTTTACTGTCACGACCAACAAGAGGAGTTACTCAGGCCCACACTATTGATCCAGGAAACATTACATTCCTCATCTACAGGAGAACAAAAGAAGCTGATACCATTTCCGAATGCTTTACTACCCTCCAGAAACATCAATGCAGGATTGTTGGCCCAGTTTACATAGAAGGAGAAAACAAAGAACAAAGGAGTGGAACGAGGAGGGGGAAAAAATGGTCACCATTAAGCAGTTAGTCAAGAGAGCCAGATTTACCTTTTCCATTCCTACATTTTTCATCTGGGGATCAATGAGGAGTCAGTTCGTTTTCTCCAACGTCAATACACCACAGCCCGGTACAGTCCGCTCCCCTCCAACTCCCTTTCATCCTGGCCACACTGGAGTTTGTGCATGCTCGAGGTAGCAGCTGCCCTTTCCAACACGGTCCAGATCAGCCACCTCACCTTTCTGCGCCACAACCTCAGCTGTGCGGAAGGAAGTTGCGTAAGGGGAAAAAAAAAAGCGATGACCTCTCGCGAGTGGTTTGGGGCGATGTCTGCCTCCGTTGGAGTTGGTTGCCGGAACTTTTGACAACCTTTTCCCACTTCTTGCCTGGCTGTTGGCTGGTCTTTGCGTTTCCTACCCTTGTGTTTCACAAAGGAGTTCGCTTATGGAAGGAGTGTGTTTTTAAATCAAGAGGAAGAGGTTTCTGCTGCTGTGCCCTCACTCCGAGCTTCCTGAAGCTATCACCCCTGCCCCTCCCTCATCTAGTAACCCATGTTTGAAAACTGACAAAAAGACTGTCCAAAACTCATCACTCCAGGGCGATCCCAAACTCAATCTTAACACCCTGACCTCCTCTTCTGGGTTGAGGATGGCATGGTTCGTTGAGACAGTGTTTGAGGGTGGAAAGAGACTTGGCACATGGCTTTGAGAGTGTGGTCCTATACTGACAGAACTGCATGCCCTGGACGGATGAACACTAGTTTTTTATTTATTTATGTTCCTTCATTGTTTTATATATACCATAAATTCCGGACTATAAGCCGCTACTTTTTTCCCAAACTTTCAACCCTGCGGCTTATACAGTGATGCGGCCAATATGTGTAATTTTTCTAACGGCCACCAGGGGCGCTCGCGTAGAAAGGTCAGATTAAGACCGGTCTTTATGACACTGTTTAATTCCGACACTGAGGACGGTGACTTCGATGGCTTCAGTTCACGGGAGGAAGATGAAGACGGCTCACCGTGATTTTCTTTCTTTGTAAATATGTTGACATGTTTTAATGTGGGCATGTGCGGCTTATATACGGGTGCGGCTTGTGTATGTACAAAATTGGTTTTCCTCTAAAAATGTAGTGGGTGCGGCTTATAATCAGGTGCGCTCTATAGTGCGGAAATTACGGTATAAAAAATATATATATATATATATATATATATATATATATATATATATATATATATATATATATATATATATTTTTTTTTTTTTCCCAAGGACAGATAATAATCTGCAAGTACGTGATATCATGCGCCTGGATGACATCACATACTAGTCTAACTCAAATGCCACAGCTGGTTATTAGTGCCAGTCCAGCCCGAGTCTGAAGGATGGTGCTGGTTCTCACCCCGATTGAGTGGTGGAGAAAGACACATTTTTCGGCCAAATATGATTTAGCCTCACACTTTAGTGAATTTTGCAAAACCTCTCTGTATCACAATGATATCGGCACCCAGAAATGCAGTCAGCTAAAGATGCAAAAACTGGATTGAGGCTCAAGTGTTGTGGCCAGCGAGTGAAAATCCATGAAAGCATTGATGTGAATGTGAAACATATTGCTCAGATTCCGGCCCCAGACCCTCGTTAATTGGGCTTAAGTGAAGTGTTGTTGTTTTTGTGGCCCCTGCCCTTGCCTGCAGTTACCTGCTCCAATAGGACCTCTTGAAAGAAACTGCCAGCACTGCCATTTGGGCTCGTGTGTTTGTGTCTTCTTCTGAGATCCCTTGTGGCCCTCCAAGTGCCCAAACACACGACATGAATTTGCCCCCTCCTCCAGGCAAACAGATGTCCCCCTAAGCTACCATGTCCAAGATCACACACACGCACACGCACACACACACACACACAAATATGTTCAAGGCAATAAACGGTTCACACAAAAGAAATCTTTATTCACACTGCAGCATCTTGTTGCGAGAGCAAGGCAAAGAAAATCTCCCGACTGCTTTCCTTGGATATCTTCTTTCTTTCTTTTTTCTTCAATTACGTATTCACATGCTTTTTTCAGCATTGTCAAATCACAACAATTTACAAGACAGATTATTATCTGTCCTCGGGAAAATCTTGAAAAAAATGAACATACAATTGTATTTGGCTTTAGTTTTACCCCACACCTTTTTTAAAGTAACACATTTACTATATCCCTTACATACACAAAAATAAAATCGCATTTACTGAGCTCCCTGCATCCTCAACTTGTGAAATTGTCATTAGCAACTGCTATGCGTGTGTGTGTGTGTGTGTGTGTGTGTGTGTGTGTGAAAAAGTGAAAGTAAAAATGGTAGCGACTCGAGCAGAGCGACACGACAAATATATTCCACACCCCGTTGCAGCGGCAGCCCCACAAATTCATGCAAAATAGAAGTAAGTCTGCTTTTTTTTTTAAAAAGGGACTGGATACAGGATAATGATGGAGATTTCAGCTTCATTGTGCGAGCCCACGCCCATCAGCTATTTCATTCCTTTTTTTTTTCTCTCCAACATTTTGGGTTCTTGAAAAAGACGAATCATACTTGGCGTTGAGGGCCGACCAAGCATTAGATTAAAAATAATAATAAAATAAACAGAAAGAAAGAAAAGAGACAGCACAGAAAGGGAGGAGCTCAGATTAGGGTGAGGGCATTTAAACACCATTAAATGAATTCACTTTTTTTTCAATTATAATACTTTTAATTTAATACATTTAATTTAAAATGCACTTTATATATAAGCAAAGTGCTTTTGCTTTCTATTCAAAAATGAGAACAAACTACTCGATCGGATAAATCTTTCTGTAACAGACCCAAATTATAATCTTTTGATGTATGTTGAAGAAAAATATACAGATAACACTGCTCCACCGAATGATTATCTGTCTATTTTGGATTTGGACTCATTAAAATTCGAGACAAATTCAATATTCAATATTCTATAATGCATCTATTGTTTGTGTCAAAACAAATGGTGTCCCATCCTATTACGGTACATGTCTTTAACTTTGTACAACAGGCAGACTCCTACTGTATTCATCTTCAATAGCTTCATCAAAAAGTGAAAACTGCATTTTTTTAAGAGACCTAAACATTTGTTAATATATGAAAGGATGTGGCTCAGCATTGATCAAGTCGAAAAAAATGATATTGATATCCAGAAACATGATTCTTCCACTAACCCCCAAAAAATTATAATAATAAATCTGAAAGTGTCACACAAGGCTGGGTGGTTCTTGAAGTCGGCCATCTCATGCGTACTGTATCACTGCCCTTCAGAACAGCGGCAGAAGCTGCCGACGTCTTGATTTATTTCAAAACTTGTGAAGTAAATGAAGTTCCGCTCTCCTGCATGTACGGCCCAGTCGCAAAGGTGGTTAAATGGAGAGGAAAGCAAGGCTAGGGTGCAGAAAGGGCACGCCGGCAAAGAGAAAAGTATGTCGAGGTCAACGGCAAGTCATGGCGACCATCGCCTTTTATTCCCCTTGAAGCGATTCGATTCGACACCGACAACTGCTTGAGGAACCTTTTGCATTTTCTTGATAACCTATGGGCTAAATATGCAAAAAGCATTCATCTTTGAAGAAGGAGCGGGTGAGAGAACACAAGGATGGGGTGAGAAAAAAGAGAGGGGGCGTGAGGGTGGGGGATGCTCGCAACAGGAGCGCACACACACACACACGCACGCGCACACACGCGCACACCAAATCAGAAATTGTTGGTAATGTGCAGACATTCACCAGTGGATGAACATCTTTCACTTTATTAGCATGACAAAGAACACAATCATTTTGGTTATGCCTGAATGCCATTTTCATTAACTTCACAATGATTTATGAACAAAAGTGTCAGGAATGTTGCGGAACCTGCAGTCTCTGGCTGGAAACTAAAAAAAAAAAAAAAAAAAAAAATGACAGACAAAAAAAAAAATTACAAAGAAATTAGAAAAGTTACAAAGGAAAAACAAAAGTGAGGCAAACTATTGAAATGTCATCTCGGAGGGTGAATAATGAGAGACATTGACACAGGGGATCGGGGGGTGGGGGGGAGGGGTTAAAAGGTAGATGGTTTTAGAACAGGCAATTCCATTCTCAATGTAAAGTATATCCAGTTAATTATGACATTCATTAGGTTTTAACGCCGCAGATTTCAAACTGGGACTCCCAGCTGGGAGACGTTCTGCAGTCGGTTAATAGGGAATTCCATCAGCCATGGAGGAAATTGGGGCTCATGCGGTTTTAGATGACGCTTTTGTAAACCTGCATACAGCACTGTACATGAAATAAGGAAGGAAGGAGGGAAGGGGCGGGGCTAAAGCCAGTGACCCTTCAGCTTGTATGAAGCCTGTTCAGTTAGCGATGACATCGAAAAGACATAATAACCAAACGATAACGTGACACACGAATGGAAAAAGGAACTCGTTACGATTACCGAGGGCAGCACGTTGGTCGACTGGTTAGTTAGCATGTCGGCCTCACTGTGCAGAGGTGCAGGGTTCGATTCCGGCTTTCCTGTGTGGAGTTGACATGTTCACTCTGCACCTGCGCGGTTTTTCTCCGGGTACTCCAGTTTCCTCCCACATTCCAAAACAATGCATTCATTCATCTTCTGAACCGCTTGATCCTCACTAGGGTCGCGGGGAGTAGTCGGGGGACACCCTGAATCGGTTGCCACCCAATCGCAGGACACACAGAGACGAACAACCAACCACGCCCACACTCACACCCAGGGACAATTTAGAGTGCTCAATCAGCCTACCGTGCATGTCTTTGGAATGTGGGAGGAAACCGGAGCACCCGGAGAAAACCCACACAAGCCCGGGGAGAACATGCAAACTCCACACAGGGAGGCCGGAGCTGGAATCGAACCCGGTACCTCTGCACTGTGATATAGGCTGATATAGGTCATAGAGTTGATGGAACTGCTTGACCTGCTGCTCCACATATCGCGAGAGAGACATCCGGGCTTCAGTTACCGATGCTCGACATGAAATGATTCTCGGAACGATCCGATTCATCAATTAGATTGGTCCGAAGAATTAGATTAGCGGTAACAACAAATTGCTTTACACTCGACACGCAGGCCGCAGGCCATTATGTTAATAAAACATGATGCAACGTAATGAATTTTAAAACATGCACTCAATAATCCTCATTGATGCACAATGATAAAACAATGATGATACTACTGACACATTTTGGATTAAATAAGTAAATTATAATTTCAATTAAAAAAATGATCCATTGTGTGAAAGACTTTATGTGCGCATTATACAGTATATATTGTGTATAATGTTGCAAGGTAGCTTTGAGGTGCACTCACACAGGCTTCTGAATGACCAGCATCAGTGCAGCGGTAGGGTATGGTCATGCAGGTGGAGTCGTCAGAATTCAGAAATGATGGATTCACTGAGGTGAATCAGTCCAGCCAAGCATTGGACAGACCAACGCCACCCATGGCTCTGGTCACCATACACAACACACATGTATTAAGACGAATGGAAACTTGACCATGGTGCATTTTCACAGAAAGTCTTCCTTTTATATTGAGAATGAGTCAGCAAGTGAGTTAGACTTTGCCGGGGTGTAAAGATTTTACCAGGTTAAGATTTAGATGTACTATATTGGAGTGTGTCTGTATTTGTCCATTCATGCAAAGCGTTTGAAAGTCTTAAAGCTAATGGTGGTTTATGGTGGTGAGGTCAGGGTTCTCAGTTTTTTCCTTTCAAACTTACCCAACAATGCTCTAATAGGCCTTGCGGTGTGCACGCAGGTACATTCATGTTGGAATACAAAAATGACTTCCCACAACGTTTCCTCAAAAGTTGGAAGCATGCACCGTATTTTCCGCACTAAAAGGCGCACTGGATTGTGAGGCGCACCTTCAATGAATGGCCTATTTTGTCATTTTTTCATATATTGGACGCACCGGATTATAAGGCGCAATCTACAATACATCCACTAGATGGAGCTACGCTCCTTACGTTGGACTCGAAAAACGTACATTAACGATTACTTCAATGAAACTACGAAAATAGAAAATAACGCATCAAAACAGAAAATCCAGCGAGGAAATCACAAAATAAATTCTATAGCCCCCCCCCCCCGAAGGAATTTATTTTGGCATTTCCTTGAGCGTAGCACCAACAGAACGATCAGATGTCAGTCAAATGTAGGAGACTGGACTGTCTCAGAACTGTTTGTTATTTATTCCTTTGCTGTGTACTGTATTCACAAACGAGGAAATCACAAAATAAATTCTGCATTTAAGGTCTCAGGATGGTAGGCCTAACTCGAGCAGCGGCTGTATCCCATCGACACGTTCAAAAAACAAAAAAACAAGCAATGTCTATAGTAAGCTGAGGCTCATTTATGTGATATGTTCATTAATTGGATGTTGACATTGAGCAGATAGTGAAGAACAACATTTTTGGTTTCTTTAGTCTGCCCAGAATTGTTATTACTATTTTAGCTGTAAATGTATTTGCGTCTTTGCATGTCTCGAAAAGCTTTATTAATATTGATAGTGGTTGTCCTCATCGCTCAATTACTCACATCCCCCACTTTTTCGACAGCCACACTTATAACCTGCCCACATCCACACACCCTGGCATTGTCAAATATTGAAAAAAAAAAAAAAGTGGGACCCAAATGGCCGACAGGCCGAAATTCGGACACCACTTGCCTAGCGATTAAAACATGAAAAGGCCAATTTAAATTAAAAAAATCTCGCAAAGCTCTCACTTGTCCAATGAACTCCACCGAGAGTGAAACCGTTTGTTTTGAAACCGCCTGAAGAATGATGTTCGGAAAGCTCTCCAAGAGGCGTGTCTGAAGGCACTGCGTTTTTGCTCGTTAATTATTACATTGCAAGACCTTTTTAGTGTTTAACATAAACTGTATTTGTTTTTTGACACAAAGAATTGGGTTTACTTTTCTTGGTAGGATAATAAAAAATATTGAGCTTCCCACATTGAAATGACGAGTCCCACCTTCAAGGACCCTCTGACAAAAAAAATAAAATAAATAAATAAATAAAAAAGCCAATAAAATTAAGCTCAACAGGGAAATTTAGAGAGCTGTATAAATCAATCCTAGTAAGTACAAAATATTTCTGTGCAGGGAGAATTTATACGTTTAATTACCGAGCGGAGGTGCCAGGCCCTGGCTTTACTCATTACAGTAAGATATATGAATGCCAGCCAGATCCCGGATAGCACAGGACAAAAGGGAGGACAAAGTAATTAGCTGGCTCTTATTTAATGGGACACTTCCTCAAGTCGTTCACAAGACTCTCCCGTCGCGGCTCCTTGTCCATATGCTTCCATTCAGAAGTCATTTTTGTAAAGGACCACTGGTGGCAGGTAGCGCAGCGGCAATTAACATTGGCAGCGAATGAAATCGGCGGGGATTGAAAATGATGTGTTAAACACCGTGTAATATTTGATTGTCCACTTTTTCTTTTCTTTGTTTTATTTTTTTAAACGCCTCAATTCTCCACCCCAGCCAACACCATCCCCGACGACTCCCCCCCCCCACCACCCCCACTCGCCAGCCCCCTTTTCTCTTCTTCTCTGATGGATTTTCCCACAGAGACCCCGAGCCAAATGCTGGGATTCCCTGCAGTGTGTGATGACACTGCTAGTTTTGGCAAATGCACGTATTTGGCCAAAGTGTTGTGTTTACCCTAGCATGGCCCGTAAAGTGGACTTGGCTGTAAATATTGCTTTGGCGATCTCGGAGCCTGTGTGTCTGAGCGTATGTGTTTAGTCGAGTGGCGCGCGTGTGTTTGTTTGAGGAGGAACCCGTGTCGCCTGAGCCGTCTTACCTCAAGGACTGGATTGATACCAACCCAGCTGAAGAGAGGCACTGACCACATTCTGAATTGATCTCAGAAGGGATACGAGTCTCCCGCTGAAATGAAAGGCAAAGGTCACATGACCAGTAAGGATACGACTAAGCTTGTTTATTGGCAGCAGACCACTCTCTTCTTGTACACAGCAATCATTTTGAACCGTGCCAACTTGCCTGAGGGTATTGTTTGGCCCGGGTATTTCTCACTGGACACCACTTGGCTGGCGCGTGACCATTGGATGTTCACCGTCTGGCCACGAGTTTGACTCATTTGGCAGGCTGGCACCTCACGTCTGCTTTCCGAGCGCATAATGCCTTTGACCCGTTGGCGAGCCATTTCCATTTGCAGCGGCAGTTTGACTTCTTCTTTGAATTATATTTTGTACAGGTATTCGCTAATTTCCTGGATGATGTTTCACAGTAAAAAAATGGTCTTCAAAGTAAAGATGCCACTTGTGTCTTCATTTTCTGCTCCCAAATCCAATTTATACACCGACTCGCATGAATCATCTTCCATTAGCAAAACACAAGACCGCGGAAAGATGAGAATGGTGTTTGTTTCAATTTTTTTAATTTAATTGTATTTTTTTCTGCACCACCCTCACCAAGGCTAAGCTGGTCAACACATTCTGACTGTCGTCAATTCCCCACAAATAAAGGTTATCTTATCTTAAAATTGTGCCGACGCTATTGAAGTTTATATTAAGCGACTAAGTAAAGCTACCTAACCATATTGGAACACCTCACAGAGTAATCCAGCAGTTCTACACCACTGCAGATAATCCACACGTCTATTTTTTGGCAATCAGTCACTAGAGTCCGGATTCAACTCTAAAATCAATTTAAATTCTTAAATGAACCTAAAGTGTAGATATTTTGGAGAGAGAGAGAGAGAGAGAGAGAGCATTCCATGGGCTCCAGCGGGTCAATCTGCCATTCAGTAGCTCTGCTTTGTTGCCAATAAATGAGTTTACTGCCTATACATCTTCCTTGAACCTTGGAAGACGTTCCAATGCATTGTTTAGTATAGCCAGGCACAAAGCTTCGATTGCTCACGCGGTGGCTCAACAAACACCCAATGTCCATCTATCCATGCATCCATTTTCAACACTGCTTATCTCCTGAAGAGGGGAGTTCTTAGAGCCTATTCCAGCTGACTTCCTACCTTCCCTGCCATACTCTCTGGTGCCCAGCCCTCTAGTACACATTAGTTTGAGTTCTCTAACCGCCTTTGGTTCCTGCCTCCTTGGCCTGGCCGTCTGCCCTGACAGTAAACCTTTGCTCAGTTCATTGTGTCCGCTTGGGGTCCTGTGCTTGTCTTAAGCTAATCTTAACAATTATTTTATGGCTAATACAATAGCCACATCCAACATGGCGGATGCGCTGACATATCGCTTCGACTGTGCCACCTGTGTTCAAATGCCTGTTTAGTTGCTGACACGAATGTAATGTGTCCCTCTTCACTCGCTGTACAGTGACGCACCGCGACAGTCTACCTCTGAACTCATAATGTAGGAAACTTGTCATCGCCTAATGTGCGAGGACTGCGATCAAGAGTCACCCAAATCTACCGTAATTTCCGCACTATAGAGCGCACCTGATTATAAGCCGCACCCACTACATTTTTAGAGGAAAACCAATTTTGTACATACACAAGCCGCACCCGTATATAAGCCGCACCTGTATATAAGCCGCATGTGCCCACATTAAAACATGTTAACGTATTTACAAAGAAAGACGGTACACAGAGAGTTTTCAAAGTTTTAATAATATAACTTAACAATAATAATAATAATCTAATTTCTTCCCAAATGGTGCCTGTGACGCGGCAGTCTTAATCTTACCTTTTCTACTCGAGCGCCCTCTGGCGGCCGTTAGAAAAATTACATAAACTGGCCGCATCACTGAATAAGCTGCAGGGTTGAAAGTTTGGGAAAAAAGTAGCGGCTTATAGTCCGGAATTTACGGTATGTTCACATTTTGACCTATGCTCACATAATCCTCTGAAAATATTTGAGCGATCGCCCAACTATCGTGGATTTTAGGATGCTTTCTTCTTCAGAAAGATGCTCGCTACAAAGCATTCAAAGAGCAAAAAAAAAAAAATGAAACCCAGATTCACCATTTCAAAACATTTTCCACCATTGGCGTGACCTCAAAACTACACAACCAAACTGATTTAAAAAATATATATATTTTTGAGAGGAAAGCAACTCAAAAAAACTCAACAGTGATGTGACATTGTGACATTCAAATCCCAAACTGCTTTGCTGACCAGATTGAAGCATAGTTACAAGTATATTTAGTAGCTAAGTACTTGCAAAACAACCGTGATGTCTGCTTGTGCAAGTAAAAAGTAAAAAGTAGGCTATATTAATAAAACTACTCTATGAGTACAATTGATCTCCAAAGTTACTTGAGTCACTGTGACAGAATAAATGTAGCACTCAGCTCAGCAAATTATAAATGCTTCACTAATGACACGTGGACATGCAAAACATCACCTCTTACTTTGGTCTCGTGCATGTTTAAGCCTATGTTGCATGGCTTCTGCAGGAGTTATTCAATTGTGGTTTGTTTTTAAATTTAGGGTAGATTATGGCCAAATATCATAATAAATTCACAATTTGGGGAAAAAAAATACATAATAGGGGGGTACTCGTATGGTTACTCAAGTAACCATCATGCGTCCAGAGTTCGGCCACCTAAAAAATGTCAAAGTAAGTAAAAAGACATTTCTTGTTTCAAACTTGTTTATTTCACGTTTTATCTATTTAACAATGATTGCACATGCAATATTTCATGACAAAGTATATTTTCTACATAATTTCCCTACCATGGACGGACGACTTGCCAAACATCCCCGCTATTGCAACTCTGTCCTTGCCTTCCTGCAGCTTGAGACGATTGCTTTCTAACCACTAACAGCTCAATTGCCTCTTCACCAAACAATGAATTGAAAAAAATCAATCTCAAGTAACCCGTATGCAACATAGGGTTAAGCTTTCTATGAAATACATATTACCAATAGCTCCAAATATTGGATTTGGAGCTAAGAGAAGAGTAAGGAGGAACAAAAAGCCAAAAAGGGGGGGAAACAAAAGGAAGAGACCGCATTATCGGGGAGAAGGTAAAGCTCAAAAGGAGGAGCAGTGAAATCCCCAAACTAATCTGAGTATAATCAGGGCATTGCCCCAGTGTCCTAACCCTGTCTGCGCACTGACACACACACACACACACACACACACACGCGCACCACAAAGCTTACCCCATAACCCCCAGTGTGTGGGCGGCGGTGTTCCCATGACCCAATTAACACATCTGGGTCAGCGGTATTCAACTCCACACTCCCACCGTCGCACACACACACACACACACACATGCCGAATGCAAGTTCAGGTATGGCAGAGGGTGAGGATGATGGTTTTTAGACCTCTCCTGTGATTTAGTACTAAATTAGTAGACATATTCTAGCCATTTCTCAAAAAAGTCATATTTCCATGACATACACAACTGCGCGACTGTGTCACCGCTTGTAGTTTATTCCCGAGCATTTAGCTACGCTGAAATGCCAGGAAACGCGCTGCTTCGTCTCGCTGCGTGCAAACACTTCTGCTTTTCATAACGCTGGATGTAAACTAACAAGTCCCTCTGATGCAGGTCTTTTTTTTTTTATAACAGGAAGCGAGAAAAGGGCACATGAAGAAAGTGGTTTGGCTTTTTTTTTTAATGTAAGGTAATGGTAGTTCTGCCCGTCTCGCATCCCCAAATAAATAAATAAAAATAAACGTGAAAATGTTTTGAAGTGGTTTTGCGTTGGAGACAAGGGAGCAAAGGTGTGCTTTTGCGTTTGAGGCGGAAGGCTGGAGTGTCTACCATTGTGTGTGAATGTGTGTATCTGTGTGTGTGTGTGCGTTCTAGTCCCTCTTGCCAGTTTTAAAAAAAAAACATTTGTAGCCCAGGTAAATGGCATGCTGTCCTTTTGCACATGCCCAGTGGCTTTCTTTTTTTCTTCCCAGGGAAGAGTTCAGAGGGCCGGTTAGCACCGTTCACTGCGAACCCCCAGGCATCGGTTGAAAACACCGCTTAAGACACATTGACACAAAACACACACACACACACACACACACACAAACGCTCACACACTTGAAAAAACTCGTGCACAAAGTTTGATTTAAGCACATATATGCAGTATTCACAAAACCACAAACACAATCGCCCATGCTCTAGGCTCTCAAAAATTCATGCGGCGGCAACGCACACACAAAAACATGCAAACTTATTTTGCATGCACACACACACACACACACACACACACACACACAGTTGGCCTTCGGCTATAGTGTTCAAACAGCCGTGATATTGAAATCCAGCAGTGGGGGACCGGCAGGTTTAGCCGAGGTCTACAGCAGGTTATTGATCAAGGTTAGTTTATTGTGAAAACTCTTGCCTGTGGCATTGGGGTCATTCACACCAGAGGTAGATGCATGCGCATGTGTGTACGTGTGTGTGTGTGTGTGTGTGTGTGTATGTGTGCATGTGCGTGTACGTGTATGTGTTTGTAAGAATTCCGATACATGGTGAAAAATAAGTTAAAATAGCAATATGAGATTGTGTGTTTATATGCTGTGCTCAGTTACTTTTAATGGATCGGGTCATTGTGAAAATGGCATTGGGTGCTAATATACCTGCCTATGTTTCCCTTAATGCCCAAAGTGCACATACACACACACACTCACACACACACATACCAGTACACACACGTGTGTGTGTGTGTGTGTGTGTGGTGTGTGTGAAAACCTGTCTATGGTCTTTTAACAATAAATTGCAAAATAATAATTTATATAAATGAAAGGACCTCACTTGTTGTGACCCCTGGTCACATGATCTTTGTAGACATGTCCTAACGTCAACTTCTAAATCTATGTTTAAAACTCTTTTTTCCCCCTTTTAACTAAGATCTCTGGAATATTCATTCATTCATTCATCTATCTTCCGAACCGCTTGATCCTCACTAGGGTCGCGGGGGGTGCCGGAGCCTATCCCAGCCGTCTCCATGCCACAGGCAAGAGGTTGTCCCTCGTTGTGATTGTGAGCACGAATGGTTGTTCGTCTATGTGTGCCCTGCTGGCAATCAGTTCAAGGTGTACCCCACCTACTGCCCGAGGACAGCTGGTTTAGCTAGCCTCCAGCATGTCCACGACCCTCAAGTGTATAAGTGCATTAGAAAATGGATTGATGGAAGGATGTTAAACTGAGACCAAATGTAGTCTTTTTGGTCAAATGTCCTCAAGGAACTGAAAGTGTTTTCTAAAAAGCTTCTTTGGTAACGGGTCGCACTGCTGTTTTCGTGCACTCATTCAGATGTCGGATGAGAGGGCGCCTTGTTCGCAATCCCTTGTAGTTCATTCCATGGGCGGTTGATGAGGGTTGAGGTCACACCAAACTCATCTCACCGTGTTTTGATGGGCCTTGTTTTGGGAGTCATGCTAGAAAACAAAAGGCCCATATGCTGTGCCCACAAAAAATAGATACCGTAAATTCCGGACTATAAGCCGCTACTTTTTTTCCCAAACTTTCAACCCTGCGGCCAATTTATGTAATTTTTCTAGCGGCCGCCAGGGGGCGCTCGAGTAGAAACGGTAAGATTAAGACCGGTCTTTATGACACTGTTTAATTCCGACACTGAGGACGGTGACTTCGATGGCTTCAGTTCACAGGAGGAAGATGAAGACGGCTCACCGTGATTTTTACAAGTACCGGTATGTTCTTTTACCAGACAAAATTGGTTTTCCTCTAAAAATGTAGTGGGTGCGGCTTATAATCAGGTGCGCTCTATAGTGCGGAAATTACGGTATGTGGTAGATTAAATGGTGGTTTGAAAACCACCCAAAATAAAAGTCCAAAACCATCATTGGCCCCCTTTGAATGACTGAGAAAAACGTGATGTTTGCGGCAGCCTGATGTCTGCACTGGGATCAGCCAGATCATTACAAAATTAATTTTCTGCAAAATGTATCCCTTTTGATATGTTTAAAAATAATATTTTAAAAAACGACTATTCCATTCATGAGGTGGCCGAATTGTACATTTATGAGATCTCACACAACGTCCGAGCTGTAGCAAAGGCTCCGAAAAGTCATCTTAATATCATAGGAGCAAATTTTTACCACTATTTCATGACGAAGATGGAAAAAAAAAAAGAATCCCACAGAAAAGACGAGCAGGCATAGAGCAGCAAGACGCGGGAGGTGAAAAGCAACCCTCGGTAGGTAATTCAGAATACGAGACATCATTTTGTGCTAGGCATGCTGTGCTCGCGTCTCACCTCCAACTTCTATCCACTCCAATCCTTTCTTTGTCAAAGGACCAAGGGGAGGCCGGATAAACATACTTGAGCTTGGTTGCTCATTTGGCTATTTTGGAAACGTTGAAAAAGATGTTTAAAAAAAATAATAATAAAATAAAATCTGTCCTCTCATTCATTCCCTGTCACATCGGTTTTTAACTCATTCAGTACCAGCCAATTCTGGACCAAGTCTGAAAAGACGTTTAAAAGCGTCTTTGGGAGTGAATGAGTTAAGGGTCGATTTGAGGATGCAATAGAGATTAGGAAGGCCGTGCTACTGACAAAGCAGTTAAAATCTGCGCTGGCTGAGAAACCTGGCGGCAAGCACAAGCTAGAGCTGCTTTGGCTAACAGAAAAGAGAACGTCGGGTCAGGAAATAAGACATTTGGATAGGTTCAAATGGTGGATTGAGGAGGCTGTTTAGTTCTGATTGAAAGCAGGAAAACGCAGAAATGGTCACCGAAATAACTAGAAACCGACAAAAGCAATCATGAAAAACAAAAGAAAATCAAACGTGGCGAAAGAAGAAAATGTTGATAAAGAACAAACAAAAAGAAATGAACGTGGCTTTATCCGGAATGCAAAATGATAACACTGTATAATCATAGGTCTGTGTATATTTGATTTTCTTGCAGTAGAATTTGGGCAAGCGAGACATTTTAAAAGAGAGGAAAAAAGTTGAAATGCTCATATTCATGACAAAAATCAATTCAACACGGTTGCCTTAAAAAGCACGGACTGAGTTGCGCTCCCCCGCCGTTACTTTTCCAGCACCTCCACATCCCGTAAAAGAGTCAGGTGCAACTTTTGAACCGTTTTAATAAGCAATTCCGAAATGTCGGGCTTTTGTTTGACTCTCTCAGGACTGTCTCGGTGAAACCTTGCACAATTCTTCCAATTTATACTGAGGACCCTTTTAATGATGTACCGTTTTTTTCTGTGCTTGAAGCCCTCCAAACATGAGATGACGGGAAGCCTTCTGTTCCCATTTTGAGAGATCCATACTTTTTTCAAATCGGCAGCGGCCATTGTGGCAGAGCCTCCGACAATCTTTTTTTAACATCATGTCGAAAAAAAAAGTGATATACCGACAGTACCGTCTTTATGGAAATCGGCTTTTTGTCCTCCTTTTATTAAAAGGGGCCGAACCTGCAATTTTGACAAACTTGGCCCAAATTTTTGAAACTCTCGTTAGCGAGCAAGTCAGGGAGTTTTTGTACTCAAATGACATTTTATTAGTGCATCAATCAGGGTTCAGGAAAAAAAAAAAAACATTGTACCAGTGTTGTTCAGCATCGCGCCAAAGGTTAAAGCAGCAATGAAAGTGGTCAAAAAGTATTCGTCCAGCTGCGCCAGGCGTGCAAATAATTAGCAACGCATATGAAACCACTGGTTAGCTCTTTTTTTTCCCCTTCAACATATTGCTGACGTCGAGTTGAATTATTGATCAATCCAAAATGTGAAAAAGGGCTTGCTCTTTTTGATGATGCAATGTTAATGGTTGAATAAACATGCCGTTTTTGGGGGGTTGATTTTTTTTTAGTTATTGTACAAGGATTCTGCCCGACAACTGACAACACTACCGTATATAATGTACTATGGTGTATAACAGTTACAGTATGTTGATGTTTACCGTAAATTTCGGACTATAAGCCGCTACTTTTATCCCAAACTTTCAACCCTGCGGCTTATACGGTGATGCGGCCAATTTGTGTAATTCTTCTAACGGCCGCCAGGGGCGCTCGAGTAGAAAAGGTAAGATTAAGACCGGTGGAATATATGCGTGGAGGAAGACTGCAACTTCTTGTCTTGTGCATCAATTAAATTAGCGTGAACATACCCTCATCATGGAAAATGTAAAAAGAAAGGCATATGACGCATTGCTATTCTGTTGCTAGCGTGTTGTTACCGTGTTGCTACCGTTTTACTGCCGCGTCACAGGCACCGTTTGGGAAGAAAGTTATATTATTATTATTGTTAAGTTATATTATTAAAACTCTGAAAACTGTCTCTGTGTACCGTCTTTCTTTGTAAATATGTTTTAATGTGGGCACATGCGGCTTATATACAGGTGCGGCTTGTGTATGTACAAAATTGGTTTTCCTCTAAAAATGTAGTGGGTGCGGCTTATAATCAGGTGCGCTCTATAGTGCGGAAATTACGGTAGTCATATGATATATGCTGCTGTATTAAGAATTGAAATTGTACACAGTCAGATTGATTTCTTTTATTTCTATTGTATATTGTGATTTATTTTTGGGGTGGTCTCCATTTCATAGAATGACCGAGCAACGTTGCATGGCCTGGTTTAGAAAGCCACGGTCGTGTGTTTGCCTTGAAAACAGAAAATATAAAAATAACTACAACGCCATCAGGTCTCTGTTACATCACCACGTTAGTGTGCAAGTACGGTGGCAATCGCACTTGGGCCACTCCATGCTCAGACATCTGTTTCCCTCCTACTGACTTTGACTGACGCATTGCAAAAATATGGGAGCAGTGAAGAGCACCTGCTCTTCTTCTTGATCCAAGTGTCATTGGCGTTAGGAGGTTCAAGCAAGTCTTATAGATGTCTTATCTCACGAAGCAATCCCAAACAAAAATAAGACCACAAGGTACTAAAAAAAAATTTCAAAACTTCTTTGAAAATGGGGAAAAGTCAAATGATGAAACAGAAGTAGAGTGGACCAGTACTGAGTTGATTGGTTGCCATGACAACTGAAATAGAATTTATTTGAGGTTGTTGTTTTGTGAAAGTGTTTTATGCTTTTTCTTAAAATGATGATAATGATCCCAACAAGAGTTTGTTTGTCTTTTTCGGAGGAATGAATGCATGTCAGGGTCAAATACAAAGATGGAGGAAGTGTGCAATATTGAGCTTTAACTTCTTTGCAGGAGGTTTCGCTTTGGGGTCATTTATCTACCAACGACGCTGTGCAATCTTACGAGACAACCATGATTATAAATTATTATTTTATTTTTTTTGCGTAACAGTTTATCAGGCGCGAATTTCCCAGAGCAATCAACAAGACGAAAAGATAGCGCAAAGTGGATGGTGCCGTAATTTATCGTTAACGATGAAACGAAAAAGTCACAGGAAAGGTGCGTAGTTGGTCGTGAAGATAATATCGCAGGTTTCATAAAAAATGTATTCAATGTATATTTGCGTGTTTATTATAGAGCTGCGTAGTGTTATCTGTGTGTCTCTCCCTGTCATTCGGCTTCCACCCACCGCCTCAGCGTTACAGATTAGGCCGCTTAGCGCTCACCGCAGGGCAAGCTAATCACTAAGGAAATAAAAGGGCTGAGGAGAGTGGGGGTCGAGAGAAAAACAGAAAAAGAAGAAAGCAGAGCGGTGTTCAAACCCCCCACCACCACAACCAACACAACCCTCTAAACTCCCCGTCCAACCATCCGACCCCCACCAATCTCACCCCCGTAATGCCCACAGGGCACCGTCACGGTGACGGCGGTGTGACAGTAATCTTCCACTGACACTTGTCTGTTTTTTTTTTTTCTTCCTCCACCGTTCTTTGACTATTTTTAATGGGAAGGGAGAGCACCGCCCTGACTCATACACAAACTGCATACATTCTACTTCTGAACACAAACAACCCGAGTCCCGGTAAATTGACGTGTGCAAGCACGAGTGTTACACTTACGAAGGAGCACGCGGTAGCTCTAAGCTGAGTTTTCTGTCTTGTATCTGTCTTGTATCTAAAAATACTCCAAACTAATGCACCTGACACCACATTGATGCAGTGATGCCGCATGAATACGATGATGCGCCACCCTCAAATTACTCGGTTGCAGAAGAAAATCACAAAATATCACCGAAAACAACTTATTCTACAGGATAGCGGGCTATATTTCTTATTGTTCCGAATCGACTGTTTTAATTTTTCGTTTTGTAAAAAGTTGAGGATTTTTTTTTTATTAAATCATCATTACTGCACTACTCAATGATTTTTTTATTTGTTTGTTTTGTTTTCTGATATCATTAATCAACTTTATGACTGATTTACACACATCTGCAAAGGTACCAAACCACAACAGGACACAACCTAAAGTGTGTCGCTTGACAAACTGCAGTTTACATGGGAGGGACCTGATTTTCACTATTTTCACAGCTAAAGCAGCTGTTACCATGTTTACACTGAGCGTGACGTGTATAACTTTTTTCTCAACTCTTAAAATGGCTTTGAGAGAGCGTAAGCATTCATGTGAAATTGAAAGTGAATATTTCCAAACAGCTCCACTTGTAGCATCTCCTGCCTCATCTATTTTTTTAGCTAAATGCTAAGCTAACCTACGATTGACACGGGTATCGTGTTTAAGACAAGAATAATGGTCTGGGGCGATCAAGTCACTTTTCCGCGCTAAAGCAGAGAGAATCCAACTTTGAACAGAAAAATAGCAGGCAAATTAATAAGCGACTGGAGTCTGTAGGGACTCGCGAAATAGCAAATAGAACAGGAAATTAAATAAATTCCGTTTATGGTGAACGTCAGCCAGGAGAAATGACTCGTAAGGTTAAAATTACGAGATGTTAATATCGGGGTCATTCCAGAAGTGGAGGACGGTTTACATCCCAACCATCAAATTTGAAATAATCCACATACAAAATGCTGAAACGCGCAATTTCTGAAAACATGTAGCTAAGAGAAAAGAATGCTTGAAAATAGTTTTTAAAATTGCAAATAAGTCTGAAATAACCCTAAATTTCCCACTTTTCTCTTGTCCTAGGCCCCTAATGACCAAATTGAATTTCAAATAAAACATTCAATCATTCATTCATTCATCTTCCGAACCGCTTGATCCTCACTAGGGTCGCGGGGGGTGCTGGAGCCTATCCCAGCTGTCTCCGGGCAGTAGGCGGGGGACACCCTGAATTGGTTGCCAGCCAATCGCAGGGCACACAGAGACGAACAACCATCCACGCCCACACCCATACCTATGGACAATTTAGAGTGCTCAATCAGCCTGCCATGCATGTCTTTGGAATGTGGGAGGAAACCGGAGCACCCGGAGAAAACCCACGCAGGCCCGGGGAGAACATGCAAACTCCACACAGGGAGGCTGGAGCTGGAATTGAACCCGGTACCTCTGCACTGTGAAGTCGACGTGCTAACCACTGGACTACCGGGCCGCCCTATTATTATTATTGTTAAGTTATATGATTAAAACTTTGAAAACTCTCTCTGTGTACCGTCTTTCTTTGTAAATACGTTTACATGTTTTAATGTGGGCACATGCGGCTTATATACAGGTGCGGCTTGTGTATGTACAAAATTGGTTTTCCTCTAAAAGTGTAGTGGGTGCGGCTTATAATCAGGTGCGCTCTATAGTGCGGAAATTACAGTAGTAATGGTATTTGTTTTCATAATAGAATCTCGAGTTTTGATTTTGACTTTTGTGGTCTGTCAAAATGACATTATAGTTAGACCTCATCTTTTTTTTAAATTCAATTTAGCTTTGCTTCTAAATAATAAATTACAGTTTGTTGCTACTGTATACACAATGTGAATTTAAGACGTAAAAATTGATAAAAAAGAATGTCAAATGTTTTTATATTGACATATTATTGTTGCTTAATAAAACCATTGCGTCCCTGGGATTAATCTGCAAAAGAAATTGCTCAGCAAAATTAGAAACTTGTTTCTCAAATGAAGTCATCGATATCAAACATTCGAGCATTGCATTGTTGCACTTTAAACAGCAAGGTATGGTGGTACTTTTCCAGTGTCGGTACCCAGGCCCAACCTTAATCTTCTATTTTTCAGCTTGTCACGGTGCTGGAGGAACAATGTACAGTAATTGCCAACTCAACTGTCCGTCGTGAGTTCGTTCCTACGTCTTTAAGAATTGATCTCCTTCCCCGAGTCCACCGTAGAGTAATGCGTCCTCATATGTGTCGGTAAGCAGAAGGTATAGCACTCAAGACAAAAAAAGAATGGAACCAGATTTAAGAGTACTGTCACTCGGTTTGAGCCAAACATCTCCATAAATCCTAATACATCGGCTTTCCCGGCGGAACAAAAGCGAAAGGGGGGGGGGAGTGAATGCATTTCTTCTTATCTATCTGTCTTTCACTCTTTCCCCAGTGTGAGAGACAGAAGGGAATAAATGGCTCCTCTCTCCCGCGCTCTCTCCTCGGTGTGGGCTGACAGCGCAGCAGATGGTGGTTTAAGCAGTGAATTTATGAGCGCCGCAATCTTAATGTTGCAGAAAGAAAAGAAAGAAAAAAGGGACTCGCATCAAACGCCACTGACAAATGCACTTGCTAATATTAATGCACTCCTCATTCAACCAATATGCTGCCTAATTGCTTTTCTGTACACGGTAATATGGCACCTGCTGCTCAGTCCGGCTCTCGCGTCAGGGGTTCGGGAAGGACGAGGAGGAAGGGATGAGGATGTGGAAGAAAAGATGAGAAAAAAAGTGGCTCACTCGCACTTCTTCTTCCAGTCTTTCTTGCTTTTTTTGTGTTTTTTTTTCGGTGATAGATCCAAGGCTGCGGATCATGCACCAGACCTGTCAGCTCTCCTAATTAAAATTTCATACTTATAGGCTCAGAAAGGAAAAAAAAAAAAAATGAAAGTAAACAATCAATTATGAGTTTTGGGGAGAAGCCATCATGCGCGAGCACGCACGCACACACACACGCACACACAGTTTGACACATTAAAGGGACCCACAATCCTACTTTAAGTACAATCATACCTTGAAAATCCACGGACTTTATAAGAGCTTAACAAGGCCATCTTGCCTGCAGATCAAGCCTGAATCCCAAAAAGACCAAGTGAAGCAGCACGCCTGTTTCCTTCATGGACTCTTGTGGGTATGCCAGGTGCAAAGAAAAGCACTATGGGCTGTCAAGAAGTATGTCACCTTCCCCAGTATCTACTGATTAAAGTGTTTTTTTGTTTTTTTTCCACACAGGAACAAATGAGTAGAAAAAAAAATGCATTTGCAATTTGTCTTCAATCGCTCATTAACTCTGCAGGAAAAAACAAGCATGTCATGGTTGAATAATTCCATCAAAAACATAAAGATCAAGTCATATTGTCATCCTGATCACCAGACGCTTCCTTTTGTTTTGTTTTTTTTTGGTGGCATTTTTCACCATGAAAAGAGGGCGGGTTATTGTTCGTGCTTCTCCCTGCTGAAATCTGACGTTTTAAGATGGAAACAGACGAACGTCATTATTTTAGCGCTCTGCATCACGTTCGGGGTCCATCAGGGGCCCACGCTAGCCCCCTATAGTCCCTCCATTATCTGCCCTCCAGCTGCTGTTAAACGCACTAAATTGTAAAATAATGAGTTTGTAAATTACGCACAATTACGGATGCAAATTGAATAAATCCTCCAAACTATGGACCGTCCTTTCGCGTCGTATCATTGTTAATTGTTCCATGTTTGATGCAGATTGTCAGGTATTTGTTTTGAACGTTTATGTTTTTGCTCTTTGAAGCAAGTGCTATTTCATTGAATCACACAGAAAGTTCACATTTTTGAGAACAACGCTGCGTTGCTGCGTATTTATGTAATTTCAGTTCGCATGGCGTGATTATTTTGACTAGAAACCTCACCAACGCAAAAGGAATTGAAATAAAAAATGAAAAGATCACATCATAGACTTATTGTACCTCACTTGCCCAACCCGCCCAGCGAAAGTACTTGAATTGGTAGAAAGTTTGCTCAGCTCCAAAACAACTTCATTTGCACCTAAAATTATGTCTGGTCAAAATGCTGAGTGGTCAGTAACTCCGGGAAACCAGGAGCCACAGTTCCCGGTGACATAAATTGTTTACTGATCTGCATGACAACATCCATCCATCCACTCCCCCCATGTTCAGTGTCACATGACTTTAGGTTGAAAGGCGAATTGCCACCACAGCTTGTCGCCAGTCAGAGAAGGGCGCATATTAATTCGAGCAACCGAGAATTGAACCCATACTACCAGCTGCTTTGCCAAGACACATAATAATGGACTTGGACGAAAGAGGGCAGGAAATACATTTTATACAATATTTTACAAATGTATACAAATTTTTCAATGGAGGTCAGGGGTTTCTTAGAATGTTTAGGCCTGAAGAGAAGGCCTTGAAGGCCCCTGACGGCACACGACTACACTACGGATGCAGCGTTTGTGTACACACACACACACACACACACACACACACACACACACACACACACACACACACACACAGACATATATAGCTATCTAGCTAGCTATCTAGCTAGCTATCTAGATAGATAGATAGATAGATAGATAGATAGATAGATAGATAGATAGCTAGCTAGCTAGCTAGATAGATAGATAGATAGATAGATAGATAGATAGATAGATAGATAGATAGATAGATAGATAGATAGATAGATAGATAGATAGATAGATAGATATACGATTACATTTAGTATGCTGTTGCTGACACATTTAAAAAAGTGATATATGAGGTTTTGGGGTTAATTATAATCACTGAGAATAAACATTATCATCCAGTACGACACAATGAATCAATTATTCATCTCCAAAACAGCAAGGTGTAATAATGAGGCGGCAGACACCGGCAACACCAGACAAACAGTCAAACAGGCATTCGCTTTGAGGATCCGATATACACACCTACTTTTGTAGCACTCCTCTCCCTTGTGTGTCTGTGTACGTGGGTAGATGTTTTTGCATGCGTTTACGGCGTTGCTATGTGCCTATTGTGTGTGTGTGCGTGTGTGTGTGTCAGGTTGTGTTTGTGTGTGCGAGATCGAGCTAACTCTTTTATGCGTGAAATGGAGAACACTATGCACCTGAAGGCACATGTCAACATGCCAGAACAGCCATCAGCTCAGGACTTTAGTCATATCCAGCTGTTTACACACACACAATCCTAGGCAGACAAACACCAACTCATTCCTGGCCGCGTTTGAGCATGAATACGAGAATAAAGAACGGATATAATTAAAGTGATAAAATTATTCTCTTTTTATGGCACAATTCCACCCGTCATTACAACTGGTGCAATCAACAGTGATTTTCCCCGTGAGAAAAATACGTGGCATTACTTTAAAGGATAAAAGTGTCACTCACATCCTACATTTGCTTCTAATAAAGCTTGTGATTGTAGCGACCAAACTAACACTGGATGAAATTACCGTTATTGAAACACTGTGTGATCGTGGAAATGATTTCTCTGAAGAGCTTGGTAATTATTCGGGAACTCAGAGTGGCACCCAGAGAGCGCAGATCTCCACTAAGGTGCATGTTTGAAATACGGTATTACTTTTTTGTGAAACAGATCTGCTCCGAAAGGGTGTACGGGCCACACATTGTCACCATTTTGTGTTAAAAGTAGATAAATACCGTAAATTCCGGACTATAAGCCGCTACTTTTTCCCAAACTTTCAACCCTGCGGCTTATACAGTGATGCAGCCAATTTATGTAATTTTTCTAACGGCCGCCAGGGGGCGCTCGAGTAGAAAAGGTAAGATTAAGACTGCCACATGCGGCTTATATACGGGTGCGGCTTGTGTATGTACAAAATTGGTTTTCCTCTAAAAATGTAGTGGGTGCGGCTTATAATCGGGTGCGCCCTATAGTGCGGAAATTACGGTACATGTTTTTAATGTGGGCACGTGCGGCTTATATACGGGTGCGGCTTGTGTATGTACAAAATTGGTTTCCCTCTAAAAATGTAGTGGGTGCGGCTTATAATCAGGTGCGCTCTATAGTGCGGAAATTACAGTATATATTTTTTGAACACTCTAAAATAAACATGATGTCATGGGACCATGTCGTTTTTTTTAACTTGCTACATAACAAGAATTGACTAGTGACACAGTTACAAGGCATAAGTAGGACCAGAACACAGCTGCAGTCATCATCATCCTCAGCAATGGAAATATACTGCTCACAAAACTTGATTGCCAACGTCAACTAATTAATCACAGGTCAAGTTATGTCAGAATGTGATGTGAGAGAAAAATGGAGAGGGAAAAATAGATTTGGGAGGTTGTTTGTGCTGCTTAAAGGATCGGCATACCTACATATGTCTAATTTTGGACCTGTGTCATGGATCATCTGTTCACCATTTGTTTTTTTGGGGTTTTTCTTTTTAGGAAATCACTCTACTCTGTCCCCTGCTTATCCCTCTGTGCCAACTGAGAGTTTTGCTCCAAAACGTTGGCTTGAATTTTTAATGAAACACTTGTGTTGCCGCACCTGGACACATTGGCTAGGCTGGTCCATCAGGTAAGGGTTCCCCGGAGGGTCATTAAAAATAGGGAAACAGCGCATATCGGACCTGCCAGGCTGTTCTGAGAGGCCTCCGGAATCACCTGCAGTAAAGACATGGGCATCTCTGTGTTGTTAAACTGTGTTTGTTTATGTTTGTGTGTCCATTTTGTGAAGAGGCACGAGTTGGGTTCGCCTCGTGTCACAAGCTTTGTCTCGTTGGCGGCTAAAATTCATACCAGCGGCAGTGGGATGACGGAATGAAACAACAAAGGCAGCATTTCAAAGTGACACTTCCTCAGCAGATTAATACATGTTCAACGGCACGTGGACAACAACTGTGTGCCAATGCAAAGGGAGAGCACGGGGAGAGCATAGAAACTCCACAAAGAAGGGCCAAAGCCTGGACTGGAAACCCCATCCTCAAAACTCTCAGGTAGGTGTGCCAACCACTCAGTCGCCGACACATACTGCAATTCTCTTCTGTTTGTTCCACACTACCTTTACCGTACTAGCCATTACAAGCTAATCAGCTGTTAACTTCTACCCCTGTCACTAATAATCAGGCTGATAGGCTTAAGGCAGAAGCACAAGAGTAAAATACAAGGGTCAGGCGGCCAAATGGGTCGTCCAGTAACCAAGGGGTATGCGGTTCAAATCCACCTCTGTCCGAGTCAGTTTGGTTAAAACATAGTTTCCTCCCACCAGAGTGTGAATGTTTGAGTATTTCAATGTCTATTGTGGGCGCTTTGAGTGTGTGACAGAACAGTACCACGTAAATCGGTTGCACTATTATTGAAAAAGAAAATCTGTTGTGTACTGTAAACATATAATTACACAGTTAACTTAAGGCGGCCCGGTAGTGTTCTCCCCGGGCCTGCGTGGGTTTTCACTGGGTACTCCGGTTTCCTCCCGCATTCCAAAAACATGCATGGCAGGCTAATTGAACACTCCAATGTGTCTCTAGGTGTGAGTGTGAACGCGAATGGTTGTTCGTCTCTGTGTGCCCTGTGATTGGCTGGCTACCGGTTCAGGGTGTCCCCCGCCTACTGCCTGAAGACAGCTTGGATAGGCTTGTGAGGATAAAGCGGATCGGAAAATTACTGAATGAATGAATGAACTTTCTATCATGTACTGTGATGCAAAATATGGTAGCATATTGTTAAAATATGAAGTAATGAAGAGTAGTTGAGGTGTAAAATTATATACCAATACAATACCAACCACTGTCTTCCGATGGTAGTATAGTGTAATTCAAAATACAATATAATACTTTTAAAGTACATCGGTGCATTGTGAATGGAGTATAGTACTGGTGTCCCTCATGCCAATAATTTACTGTTATTTGAAAGAGAAATTCTTTACAGTGTTGTTTAGCATTGTTTAGTCCCCTGAAAGGAAATATAGAAATGTAATCTATTATTAATATTATCATCCTTTTTTTTTTTTTTTTTAAATTATGACAAATAATTGTCCGATATACTCTGGCAATTCTCAAACTAAGGTGAAAAAAAAAGTTGCCCTCATCCAAGTAAATATGAGTTTATTATGAGAAGTTTAAAACATTTTTGTACATGCTTCTTTGGTGTTGAAGATTACTTTCTGCACAGAACCTCTGCACTAGGTCGACAAGTTCTAGTTCAGTTAATTAAAAAAAAAAATGAAAAGGTCGGCATTAGTGTGTAGTTGTTGTTGCTTTGTTGGCTTATGCTGCAGAGTGTAAAATAAGACATTAGGGTCCCTATTTTTGTGCCCAGCACAAGTCTAGCAAAAAGTGCAGCCTAATTGCACGCGGGGGTGAAGCTTTCTTTCCATTGGTATTTTCCTAGACTTTAAATGGGTAGAATGAGTGTAAGGGGGCGTCTGTGTCTGCGTCGTTATACGCCATTACGGAATGGAACGTAGCTGCCTATCTATTAAGATCCAGGTGGTCGAAGTGCACCCATGATCGACATTGCAGAAGCAGAAATAGACTCGCTGGGGGTCTGTGCATGACATTGGCGTGTGCAAAGTGCAGTTATCCAGGTGAACCTCAGAGCTGGGCACGTAATGAATTTTGATGGTCCGTTATTCGTCATTCGTCAATCCATCAGGATTTCAAGACAAACCAAACTGTATTTGGCAATCCTTTATCATTATTTTAACTAAGCTTCCGTCATCACTAAATTACAGCCGCAACAGTAAACTTCAACAACCGTCGCTATTTTTGGACCATCGGTAAATTTCAGTCAGTCTGTCACGCTGCCGTTATTATTGTCGTGAACTGGTGACAAACTTTATTAAGTGACGTGACCTGCTCAAATTAAGTATTGAAACTGATGTTTCGCAGTTTGGGAGGAGTTTTTCTTTTTCTAATTCATCTTCTTCGTCTCATTTTGCCCACTGTTTACTGGTGGATTGCAGCCATAGTCTTTATTATCCCAGATCATAGGAGGCATTAAAGAGCGTCTATGGCATATGAACTACACTTCACCGCAATAGAAGGGTTCAAATAAGAAAGTCCAAAACATGAATGCTTGTCCGCTAGCGGAGCACTGAAATCGATCTGTCAGTGCCTTGATAAAATCTGCCAAAAAAAGGACAAAATCGGACTGCCAGTTAGGATGGTGGGGGGAAAAAAATCATTGGCACCGCCCTACCCACTCTCGAGGACTTGAACACTGCAAGAACCAAGACAAGGGCACAGAAAATCCAACTGGACCCCCCACACCCTGCCCACCACCTCTTCCAGCTATTCGATTCAGGAAAGCACTACCAAGCGATGTCCATCAAAACCAGCCGATATTCAGACAGTTTCTCCTCTCTCGCCATTAACTCCCTAAACAGTAACTCAAATCTCTAGTGGCTCTTTGCATTTTTGCACACCCTTGTGGAACAGTTTTACCGCAATGAGCATTGTAACTCCAGCTCTCCAAAGCACTCAAAGACTTTCTGTATAATTGCACACCTAAAGTTGTACTTACTACAATTACTGCTACTGATCACTTTAAAAAAAAATGGTGCAACGATAATAATAATAATAATAATAATAATAATAATAATAATGATAATAATAATAAAAATTTTCATTTATAAGCGCCTTTCAAAACACTCAAGGACACTTTACAATCAAAACAAGAACAATAAAACCACAGATAAAATTATAAATAATAAAAGGAGGGATGAATTTAAACGGAACATGCGATTTTAAATAGTTGACGCCGGGAAGGACGAGGAGCGACGCCCGGGAAGCGGTGCAGCGCAGGCGGTGAGCCCGACCACCGGAAGAGGGAGCCCAAGAAGCCCCGCCACCAAGCACCGCAGCAGTCCCCCCACGGGCAGACGGAGGAGCGACAGGACGGTCCACAGCAGCATAGCCCAGACACAGGCCCCGTCGACCCCCACCACGGAGCGCAGAAGCGTGGAGAAGGCACGGGGACCCGTCCGACAGCCGAAAAGGCAGGACGCCGCGACAGCGCGGCCAAGGACAACCGTGCGACGACCGACGGTGCAAAACCACAACGAATTGCGACAGGAGTGTGGGGTTTCTCCCATGACGAGAGTAAACCGTAGAAACGACAGTAAACCGTAAAAAAAATGCTAAAAAAAAAAAAAAGAATAATTGCGGGTGAGCAGCGGCAGCCAGACTCGCCAGCGTTCACTCAACCCGGAAGTAACCCGGAAGTCTGCACACCAACTGAACAACCGTCATAGTATTGTATTGCACCACTGATCACGTCATCTCTGCACATTGTTGCACAGCTGTCAGTGGATGGTACTACTGCACAATGGTACCCTTACATTTCCGAAAGTCTTATATGTCATGTCCTTGTTTGTCGTTGTTGCTTGTTATTGCAATACTAGCGTCGACAAATTCCTTGTGTTTTCTACATACTTGGCCAACAAACATGATTCTGATTTTGATGATGTCGAAACAAGCTACCGTGGACTTTACTGCATAGTGCATGTGTGATCTTGCGGTTATTATGTGATACGGCACTAAATGTAGCTCAAATTTGCAGACAATGGCTCCGCACTTGCCCTTCTATCTGGAATAGCCCGATCCCCGAGGGGAGTAGTGCTTAAGATGGTCAAACACACACACACACACACACAGATGCATGGTAAGTGGTCCCACAGCCTAATGGAGTTTAATTACTCCCAGCGCATCCATCAGGGGCTCCAGTAGGGGAGTGGAGTATTTTATCACCACTTTTAAGGGTTATTAGTACAAATACACTGTCACCCTGCATTACCACTGCAGAGCTTTAGGGTGCCATGCCCTCACCACATTCATTACAATCTCTATCAATATCTATCAGAACTGTACGGTCCCTCCTTTTACCTCTTCACTCAGTATCCTCTTCTTGCACTCTCTGCGCCATTAGAAGACCTCATATCAGCTACTCTTCCTTGTCCCTTTCCTTCTCATTCCTCTGACACACACACACACACACTCCCTAAAAGTTCTGTTCCATGTGTTTTTCATCACCCTGACTTGAAACTTAGAAGTTTGCGAAGGACAAAGCTAGAAAGTGGATCGACAAGGCCCCTGGTCACTCCGGTAAAAAGGAACTGGAATCAAACCCTGCACCTCTGCACTGTGAGGCGGATGAGGTAACCACTGGTTCACCGGGCCGTCCCGTTCTATGGATTGACTCATGAAAATTGGTGTCTTGGGGATCAAGAACGCATCCCAACCTCCAGAACAGGTTGATTTGAACAGGCGGTTAAAAACGAATGATGAGTGTGCATTATTCATTTTGGGGGTCTATTTTGACCCAAGCATGTTATTCTTTTTAATGAGACACATGAAGAAAAATGCATTATAGTGTAAGTCTCCTTAAACACCTTTACAGGATTGAAACAAATGTTCAAAGGTATTTTGCATGTTAAATTTAAATAGCTACAAAAGTGCAATCTGGATGGACTCGTGATGGTTGATTTGTATGCACCTACAACAAAATACAGTCACATGAGATATTCGACAGAGATACAGTATGAATTATTAAATTGGTGGCCATTGTGACAGGTAGGACTTTTCACTATGTTAACAGTTAATAACTATCAACCATTGATGGAGCATCTATCCATCAATAAAAAAATAAATAACTCGAGTATGAAAAGCCGAGATGGTGCATGGAAAAAATGAAAATAGAACACTTAGCTTGATGCCAAGCATATTAGAGTACAGTACATAAAGGTTAATGTATTGACAGGCATCTTTGTGCCCTGTCTATCGGTTTAATTGTCTTCAGAGCAGATTTCTTTATATAAAGTGAGAGTTCCATCATAACAATGTGTGTGTGTGTGTGTGTGTGTGTGTGTGTGTGTGTGTGTGTGTGTGTGTGTGTGTGTGTGTGTGTGTGTGTGTGTGTGTGTGTGTGTGTGTGTGTAACACTCTTTATTGGATCTAAATAAAATAAAAATAAAAGTGAGCTTGTCATGGTGGTGTACAGGTATAAGGTTGACGCAAGCACAAGGAAGTAGCAGTTAAGAGCAACCTTGAATAAATACTTATTTAAAAAAACAGCAAACAAGGTAGCACAGAAAAAACAAACTTCAAAACAGCAAAGTAACAAAAATTGGGAATGACAGGATTTGTGACAACGGCGATGTGACAGTCAGAAGGTAACTGAATGACAAACCGTGAACTAACTACATACAGACTGATGTGACAATGAAACCAAACTCGAGACAGCTTATTGATGACACAATGAGAGCAGGGCTGATGAGACCAGGCCTAGGCAACGACTTAATGAGCAATCAGTACAGACACCGGAAAACTAAAACTAAATCACATCATACAAACTGAAATGATCTGAGCAAATGTTAAAGTATGTTAACTGAAAATCCAAAAGATGAACCACTGAACAAAAATAGACAAAAAACATTTCTTCAAGAAAGGTTGGAGGCAGATACTAGGAAGGGAGTACAGTCTTGAACAGAATGTCCTGGACTTCAACTAGAATGCCAGGAAGAGGCCAATAGGGGCCAGTCTGCAAAGTCAAACAAATTGTGTTCGCCTCGGCCTGCCAGCAGGCCACTTCAACACCAAGCACATGGTGCTCATCGAGGTAGTTCAGCTGAATGGCCATGGTGAGAGTTGCATGAGCCAGGCATGAGCTTTGGTGGACCGGCTACAACAAAGTCATGCCTGCTTCCTTTGAGCTAAAGCTGGCCCCAGATGCCGTGGAGCAAGAACCAAGGTCTGACGGCCACGAAAAGCAAACCATTACGACGGATATGCCTCGTGAGGAGATGAAGATACAGGCATGGAACGGCGTCAGGAACAGACCGCCATGGAAAAAGAGATCAAAGATGCTCGACAGAACAACAAAGACCTTTACTTGAGCAGAATTCGGTATGAGGTTATGTAATCAAGGCCATAATCTTTCAAATGCACAGGGTGAGGTTTTGTAGATAAGGCGATACATCCACCTTGTCATTTAGGGGCTTTAAATGAGTCGCTAGCCTTTAGCTAGCTTGTGAGCTAACAGGATCCTGGAGGCCCAGGAGGCTCCTTGGATCTGGTGCTCTGGTTGGGAGGTGGACTCATCAGTTGGGTCACCTCTTTGCTTGGTGCTGTATCAGTGTACTGTGTAAGTAACTGAAATATTTATACCTAAATAGTATAGGAAAGTCAGATAGAAGCACATGTCTTTTAACCTCACACTTACATGACATACATTTGAGCACAGACTTCCTGTTAGTCACATTGTACCAAAACCAATCAAATTGCTTATTCCATTAAAACAGTTGACTTTGTTGCGATGTTTACCAAGTAAAGATTTCTTTTCTCCAAAGAAGTGCCCAAACTGGCGCCTTGCAGTTCAAGAGTGTTGCCGTCATGTATTGTAGTATGGTATCTGCTAACATTGAAGCAACCTGGTTAAATATACATTTGTAGAAAATAACACTCCTCCAAATTTTGTGGGTTGAATTTATATATGTGGGTTGTGATAACTTGACTCGTACTGCAACGGATAGAAAAACCCAGAAAAGTTAGGTAATATATTTATGTGGATGCATCATAGCTATATTTAAAGTATGCATTTGAGTACATTTCCAGGTTTAAAAAAAAATAATGTAACAGACATACAACATGCCCATTGATATCGCAGAACAGAGATTGTTTTTTTTTTTTTATCAGAACAGCAAAACTATTTCTGTTTTCTAATTCAGCCAATTGGTCACGTTATTGTCAAACTATTTGTCAATGTGAAAAGGAGTTTTAACATTCCAAATAGGATGTAGGAAAACAGAAGATATGGCCCCGTGCTTTTCTCCCAATTGTTCAGTCCGTAAAGTTTTAAAAAGGAATTAAATTAGCCAGAGATGAAAAAGCAGCTCTGCGTGCCTAAAAGCTACGTACGTGGTGGGTTACGCAAAGGTCCAATCTGCTTTCTTTTAACTCTACAACAAAACGTGCAGTGAACTGTGTGAGGCTCAGAGTTTTGACACTGCTCTGCTGCAGCTGTTGGTCACAGGTTTGACGGATGGGGAAGGTTATTCAGAGGTAAACATAAAGCATGAATTGGCTAACTGGCACCGTAACGATGCTCACACCGTTTATGTCCATGAACCACACCTGGAAAAATTGCCCTTGAGTGCATCGCCGTTATAAACCAAGGCTACAGATTATGCAGGCGGCGCTCCTACCCTGCCGGAAAAATCTGCGTTGTAGTTTAAGTTTGTGGTTTATATATGGCGGCAAATTCCTTTTTTAAAGAGATTACAAAGTGAAACACTAAAATCCTGCTGCCAAACCCGCCTCTAAGCCCCTGCAGGTAATGAGATTTTTTTCATTTTTTTATTGTAACTTTGCGTATATGGTCTTCATCATATGCGTGCGTCAGCATTTAAATGAAAGCACGTACACAAAAAGACATACAGATCATTAAAAGACAACCGACGACATCATACGAGCGCCATATGTTGCATACGTTAGCCCATCCCCAATCAACGCACGCACCCATTTAGAAAAACACATCTTCTGTCTTTCTCTTTCACACTTAAGCCACAATCTAACCAGGTGGATGTTTATCTTTCTTTAATTACAACTTTTTTTTTTCCCCCCCTCCCAAGCATCATAAAATAAAAAATCTATACTCGCATTCCCTGTGGGTGCTCATTATCCACTTGCATATATACACACAATAGTGAAATAAAACGAAAGTCTAATGAACATTTGGAATTTGACCCTATACTGTTTGGGCCATTCATAAGGTCAAGGAAATTAATTGTGCCTTCTGTTGCTGAGGAAGAGTGGAGAAGAAGGAGCAGGGAAATAAAGAGGAGAGTAAAGGTTATGTGCGGAATAAGACATCATGTGTATCTTAAACTTTATTACTTTATGAGGGAGTGTAGTTTATTTGTTTTCCTCTTACATCCGTGAATATACTGACAAACTTGAACTTGTGCCTGCATAAATGTGTGTGTGTGTGTGTGTGTGTGTGCGCACGCGGGTGTGAGAGTGTGTTCGGGTGAAGCACCTCTGGCCTTTGCTGTCATTTTGAGAACAAAAGCATCCAGCGCTACATACCATTCCAAGTTGGGTTGTGCTCTGTTATTTATGGAAAACGAGAAGTGTATGGATTCCAGAAATGATGCCAAGAGTGAGAACAGCAACAAAAAAAAAAAAAAAAAAGCCATGATTCATTTCCCAAACCAGGAAAAGCCAAAGGACGAGCAAATCAATGGCAGTTTGGGATGAAATTTGGCCTTAAGCATCGACGGGCCCTGGAGTGGTTGGCATGAATGTAAATGCAAAAAAAAAAAAAAAATGCAGTTTTCTTTATTGGCAGCGTATCTGTCTAAAGCTCCGTTATGTGTTACTATGCTGTAATAAACATATCACAATACCGTAAATTCCGGACTATAAGCCGCTACTTTTTCCCCAAACTTTCAACCCTGCGGCTTATACAGCGATGCGGCCAATTTATGTAATTTTTCTAACGGCCACCAGGGGCGCTCGAGTAGAAAAGGTAAGATTAAGACTGCCGCGTCACAGGCACCGTTTGGGAAGAAAGTTATATTATTATTATTATTGTTAAGTTATATGATTAAAACTTTGAAAACTCTCTGTGTACCGTCTTTCTTTGTAAATATGTTGACATGTTTTAATGTGGGCACATGCGGCTTATATGCGGATGCGGCTTGTGTATGTACAAAATTGGGTTTCCTCTAAAAATGGAGTGGGTGCGGCTTATAATCAGGTGCGCTCTATAGTGCGGAAATTACGGTATATAGATTTAAAAGCAGTATTCGATATGCTCTCACAAGCAGCGATCGAGCCATTGTTCTCAATCCATATATTTGTTATTATTTCAGCAGAAAGGAGTAAGCTGAAGAAGTGGACGTTAGTCCTTTCCAGAGACAACAAAGAGACGCATCAAGTTCAAAACCAGCCAAAACAATCAAATCATGCGGCGGATAAATGATGTCACACGACAACATCGAGGGCGTATTGCCTGGGCATAGGGCCAATTCACATCACTCCATCACGCTGGTTATGGGAAAACAGCGGAAATGCTTCTAACGTGAGCTCGTCATCAACATACAACAGCCGCTACTGTTTTACGATGTCAATCTGAGACGTAAAGCGTTTGCGGCGCTTTTGCAGCATGTGGCCACATGTGAGGAGCAAGAGAAAGAGGGAGGAGAAGGAGGAAGCGCAAGAAAGGAGCCCATCCCTGGCCGACTGCCACTCATCTAGGCACCTTCTCTAAGCAGGGCAGAAAATCAGACACGCCAGGAAAAGAATTAAAGGAGAAAAGAGAGGGAGAGAAAAAGGAAAAAGATTTTTTTCCTTTTTTATAAATAGCAGGGCTTGCCAGAAGGCAGAGGAAATGAGAGCAAGTGAGCACTGGAAAAGAAGGGCTTGAGCTTGACACGGGGCTTAAAATTGGAGAGGGGGCGGAAAGAAGGGACCTACTGCGTGAAAATGTCTCCAACCAAAGCAAGGATTAGTGTTCCAACCTCCTCCACCGCCAAGATCCGCCAGTACAACTAATCACCTTCCCAGCTTCTCTCTCCTGTCTTTTTTTTTCCCCCTCATCTTTTGCTTCCACTCTCTTTTTAGTCTCATTTTGCCCCTCTCATCGCCATTACGCCCCAAAATTAAAGCAGAATGTTCTGCCAGGCATGATTAGCCGTGAACACCTAACTAGCCAGGCGAACGGGCTGTGGTTTGACACATGTGTTTATTTGGCAGTCTTGTGAATGTATAAGCCAGGGGTGTCAAACTCATTTCGCGTTGTGGGCCACATACGGCCTCGGTAGATGTCAAGTGGGCCGGAACATAAAAAAATGATACCGCAATCTGCTATAAACAACCAAAATAATATGTCTTCCCTTTGTTTTGGTCTAAAGAAGCACAAAAACGCGAGGACATTTTTGAAATGTAATGAACATATCTTTTACAAAACATTTCATGAAGCACCTTACAAATGTGCAATTGACTTTTATCATTCACATACAGTATATGCATTGCAATTAATCCCACCGACTGTACAAAGGCACAAAACCTTAACAAGTAATTGGTATTGAAAAATAGAGTCCAGTAATGCACTTTTAAGATTAAACGAGATTTATAAAGAAAGGAATGTTTAAACCATTTACACGGGCATATAAAATCTAAATGTAATCCTACACCTTACAAATTAAGAAGATCGCTATAATATGTGTAAAAAAATTAAAGTATTCACATGTCCTTGATAGCGTCTGTTGTGTTGGGTGTGTCTCAGTGACAGACCGAGGCTGCTGTTGTCTTCTTCTCTGAACAAAACAATGCTGTCTTTTCCTCTGATCAAAACAGTGTGTCCCCCTAGCGGATATTCAATGAATTGCACCCTATTAAAAATATTCATTCCGTGTCTTTTATGCATTTTTCCACTTCTAAATTATCCTGCGGGCCTGATCAAACCTCCCTGCGGGCCGGTTCCGGCCCGCGGGCCGTATGATTGACACCCCTGGTATAAGCGCAAGAATATACTGCCAACCTCAAATGGTGCCTATACCTGTCTGATGAAATGGAACGAGACTGATTAAAAAAAAAATAGACGAAAACTACGACCAATCCCTCTTCTCTGCCCCCCCACTCTTGTTTTTCGGTACGTCACTGTCATTCCATTCCTCCTTCCACGATGCCACCGCACCACCTACTCCACCTGTCAGGCACCAGCCCCCCCTCCTCTCCTCTCCTCACTTCCTTCCTTTCCTCCTTTTGAGGCTGCCATATATTTCCTCTCTTGTGACAAGGCTTCTCACAAATATGGCGGCAGCATAAACATAAACAAGTCAAATTGATCACACAATGATCCAGACGGGTGGATTTGGGAGAAAAGTGAAGGGGGGGGGGGGGGGTCCTGAAAAACGACAGGAACGATTAAGCTTCTTTCTGTCCTTTTCCCAAGCTTGATCTTTCTTATTCCGTTTGTGCTGGAGTGAGGTGGGAGGTGTGGGGGCGGGTGTGTGTGTGTGTGTGTGTGGTGGTGGTGGGGGGTGTTAGTTGCAGTACCATCCCGGAAGAAAGCGACACTTCATAAGCAGATGCCTGGCATACGATTGCAGTCGGGGGAGTGTGTGAATTCATTCTCCTCCGCTATGAATACAACGTCGCGTCTTGTGTATAGGTGCAAGCACAAAATGTAATTAGGCGCTGAGGCGGAAAAGCAAGCTGCCTTTCTCGCTGTTTGCATATTTTGTCCACAAATAATGGAGTACAAAGGCAATGAGAGGAAAAATCTCTCTTGAATATTCATTTACAAAATAACGGTTTGCTGATAAGGCCAAGGCATGTGATAATCAATTAGCTAAATGTTCTACAAAAATCCTGGCATGGGGTTGGGAGGCGGGGAGACGGGGGGGTTGGGGGGGGCAATAATGATAAATATGCACACACACACATTTCCATCTTACAAGAAGCAAAATGACACATTCAGCAGAAGTCGGCACCGAATCACCATTAGCCTCGACGGAGTATCACAAAGAATACAAAGAAAGTAGAGTATGTACTTGTAAAAGACGCTTTTGTTTCAAGTGTTTGTATGATGAGAGTTGGTTTTACATAGCGTGTATCTAAAATTCACCTGCTGTTGTCTGCATGCGTGGGATGAAAAATGTGGTCGTGAAAGAGTTCAGGTGAGTGTGTGTGTGTGTGTGTGTGTGTGTGTGTGTGTGTGTGTGTGTGTGTGTTCATGAGACATGTGGGGAGGTCAAAGGTACAGATTAGCATCAAGCCAGTTTAACTAAGAATAGTTGTTTCAGGGGGAAAAATTGTTCCTTTTGCGAAACAAATTGAAGGGAATCCTCAACCAGATGTTGACTATCTCGAAGGGTGTGACTAATTATCTTATGTCATTAACAAAGGATAAATGAATAAAATACAACATTAAATAAAGCTCGCCATTTCAGACAAGCGGAGAGTGACAGTTAAGGAAAAATATGTCAATTAATAAGTAGGCCACAGTTACATTTGATCCCGAAATGAAATAAGTGAACGCTCATCAATCCGCGTAGCATTGCGGACCATCAAAATGGTCACAGAGTCATTCCCTGTCAATCACGCAATTTATCGTTTGAATAGCCCGCGCGGCCCTAAAATCCCGCATGCAGCTAGGGTGGAAATATGCATGTAATTTCTTTTTGAAGGCCTATTAAGGTGCATGTCCAGTGTAATTAAACGGTATTACCAGCAGCGCTTACAGTATTATGCATTGCCGTTCGTACTGCTACACGGGTACTGCATGTGAAACCAATTAGGATACATGCAATTAGGGCTTGTTTCTATTAATAACGGCTAACAAATACTCGTGTAAGTTATGCACAGCTGGTGTCAATATGAAGAATAAACGTCGCCACGGAGGCTTTCTCTCTCTCCTCTGCCACAGGCCCTGCGATGCCGCCGTGCGTGACATGCCGCCCTCTGCTGGCCAGAGAGTGAAATACAGCTGACCCCTGTCTCAATGACTTTTTGTAGCCGTCCGGGCTGAGAACAAAGAGGCAGTGCTGTGCCAAAGAGGACTATCAGTCTCTTTCCTCAAGGGAGGACAAGGGGAAAGGCATCCAAGGGGTGGGGAAAGGAGGGGTTTGGGGGTCCACTGAGTAGAGTAATGCAGATGTGCTCTGCAGTCGACTCGCAGCCGAACCGGGGCATTGCGCTTCATTGTGCGCCTCTGGGTGTGTGTGTGTGTGTGTGTGGAATAAGAGGGGAGAGGATATTGGGTGGGTGGTGGTTGTTGGCACCGAGGGGTGGGCTGGTAAGACATCTGTCATCATATCATCAATGCTGTCACATCAGAGAACAAATGGGCTGTGAGATTTTTGCAGCCGAAAATACAAGCAATGGCAAAAGGTGTCGTTTCGTCTGATCTATTACTGCTATTTTCTGCCTTTTTTCGATCAAGCACAAAAGCTCTGACCATCAAGTCAACTCGTGAAAATGGTCGAATGGGAAATGGTTTTTGAGTGAGAGCGCAGATGCAAATCTGACACCTGGAAAGTTATCAAAAGGCGCCACGAGCTTTTGTATGCGGACGACCTTGTCTGAGGCCCAAAGTCACTTTCGGGCGTGGAGAACCGCCACTTCTGCGAGATGATGAGGGCTTTTGACTTCGAGACGGCGAGCATATTATGTTTAATTTCTCCCCATCACACTTTTATTTTTGAAGCGGGTCACCACACTGAGGCAAGGGTGTTCTATAATGAAACCTTGACTGTGAAGAACTTCATTCCTCTGCTTTGCTACCTGGTGCCTATGTGACAAGACGACCCGCTTTGTTGCCGGGAGAATGAAGGAGAGCTTTGAACTGCTGACTGACAGCGCGGGGAAGCCGTTCCAGGCGTAAATGTAAATTATTGTTACTTACACGTTTAACCCAGCACCTACAACCCCCCCACCACATCCTTTCTCCCCTCACCCGGTTCCTCCTTGAGTTTGCACTGCTTTGTGGAAGGACTATTGAGGTGCGGTGGGTGAGTTGGGGTGGAGGGTGGGGGGAGGACAAAACTGACATCATGTTGCCCTCTTTTGGCTGGTATTTGCAACTGCACCTCACTGTCCTCTCACCTCAGAGGTAGCAGCAGCACATCCATTCTCAACCGCAGTGACATTGAAGACATTTGATGAAATGGAATGATAATTAAGATGAATTTCTGGGGAAAAAAAAAAGACAAGCTGGTGTAGTAAATTCTTGTAAAACTTTTTCCACTCCGAATTTATATATCCAACCCAGTAGAGAAATCAAGTGTAGTACTACAGTACAGTATAACACAGCTAACACAACAAGCTAAGATGATGAAAGACAATTAGATTAGAAAAGACCACGTCGACATTTTTTGAGGACAAAAGAATATGGGCCATAGCAGCTTGATAATCACACGTCAAGCACAAGAGTGCCTGGCATTCATTAAACTTGTCCTCACATTTTACAGTATTACACAATTTAATATACATAAAGTTGTCAGCGTGTTGTGTTTTAAACACAAGGGAGCACGAACACCCACGATGGGACCGAAATGAAATGTGGGAAAATCCGGAAGGTCTAATTTGGCCATTGTTTGGGTGAAGATTTTACACCCGAATTGATTGAAAATCTCCATTATTTCTTATTTCATCATCAGACAAATGGGATCAAAATGATGTTGTGCGGCAAAGCACAACAGCTGAGAGGGTTCCATAGTGCAGAAAACAGGTGCAAACAGATAACGGAGATTAATCACTGACCGCAGATTGGATTTAAAGTATAAAATGACGTTAAATGGAGATGGAGGCTTGTATTCGGCAGTTGATCTTATTTTACACGCAGCCACTCCAGGGCTGAGCTCGCTGCTGGCAGCGCCTGTCGTCAGGCAACACTCCACAAGCTTTTTCTCCACAAGACGCATCTCGACGGAATCAATAGGGCCCTCGCAGCATATCATTAGACATAAGTATTATAATTACTTGTGTTATTAATTTTGCCTTAATACCGGGGATGATATGCCGTGTAATTCGGCCCCGTTGAGGGAAGCCAAAACGAGATCATCACCGACGCATCTCTTATGAAAATCAATACTGAAATGGATATTCCAATCATGCCAAAGCGCTGCCCCCTCTATTTGATTCTCGTGCATATCCAACAATCATTGCCTGCCTTCATTTGGAAAAAAATAGAGAGAAATACGACCAACATATTTCACGCGGGTGCCCGAGTCTGAGGCAAAACAATATGGATTTGTGTTGCCTTGCAAACAATTTTAATAAAAAGCAATTGATTGGGCATCGAGTAGCTAGCCTGTAGGCGTGAAGCACCAGACCCCAGTGGGTCCAGATCATTAAAGTCCTCAACTGCTGGCACAAATTTGTTCAATAAGAGTCTGGAACTCGTGCTTGAGGGTTTGAATGGGATGCAGTCGTGTCAAGCTGTTTGCGGCTGCTTTGCAGACCGCAAACGACTCCGAACCAGACAGCCCATTTTGCTGAAACATGATCTCGCCACCGTATGTGATTGGAAAGATAAATAGCATAATTCCATCTCATCTTAAACGTGCTAAATGACTATTAAATGGAAATACAGAGAAGTCTGCCAAGAACAAAAAAATGATACTGTCCTAAACGTAAAATCAAGCACCCATTGCTTTGTGTCAGACCCCACTGCTGCAACGACTACAATATGCGCGTGTAAGGTAGATGCATGCACAGACTTTCTAGAGTCAAGAATCAAAGCTTTGGTGCTGCGACACAGTTTTTAATTACCAGGTACTTTATTTATGCTTCGGATTTCAATTTCTCCCCACAAAGCTGGTAATGATATTCAAAACGCCTGCTGGCAAATGTGAATCCTTATTGTCTGCCTTCTTTCCTTCCCTTTAAAATATGAATACCTCGTTTTATATGGCTTATTTGTCCTCCGGTCACTTTGTAAAATCTTTTTTTTTTTTCTGCGGCACATATATTTTTAAATGTGAGCCTCGCTGGAAGGAATGGCAATAAAGGGCTTTTTTTTTTTTTAGGGGTGGGGGTGGGGTGTGTGAAGAGGATCAATGTAGAATGTATTATCCTGCACTGCAGAGATTGACTTCAATAATAAAAGAATTGATCCTTTAAAGTGAAGCTTATTCTGGGCCAGCGTGGTAAAGGAGGACGGGCCCATTTCAATATTGCAACAGATGGAGAATCGCAGCACGCTATTTCACCCCCTACCCCAAAACTTGTATATTATTTCAAAACCGATGTTAGATTTCGGACGGCAATGACGCGGTGGAATGGCACGCATTCTCGAGGAGCGTATCCGACAACAATGCGATAAGCAAGCTAACCAATGGCATGCGGAGACACAGAAAACAAAAAGGGACGTGAAGGAAGAGTCAAAGACAGATTGCGGAAGGCGTGTGCTCTCGATTCACTTCATAGATTTACCCGCCTGATGTGATTTTTGTCATTGTCTAAAAAACAGATGATGCCACCATTTGCTAATAAAGCACGAGGGAACAATAACAAGCGTACGGTCATTTCCAGGTAGCCGACAAGCTCACTTCACGCACACTTCAAGTGTACTTGCGTCGTATTCTTGTCTCTTAAAATGTGAGATGATTAAAGACGTTAACCGGGTAGGTCAATATAATCAGACAAGAATACTTGTGGTAGGCCCTGGCACGTGTCCTTCTCAAAATATTTTACAACATATTTTCTTTCCCCACTGGCCCCAAGTAACCAAATAATGTGACGCCATGAATTTTAAACTGAAATGATGATGACGAGGGATTTCCGATTACACTTTTTTGGCACACTTTTTGGTCCATATCTGATACCACAGCAATACTGTACATAAAAAAAACAAAGATCATGCATTCAAAAGGTCTCAAATTAGTATAGAAAGTTACATACAGACATGTATATAGAAATACGGTACATGCGTTTTTATACGTTATTATATTTGGATTTACATTGACATAATATGAGACAATCCACCAAATCATTGCTAATTCCTTTTTGTAACACTCTCAAAAAAAACTCAAGTTCTATCTTTTTTCTTTAGCTCCAAATTTGATGATACACATACGTGCACTGAACGACCCAAAATGCGGATTGGTCAATATTAGGCGGGTTTTATTTGATGTCATTGCTTTTGTAGTGAAACTCTTTATGGGTTTTTAGCATAAAATTTGCAAATTTAGACATTTAGATGAATAGAATGCCTACATCAAGCACACGACATGTCAATGTGCAGGACGCTTTAAAAAAAAAAAGTGTATTTTCATGTCATTGTTTTGTGCATCTATACATTTTATTTCCAGGGGATGCAAAAGGCACCAATTTATGGAATGGCCTGTACGTATAAGCATTAACATAGAATGATTGATTCCTCTGTTGCATTTGATTTATCTAATGCTAAAAAATACATTACATTGTTATTTATTAGCGTGCGCAGGCTCGAACGACAAGTGGACGCGGCTAAGTAGTCGGTGGGTACCTGCTTGCCTTCTCTCAACTAAAAAAAAAAACGAGACTATTGATTTATGACCTCGTTAATTGCAACCAATGGGGAGCAAGCTTGCTTGTAACCAAATCATTTACATTTCTGAAATTTCTCTTTGAAGTTATGTTGTTTGGATACGTCACAATCGCTAACCTATCTGTCGCTCTCGCAAACTTTTTGCCGTTTAGTGAGCCGACTGCATGTCAGAGAAGGCAGATTATTTTGGTTTACCCAATTTTCACTTTTTGTTTTTTTTTTTGTCACCTTTTTACTTCAAAAATCTACGTTTTGCTGCACCGTGGATGGAAAGCACTGTGCCTGCGTGTGGATCTTCCTCTCAATCTGACCCCCCCGAATAAAAATTAAATGTAACATTGTGTTTCATAAAATTAAGATGCGGCTGCTCCATTTGATCCAGGTACGTATATTTTATGATTATTTGGTCACTTTGTGACCTATAAAATGTCAGAATATGAAGAAAAACGAACTTTCTGCCCCGTATCTGCAAACCACGTGATCGGTCCTGATTTCCAACCACATGATCGGACCGTGACATGCTTAATGATGACCACAAAAAAGAAAACATTTACAATAGTTTTACAACCTAGATTGAAGGAATTTATCTGAGAAATCACTGAGGAAGTAACAAAATTATTTTGGGGGTTGTGTGTTTTCTTTGAGTGTTTTCCCCTCATAAAGATGGCCATGGTCGTAGTTTTAACAGATTTCTTTTTTTTCCCCAATCAACACTCAACATTCTAAATGTTTCAGAATAACAGAATGGACACAGATGCTGCAATTGAGCTTTCTGACGGATTCCATCCGTCGCACTCTCCCATAGTAAATTTCATGAGAATTGAACAATCTGGGAAGGTACCAGCTTCCTTCCAGCCCTGCAAAATGTTCAAATACCTCAGATTCCATTAAGTAGACCAATGGCGTAGATTCGTGTCAATTGTAATTTGGGCTATAGAAACCATCTCCAATGTTTCTATTTCTGATTTTGTAACTTTCCATATAGGGCCCCCGGCCACCGATTGGAAGAGGTGTGGGGGGGGCTAGGGCAGACACATGCTGCCTGTAATCCCATCAACTCTTGTCAGTCAGCAGTCTGGATAGAAACCTTTCTAAGAGACCTGTAATCCATAGCTAAAACCCTCACACACTGTCCTCCCGCTTATCTAGAAACACACATATACATGCACACTAACGCATACTGCGCATAAATAAACACGCACACACATACACGGACGCACACAGCCAAACATTCTTCCAAACACTTGATGGCTGCTTTACTCCATTTGCATAAATCAAGAGCGAAGCATGGACAGAGATCCCAATGTGTTCCGCCGGGCGACCGGTGCATTTAATAGGGATTTCAACTTTTGATTAAGGTAAAGTTCAAATTGACAATCGTGGGTAATGGACAAGAAGTGGGTGAAAACAGAATTTGCGTTTGTTTGATTTGATCCCTAATTCAGAGAGAGAGAGAGAGAGAGAATAAGGCAAAGCAAGGTAGCTTTATTTAGATAGCACATTTCATCCACAAAGTGTGCTTCAGGTTGTCCATTTCCTTCATTATGGTTAAAAATATGGAAACACAAACTTCATCATCTTGAGTTTTCAATTGTAAAAATAAAGTTATTGTCAAAAGATGAGGGTGCCAACTCGAAATTTTGCAGCAAAACAAGAATAACGGAATACATGGTTGTGTACGCACAAATGATTACATCTATTCAAATCTATCTATACAATCGATCAACAGTCCTGGGAACAACACGTGCCATTAACATTCACATGCAAAACAAACACCATGACAAAAAAAAGGACTGCGAGGGAATAAAGACTTTTCGGACACCGCGGTTCTTTTCAAAAGCCAGCGAAACAGGGAGACAAGGAGGGGGAAGAGAGAGAGAGAGAGAGAGAGAGAGAGAGAGAGAGAGAGAGAGAGAGAGAGGAAGGGTGCAGGACCCACACGGTGTAGTTCCAGCCAATTGCATTCCAGAGAAGTGACCATGGCCAGTGATAAACAAAGCACCATAGATCATCCCTCACGTAGACGGAGCCCAAGCAGTGGAGACAGAGGATGCGAGAGCAGTCAAGACTCCGAGGCAGAGAAGGAGAAGCAGACCAAGACAGACGACGACAGAGATCTCACCGCCTATATGCATCTGCCTCTCTTCTTCTATCCCCTCTCTTGCTAACATTTTGATGCGGTTTTTGCCACCGGAATGCCATGAATAGCCAGTCATGCTGCATGCTTGTAGATTCTCTTTCCAAAGAGTGAGCCGCAGAGAAAGGTTGAGAAAGAAGAGGGAGGGGAAAATAATGCTGCTTCCCCCTACGGCGACATTTCGTCCTTTAAAATAAATCCTTTGGTTGTTCCAATTTCCCTAAAGAGACCCAAAAATAAATAAATACAAATAAAAATATGCAACTTACCCAATCACAGACACAACATTCAGGATCATTAGAGCCCAGTGTGCACCGCAACAGCTGATATATTCCTCCAAAACAGATGTGCAAGAAGGGGCTGTGAGGTTCTCTCTCTTTTGTTTGTGAGCTGAATAGCTAGGGTTCTTCTCTTTGCATCAGCCGGCTGTTTGTTGCAGCTTTGAAGCAGGTGGATGACAAAAACATCAATCTCTCTAGGCACATTGTGTGTGGCAAGCATGCATTGAAGCACATCTCTCACTGGCTTTGTACAGTACATTGACACGTTCGAATTCTCATCTTACACATTCCGGGTGGAATATGAGCTAAAAGGCATAGTGGGAGGTGTGCTGTAGTAAAGCCATTGTATAGTTAAACAATTTGCCACATGCAGGGGCAATTTGATACATATGGAAGGATAAACAATGGTGAGATTAAGGCGGTAGCTGAAGGATAATGTGTCAGTTTTTGTCAACCTAATTTAGGCAACTTATTGGATACAGTATATTGTTTGATGCATGCAATAATGATCTTAATTATAGAAATTAAGCTACAGTGTATACATTTCATGGATTCTTTAGCTCTGAGCTGATTTTTTTAAAACAAATAGCTATAAACTATAGTCAGATTTTTTTTTTGCACTAATCTGACATTATGTAAGTAAATCTGAATTTTTAAGGGTATAATAACACAGAACGTACTTGGCATGAAAAGGCTGGCCCTGACCTGAAGTCAGCCCAAAGGCTCAGAGCAATACAGTACCTACTTTCAGTCATTACAATGATGGTAGTGCCGGCCAAGACTCGAAGTAGGTGGTTTCTCATCACACTTTGCGAACCAAAATTTGCATTTTGTACCTTGTCAAAATACATTTCCTCTCCCCGTTCTCCAAGTGCCTGCATGGGTATTCTCCGGGTTCTCCGGTTTCCTCCCGCATTTCAAAAACACGCGTGGTAGGTTAATGGAACACTCTAAATTGTTCCTAAGTGTGAGCCTGAGTGTGAGTGCGGATGGTTGTTCGCCTCTGTGTGCCCTCTGATTGGCTGGCAACCGGTTCAGGGTGTACCCCGCCTGCTGCCGGAAGACAGCTGGGATAGGCTCCTGCAAGCTATATAAACAATGTTCAACAACTCGCACAGAAAGTTAAATGCTTCCTTCAGGAAGTGGTTAAAGCTAAAACGGATGATGTCGTGTATTTCTTACGTTAAAGTAGTGAGGACAATGTGAAAGTTCAAGTCGTTCCATTTACGAAGTTTCCATCGAGTTCCTGAAGGCACCTCGGTGACGTTTTCTTGTTTAGATGATCATGGCGGGAGACCGAGGTTATAAAATGACTAGCTACGGTCGTATAACCGCGTTTCGCGTGAAGTTCGTTTGATTTAAAAACAAAAGATAAAGTATTAGTAATTTAAGGGTCAAGTCCAGGCAACTGACAAAGCAGGCGCTTGGCGTTCGTGCCACTGCTAGCGTTAGCAAAAGAAAGTCTCTCGAAGTTTTGCAGTTGTTTCGAAATTAGCTTGATGGCGTCTATGTTGGTAAAAGACAACCCGATTCTCTTACCCCTCAACGTGGAGAAAACGGTCTATGATGGGTTCATCACTGTCCAGGTATGTGAATGTCGTCAGGTTGTTCGAGTGACGACAGAACAGAGGTACCCAAAATTATTTTAGACCTTGGCTCGGCTCACACATCGTAACGCATGTCAATATTTGTCTATTCATACGTTAGGATTCCGTTATATTTTGAGGGCATTTTACGTGCAGCCACTTTGTGTCACCTATATTATGGACTTTTTGATACAACCATGTTTCTCATTGGTTCTGGTCCGTTTTGTTTTTTGTTTATGAACAATGTACATTGGCCCCAAATAATATACTGTGTATACAGTCGTGGGACTGCCCCGGAAAGGATTCAAGTTTGATCCCGAGTTCACCTTTGGATCGTTTACATTCTTTCCAGTATACTGAAGTCAACCATACACCATCATTTAAGTGTCACTAAGGCTACTTGTTAAAATCGCTGTCAACAACGTTGGTATGTGGCACGTTGGCATCTTGACAGCACCATGGACCGATTTCTTAATTTTTTTGGTCATCAATCTAGCGGCAAAGATTATTTTTCCAAAAAATACCCCTTCAATTAAACTAACACCACGTAACCAAGTTGAATAAAAACTAAACGTTTCAGGGCTCATTGTTTCAACATACAAATGCAAATTGTTTTTTTGTGAACATGTTTGCAAACTCATGTTGTTATTATTTGTTTATAACCTCACCGTGTAATTTAGCTTCCATTTTTTTTTTTAAACAGGAGACAGACCTGAGACTGAGAATACATCTACCACCAGATCGTCAACTCAAAAAGGCCAAGTATAAATGATCACTGTTGCGTTGTTGATATAATTGAACATGTTGGTTTTCATGAAAAAAAAAGTAATTAGACTCAAACAACTCCCTGTGTGTAGTTTGCATGTTCTCCCCGTCCCTGCGTGGGTTTTCTCCGGGTTCTCCGCTTTCCTCCCACATTCCAAAAACATGCATGGTAGCTTAATGGAACACTCTAAATTGTCCATAGGTGTGATTGGAAGCTTGAATGGTTGTCCGTCTCTGTATGTCCTGAGATTGGCTGGCAACTAGTACCGGGTGTACTGCGCATACTGCTTGAAGACAGCTGTGATAGGGCCCAGCACGCCCAGACCGCGACTCTCGTGAGGAAAAGCGGATTAGATAATAGATGGATGAATGAAGAGAAAGGCGCAAGACTAAAAATTAGCCCCATCCATTAACTATTGCATTTTTTTCATCCTTAGCTGTAGCTCTAAATATGTTTCATGTGTTTTTATAGGTTGCATTGCTGTTTGAAGTTAAAGCACCTGTTAGATGGATATGAACACATTATAAAGCAGGTAATATAGTCTTACTTTACCCCAGTATTTCCCAACCTTTATTGGGCCGAGATACATATATTACATTCAAAAACTCTCACGGCACACCTCCAAGCAAAAATGTCACGAAAAGCATTAATAAATGAACAATAATGATGATCCTGAGTCAATTTACTCAGAGATAGATTTAATGTGAAATATTTCTGTTGTTTGAGTGATAACAGGTTAATAGTTCTGCCATCTAGTGGATGAGCATTTAATTGTTTTGCCTGCCACTAAACAGAAATAGCATAGATAGATGGACACAGATGTATTATTTGCAGTTGTAGAACTAATACGTTATGGGGCAATATACTGATATTAGATCATTTCCCATGGCATACCCGGTTATCTCTCATGGCACACTAACGCAAAGAGGTTAGGAAACACTGCACTAGAGTATGCAGATACAATTCTGATAAAAATATGTGATTGATTGTGTTTGTCTGTGTCATTTCACATCTTTTGTGTTGACTGTGTCATACGTGGCATTGTTCCTGTGCACCCATCAGGCACACTTCACTCAGAGGCAGAGAAAAATATTTTTCACTGTTTAATTAACACCGCCTGGAAAATGTCCCTATTTGTTATGTGGTCCCTCAGGGTTATTTGCATGAGATTGATATTTCACCTCGGGCTGCAAAGTTCATTATTTTCGCAGCCTTTAAGCTATCATTAATTATTAAAGGAGGTGGCAGCCCCCATTAATCACAAACATTTGTTTGATTTGAATGGCTGGCTTGAGGAAAAAAAAATAGTGTCACTTTATTATCTTGCCATTCAAGGATGTCTCTTCTCTCTCTTGCAGAGGCTACATCAGTCGACTGATCTTGTCGGTTTCATTCTGGAACTGAAGACTGTCTTGGTAAGCAGGGCAATGATATATTGGTTAGTGATGCTTTGCTGACACCATTGGTTGATGAAAAAGTTCATGGGAATCTCACATTGTTGTTAACATCGATTTGGAGCCGCAGATGCACCTATATGAACGTTATATTGTGTTCAATTAATAAATAGTGTAATGAGCTGTGTATTATCTGTGTCCCGTAAAATCCCATCAATAAGATAAAACCTTTATTTGTCTCACAATGGAGAAATTCCCAATTTACAGCAGCAAAATTATGCAAGGGAGAAAGTGGCAGACAAAAAGTATATAAATAAATATAAATATAACATGTAAATATGAGCAGATTAAAATTGGGCGAGTCCAGGTTTTCAGGACCGTCTATTCAATAGCCTGAGAGCAGTTGGGCGGAATGAGTGGCGGTACCTCTCCTTCTTGCAGCGTGGGTGTATCAGTCTCTGACTGAAGGGGCTGCCCAGTGCTGTCAGGGTGGCCTGGAGGGGGTGGGTGGATCTGCACAAAATCGTTCCACCATATTCATAAAATATACATTTTGCAGACCTTTACCAGTACCTAGGTGTTGTTACAAAAACAAACAAAAAATCAATTCCAACATATGTAATGTCTAATGTTACAACTGTACCGTAATATGTACCCGGTCTCAAGAAGGTGCGCACAGTGGACAAAACTAGTCAAGCCAGCGGCAGCAAGAATTCTTCATGCTTTCCAACATTTAAAAATAAAATAACTCAAGACATTTAAAACAAAGTCCAGAAATAAATTACAGCTTCTAGACAGGGGTGGGCAAACTTTTTGACTCGAGGGCCACAATGAGTTCTAAAATTTGACAGAGGGGCCGAGCCAAGAACAGATGGATGGGGTGTTATATAAATTACATACAGGATTTGACCTATTAATGATTAATGATTAATTTAATTACATTTCAGTTGAATAAACACAGAGGAAAACTCACCATCAGTTTCAGTGGGAACAGTGTTGTTGATCTCCCTGCTTTGTCAGTGCATCAAAGTCTGGAGTAAGTTTTGTTGTGGCGATTCTCAGGATAGATCCGAGGTGTTGGTCAGTTATCCTGGATCTGTGACGGGCTTTGTTCGTGTTCATAACACTGAATGTCTGCTCACATACATAGGTCGAGCCAAACAAGGCTGCGCTGTGTCTTTGATATCATTACTTTCATCCAGTGCAAGTGAATATAACCGAAAGAACTCCGCCTTATTGTTTAGCTGGCTAGCTATATGTTCATCAATTAGCTCCACACGGCGAGTCACAGTCCGACGTGACAAACTGATTTTTTTTTTTCAAACTTGCCTTGACTTTCCGGACACAGAACACCTGCAGTCTCCACCATGCAGTCTTTCAAAAACTCACCTTCGCAGAAAGGCTTGCTAGCTTGTGCTAATTTGAATGCCAACAAAAAGCTTGCCTTGGTAGTTGACTCCTGAAGCGCAGTTTGTCGGTGAAAAACTGTTTGCTGGGTCAGTAAATTGGCCGCCAACCTCTCAGCCGTAGCTGCCCGTTCTTGCGCCGATAGCTTGCTGGCGTAATTGGCATGCTTCGTAGCAAAGTGACGGCTAATATTGTACTCCTTAAAAACCGCGACACTTTCTTGGCATATCAAGCATACAGCCTTTGATCGGACTTCTTTTGAAAAATATTTTGTTGTCCATTCTGTGTTAAACACTCGGCACTCATTGTCGACTTTTCTTTTCTTTGATAAACTCATGTTTGTTTTTAGAAGGGGAAAGCTTTACCGGGGGAACCGAGAAGGAGAGTGCTTCTTCTGGGAAAATCTTAACCGCGAAGAAGAGGGGGCAAATGCTCAAGCGCGCCATCTTTTGGGGAAATGTGGGCATTACAGGGAAAACGATATTATTCATTTTATATTTTGATATAACTGGGAGATGTTTGGCGGGCCGGATTAAAAAGACCAACGGGCCGTATATGGCCCGCGGGCCGTAGTATGCCCATGCCTGTATCTAGATCACTGAACCGAGAAGAAAGTACAATTGAGTACAAATGTAATTTTCGGACTCAGCAGCCTCGAATTACTCAGACATCATTAAAACATCTTTGGCACTCCCTCAAGAAATGTTGGTCAGTATAATAAAGGATGTCTGCAAATCAGGGAGCCATAAAATATACAAGTACAGAAGATGTATTTATTTATTTTAGGGTGATTTTGGAGTGGCATGTTATACACGGGTATGTGTTTGCCATGGATTTTACTCAATTTAGCCAATATCTATGCTTTTGTTTGTTTTTATTTGAGAATGAATTATGCAATGAGACGAATTGGTATATGCTTTGTGATCTGGTGTCATTGTTGTCTCTGTCATTGTAGGAAGTGTGCCTAAAAAAACTTCCGAAGTGCTACTCTATCCCGCCTCCACAATACTACTCCCAACTCATCTTGGAAATGGAAACTCTCGGGTGGGACAAGTGAGTGACACCTTTTGAAATAAAGCACATGGCAAATGAACTTAAATGTATCTTCCAAAGAAGATATTTGTCAAATCCATTGTGTTTATCTGAGGCTGCGCTGCTGGGCCTGAAAAGCACAGACTTCCCTCTCCCGAGCCACTTGGTTCAGTTCTTCCAGGGTGTCCACCCTGTGAAAGAAACACATTTTGGCCAATTACTGTAGGTCCACATTCTTCTTTCGGTCACAACCTGCGGGTCGATCGACCGGTAAAGCGAGTGCATGTCTGCATCACTGCACACGCAGCACCAATCCACCTGTCCATATCCTGCTCCATTAATTATTAATAGGAGGTCACTGGCTTTCTATGGTCGCTCACTTCTGACCTCTAGTTGACCACCAGGCACCTTAGCTCCAAGGATCATTGCGATGATCAGTGTCATCACATCATGAACAGTGATGGGAAAGTTTCTTTTCTTCATGAACTAGTTCAGTTCACAAATTTTAAAACGAACTACTGTTGTTAACAATAAGTTCACTGTAGTTTTTTTTTTAATATGTTGCAATTAGGGGTGGGTACCAAGCCTCAGTGCCAAACTGGCCCTGGGGCTGAATTTATAAAAAAAAGAATATTGTTAAGCTTCACCCTTAACCATTTTGATCATGGTCTTGGAGAATTTACCCAAATTACTTTTCGATTGATTTACACTATATGATCGTTATATTGTACCTTCTTCCCTCTCTGATCTTGTTTCAACAACAGTACCAATCAAATTTATATGTTCGTCCAAGATGCATGTTCCCAATCAAGAGTGGGTAGTCTCGCCCCACTGCTTTTTGTTTGTTTGTTTGTTTATTGAACATAAAAACATATACAGTAATAAATTGACAGAAAGTAAGGTAAGTAAAATAGTCAAAAGGAAGCGCGAGAGGCAGCTCTGACTTCTTCCTGTGCCAATGTCGTACTGTGTGATGATATTACAAAACAATACATAGTATTATATAAAAATGTACAGTATGTGCCATGTAACCATGTCGTTTTTATACATTATTTATCATATGTTGTTTTGATGTGTGGGATCAGTATGTGTTTAGCGGTGACTCCGCCGTCCCGGTGACTCCACAGCACTGTCTTGGGAGCCAAGTCAGTGACTTTGAAGGCTCCGAGGAGTGAGGTTTTACAAATGAACATGAACGCAGCGCTCGCTGGCATCATTCATGTAGGGTTAACTCAACTGCTTACGAACGTAGCAGCTGAGTGCTCCACTCTCGGCGTGACTAATCGATTTACACTCAACGCAACCGTTATACAAATGTCAAAGTTATTATTATTTTAGGGTGGAATGTTTGTGCCTAGAGACTGGAGATGGACGGAGAGATGACGTCGCAACGTCGCTGCTTATAATGCACATTGTCACACGTGCACTCAATCATTTAAAATCTCCGGAGGAAACAGGCAAGCTTAACAAGCATGTAGAAAATGTGCACCTGACCTCACAAAAGTGCTTTTTGCAGCTCAACTGCATGTTCCAGCCTTTTTGCTGTCCAAGGTGTCTTTTACACTAAATAATTGTTGATATCATGTTGAAAAGAGATTTATTCAAATTATTTTTTTCTGTAAATAATTGTTTTTTTTATTTATTTTACATTAATGTCTTTGTGGCAAGACTAATTAATTTTTTAAAAGCGTTGTGAGTTTTATTTTTTTAACAAAAAAGTACCGATAAGAATACCGTTAAGGCACGGGATTGATAAGCATGTGTCATTCAGAGTAGTTTAAATCTTATCCGTAGTTGCTATGAGCCATACCCCTCAAAGTACCGCTACTGGCATTTCAACATTGTTGCCCCCCTTTTAATCCACACTAGTAGACAGCTGCAACTTTTACCCTACGATCAAATGAGAAAACACTTGTTGCTTCAAATCTATTTTTTAAGTGAGCAATTAAAACATGAAACAGGACTGTCGTCTTTCATGTGCAAGCACAAATACAATCTAAGGGAGGAACCAAGCTGGGGGAGAAAATGAGCTGTCACCTACTAAGACCCCCCGTCAAGCCATGTTCCAAGTTGTCCCTTGCTCCCCGCCTCTCATTTTCAGATGACCATAAAACGACAACCCACCCGCGACTTCCTGAGAACGCCCCCCAGCCCGCCCTGCCAGTGCTCTAGTTCAAGGGACTAACGGTGACGTACTATATTATTTGTCTGTCACCAATCAACACAGATTTCTCCAGTTAGGTAACCGCCACCTTTTTTTTTGCTTCCGCCTCCAAGCTTCTATCGTGCTTTACATTTGATAATGCAGGCGGCCGTACAAAGGCTCATGGTTTTGATTGCCAAGTAAGGTCCTTATCCTCCTACAGTGCATATGTTCACCTGGAAGTCGAACAAAATGTGGCACTCTTGAGAGAAAATCAAATCTCGTTCCCAAACCGTTCAGATGCCAGATTGAGTGCGCTCACAAAAAAGTTAATCAGGCAGAAATACACTTCGTTCAAATCACGCCGATGAACTTTCGTTCCGGGAAGTGTGTATCAAACTGGTAGCCCTTCACATTTTTCAGTTCCCACCGAGTAGATCCCAATTTAAACTCAGCTGCAATCCAGCTTCCCTCCAACTAGGTCAGGGCAATGTGTAAATCAGTTGTTTACAAGCTCCAAATATTGAATTCATTCAGAATGGTTGAGATCCGTTTATCGGGTTTGTAGGATAATTTGATGTCGGAAATAAGCAGGATGTCCTTTTTCAAGCCATTTTTGTTGGTCGGAAAGAACAGATTCTCAACGGTCTGTGTTCTCATTAATCTTGAAAAATATTCAGGATGTCAATATGCTTGCTGTGCTACAAGTGGGTCTATGTTTTCTTAAATTTGAAACGAAAAACAAACGTTCCTTTGATTGGTAGCTGCCGATATGTGGGAAACTTGTGGCCGCCTCCCTACATTGTGTTGGCTCTGTTGGAAATGCCAAAAGTGTGCCGTGTTTGGCATATTTTGCATAGGATGGCAACCAAAGCCTTCATGCACGCTCCAATTACATTTCTGGGTTTTAATTGTTGTATTGTACTTCCACTCGACCACCGGTTAATAATCTAATAGGAATTTAATGAAGATTAGAATATGTAGTTCAGTTGTGACAGTGAATCTAAAAGTTTCATATGTGTTTACTTGGGTTTCTTTTTTTGCACGTGTCCTAGTGGCTATTTAGGGAACTTCTATCGAAATTAAAATAAGGTGTCACAAGATTTAGCAATTAAGGAAATAAATCGTTTTTCTATTCATGTTTGGAACTTTTTGCGCATGCTCCCCGGAGGTATGATTATTTGTAACTGTGTCAAGGTGTTTTTAATTAGAGGAGCATCCACTGCTGTGCTCTCTGAGTAGCATGTTCTTATTGGCTGACCTGCAGCAACAGAGCTCCACACGAACAAAGAGTTCTTAATGACTTCCTTATTTTTAGTTATTGAGTAATAGTTAAATCGTGCTCACATTTATTAACGGTCAGTACACGTGTTGTGACAGGCCCTGTAAATATCACCGACTGCTCTCCTCAGGAGGAGTGGAGAGGGCTAGATTGGAGATCTCGTCTTCTCTTGCCTGGATTCAGCCTTGGCTACGATGCTCATTTCCCACTTTGCTCTTAATGACCACAGCTACAATTATGATATTAGTAAAATGCAAATAGCTCTAATTGAAGACTCTTTGGTTTTAATAGAAGGGGGGAGATATGCTGGAAATGGGACCAACATCATTTTCAACGTGGCAGTACGGTTATGAGGCATTATACACAGTGGGCCTCAATCTCCAAAGCACTTGAGAGTCGCTTAGTGTCTTAATTGGCACGGGCGGTGTTAATAGCCACTAGGGGTTTTTACATGTAATTCTGTCTGCTGATTGGACCAGGTAAATGAGTCTCTCACTCTATCGTCGCTATTACTTTGGACCTGTGTCTCCATTAGTGCATTTTGAGAGTGTGGTCATCCCAATTGGTCAAAGATGGCATACCATACAACATGAGGTCAAGTGGATCGGTCGTTATCACGTGGCCCCAAAACGTGACTGATCGTCGCCATGTTTTTTTTTTTTTTTAGCCTTTACTCTTTGTTTCCTGGCTTGAGAAAGTTAGTTGTGTGACGTTTCACCAAATTCTCTTCCCTAGCTCAACTGTCCAGCGTTGGCTATGCGGGTGACAACAACTAGATTTAATGCAGGCATAAGGTTTGGGTTTTCTGGAAAATTTTTACACATGGGGTCTGTCTGATGGTCTAATACAATATTTACAGTGTATGTAGTGGATTCGTTCTTGACGAGAGAGAGAGGGAGAGAATACGTTTTTTTGCCCGATACGATATGTATCCATATAAGTCCTAACGGTACGACACAAAGCGCTATTTCACTTTGTGGAATGAGACAATTCGACACGGTCATGGTCATAATGGTGTTTCTCTTAATACTCTAGCATAAACCATATAAAACGGAACAATCTCTGTGTCTTTTTATACAATAACTTACCTTATTTTCAAAATAAAATTTGTTTTTTTATGCATGAAATGATCAATGTAAACAAACCCTTTACATCAAGTGCTTCATTTATCTGAAATGTATTAATACACGCTATTTGTTCCACTACATGAACTCAATTGGATTGATTTTAACACAATTCGCATTGTACTTAATTTTGAAAACCAGTTTTGCCTGTACCATCAGGTCTGTGATTTGTGAGACAAATAAGTGGTTACTGGAAAAAGAAACGAACTGCTCAGACACCTGTTATATAATAGCCGTTTTGCTATGGCCCTGCATGTGATTTGTGATATGTGAAATAAATGTTATCCCACTTTTTTTCTCTTTTGAAGCCCGCAAAATTGCTCAACTTTAATTTAGCTTGTGGCTACTGTTCGGGTATTCTATGCCGTTGTCTGCTGTATCTCAAAAGACACGCAGGATATGATGGGGCTTTTGCTGGTGCCATGACTAAAGTGTGATGTCACTGAATTATCGTTTTCTTTTCATAGAGCTGCAATTATTTTATTAACGCATTCTACAAAGCGTCCACGCTCTCCTTTGGATGCTTGTCACTTGGTTCACTCGGACAGATGTATTAAATGGTCTCGCTTGACGGATGTGTGTATTTATAGCAGTTAACCGATTTTTTTGTATTTTTTATTGCTCTCTACTATTTGTGTGAGTACTCGAGGATATTACGTTCTCATGATTCAGAAGATGTCTTCTGCTGCTAGATTACGTTTATCTGCTTTTGACATCTTGCACTGCTATCGGTATCAAAGCACCGCAAAAAAGATGTTTGAAGATGAATCAAGCGATACCATAGATATAGAGCGATTGGGGATAAGAGGTGGGGAAATAGAAGCAAATTGGCCTCATCATTACATTGTGCGTTTCTATGTGTGTGACTTAAACGTCGATGCCCTTCACTTGTGTTTGATTGCGATTGAACGGTCACATTTATAAGCGACTCGCTGCGGACGTCGTCTGCCATCATTCCATCACTTTACGAAGAGCGTGCGTGCGTGCGTGCGTGCGTGCGTGCGTGTCATCCAGGGGGGATACTGCTCGCATCACTCCTCTGTAACACACTCCATAAATAGTCGGCAGATATACAGCCACGTCTCAGCCTCTGCACACTCTGTAAGGTACTGTAAATCTCGCCGAAGACTCTCCAAGTCCTTTGTCTTCGATCGGTCTTTTGTCTCAAAGTTTCAGTTGGCTGGAAAGTGTAGTGGAAGGGGGGGCAGCTCTCACTCCATCATAGTGTGCTGGCCCAACAGCAGGGGCAGTAAATCTAAGTGTAGTGACCCGGACAGATCAGTGCAGTGTCCTCCGCCTCAGCAGGTTGTAATCAGCTCAGGAAGGAGCCATCTAATTTATAGGCTGAGCGTACCTTGCGACCATGATCTCACTCGTAAAGTCATCCAGAGAAACATTAGTTTATTAGTTGTTTTTTTCCCCCCCTTTCATTCTATGCTTTATGAAGCTGTACAAATGCTACGCTCACTTTAGCGCTTGTAGCACTGATGCGACCAACTTTTTTCTGTTGGTTGCACCACACTCTTTATTTGCCTCTGTGTCGTCGGGTCAAGTGGCATAACATAGTTTCATATGATGTCAAGATTGACAGTGACTGAAGATATATTTTAGCAAGCTTTACGCGAGAAAAATAGCAAGCTAAGCTACAATACCGTGACAAAAGTAGCAGAACTACATCAAAGCTTTTGATGTTTGTTGGCTGAATTATGATGACTGGCTTAGCTGGCGATTGTTTTGTTAACTTTGGGGAAAATACCTGACTATGTGTCCTTAAATTTATGCTTGACTTTTTGGATGCTGACCAAAGCTTCCTTTCGAGGTTGCACAGTACACTCAGGAACGTACTGTGTAACTCTTGGGCTTTTGATAAATAGCATGAGTTTGTCACGGTACGGCCATGTGGATTGCTCTGATATTGTCTCCAGTTGTGCACTTTCCATATCACTCCGCACGATTCCCAGGCACCGTCTAGTGTGGACCGCAACAGAAGAAAAGTTTTGCAACATGACGTCAAACAACAAGAGATTCATGTCAGGTTTACAAGTGCCTGGGGAAAACGTTGCTTCCGTGGACCATGTGATGACCAAAGTAGGGTACCTTCACTCCTGAAAAGTTATTTGATGGTGATGGTGTTCAAATTGGCTTGGCTTTTGGTTTTGACACAGCGTTTCAGTCCGTGTAGCACAGTCATCGCTTAAAAGTTTCAGATCTCCATAGAGCCAAACTGCCAAATCATATACAAGGAAGCTCAGGGTGGGGAATGTAAACTTGATAGGCATTAATAATAATGCATAATATGTTGCAAACTGATAAATACGTTGAGCGTGCTTGTGTGTTTCGATTCGCAGGCTACTTTTCATCGACGCCCAGTTTCAGATGTTGAGGATGAAAGCCGAGGACTCCTCCGGACGGCAACACATTCTTACCATTAACCTCAAGTCCAAGGTAAGTGTGTCTCCTACTTTAGTCTATGAAAACGCACAGTCGGCATTCATGACTAGGTCATCTTCCTGATAAAAATGATTCATTATCCCATGGAACGTGGTCCATCTTGATGTTGCTATTCAACCAATCCAGATGCGGGGGTTGACTTCGTTTAACGCATATGGGCCATTCAATTTTGCTGATAGCAAATCAGTGATTTACATCTGGGCCTCGAATCTGGGGCAAACTGGAGAGGGTGTACAAACTTGATAACCCGCTGTGACTGAGATGCAGCACAGATAACACATTTCCACACAGACCTCGACATGATAGAAAATGAGAACTACACTTCCTCTTATCTACAATGGCCCGTCACCATTTGCTGCTTTTAAGACTATGAACATGGACAGCAACAACCATCCTACTGTAACTGTTGAAAGGAATCTTGGACATGACCCGCTGTTACCCCATATCGAGAAGCCAAAGGAAGAAATGTTGCTTGCTGCCATTTAAGATCAAAGTGTAGGAGCAACAGACACTTCACATATCAAGCCTCGCGTATTTTACCTTAGTATTGCCTAATGACAACGTTATTGAGGTTTTGAATTTAATAATAAATAATAATCTACCGTAATTTCCGCACTATAGAGCGCACCTGATTATAAGCCGCACCCACTACATTTTTAGAGGAAAACCAATTTTGTACATACACAAGCCGCACCTGTATATAAGCCGCACGTGCCCACATTAAAACATGTCAACGTATTTACAAAGAAAGACGGTACACAGAGAGAGTTTTCAAAGTTCTAATAATATAACTTAACAATAATAATAATAGAACTTTCTTCCCAAACGTTGCCTGTGACGCGGCAGTCTTAATCTTACCTTTTCTACTCGAGCGCCCCCTGGCGGCCGTTAGAAAAATTACATAAATTGGCCGCATCACCGTATAAGCCGCAGGGTTGAAAGTTTGGGGAAAAAGTAGCGGCTTGTAGTCCGTAATTTACGGTATGTAGAACACATCTCATCTAACGAAACTTCCATAAAACATAGATATTACTTTCAGCATCACAAGATCACAGTTCAAAAGGAAAAAGCTTTGTCCCATATTCCAAGCCCTCCCCCCCTCCATCTGAGCAAGGAAAAACTCCCGGAAAACCACTTTGGAAAAAAATAAAAAAGAAAGACACCTTGAAATGGATCCCCCTTTCCAGCATAATGAGCAGGTTGCAGTGGATGCCAACGAATAAACAAATGACGGGAGGGTAGGTGCATGATGGAGACCAATCAGTGCAATGCCCTCCGGCTCGGTAGTTGGCGATTCCTCTCAGGAAAGAAGTGTTTAATTTAAATTTATAAGGGCAGCAGAGTCAGTGACCGTGATTATACTCGCCAAGTCATCGTGAGACACTTTTAATTGAACCTTTTTTTTCCTTGCCTACACGCTTGCATGTCATTCGATTTGTGAATGACTTTCTTTGGTGCAACACGTTTCTTTGTCAGTCGTTAGAAATATTATCACACTCTTAGCTTTTTTTTTTTTAATTTTTACTATTTTTTTTAAATCTGGCTGCAAAAAAAAAATGGTTACGTTTAGAAGTTTACTTTTTATTGCACGTCTTAAGAGTGCACGCGGCTGTTGATTTATGATATTTGTTTGACATTACCACGGTGACGTGATGCTCAGCTAAGCCCAGCTGACATCCACCCGGGACAAGGGAGAATGCTGAGAGCCCACTCGGTGCCCACCTGCCCACTTGGCCGTTTACACGCTTCTTTTTGGAACTGTGAAAATCCCTTCGAGTTCTTCCTGCCTTCCACGGGATCTAGTGCCAGGTCATCCCTCACTAAGCACAGCGAGGGGGGGAAACGGTGCTTGAGGAGTTGTGGATGACAGGGAGGGGAAAGCAAGGGTAATGCTGCAAAGTTATGGCTTGATGTTAAAAAGGGGAGAGCAAATATCTTGTTTATACTGTTGCAAAACATATTATTGTCCTTCTCTTACTGCCCTTTTACTGTCACGTCCAGGAAGGAGACAGCATTATTTTTAAGCTCTATTTTTATTGTTAAGTGGGGAGTATCTGTATGTTCTTGGAATGGAGATTTGAGTTATTGTTGTCAACACCGAATCTGAATGTTTTTTATGTAGTTTATTAATATTATATTGTATATGCTCATGTGGAGTTGTTATTGTCAAGTTTTTAATTTCGGGTTCTTAACTGCCCACTCTTCCCCATCAACAGCACCCGGCAGAGGCTCCTGAATGCTCAGCTGACCTGCCCGTCCCCCTTCTCTTAAAGTGGACACCACAGGTTTGCAAATGTTTGGGGACAAACATCTTTTTTCAAAATATGATTAGATTTGATTCCATCTATCATGTGTTTGCATATCCTCTTTCATGCCTATCTGCTGGATGCTTCTTCCGTTTGTACCTGTTCCATATTAGCATTGCAATTTCTTTGCCTCCTCGTCACTGGTATTTGCCTCTTTCATTTGCAGTCATCTCTGCCTTTTGGTGAGTTCATCACACCAATGGTTGCCTTGTCCCTCAAAAACGACTGCCCGGTATCGAAAGCGTTATCAGATTTACAAAGAAATCGGACGAAAGACTGACTGGTTGCCTGCCTCCGTGCATTTGCATGTTTGCATATGCTTGTGAAGTGCGTGTGTGTGTGTGCGCGTGTGTGTGTGTGTGTGTGTTGATACATGGCAGGCATACAGCGAGGACCAGCTTAGAACAGCGCTACCGTATGGAGCCTGTCTGCCTGCTGGGCTGGTGATGGATCTCTCCCACACTACAACATGAAGTGTGCGCGTGTATGTCTTTGTGCTGTGTCGATGCGCGTGCATGCACTTCTATGCCAAGTGATTTTTTTTTTTTTGGTCTGATGAGTGATGTGTGTGTGTGTGTGTGTGTGTGTGTGTGTGTGTGTGTGTGTGTGTGTGTGTGTGTGTGTGTAGGGCAGGGAGGGGGAAGGGCCTGTCTGTCGGCAGTCCTGACATGTTCATTTGAAAGACTAATTATTGCTTGCTCTGTTGCGGGGCCAAGACGTGCTACTCAGGGCAGAAATTAACAGCTAATGTGTATCCCAATCTAACGGTGTATGCAGTATATAACGTCACCGTTTTTTTATTTGAATGAGGGCTTTGTATCAATATGCAAGTATCATTTTGATTACTAATCCAACTGAAATGCAGAAACGTAAATGGGTTAATGTGTATAGTGGGAATGGGATAGTACAGGTAACCCATGGTACGGTCCATACCTCGGTTTTTGGGACAAGGTTTGGTTCCTTTTCAGTGTGTGTGTATAATGCATAAAGGGAACTACTTTTTTGCCTTTCAAAATAATCTCTCTATTTTAATGATCAGTAAACAATGGATTTTGTAGTGTACCGAATAGTATAACCTATGTATTTCAAGGTAACCGTTAAACAATTCCGTAAACAACATACACTGCTTGTGTAACATAAAGATTGATCATGCAAAAAAAAAAAAAAAAGAACTAGCTTTCAAGACAACTCCGAAAATGTCACTTGAAAGACGTGAGTCATTTTCATTGAGGCAAATTCATTTCTTGAGTTCTTAATGGACTGATAGTCTTAATGCACAGATGTTAAAATGACACCACTCATGCTTTGGTGTCCAACAAGAATACACAATCATTGAAATCTTTAAGAAAAGCAAATACATTAGCATTCTATTCTGATGGTTTTTCTGGGGTTTTTTGTTTTGTTTTTTTTTAACTCCATTTGTGGTGACTTCAAGTGGCGAGGTGTTTGTATCCCGAAGGGATGGCCACTTGATTAAGGACAGCAAGGAGGAGGCCGGCCTGGCTTGTGCCTTGTTGCCTTCGTGATTTCTGCACACGAAAGCTTCCAACAGCTGTCAAAGACGTTTTGCGCTTTGATCGTCTAAGAGGCAAAGATGTTGCTACGGGACAGAAAATACCATAATGGAATTTTGATTTCTTAATTTGACCCCAAATGCAAACCCGAAAAAGCGTAGTCCCATAAGGGTGTAAATGATGCAGCACATAATGGAAGCATGTAACTGCATATGGGGAGTGAACATTTTCGACTTGAAAATATGTATTTATAAGTACGTTAAAATATATTTGCAATTATGTTCAAACGTATTTGCAAGACATTCAAATGTAGGTGCAGGTCAAATGCTAAAAATATGTTCTCCCGTAATGCCACACTTGGGGTATGCGCATGCCCAAGTCAATACCCCATGGCAATATGAGAAACAATGCCGAACAGAAAATAAAAATGCATTGCAGTTATAATGATCAAGTCATTAAAATATAATAAATAATGTTTACCTAAGCTCCGAACGTATTGTTATAATGTAGGCCAAATGCTTGATTAAAATATCGTTTAAACCGCATGACATAATCAGGAATACGTTTTTAGCATTTAGCCTACACATTTGTCTAAATGTACTTCAAAATAAGTTTAAACATATTTAATGAAGTTCCAACGTACTTCCAAATGTGTTTCAACGCATTTGCCAGTCAAAAAAAGTTTACTCCAAATAGGCCCTTCTGTTAGTTACGTTTCATCACCCGCAATGGTCGTCGTGCTTCGAAGGAAAATTCACTCTCCAAATTATTTCCGTAGCAGTAACATTCACGTCAAGACGTTTTCAAGGACCAAAATAAATTGGAAAAAATATCACTCGCCAAAGCTGCGGTTCAAGAAGTGGTCGTTGGTTGCCCCGCTTTTGTTTACCTCGTCTCGGCCACTTACCGGAACCAGAACGGACGACAATCCACGGAGGTCCCGCTAGGTCGCACGCTATTTCATCCGGGATGTTGAAAGTGCTGTGAAAAGTCGCAAATCGATTCGCGATTAGAGTCTCCAGCAACTAATGTCAAAATACAGTGAAAATGGAAACGGTACGGCTCACTTGCCTGTGCACTTCGGGGCCGCTCAAAGCTGGCCGCCTCCGAGGCGACGCAACGGCTGTCGGGCCTGGTGACACAGAGGTAGCCTCGGCTGCAGCTCTCATTCAAGTGAATAGTACGCTGTACACAATGCATGCGCTCATGAAAAACAAAAAAACAAGTGTCAATATTTATAATAAATATTGTTTTTAGAGTCAAGGAGACTTTGTCAAGTTGTACATGAACATCTTTTTTCAGTCACGACATTGTGAAACTTTGGTGCAACCTGTAGCCCGCTGTGGCAAAACTAAAGCTCTTCAGAAAGACGGTTCACTCTTAATTCTGAAGTTGCGTGCAATGGCACCATATTACCTGCTACGTCCTGCAGCAGACTCTTCAAGTGACTGTAACCAGACCAGCGTTTCTGTGTTTGAGGCGGCTTTCAGTATTGGCCTAATTCACCGATATCGGACCAGCACAAGTGACATGACGTATCAGGTCGACAACTATCAGTCCAATAGTTATCGTGCATCCCTAATCATCAATATTTTTACGTTGACGTGCCAGACAAACTTCGACTGACAGGGGCGATAAAGATTCAGTGACATTTACCGAAGCGTGTCTGCATTTGTGCATGCGTCCTTCAGAAATGACGGTCAGAATCACTTTAACCTGCTTTTGGCGCAGTTCATGTGTATCAAGGGCATTATTTATGTATTGATAAAGCTTGAAATATACCAACATATTTGTAAACGTTCAACCTTTTGTGACAAAATTGCCTCACTAGAGTTTAATAGAAGCGTGAGTGGCTGCTTTTTAGATCTAAATTGAGCTCGGGTGTGTAGCCGTTATCATGAAGAGAACTAATAAGCTAAACCTCACATATAGTCTTGAGTACATTCTTAACTCCTGTCTTAGCTACACGAGGAATTCAATTACCTGCGCTTCTTTCTCCCCTCCTGAACCGGGCTTAGCATAGTTATCCTGAGCGCTCGCCATAATCACGCCACTGGCATTAATTGGGCTGTAATTGCAGAGGCTCTCAGCACCTGGACGATGCTTAATTGTGTGCACTGTGCTGGCACAATGACCTATAATTTTTTTGGGGCTTCTTTTTTTTTTTTTCCCCCTCTAATTTCTTTCCCACTCATACCATCTGTATTACTCACCCACACCTCTCTCAGCTTTCCTTTTCAGTTCCTGTTTGTGTGTCCTTGTTCATGTGTTTGCCTTAAGTTTCACTTTTTAAAGTTTGGCCAGTAATGATGTGCACACATTTACCCTGCATCAAGTTAAAATAATGAGTTGAATCTAATAGACACGACATTGAAGTATTGTATGCACAGCTCGACAAGAGATTTTTTCCTGATGGCTAGCTGTTTTTTTTTTTTTTTTTTTATTTAATAAGATGTACATTATTCTTGGTCAGTGATGGGCAACTGGCGGCACATAAATATAATACACTTTACACAACATTTGATAATTTTTAAAATAACATGAAAGCACAAAAATCAAATTCATACTAAATCCGAGCTTTTCTAAACGCACACCGCATTTTTCCATATAATTCAAATTTTTTTTTCAATATTTAACAATGCATTTTTGTCATATTTCTGGTGAGGAAGTGTGTTGTCTTATGTGCCCCCCCCCCCCCTAAGTAGCAATGATGAAAAATTGGTCTCACCTCCAGCGTTTTGAAGTTGCCCAACCCTGTTCACGGTCATACAATTTGTGACGGTGTTCAGAATGCTTTGACTGTAATTTCACCGATTTTTTTTGAGCCTACGACAATTAAGTAATGCTGTACCGAATGCCTGTATTTAACAACTTTCTTCTTCTTCTTTGATTCGGTAGTCTTCTTTGAACCAACTCTATAGTCAGTTCCTGCTGGCCATAGAGGCTCTGACCGAGTTCTGGGATGCTCTCGATGAGATTGACACAAAGACCTGGATTCTGGAGCCCGAAAAGCCAAGTCTCTCGGACACCATGAGGCGGATCGCTATCGGTAATATACGGCGCTTAACAAATACAGTAGACCAAGCTTTCAACCACTGCCACTACTGGTACTTTTAATGCAATGTTTTCCTCTATGTCTCTTCAGACACTTATTGAGTAAAATCTACGCATGCATGCAACTTATTTGATAACTCAGCATCAAAATGTGCTTTGTTTCCGCAGCAAACAATGTCTCCATAAAAGTAGAAGTTGATCCCCGGCACCCAAAGATGCTGCCAGAATGCTGCATGCTGGGAGCTGAGCATGGTCAGTAGAACCCCATTCAGCTGGCAATGCTTAAGTGTTATTTTAGTGTTGCGTTCACATTGCAGATGCAACGCATACGTATCCGATTTTGGATCTACGTATGAAAGAAGCCCCAAAAATCTGAATTGTACCGTTCACACTGCATGAAGAAATCAGACATGTGTGGCATATGGGCAAAACAAAGCTTCAGTTGACTGAAACAAAGGCTGTTTTTTGTGCGTGATGAACCTTTTCAGGGACAGCGGTTACTGCAGTGGACAGCTTATCAGGTTATCAGGTTACAGGGTGCATGAAAGGGTTCAGGGTTCAAATGTTAAGCTTAAAAAGGACATTTGTTTCAATGGCTGCCAAAGGTTTTGGGGGGGGAACAGAGCAGACAGATTCAGGAAGTGTGTGTGTTGTTCCCCCGTCAGCCCCGTCCACTACACCAGGGGACATATTGCCATATTGGACCAAAACAAACAAAAAACAAATATGTCTGGAGCCGCAAAAAATAAAAATCCTTATAATGAAGGCAACACATGCTGTATGTATCTCTATGAGCGATATTAGCCTGCTATCAACATGACTAAGTTGGCTACAAATTCACAACGAGAATTCATGATTAAACACGCGGCTCAGGAGCCGCGTGTTGCCGACCCCCGCACTACACCCACGCACACGAATGCTAGTTCAAGCTGAGTTTAACAAGACCTAAGATGCACCGCTTTCAATTTCACAATGGGCAGCAACGTCAGCATTTTCCCATCGTTGTCCATATGTGTAATTGCAGGATGAGGGGCCGGATTTAATTTACCAACCTCTGCGGGGTAGGATCAGACGTGGAGCTGTAAAATTCTTGAGATCAATGACATATCTCAACGCCGTATACCTAACTTATGGTGTCTCCTTGTTGTCGTCTTTGTTGAATTCGGCGCTGAATTATGAACCGTCCTGATGGTATCGCACTAATTACAGAGCCTCATTCAGCCGCCCTCTGCAAGGGGCTCTGATATACGGTCAGCGACACACTGCCGTCCAAACGCAGTCAAAGGGATTGAAGGAGGTGCATTTTGGACAATGCATTTGCACCGTGTTAGACCGTCTCCATTTTTCATTAAGAATCCAACTCCTTGGCAAAAAGATTTTGGAATCGCCAGTCCCGAGAGGATCTTCATTCAGTTACTTTTGTTGGAAAAAAGAAAATGATCACAGACTTGACACAAAAACGATGGCTTTAAGAAACACGAAAATAAATCAAGAATGAAAAAAAAAATGTGGTAGTCAGTCGAAAATATGGAATCGCTCAATTATGCGAGGAGAAAAAAAAAAAACGTAATCAACCTGTAAATATCCATTCCCAAAGCTAACACCTGCCTGAGATGAAATCTGCCCGTTAGTCTGCAGTTAAACAGGAGTGGTCACAATTTGGAGAGCTGTTGCGCAATCAGTAGCCTGTGACCTCACGTCTGTCTTGGCTTTACTTTTTTTTTTTTTTAATTCTTTGGCGCTCACAACTTGTCTTCCCCTTTGCGCCTCCTACATGCAGGCCGACATGTATTGCATGGGCATTGTTTCTTTATCGAAATATTGTTATTACATCAACCCTGAACATTCCGTGTCGCTATAAATGAAGTAATGAGAACAAACTGTCACTACTGGACGTTCCCGACTACCTGTCGATGCCTCAAAGCTTCTGTTATGTGCTATGCACAAGATTCATGGTGAAGATCAGCATTTGTCCAATTGTAGAGCGCTAAACGGTTTTCGGGTTTGTTCGCCGGGGCTGGCATCTCCGAACCTCCCCACTTTTCCCCAATATCCGATTTTTAATTTTGTTCTCAAATTGTTTCCCACTGATGGCGGCGTGTCCCCGCCTGACACAATAAGCTACATGCCACGGATAAGCTCAGGTAATAAAAAAAAACAAAATATGTCCGCGCTTGCCATTATTCAGATTAGCTCAGTAAGACGCCATCAGGTGGGGAGGGAAAAAAGAAATATCACTGCGTCAATTTCCTTAACGTTTGGATTTGACCCGGCGTGCTCGTGTTGATTATTGTCTTCAGTCATGTCGGCGCTCTTGCCGGCACGATTTCATTCCGCTCGTCACAACCTCGGAGACATCCGGCGGCGGCGCTTTCTCTTTAATCCCCCCGTCAATTGTCAGCCATTGTTTCTGTAAATCCGGGGTCCTGAAAACGCCAAGCGTGTTGCCTAGCAATGCGACTCCAAATGATATTAAACATACACACTCCAGCCACCCGAGACGCTTGGCAGGCGGCGACCCTCAAATATGAGGCGTTGCGCAGAAATATTGCTTTTTTTTTGCATGTAGGAATGAGAAAGAGTGAAAGCGATGAGCGCTACTCAGAGACGAGGGCTCCCCCCGCGGAACACGTGCCCGGCTCATATCTGCATGCGCTCGCAAAGGCCTCCTAGAAATGAAGATGCATGCGCTGAAAGAGTAATATCATGTCATACCGGATGTGGGGAAAAGATCAATCAATATAGAAGTGGAAAAAGTCTGGAGCTTTGACTCTTAAGTCATCGATCGTTAACCCTTTTTTTTTTTTTTGCTTGTTGCAGTTGTGACGCCGCTGAGGAATAACCTGAACGCCAACATGCATTTGTGGTAAGCGGTGGTCGCATTTAAGTCTTGTTTGGGATTTCGGCGTTCTTCAAATGTGTTTTCTCGAAAACCGGTCAGTTTCAGTGAAGGTGATGGAGTTCATCATCTGTGGAAATTGGGTTGCACTTTTACAATAAAACATCTTTCATGTCAGGTATTGAATTTTTATTTTGGGAAATATCAGATGTTAAAACTAAGCACAGGTGTTTTTTTAAATAACTTCAAGGAGCTTTACATCTACTCTGCAGTTGTCAAGTCAAGTCAAGTCAACTGTATTTATAGAGCACTTTCAAACAGCCATCGCCGCATACAAAGTGCTGCACATGGAGCAATTTAACATATACAATAAACAGTAAAACAAATCGGTAATAAAGACGGTAGAAAGCACCAAACAGTAAAACCAAGCAGAGGCCCCAGAATTGAGCCCTGTGGAACACCACATGACAGGGGAGCAGTGCGTGACTCAGAGCAGCCAAGGCTGACACAAAAGGTTCTGTCAGCTAAATAGGACCTAAACCACTCAAGAGCACTACCGCCAATGCCCACCAAGTGCTGCAAACGAGTCAACAGAATACTGTGGTCCACTGTATCAAATGCTGCAGTTAAGTCCAATAAAACTAGACACACGTGGTCTCCATTGTCATTTGCCAGGAGGATGTCATTAGAAACGCGTAACAGGGCTGACTCCGTGCTATGCATCGTCTTGAAACCTGACTGGAAGACCTCCAAGATGTTATGTTCATCCAAGAAAAGTTTCAACTGCATGTGCACCACTTTTTCCAGAATTTTTGCACCGACGGTTCTCAAACGTTTTACAGCCAAGTACCACCTGAAAAAAAAAAAACAATACTCTGCTCTCCAAGTGCAGCCGAATGACCAACATTAAGCTTCAGAAGTGCGAGCGGAGGTTTTATTCCTAAAAAAAAAAGCGTATTTGATGTCGTCGTAAGGCACTGGAATATTATGCGCAGATTGAACAATAGTTGCACTTGTTTTCCGAAGCTGAGCCACGATTGGTCCGCTCCCTGAGCTGCTCTGAGCAACTGTGATGTCATTTTCAGTCAACAGCAAGTTGACTGAAAAATTGTAGGGAGGGGTGGGGAATGTAGTTGAATCATGATTCCTTTAAAATATGTTGCTCATAATTGCACCAATTTCATTTAAATGTTGGAAAATTAACAGTTCTCATAAATGATGCACATTTAGTCTCGTACTTTAAGTTAAATACAACTGAACTGTAGAGTACTGGATTTTGAAGAGAAAAAAATCACTGATTAAAAACGAGACTTTGTGTTGAACTGGAACGAATACTTTGTGTTTCCGTTTGTTTCAAAGGGAGACATTTACTTCCAATTCAATCGGAAAACACATTTCCACACCACTGCACGCAACTCATTAATTAAATTAATGTTACGAGTAGCGACAATCAAACAGCATTAGCTTTAGGGATAAAAAAAAAAATGCAGATTTATCACAGCTTTTGTGTTGGAGAACAAAATAATTTGATATTTGGCATAAAGAGGTTGACCAAAATGTGACGTGATGGGGAAAAAAAAAAAAAGATTGACTCCTATTTTTATATTAGGGGAAAAACTCCACCACGGTTACATTTGCGTCACGATGACACATCGGGTAATGTCGATGTAACACTCTTCATTTTAACACAGTGCTAGCACAAATGCTGTTTTTTTTTTCGCCCCCCCCCCCCTGCCATCACCCCATTTCTTTTTTTAAACCAACGGTGAAAGTCTCCTAATCATCCCCTAGTGTCTTTGCAGGCTCATTTGCATGTGGTTAATTAGTGTGTGAAGGAGCTGTCTGTGGTCTGCTGGCAGGAACCCGGACTCCGGTGTCTTGCAAAACCTCCAGGATGTTTTGGAGATCGAATTCCCGTCACCTGCCACCCACGAAAAATCTGTATGTCACACAATTGCTCCCCCCCCCCCCCCTCCGTTTTCAAACATGTCCGTTCCCATTGCGATTACCTCAAGGAGCCGCGTGTGTGTGTGTGTGTGTGTGTGTGTGTGTGTGTGTGTGTGTGTGTGTGTGTGCGCGCGCTTCACATCTCAGCATGCGTCGTACTCCTCCTGTTTGTGCGTCTGCTTGAGCGTCAATTCTTAAGGGGGCGGATATCCACAATTGTCTCATTGTGTGCGTTGCCATTTTGTATTTTGTTTTGCAAAGAGGTGGGAACAACTTCTTCTCTAATTGGGTTGTTTACAGATCCGACCATTAAAAACAACAAAGATGGCACAATTCCGTGCGCTCTTGCAATCACTTTAATCACGCAAAACCATTTATCCTTTTTTTTTTTTTTTTCCCTCCTGTCGCTTGCAGATGACTTGAAAGAGCACTCTGTAGCTTTAGCTTCATTAGCATTCAGAAAGAAGACCAAAAAGTTTAGTTGCCCAGATGTTTATCTATTTATTTATTTTTTTATTCTGCCGCCCTCATTTAACGATTAGTTTGTGATAACGAAGAGGCTCTATTTCAAAATGCCTACAAGAGCCCCGTCGACTTTTTGGGACTGGGCAAAATCTATTTCATAGTTGTCATATTTCCATATCTTTCACAGATGTTCAGTGTCGAGTGCGGGATCTGCTACTCCTATCGCTTTGAGGCTGCTATCCCTGACCAGGTGTGCAACGATCCTCGCTGTGGTCAGCCCTTCCATCAGGCGTGCCTGTATGAGGTATGAGGGGGACACACGCCATGGTGAAATACGAGACAACAATGTTTTGGCTTGTGCTGTTCTGACAACACAGATTAAACTCTATACCGTGCTGGCCCGAATATAAGACGGTGTTATTTTCTGTATAAAAATTAATTTGGTGTTCAAAAAGTCTTTTTTCAAACGTGGGCCTTGAAAAATAGGGGGTAGTCTTATAATCAGGGTCGTCTTATATTCGGGCCAATACGGTAGTTACCGTGATTTTCGCGACCATACGGCACACCGTATTAAGAGCGTCAGATACAGGGTGCTATTTCCGTCGTCAACGCATACACAAGGCGCCCTGCATTCTTGGACGCGGCTCAGAGGAGCTTCGCTAAGCCCGACTGTACTCCCAACTTGCTCGCCGCACTTATTTCGAATGAACATTGAAATAAATGAATAAATAAACTTCTCATGCCTGTAAGACACAGCTAGAAAGTTCCTTGCGCGGTTCATTACATCGGATGTTGCTACTGCCATAAATGTGTTCAGTTCAAGTTAGGGTTGCGTAATTACGGGTTATTTCTAAATTGGAAGCGTTGCCTGGGAATTTAGGGGGATGAACGGTAAGAAAGCAGTAATTTACTCATTTTAAGGTTGGCTCTCAATTGGGGAAATGCACCCATCCGTTTTCTGATGCGCTTATCCTCACGAGGGTCATCGGCGAGCTCCACCCTGAACTGGTTTCCCGTCATTCCCATTCGTGCTCACAATCACACCATTAACCTGCCATGCATTGTTTTGGAACGTGGGAGGAAACCAGAGTACCCGGAGAAAACCCACGCAGGCACGGAGATAATATGCAAACTCCACACAGGAAGGCCGGAGCTGGAATCGAACCCGGTACCTCTGTACTGTGAGGCAGAGGTGCTAACTAGTTGACCATGGGGCCACCTAATTGGGGAAATTGTTCAGCATCATCCAAACTCAAACAAGCACATTTCATGCAAGAGTGGTCCCCTGATCAACCCGACCCGATCTGCTTTGGACAAAAAGTATGATACTTTTCCTTGTCATTCTCAATTCCCATGTCAAGTTTACAATTTGAAATATTTTCCAAATTCGCCACGGATCTTTTCCCAAGTGCAAGCGGTCGACTACATTTTGAGCAAAGGCTTCAGGTCGGGGAACCGCGGTGAGACTTTGATGTGCAACTTTACAAACTATTACCCGAACATCCCTTTTTAAGTGCGCGGCGCATACAGCGCATTGAAACAAATGTGATCACTTGACACGTCGGATTCAAGGTGACGATTTGATCAAGTAGTCTTTTCTCTTTGTCCCCCCCCCCCCCACCCCACCCCTTCCAGTGGCTGCGTGTGCTGCCCGCCAGCAGGCAGAGCTTTAACACGGTTTTTGGAGAGTGTCCTTACTGCAGCAAGGTACGCCTGCACGCTACCTCGTGACTGACAGCCGCCTTCATAAAGGCCTTTGCCGCGTCGTCAATAGACATTCAGCACGCTTAATTAGCATAGCTCGGTACATCGGCTGGCCTTCTCTTTGCTGAAAGGCTATTGGCAGCAGAAAAAGGTGCCGCATTCATCGTGGAGCTACTCGCTCCGTCGTCATAAAGGAGTGAGTAAAGTATGTGCCGGTGAATGCGGCGTGTCATTGAATCAAAGTCAAAAATGAACTTATTTGTGCGCGCGGCTTCCAGTGTATTTGATAGCTCGGCTCGTCGGAAACGAGAGTGCACTTTATTGCATTGTTGTTAAGTATCCTTCATGAAGCGTTTGACTATTTAATAAGTGGAGCTCTCCCTCTATTCCAGCCCATTACTGTGAAAACGGCAGCCCAGAAGTCCTGAGAAGTGGCTCGGCGTGCCGCGGCAACTAAAGGAAACGGCCGAAAAGCTAATTAGAGGCAAAGAAAAGAAAGAAGGTCACTGTTCTCGTTGAAAAAGAGAAAAGTGAAAAAGGAGGACAAAAAGATGAATCAAGCAAAGTCCAACAGCCAGCAGAAGGGCGGCGGCCATGAAGACTTGCCAGGAAATCATCTGGCGGGAAGCGGTTTGCTCTCCCACATCATCCCGCCGCTCTGCTCTGCCAAAACACACATCTCCCAAAGTCAAGCTCTCACGCGCGCAGGTGGTAAACGCGGGTCTTCTCCCGACTTCCCGATTCACACCGATGCTGTCGAGGTCATCCGTATTTCGGGATCCTCTTGTGAAATGTATTGTCTGTTAAAGAGGGCAATTTAAGGGTTTGCTCGATTGCAACCAACGTCTTTGATGAAACATTCAAATAAAGAGAAAACACTTTTTTTTCCCAGCTCAATACTTTTGTTTCAGTTTGTTTATTTTTGGGGGGCAAAAATTCTTGCGAGCAATCGGCCTAACGTTTACACGGGGGTCTCTATCTCACACCTTTTTTGGCCGACCTCTCTTTCCTATCGGGGGGCCTCTTATATAGCGGGCATCGATGGGTTGGCTTCTGGCCTCCTCTTCATCGTCATCGTCGTCATCCGAGCTGTCCTCTTCTTTGTACGTCATCACGGGTGTCGTCCTCTTCCTCAGTGATCTTTGGACCCTCTCGCTCTTCTACAAAAAAAAAAAAATGACATGTAATTATGACTGGAAAAAAAGATACAACTACTGTAATTCCCGCACTATAGAGCGCACCTGATTATAAGCCGCACCCACTACATTTTTAGAGGAAAAGCAATTTTGTACATACACAAGCCGCACCTGTATATAAGCCGCATGTGCCCTCATTAAAACATGTCAACATATTTACAAAGAAAGACGGTACACGGAGAGAGTTTTCAAAGTTTTAATAATATAACTTAACAATAATAATAATAATAATATAACTTTCTTCCCAAACGGTGCCTGTGACGCCTGCCTGTGACATATATTCCACCGGTCTTAATCTTACCTTTTTTACTCGAGCGCCCCTGGTGGCCGTTAGAAAAATTACACAAATCGGCCGCATCACTGTATAAGCCGCAGGGTTGAAAGTTTGGGGAAAGTAGCGGTTTATAGTCCGGAATTTACGGTAATCATCCCAGACTACCAGCAGCCTGATTAAAATTGGGGGGAAAAAAGAGCAAGTTCAAAGAACAGAGAAATATAAGCTGTACATGCTGAATGACATTCCCTAAATGCCATAAATCTTTGAATACTCAACCCTTAATAAAACAAATTGCAAGCATTAACTGTAAACTCGAGAGTGCTTTCTATGCCTGATAAGGTGACTCGGTACTTCACTTGATAAAAATCACCTCCCACCACTAGGGTGAATGACCGTACAGCTCCTCGTGGCCATGATGGCCAGGATCGGCTGGCAAATAACCATCCGTTCTGCTAAATTAACATTTTTCCGAAAATTCCAGAGAACCGTTCCACCTCACGGAGTGTCCTGACTTTTGGGAGGACGAAGAGTCCAGAGCCAGAGGACCTCAGAGCTTGCGAGGGTTCATAAGGTAAAAGGAGTTCAGAGCGATAACATGGCCCGGGCCCATTACGAGAAGCCAATACAGTGATTTTTTAAATCGATGTCATGCGTTCCCGCCAAGACGTCTTTGTCAGGACACGCGCTGACGACTTCTGTAATAATTCTAAGCTTGAAATGCTTTTTTTTTTAAAGCCCAGAGAACAGGGTGTTCCAGTGATTGATGATAAATGCAAGCATTAGCGTCTCTGCGTTGGCCCGAGAGAGAAAAGGGGTCACTCTGGCTACAGTCTTCAAGTGTGATAAAGAACTATTTTTACCGTGCGGTTTAAAAAAAATAATAAAGTGAGCTCCGAGTCTTGAATAACACTTCGGTTTCTCACTTGTTATGAGGGTTGAACGATCATTCTTGTAATTTGCCTCAATACACGTCTCTAAAAAGTGACTCAAACTTCAATTACGCATATTATAATGTAAAAACTACCAAGACTATTAAAAAAAATCTTAAAAAACTGAATACGATTTGGAATTGCATTGCATTGAAGGCTGGACTCTGAGACACAATGTTAAGTAGCCCCCCCAAGACACACGCAAACTACTGCGCTGTTGTATAACTCGCCTGAGCTGAAGTCCTCAGCACGGGTAGCATATTTCAACCGTAATAATGAAAGTGGCCCCAGACAACTGCGGCGCAAGGGGGCGGGGTCCTCCGTTTACTTCTATCGCGTATGCGAGTTGCAACGTGTCGCGAGGAACCGCTAACATCATAATCAAGTCATAATTAGGACGAATAGTTCTATGAGAGAACAAAAATTCAAAAACAATCCGTTGAAAATCTAAAAGTATGGCAGTGGTTTGTTTAAAACACTTTGGAGGTGCTGTAAGTCTAAACTCACCAATGTCAAGCGCCACCCCACCAGGCCCCGCCCCTTAAAGGCGCACGCATTTACACAGGCAGTAATATAGGAGGTACCCGAGACTTTCTACACATTTTATGCTGGCAATTTTAAAAAGAAAAAAAAGTCACCATACGCACGCTACTTGAGCAGCGACCAATCAAAAGGCGTCTTGCGGTGAAGCGATTTGGAAATGGCAGCCGCCCGGCAAAAGTTGTTGGCTGTCACGTTGAGAGTGTAAATTTGTAAGTGTCCAGATGTTCATGACTGAAACCGAAGACAGCCGAAATGATGCGACGACTCATTGAGTTGACGAGGCGTCGCCCGCGTCATCTCCGTCGCTTCAGCCGCCGCGTGCAGAACAATGCCTGCTGTTTCTAGACAGTTTTTTGGAATAAGTATTTAATGTTCCAAGTGATGCACTTTGTGGTTTTCAGCAAATAATCATTCACTTTGAATTTTATGACTGCAGCGTGTTCAGCAAGACAGTGCCAAACCACATTCTGCATGCGGCTTCTTGGTAAAAGACTTTGGCTTCCGAGACTGGCCTGCCTGCAGTCCAGACCTGGCGCATTATGAAGCCGAAAATATGACAATGGGGACCTCGGACTGTTGAACAGCTGAATTATCAAGCAATAACGAAAAGGATTGAAACCAACAAAGCTTCAACAATCAGTGTCCTCAGTTCCCAGATGTTGATGGGATGTTGTCGAAATGATGTTACAGTGAAACTCCTCTACAACAAAATTGTGTTTGCGGCAAGACATTTTTCACAACAGGGGGGTTTTCACTGTAGCAAATTTGGTCTCAGATGTAAGCACACACGCACCCACACACACAAACGTATGTGTACTCTATTTTTATTCCAATAGTGCATAAGTATGATCATACACTTCATCTTGTCAGTGTAGAAAGAAAAAAAAAGGGAAAGAAATTGCGAAATTTACAATCAGCATTCACTTACATCAATTTCTTGGATAATGTCTTTTATTTTGCTTGCTCCGTCTTTCATTTTGATCACTTTTACCCTCTCTTCCAGCATCAGAGCTCTTCTTGTCTTAGCTGCTTGACATCCAAAGGTCCGTTTTGTAGCCATTTTAGCATTAGCGTATTCACGTAAAACCCTTATGCTATTAGCGTAAAGTGTTTAGCCTTCGAGAGCTAACTAGGCCATCGAGGACTACGAAGCGTCCCGTGGCTCGACGGACATTCAAATAAACCAACGTTTCCTCGAATGCTTTACTTGTTATCATGCTAAAAACAGCCACGGGGCGCTTCGTAGTCCTCGATGGCCTAGTTAGCTCTCGAAGGCTAAAAACCTTACGCTAATTAGCGCTCCAGTTAGCGTTAAACCAGTGTGGTGGTTGCTGTTGCCGTTTCCGAACGAACCAGTAGAGGTCGCTGTTGGATAAGACTTTGTTGTAGTGAATGTCTTCGCGAGGCTGGAGCAGAGAAAATGATTTCGTATAACGCAACAGGGGGTTTCGTCGTATGGGGGGCAGGAGAATGGGAATTGTGTTAATACATGAATTTTTTTTTACATAAGGGGGGATTTTCGCCCATGTAGGTTTCGTTCTAGAGGAGTTTCACTGTGCAATTTTTCCAGATCATACCTGCGGAAGGGGCGGCCCCCGTCTGTTGCTTCTTGGCACTTGTTTCGGCTTTTTCTCCTCCTTGTCCTCTTCCTCCTCCATCTCGTCGTCGTCGTCGTCGTCATCGTCGTCGTCGTCAACAACCACTTGCATGGCTGCAGACTTTGCTTTGGGCAGACCCCGAGCTTTTGCTGTTCTCTGCGATATTGAAAATAACAAAAATCTCAATCGAAAAAAAAAAAAGGAAAGTATAGAGTTTGTCACATTATTAACACTTGCTGGCTTTTCGCAATAGAGCCGGCGTGGTGTGAGAAATGATAATTGACCAGGCGACACCGGCGACTAATGAATCCAAGATGGCCTTTGTCTCTCCTGACATTTCCTCTCTTCACTAAACTGCCTCGTAAATGGCCACTTCTGTTTAACTAGGGGGTCAAACTGGCCAGCACTTTCACATGGAAATGAAATGACACGGCGAGGAGAGAAACGGGAGGGAGGCATAATTGGGAGATATAAAGTATATGTCATCAACTTCTTCAAACGGTGGCCTGAGGGGGTCGGGAAGTGATTGCGGTGAATTGGAGGAGAATCCTCCAGTGTTGGACCTGCTCACCTCTGGTCGACATGCTCCCCACCCCCACTTCACTGCTGTCACATCTCACTCGAGGTTAAGAGACTCAGCGGCGCAAATTGGCATACTTGTGACCAGCAGTCAAACTGCTGAATGCCGTGTAAAGCTGAGAAAATGGTGATTTATATTACTTGACGTAGGAATAAAGAGTCAATTTGTGAACCCCCGGGAGCGAGTGTAGACAGTGAAAATCAATGTAGCTAGCAGAAAGACTCACGTTGATAGGTGTTCTGAAAAAGCACGTTTGGTTTTTGGAGCATCATGTCCGAAAAGTGCAATTTTGGTCCCAAATACGATATGTATGTTCTTTGACCAGACCTGTTATACTGTGTTGCTATTCTGTTGCTAGCGTGTTGTTAGCATGTTGCTACAGTTTTACTGCCGCGTCACAGGCACCATTTGGGAAGAAAGTTATATTATTATTATTGTTAAGTTATATGATTAAAACTTTGAAAACTCTCTCTGTGTAGCGTCTTTCTTTGTAAATATGTTGGCATGTTTTAATGTGGGCACGTGCGGCTTATATACGGGTGCGGCTTGTGTATGAACAAAATTGGTTTTCCTCCAAAAATGTAGTGGGTGCAGCTTATAATCAGGTGCGCCCTATAGTGCGGAAATTACGGTACATGGTTTTTAATGTGGGCACGTGCGGCTTATATACGGGTGCGGCTTGTGTATGTACAAAATTGGTTTGCCTCTAAAAATGTAGTGGGTGCGGCTTATAATCAGGTGCGCTCTATAGTGCGGAAATTACGGTAATTAGGGTTTATTCTATCCTAAATAGAAACTAGCCAGCATAGCAGCCCTTGTTGATTGTGTGTTTTTCTTTTAAGGTTGGCCTTTGTTCAAGTTGCTATCTTGTTTTGGGAATAAACTGGAATATGCTTTAGCTCAAAGGACAGTGGTAGCTTGATTTATGGGTTTAATTCGTACCATGACCAAGCCCAAAACTCAATTTATTTGTGATTCACGTCAACATTTCTAACTGAAATGAACTGAAATGCCGAATCAAAGCCCCCTCCCCAAATGCTAGAAAGAAAAACAACACTTCATTGTCGAAAACAAAAGAGAAACGTGAAGTTGAACTGTTTTTCTGAAGTGTATTGGATAAATGAGCTCAGTAAGTATTGTAAATCGGGATGAGCCTGTCAACATCAATAGTCTTTGTGCGCTACTGGGCGCGAGTTTTGGCTTACTACAAGACCCCCCCAAAAAGTCTGAAATTGGGCCATTCATAAATCAAGGTACCACCGTATAGTCGTACAGGACACCTGAGATGATGTTCTCACCTTGCCCCTGGTTGGAGGATCAAGCCCTTTCGACATGGACCTTTCCCCAACTCCACGAGGTACAGAGAAATCCAGTTTTTCCTTTCCTCCAGTAGACAACATTTGCCTCAGGCGCTGGTAGTCAGGCTTGTCTTGGAAGCCCAGAGATTTCGCGTACAGCAGCAGGGCAGCCACCTCCGCTGAAGACAAGAGGAATAGAGTCAAGCAGTCCCAGAGTCAACTAGCGGTACTTTTTTCCCTTTGTTTTTACATATTGTCGTTTGTCTAATGCCTCATAGGTCTTACGTGAAGCGACATTATGATGTTTGCTTTCGTGAAAACCACATGTATGAAAGTAGAGTGAACCCTAAGAACTCAAACACATTGTCGGAAGAACTCTTAAAAGGTGTCATTGAAGTGACTGAAACTTGAGATTGTTGAGACTTACCTGTGCTGGCTCCACTTACTGCAAGTTGCTGGACAGACTCTGGCAGCTTATCCATCAGTCTAAAGCACCAAGCAGGACAGATAGAACCGGTGAGGGAACGAGAAGGGAAAACATTACGAGAGGGGAAACATTAAGGAGGAGATAGTAGGGTTGGGGAAAGGACACGGTGGCAATGAACTAAATGGAAGCAAATTATTCATCCGATTCTTATTACAAAATAGAGAACCGTCATAATTGGATTAGAGACAATTCTAACTTGTCACGTGTGAGTGGTACACGGGCTCTGCAATGCAATCTCATGGCTGAACTACAATAGCAAATTATAAGCTTGAATCCAATTTCTTCTTCTTGAATTGGCTTATGATAGTTTGATAATCTTGGAAACACAATGTTGGGTCCTTCCTTGACCCGTAACCTGCAGCATCTGCTGTGGTGGGGTTTGTGTGTCTTTAGTGCCTTGTTTGGAGCTCTGAAAAGGGAATGGCAGTTTTGAATTTGGGATATAGACAATGAAATTATGAAAAACTGACACGAGATACTTCTGCAATGATTCTTAAAACGGCATTGCATTGCATTACATCAAAAGGTAGAGTTGTATCCCTGTTTTGTATATCCCTGTGTCTTTTGGACAATATGTGTGCAAGTGGATGTGGATGAGAATGACAATTTCCAAGTACAGTATATTCTGAAATCCTAGTTCAATTCCAGCATCCAGTGGAGTGGAATATTGTGCTCGAGAGGAGTGGGATGAAATTCAACTTCCGCTCACTAAAATCAACAGAAGCTGTCCTGGTCTTAAGTCGTGCTGCAATATATTTTTCCTCAATTACTTCAAAACACTATAAATTCAGCAATCACTGGTTTAAAGATCGCTTCATCAATTATACCTCTTCCAAGTAAGCAGTGTATGAGCAAAGTTTGTAGGGACCCACCTGGCCTTCGCTTCCATGACCTTAATTGCGTTCTTGAGATCATTGTCCCAAGGAAGAGAGCCACATAACCAGTGAAGAAGACAAAAACCGAGAATCTGGATGTCCCCACGTCTTGATGGAGCTTTGGCAAAAAAGAAACAAGATGCGACAAAAAAAAAAACTTTTCATTATTCTATTTTCATTTTATTTGTCTGTTTTCATTCCTTTGTACTTCTGTTCACAACATCACCACAAAAATTAAACACATTTTCTATTGGGAGCCACATACCGCACAACATTGCAATACGGGCGTAAGGTGTCATTGACAAGCAGGTAAGTCATAGGCACTACGATGTTGTTCTTGAGGAGAAAAAAAAATTGGTATTTATGCTAGCGGTGTCAATTGCGAATAATTAATTACAGTCATATTTAGCGTGTTGTGTTTTTTAATCGCGTTAATCTAAATTTTAATCTCTAACTTTATTGTTTCTGTAGCGGATCGCCTTTTTATGATATCCCTTTTCATGTGTTGGCTTCCTGTGTTCAAGTAGTTGAGGGTGGAGGAACACGTGTCAGTCACAGCCTGAAGCGGACATTGATTGGCCCTCATTATGTTTGGGCTTGTTTAGCACAAACTGATTGGCTCCCATTGGAGTTGGGCGGGCTAAGTAGCAGTGAGGAGAGGTGAAAATGAAGGAGCGTGTGCGAGTTCTCAGCACAATGAATGGAAAATGTACTTTTCAAAAACGCCCTGAAAGTACTATTGATAAAGGTAGAGTGGTGTGCCTGGTGGTCGAAACTAAAGGTTGCAGGTAGGACTTGGGACTAGTCTCAACTACAGCAGCAAGTGAATGGCTAGTACTGCATCTGTTCAAGTCCGTTTACAAACAATGAAAGACTTTATAATGCCACTTTTTTGTCTTTTGATCTGCCTCAATAATGTAATGAATTGAAAATGAAAATGGGGTTTTTCTCAGCACTTTTTAATGAGATTAAAATATGGATTAATTAGACCCAATTAATTACAGATCATAATTAATTAATCTCACAATTTTTTAATCGCTTGACAGCACTAATTTATGCGACAATATTTTTTTTTTTTTTAACTACATTTTTATAAAAAAAATAATTGTAGAAAAGGCTACAAAGTCTTAGCATGTTCACCTTTCCTATGGTTACTGATTTGCATACTTTGGATAACATTCTGTGTGAAAAGCGAGTTCAAAGTGACTTGGGTATGCATGGGGTCACATATGGCTCGACAATTGGAGAAGGAGTTTGCGACACAGTAAGGAGTCTCGGGCTAGAGTGCGCACGGTCTGAGTTTGTTTAGTAGTGTGCGTTGATTACCAAGGAGTTGTGTCATTCTTATTTAGGTGTCAGTAGTCACGTTGTTGGAACTGGCCGTAATCTGATCCACTGAAATGTTTTGTATGAGTGTTTGATGCAATGTTTACCATGTACCCATGTTGCTGGGTAATGATCGTTAAGTTGTTGTCGCCTCGTGAAGTCAGGAAGTGCAAGTGCAGCCAATTCAGTGTCACAATAAGAGCACACGATGGAAGTGCTGCTTAAATGTGAACAATTTGACTACACTTTTGTTTATGGCTGAAGTTCAAGTATATTAACCTTCCACTCGGTTATTGGCCTTTTATGTCTTTCTTTAGGAAAGGCACATAAACACATCCAGACCCAAATATTCAAAGCCTACAATTGTGTACCAATGTTTTATGAAGATAGAAGTGAATTGAATAAGGAAAACTGGAGAAGAAAGGGCAAGGAAAGCCAAACACTTGTCATCTGTATTTAGCCGAAATACTTTTGAGTTGGCCAACACGCTGGAGTAAAGACAGCTCATTTTCCTCAATCAGTGAATAAGTTGCAGAACTTGCCTCCAGTCATAGTTTATTTTGGGGTTAAGAAAATGCTAGTGTTGAATTGTTTATCGCTCAGACATTTGAAAGAATGGGGTTTTGTTTGTTTGATTCATGGTAATCTAATGTGCAACAGCCTATCATGTCGCAAAGCAGCTTCGAAGCATGTGTGTGTGTGTTGCATTCGAGCCAATCATTCACGCACGCATGAAGTTGTTTACAGGGTATAGAATGATGACACCTCCCTTTGCCCCAAGCATTTCATGTGCCCCCTAAAGAATGAGGTCTGGTGATGGCTCTGCAGCCATTAATGTCCAAATCAATGTTTGGAATTTGGAGTAAAACGCCCAGTATTTAAGTGCTGCATCAGGTGAAATTTTGAATTGGGAACAGCCGTAAATTTCCATCCACCACAATCACGAGCTGAATTACTAACGAATTCTTACACAGTATTTCAAAAGAAAATGCAATGAACTTAAGAGTGCTTGCATATTACGGTATGTGAGAGAAAGCGCATGGATCTACATTAATTTGTGAAGTGCATCAATACTTGAAAACCAAGTCCATCCACAAGGGTCGAGCCCGGAGAGATTTAGCAACTCAATACAGTAATGGCCGTCACACGTCTTTGGAGAAATTACGTATCGACTGGTTTCATTTGAGGGGAGAAATCTCCTCCCTGAGCCATGACTGGCATTGATTCTCCCCAGCCAACGGGGAGGTCTAATGGGAAGCATGGTCCTGGCCACCCAGGACAAGATAATCAACGGGTTGGTGGTAATCTGACTGCACGATAACAGGTTTGTAGCTGTAGCTGTGTAGGCATTTATAAAGCTTGACTTATTCATTTTTGAAGCATTCAGTCTTCACAGTGTGCACAGAATGGCAGCATGTTGGCATGTATGGTTAAGGAAAGAGTTGAGAAAAGGAGATTGCTTCCAATGAAACTATGTTGAGTGAATAAAACACTCGTCGGCCTTCACTCAAGTCATTAAATTGCCTGCACGTGGCGAGGAGGCTCAACAATCAATGAGGATCAGAAAGCAATGAGAAGTGTTCTAAGGCTTTAAACTATCTACTTACTTATAACCCTTTACTGCTGAGAAAAACAGCAACACAAACGCAACTGGAGGAACGGTCATGTAAGATCCCTAAAAAGTTTCCAGTGGGTTAAAATAACTCACCTACTTGCTTTCGTGAGAAGTGAAGCAAGCGGCGGCCATGTTGCATTGCCACTCACTAAGGTCGTTTAACTTGAATACATTGATTACTCTGCGTTATTTTCTGTCTCTTTGGCCAAAACGCCACAGTGTGTGGCGTGTGGCTCCAATAAGTCTGGGAGAAACACTTCAGGCACATTTCATCAGTAGGAACACCATGATAAATGTTTCTTTTATAAGATATATCCTTCGAGTGCTACTCAATGATTTGTCTGCACCATATTGCGAGAACCAGTCGCAATGAACTGTAAGCAAAGCCCATCAGGGGGGGAAAAAAATAAACACACGTGAAATGTAAAGCTAACCCCTGTGAGTCACAATGGTCGATTGCAAACACTGAAGTTTGTTCTTTGACAGACACCCTAAAGGGTTCTGAACATAAACACACACGAATAACAGCATTTTTAGAAAGAAAAAAAATAATAACACCTCCGACTGGGTCTCTGCGCTAAATGAATATCAATATGCACAGCGACAACTCCAAAATAGTATGAACTAACTACAAGCTGTCATAGCATGCTGAAATTTAATTCTACAATGTCTATGTTTTAAGCACCATGGTCTGGAGCAGTGAATCCTGGGCGACAAACGCATCATGGAAAACAAGCTCAATGGACTGCACATGCGATGCATATTACCAGTACATATTTTACACATCAAGAGGCAAGACAGAATAATCAACACTGTTCTATAAAAAGCCAAGAGTACCAGCATATACAGCTTGCAGAGGAAACGACAAATGCATTGGCTTGGGCATTTTGTATATATGGATGATGGCAGGATCCCGAAGGACCTCCTACACTATATGGTGAGCGAAAGGCGGACTGGTAGACCACTATTGTGCTACAAGTGCCTCTTTTCTATGAGCCTCAAACAGCCTCACACCACACCAGTCCACTATGGCCAGCACCACAACGCACAGCGTCCGTTACTTTTCCATTACAACGCGCGCAAGGGCGGGAATGGGGGTGGGATTAACTGTACTGTGCAAGCTTAAAATGCACTATTTACACTTACGGCATGTCATAACATTGTATGAGAAGCAAGTCTCCGTCATTGCTTTTTCAAAATATGAATTGCCGCTGCATGATGTGGTGACATCGCAAATTACCGGCAATGAAGTTTTCACACACAGATGAAAAATCAATTTCCGGGCCGGCCGGCAAGACAAAAATACGGTTGATACAGCACACGTATTTGGTGTCTTATAACAATATTGAATCATGTTTTCAATTTCACGTTACTACGGATGAAATGATGTTGCGAGCGGCAAGCAGTGAGCTTTCGCTTCTAGCGTTCATTCATTCTGAATCAGGGGTTCTTAACCTGGGTTCGATCGAACCCCGGGGGTTCTGTGAATCGGTCTCGGGGGTTCTACGGAGCTTCTTCCATGGAGATCAAGACACACCCGACTCAACATGTCAATTTGTTATGATATGCCCGCTTGGCCATCACTGGCTGCAGATGATCACATTACATTGCTTGTGCAATCAGTGCAGCGGGAAATTTACTTCTCTCAGTAGTCAACATGTGACTGTCGTGATAGTACGTCGTGTGATTTTTTTTAGAATTTTTTTTAATAAATGCTATGTCGAGGAAAAATGTGATGAATATGTACTACATGGATTCACATGCATCACAGGACGTGATGGGACTCGGCATCTTATCTGCATGATTTGTCATGCCAAATTGAGCAACTCTAGTCTCGCACCGGCAAAACTGAAGGAACGCTTCTTGAATCAGATTTTTATTTTTCAGTAATGAAGGGTTCGGTGAATGTATCATATGAATTGGTTGGGTTCGGTACCTCTAACAAGGTTAAGAACCACTGTTCTGAATGATGGCCAATTTACAGTAGTAAAATATAAACTGTTTTACTCTTAGCCATTCTTAGCGTGTTTTCAGCTGTGAGTTTTGGTTCGTATTGGGAGCCCCATAGCCTGCGACTGAGAGGTTTTCTGACAATAGGCGAAACATTTCAAGGCAGAACGCCTTGACAGTCTTAATATCTCAATGCACCCTGTGGATTCATGACACGCTGTGCCAGATAGTGCAATGTGGCCAAAGAACACAACCAAGCTTCTTCCATGTTTCACAATAGGAACTGTGTTGGGTTTTTTTTTGTTTTTGCTTGGTAAACTTGAGTTTAGTGTCTGTGAACAGACTTCATGTGCCTTGCCAGAAATGTTCCAGCTCCGATTCCTCTTACCAAAGGGCATTCCCCTAGAAGCTTTATGGATTGTCAACATGCATTCAGGTTGTCTCCCATTAAATCCACTTTGGCTCAAACTACGACAGATGACGCAACCCAACACTGATGTGCCTTGACTTTGTAATTTGGCTTTAAGGTTGCTCTGGACTTTTTAGTCACCATTTCATCTTATCCGAGAACATTAAGGCTTCAAGATGGTCTAATAGATTTTTTTCCTTTCACATGTGCAAATTTCTTCTCATCTCCATAGAGCACTCTCTGCTTCACTTTTCGTGGTCCATGTTCAGTGTGGTCGATGCCAGTCACCTAACAGTACAGTGACTACTTGTCACCCTTTAAAGTGGAAGTCAAGTCAAAAATGTTCTTTGCACTGGTATGTTCTATATATCCCCACTAGTCTAATCACAGTATTGTGATTAATAGTGTGAATAATTAACTCTTTTTCAGCCACCCAAGGAAGCTGACATTTACTGCAGCGCCGCCCTCTGCTTGTAACCGAAAACGTGCGTTCAAGTGCTCACTCGCACGTCACGTGACAAAACCGCAAAAACGCATCAGCCGTGACGCTCGCAATTCGAGCCTTTGGGCATTTAAACGGCAACATCAGTCAGCATATGTTGCAAAGAACATGTTTGACAAATTCCGCCTGAAATGGGCAGACAGACTGATTACCAGTTTTAAGACACGTGTGGTGCTAAAATTAGGGCACGCCTTAGTTTAACATGTCTCGATAGCCAACTTGAGTACTTACATTACTTGCAGGGGGGGATGTTTATATAGTTTCAATTATTTCTTTCCACCTTTATCTTATGTGCATTTTAAAGGACTTGGGGTGGGGGGGGTTAACTCAAAGCAAGAATGAGAAAACTTCTCAAAAGGCTGTCTCTGGTTTCGCCTGTTATACATAATATCATTGTCACACTTCCGAAGATCCAGCTCAAACAAATTTCTGTCAAAATAAGTTTTAAACTATTTTAATTCTATACATACAGTCATTTAATGTTCCATTCAAATGGCAAATTTGGAATTCAATAGCTATTGCTGACCGGTCAATATTATTTGATGCATACACCACGCTTATAGCAAGCATACAATATTGACCCGTTTGGAGATGAAGTTAGCCAGCGTGGAGGTCATATGTGGCTCTGACTTCCCGCTAACCAAACATCAAAGTCGCCAATTAATGGGGGAAGAAAGCATGTTGCAGGTTATGACTTCAGCTAATTAGAAAGTTGTTATACAGAGACAGTGTCTGGGAATTCTGCAGGGGCGGTGGAGGGACAATCGATGGTCAATGAGTAGAGAAGAAGGATGCGAGCAGGCAATTTGCCAGTTAATGTTTTCCCAATATCAGTCGAGGGAGGTGGCGACTGACAGGCGGTTTTTACATGTACTGACTAACAGGGTTGAAATACAGTCAAAGCTATAAGAACCTCACTGTGCTTAATTAACATTTGTTTGGTACATGCATCAAAACTGTCAACATTGTCCAAAGAATCTCTCTCAGAATTGTTTTGTTGATTTTTTTATTTTTTTACACGATAGTCAGCATCTTGCATGGTGTGGAAGTCATTGTTTGTGAGTCACCAATCACTCTCATGGTTCCATGAAATAAAATGCAAAGTATATTCAAAATGCAAGCAGGAACAAATCGAAATATAAAGCAGTGTTTAGAATTGCGAAGAAGCAAGCGTGATTGTGCCTCGTCGATATGATGGGAATGAATGTGCCATCAATTGCAGAATGCAAAATGGTGAACCCTCTGTCTGGCTGTTTGCTAGCAAAATGCAAATCATTCCGCTTCTGGGCGAAAGACCTCCGCTGGCCAATGACGACGTCACGCTTCAGCAACACCAATGCCCCATTAAGTAAGAGTCTGATGTGCTCGTTTATTATTTCCATTTGTTCGATCAATTCCTCCGAACCGATAATATTCATAGTTATAATGTTATTTCAACAAATAATATGGACACAATATTTTGAAAAAGGGTCTTCAGTTGACATCAGTACTGTCGGTCAAACGTCAACGTGTGCTTGTTTAGTCCTCACAGCTGCCTTGTTAACAAGTTTTTTTGTATGTTTATTTTTTTATTTTACAGTTTTTCTTTTTTTTAAACTTCCTTCCATAAAGTAATATGGCTCTCTGGTCTTGCTTATTATTGTATGACAGTGGCTAAGTAGTTAATATGTGCAATTTGAATGATAGATGGGGTGGGATGAAATACATTTTCTTCTTCCGACTGCCTTTCAGGCACTTTGAGTTTTGTTGCCAATTTGCTCATTTGTTATTGGAATTTTCTTGTTGAAATGTGATTATACGTGTCTCCACATAGTAAAGAGAAATAGAGAAATACAACTAAGTCAGTTTTGAATTTTGTTTTTTTGTTTGTTTGTTTTTTTTTAATGAAAAAGAAAAAAAAGATGGAGTCCAGTCGGGTCTCTCTTTATCAAGACAGTTTTGCTTTTATTGCACATTCCCTATCCTGTCCGTCTATCAGTCCATTTTACTACTTATATTTCATCTATCGTTTTTATTTGTTAGACCAATGATCAAGTATATACTTCAATACATAAAAAAAAAAAACAATGTTGATAATTTATGGTGTACAGTGTATTAAGATTATTTACTGGAACAAATATCACTTCCAATATTTATATTAAAAAAACATTATTATTATTATTATTATTATAACTCTCAGCGGGGCACCCGCCGGCTTCTCCGGGATCGCTTGCGTTTCCGCACTGGGCTCGTTGCATTCTCACATCGTCAAGCTTGTAATCATAACTTTCGCTGTTTTTTTTGAAAGGGGTGTTTACCAGCAGGAATTCTATAAAAGATATATTTTTATTTTCGCTAAAGAAGGGGTCGGTGAATGTGCATATGAACTGGTTGGGTTCGGTGCCTCGAATAGTAATAATAGTAGTCATCTCAACTTACCAACGCCTTTGTGGGCATCAAGACTGGTGTATTCAATGGTTCCATTGTGGCCTTTCTTGGGATTTTCCTTATACTCCTTTTGGACTCCATCAACACAGTACCTGCGGGCCAGCCCATAGTCGACTAAATAGAGCTACAATTCAGAAGAAAAAGACATGATACATTCATTATCGCAAAAACGTCAATACTGCGATGACATGGGTGTGTGCAGCGTTTTCGTTTGAAAAAGAAAATGGCAAGCATCTGTCATAAACTAACCTCTTGAGGGTTTCGATGACCCAGCATGAGGTTGGAAGCTTTGATGTCTGCATGAACAAATTCATTCTCGTGCACATACTCCAGTATATCCACCTAAAGGAGAACAACAGAATGGCATGGTTGAACCGGAATTTGTCAAGACCAGGACACCAATTACACTTTCAAGTGTCTCAAACAATGGTTCTGAAAATGTGGCCCCAGGAGTCCGTGAACAATAGCCTGGGAGGTTACAAAATAATTAGCAATAAATGATGTTGCCTGTTGCTGTATGTTGTATAGGCAGAAGTTACAGTATGATGTTAGATTTGTGCCACAATTACAGGCACCCAAGAGGAAAATTGGTGTGTTTCATGACCAGATATTTTTTTTTCCTTTTTGATATTTGGGTTTTATTATGGCCCCAGAAGTGACTGCTGCAAGGTCTCGATTGTTTTTGTAGAAATTATTATTTTAATAAATTTTTTAATACATTTTCCATAAAATAAATAATCACATTTTGGGGGAGTTAAATAAACATGTATGAAAACTCTGCAAATTTGAGTTTGCTGTGGGTCATAAGATTAACCAAGGTCAGGTGATGCTTACCTGTTTGCAGACCCATGCAAGCTTTAGTTCGCAATGCAATTTGTTTATTGTGTGGGAAGACAAATTGTATTCGTTGATGGAACACCAACAAACATTTTTCATCGGTCAGCACACAGATTGATGTACTGTGTCAACCAAGAGCAACATAGCTTTGCTGTCACAAGACAAAGCCTATTGTGTTGAATGCAGCAAACACGCTTCATCTATCTGCAAACAAAGTCATTATACGAGTCCAGGGTCGTGACAGCATCGAAGTCCTCACAAGTGTAGGCACTCATGTTTGTAATTAACAAATTTAAGATGTGGTGATGCTTCGCTACTTCGCGGTTCATGCCACAAAAGGTTCGCAAAACGTCCGCGAGAGGCAGCGAAAGTCAGCAAAACAAGGGTCTTTAGATCGTTTGCAGGATTTTGATCTGCATACTTTTATGTTCAGTACATCTTATGTTTTTCATGTGGTTGATAGTCTCATGACTCACCAGTACTTGACCAACACGGAGCACGGTAGCCTTCTTAAAGCGGCCTCCGTTGCGCTCGCTCATTTTTTGTAGATCAGTGCCCAGTCGCTCCATAACCATAAATCGATACCTGAACAGAAAGAACAGATTCGCGAGTGAGAGCCTTTCAAGTGGTTAAGAAGGAACTAAAGGTTTTCACTTTTAATTCTAGAAAACTGAGAAGATGGACGTTTCAAAACTCAAGCTTGTAAAAAGCTACTGAACGCCACTCAAATCATACACATCAGACCATCCAGCACAAAACACAATCATACCTGAGGCCATTATACTCGGCTTGCCCTGATCCCCAGTATTTTGGGATCCCAAGATGGTCAAGTCTTCTACTTCTCATCCATTGTTGCACTAAAACAAAGTGACAAAAGTGATAGAGGATACGTTTGGCACACGCTCGATGACTTTAGAACATTCAGATCTCGGAAATCTCAGGTGGCACCATCGAGCGAGGAAAATGAAAGGCTGATGGGCCCCAAAACATTTTCCTCACCTCAGATTCTGGCTTCAGTCCAAAGCCGTTTGATCAAGAATACAAATTTGCCCTACATATATTTGCATTTGGGGTACATTAACCAACGTACCCGCACACAAAAAAACGCACAGAGAGCTATTGACTGAGCAAAACAGTTAAGTCTTGGCTTAGGTCTCGCTTCTTCCAGTTTGACGAGCTCCCAACCAGAATGGCAGCTGGTCAGTGGTTGGTGGCGGCTCGAGAATCATTGCGTTAGAGGGTCCTCTCAATGCCTTTCAACCAAGGCGCACAGAAAAGCAAAAGGAGTCGGCTAACTGCCGCTTGGGTGCATATTTATTTCTGCATTTTATTAATTACTGTTAACTTACAGCTGTGAGGTACGACGATACATAATCACCAATGGCAAACAGGTCCTCGGTGAGGGACCAGAAAAAGCATGCTTCATTTGACCCCTTACAGTATGATGACAAACATTAACAGATCACACTTTTCCTCGGTGTAATTGTGTAGATATCAAACGCTGTTGCCATCCTGAAAATGTGGTTGTACTCACTGCTTTCTGGTTTGGCTGCCCTTATGTAGAAGCAGAGCTCGGAGAACAGGGGGCCATTCTCAAGGTACTCCTGCACAATTCATTCATAAATTCAAAAGAAATTCAGTTCGATCTAATTCCATGTAATACTAACAAACAATACATGTGCATCTTCACATACGCACCACTTTTACCACAAAGTCGGTATCCGTTGAGACGGGGCTGCCAAGGTCTTGGGATGCTTTAAGATTGTATGAGGCAGACGGGGAAGAGGACATGTCCAGGGATAAGTCATATGATATTCCAAAACAAACCCAAATCAAAATATGTACAGTGATCAGTCCTCTGAAAAGAGCTTGATGCTTTTAAAAAAACATGAAGACAGCAGTTAACTGAAACTTGGTGAGACAGTCACATGAACGTGGATGTCATGAGTATGCTGTGTCTTTTTGCCACTTTATTTACACAGTGGTTGGAATTTATTAGTAAATGATTCTAAGTGATTGTTTTGATCAGATCATCTTTCATGCAACTGCATTGGGTTCAATTGTTTATGTAAAAGATTTTTACTCTAGCACCAAGTTCGAGCAGGAAGTTTCTATTGCAGTATTTGCAGCATTGCTTCTTCTGAGAATGCCTTCCATATGAAATTAAAATTGAGACTGCATGAAATCCTTAAGTCAAGTACAACTTTATTGTACTTTATTATATAAATATATATATATATATATTTATACCTGTATATACTTTACTTTATTACACTTTGATCCTCTCCTCTTTCATCTATAACTGCTCCAAACAGGTATGCACGAAAAGTGATTAAGATTGCACGACTGTCAGTGTCTTTTGTGTCATTTGAAAACAAATAAATGGATCTTAAAAAGAACTCTAAAAATGTATAGAGTGTGTGTTAGTGTGTACTTGTCATGCAATGTTTTGATTACCGTGGTAGATCAGTCCAAAGCCACCTTGACCTAGGATTTTCCCCAGCCTCCATTTCTTCTTCCCCTGGTCAGTCAATATGAAGCCATCCGGGAGGGGTTTGGGGAGTGCCCTCTTTTTCGGAGCTGTCATTGAAACTTAAGACATGACAAAAATGATGTGTCACAATCATAATTTGTTGAACAGAAAATTTTGCAAATCATACAAAACCAATTATAGATTAATCTGCAATGCACAGACCCACCAAAACAATACTTGGGGTGAAGAAAACAGACTGGTGTTTGTAATTTAATTATTTGTGATTATCCTCATGGCATTGAATCAATCACAAGAGGACTGCTGTTTATCTTTATATAAGATGTTCATTGGAGGATTTGTGAGAACACACAAACTTTTAAAAGATAAATAGAAAAAAATACTGTTAGCAGCTCGATTTGTGAAATAAAAATAAAATGTGCTGATTGTGAAATAAAATGGTGAGTGTTATCATTTCACCAGGAATTTGCAATACAAGGCTTCTTATACAGTACTTCCATCAAGTGGTTATTGTAAAGTTGTTGTTGTAAGAGATTTGAGCAAGCCCTTTTCGCTTCTATTATTACAATTTAAAACCAATACATGAATGTAACAATCACGTATTAACTCAGATAACTGTGCGTTGGGTCATATCGATTCCAAGCCAATCAGGTCGAGAACGACATCAGGCCTTTTTTTTTGGGGGGGGGGCAAAATATTTCGACTATGTTTAGACTGCAATAAATAATGGCATCCGTTCAAAATCAGCTGGTAGATATGCCGATGCTATATCCCGCGTCACAAAACGTTTGCCTTTTGTCAGTAGTTGTTTTACTGTTTGTCCCGAGGAACATTACTGTGAATTCAAGACTCACAGCATCTACCTAGTTCACGGCACACCCACCTTTGCATAATGGCAAGCTCAACAATCTTTATTCCTTTGACAGTACAGTTGATACAACTAAGTACCGCTTGCAGCAACAGTAGTTTGATAGACGTCAAAGTAGCAGCTAACTTAGCCATGTGGTTGACATTTTAGCCACCGAACGTTGAATACATACCAACCTGCCAAGGGAATCGTCCGCGTGTTACGTTTGGTCCTGTACACGAATGTTAAAACGTGCTGTCGTTGGCAATTCTTGAATGTGGATTTGTCAAAACTCCTGGAGTAAAACACGTCAAAGACGGGCTAAAAACAAAACCCCCATCACTTCCTGAAAGTTTTCCCTCCCGCTCAAGTAGCATCCAATCAAAAAACGTCATGTGACGACCCAGCGCCAATAGAAAAGCTGCTTGGGCAGACACAGACATTGGATGCAGGGTTTCAAAAGCGCCAGCCCACACAGTCATTGATGACTTACTGGAGTTATTATGGACACATGTAGAGCAGTGCTTCCTAAACTTTAGTGAGCCAAAGCACATTTTTTTACATTTACACCACCGAACCAAACATTAATAAAGATTACATGTACTAAAGTAACTGTGATAAGATAGGATAAGAAAACCTTTATTTGTCCCACACTGGGGAAAATAGCAGTCGCTCATCTGTCACAGATCGGAGGGTTCCAGTCATATTTATAGGGTTACAGGTCAAATTTTGCTATAAAATGTCAGCTAGTTGTTGGAGAGATGTTGTTATGCTCCTGACCACTGTCAATGTACCTTTGAGCAAAGCACTGATAGTCAGGTTGTTGTGACAAGTATGAAATATCATGACCTGAGCTGGTTTTCGCTTCTTTTGGATTTTCTGCTTTTCTCTTCTTCTGGATCCAAGAAAACTAAATTAACCAAATAAACATTGTTTAACAAATGTATTAGGCCACTTAGTTGTTATAAAAATGATAACAGACCATTCAAATTCATTGATACAATACAGATCCTTGCAAATTTGGTAAAATGAGGATGTTTTGCCATTTAGGAACATGAATGAAGAATTTCTAACTGAATTCACATTTGTATAGCCAAATTCGAGATGGATTATCTTCATTATAGTCGTGGGTGTAGTGGAGTTTATATCCGAGCTGACTTTGAAGGAAAGTTAGGGTCATACTCTGGCCTGTCTGCCACATTATTACATAATCACATTCAATGATTAAAACTTTTTCTGTTCAGTAATGTAAGAGAACTACTATCATTTGACATTTTAATCAAGAAAAATAATGTGCTATAAAATGGTATTATTCATATTTCTGCAGGCAGCATGGTGATCCATTGGCGAGCATGTCCACTGCACAGTGCAGAGAGGTGTAGGGTTTGAAACCCTTCCTCACCTCTCGGTCGAAATCAGCTGGACTTGGGTCAAAACTTAACCGCAAACATCATTAGGCCAAGTGCGATAGACAATGAGGTGAGTGATGGATAAACAGATTTCTGACAACTCAATGTCTCCTAAGAAAGCTAAAAGCCTAAAATGCTTCTTTCAGTTTGCATTTTTTTTTTTTTGTTAATTCCTTGGAATGGGAAAACTTCTGACAGTGCTTTCAGAACTTCGTATCATAACTTTCAAAAAAATCTTCCCTAGAGCTTTGTAAGATTTCTCCAAAAGACGCATGACATTGTGAATTATGTCATAATGGCACGTGTTGACAAAATTGAATTTAACTGTGTCCGTGCATGGATTTGGATATCCTAGAAAACAATTAAGTAGCAGCAATGTGAAGTAGCAGAAGCAGTCTCTTGTAAATTGCCTACCTAACATACATACTAAAATCAATAACAGTGGTTTTACAGAATTTCAAATATGCCAGTTGTAACGAAGGCTGATCTGTCTTTTGCTATACCACGTGGTCATTGGGTCAATACCACCCCCGGCTGATAACTGTGGCTGCAGGAGCAAATGCAGTACTTGCGAAGACAAACACATTCTCACACTCCCAATCAAGCGCGTTCAATTCTGATGAAAGAAGAAGGAAACGCAGGCTTGTGTCGTCTCTGCCACCGTGCACCCCGCTGTGAGTTTATTGATCTGCAGGAACCTTCAATACCTTGCTTTCAAGATAAACCTTGGGCAGTGGAAAGGAAATCCTGGGTCCTCTTTTAAAGATGATACCTTGTTTTTGATTCGACTGACATACAATGAGCTTTCTGCGAAACAGTAGAACCAGATACAATATCTTTGTAACTTTTTTGTTCCTAGCTAATTTTCACAATGTTTTGCGAGGATAAACGGAATAGAAAATGGACGGATGTTTAAAATGTGTAATTCCTCAATATACAATCCAACAACACATCCCCATGTCTACACATTCAGCAACTTATTGAAACAAGACATTATGCCATTTCTAAACACATTAAAATGTACGTAAACATAGACAACGCTGAGGTTAGCATGTTAGCTTGGTCCTCGATGAGCATTGCGGTTTTTCACTGTGGCCCCTTTTAAAAAGAATTGCCCGTCCGTGTGAGTGTGTGCAATCAGCTGCAGTGCGAAAACCAGGTACCGCTGTATTTAATAAACATTTACTTTCCCTTGGGTGTCTCCGCTACGTGGGGACCCACACACACACACAACAGCGAGCGAGGTGCTAACATAGCCCGTTAACTCGTTCATCGCACTCCTAGCTCGCGGGCCATGGAACGTAATAAACAGTTAATTTACCCTTAAGATACGTTTGGGGACAGTGTTAAAACCAGAATGTCATGTTGCATTAACACCACTCAGTAGTAAACTAGTCTTTGTTCTGTTTGTTTCCCTTTCGTACTTTGATCTGAGTCTGCTTTTGGTGTGAGTCCCTTCACGTTGACATAAAAAGCGATTGAATTTGTGGTTTATATTTTAATCTTCTACTAATGTTCTGTGGCTACAATAAAATGCTTTGACATGACCAGACACTTTATATGACAAGCAAATTCATGTACATCCTAACGCTACCCCAAATGTGTCACGTCTGGAAGAAATATTGTCCAGTGATTTGTGCAGCAAACTCTGACCATTAGCATTAGCGCACACATTAATGTCAACACAACAGAAGAAGTGTCCAGGCTGCACTACAAATATTATAGAGCACTAAAGTAATTGATCTGCGGTCGCCGTGGCAATGACAGTGATGCTCCTTCCTTATTACGAGCCAATGTACAACATGAATTTCAAGCTGTTTGTCTGTAGAGCGACGTAGACATCGTAGTGTGCCTTTCATTTTGTTAACGACAGGTTCATTATCTTGTTCTAATGATGATGTTTAACAACCTAAGGCAAGAAACAGCCATTTCATCCATTTTCTATATGGCTTATCCTGTTCGGGGCGTTGGAGTCAATCCCATCTGGTATTGGGTGAAAGGCAGATTTACCTCCAAGACTGGTCGTGGGTTAGTCACACACACAGACAAACTGGTTAGCTGTCAGTCACATGGCACATATAGAGACAAACACCCATTCACACCCACGTTCAGACCGTCACTGAGTGGCAACCGATCCCATGCTGCCTGCACACAAGTCAGGCGACCATCAGTGACTCAAAGATTATGATGGTAAAAAAATCATTAACATGATCTTCACATAGAATATCCATCCGTCCATCCAGCCATTATCTATATTATCATTTCTGAATTCATTATTAATATCACTATTAAAGGTTAATGAAGCAAATTTGTCATTTTGGAAGTGTGTATCAAACTGGTAGCCCTTTGCATTAATCATTGCAGAAGCAGGAGAACTCAGTTCCAAAAAGGTTGGCGATGAGGATGCTGTTAAATGACCATAATTTTTATTCTTTATTCTTTGTTTTTGTTTACATTATGCACAACTCTCATTTATTGTGCTATAATCTCATTGTAACATGCATTTGTTACTCATTTTGATGGATTTTTATGCTTTATAAAACATTTATGTCTGAATTTTCGGGGCTTGGAACGGATTAGGGCATTTAAATGGAAAACGCGTCTCGACTTACAAACATTTTCTTGTTAAGAGATTTCTTCCAGAACCAATTAATTTCCTATGTAGAGGTACCACTGTATGCTGGTTGAACTGTCACCTTATTGGAGTTAATGGTGAGTAAACTGTTTTACTCACCTGGTTGATTGCATTTTCATTTCAAAATAGTTTTTCCTATCTATAGAATGTGTAATCCAATCAGAAGCTGCAATACAATACACAGTGGTTAAATTGTCGCAAATGTGTGACAGTTAAAAATGTTATGAAGGGACTGTGTCCCTCTTCAATTACTTTAAAATTATGCATCCATAATAGTAGTTTCACTTTATTTACATTATTATATTGTCGTTCTTTTTGTACTATTAACATATATTGAAGAATGTAATCAGATAATGATGAGCTCCCCCGAAAGGACTGGGTCCAACCTTTAAAATGTCAATTCACAGAATGTACAAAATTGACTTATTTTTGCAAAAGAAAATGGCCACGGTTGCTAAGGCCAATCATTACGCCAGTAAACTTTAGTGGAAGCATTCTGTTTGCTACAGTTATTCATGTGTTCGATGAATCTTCTATAACATTAAAGATTTATACTAACAGCAGCATCGTAGGTTTAAAAAAAAGAAAAACGAAGGCAAGTTTATTTGTATTGCACACTTCATGCACAAAACAAAAAGTTCTTCCCCTCGATCCATCCATTATGTGATCCGCTTATCATCACATGGGTCGCGCAATAGGCAATAGGCAGGGTACACTCAGTGATTTACAGACATTAAAAGCATAACAAATACAGTAGAGGTATCAAGAGATCAGCAAAGCTCTTGCAAGCTCTTTGTGATCAATACTATTCTGATGTTTTTTCAAGATTTCGTGTTATCGGCTATTTGTTTTTGTCACGGTAGAGGTCCAACTGATTACATTCCGTCGATGGCGTTTCTAATATTTGGGGTCAAAGGTCATACTGTAAACCCACGTCTAGTTGTCATTTTATTCCGTATCAATTTTCAGGTTACTGTCATGTCACAGTTTTACTATTGGCTGCATTCTTTGAAATGAAGGTTATGTTGATGCCGATGATGATGATGGCAATTACAATATCAATGAAGATATGAATCATTTTTCTGTCTCTCATCTCTGAGCCCACAGCATTGCAACAATGCCACCATTTCATGTTTCAATCATGAATATGAATTGTATCGTCAGTTGAAATGAATCTCATACAAATGTAATGGCCGCTAATGAGATGTTGTTTTGCTATTTTGGACATCTTGAAGGGTCCACGCCAATGTGCATGTGCTTTATGTGCTTGCGCCCTCCAAATTGTTAACAATTTGAAACCGTATTTTCTGCACTAGGGAGCAAGCACTGACCAGGATTTTGATTAGACCCTAATGGCCTTTTGAGGCCTCAGGCTAAATTGATGCGAGTCCAAAAAAAAAAAAAAAGCAAAAACTAAGCCAAAATGTGAACCAACCATAATTTTGTCCTTTATGGTGCTCGGCAAGTGGAAATTGGAGCCGTTTAGCTGTTAAAATATAATTTTCACATGCTTTAAGCCTAACAAACAATGCACATCGGCCTTGGCATGACAAGGCTTATCATTCAGCCCAATTGGAACCTTTTGTAGTCCTTAAAAGTAGTAACATACAGTCATTCATACCTATTTATTTGTATTATTACCACTATGCATATCATAACACATGATATAAAATAGTGCAATTGTAAATATATCAGCCAAAACAAAAGAAATGAAAATGCATTAATCAGTTTAAGGCAATCAGAATGAAGTCATGGAATCCACCCAATGCTGCATTTCATTTTTGTCCAAGTTTTGCAGCTTTTATTTGCTCAAGGTACTATTCCCCCCCCCTCAACCCAGCACGCCCAAGACGCGCATCATTACCGCTTGTCTCTCAGAAGTATGATGTTGTTTGAAATGTATTATCTGTGGTTGGAAAACTTAACCAGATATGTTATCTTGGTACTTGAGATCCACTTCCAGCACCCTTATTAACATAATCTTTTATTGGTCCCAAGGGATTTGAGTAGTAGCTGTAAATCAGGCGGCAAACAGCGGCGATGCTAATTTTGTCTTTAGACTAATTTTAACCATGTGTCATCGCTTGCATTCTAATTACTCCTGTGGGGGTCTGAGAAGTACATGCTTCAAATATTATTCAGCGCAAAGCGTGTTCGCCCGGTACATTATTACTAGACTGCGCGTCTTTAAAAAGAATCACAATATCAGATTAGGTTTATTTAAAAAAAAAAACATGTAGATGTTAGCGATGTATTCATATTTTTTTCCTCTTATTTACCGTAATTTCCGCACTATAGAGCGCACCTGATTATAAGCCGCACCCACTTCATTTTTAGAGGAAAACCAATTTTGTACATACACAAGCCGCACCTGTATATAAGCCGCATGTGCCCACATTAAAACATGTCAACATATTTACAAAGAAAGACGGTACACGGAGAGAGTTTTCAAAGTTTTAATCATATAACTTAACAATAATAATAATAGAACTTTCTTCCCAAACGGTGCCTGTGACGCGGCAGTAAAACGGTAGCAACATGCTAACAACACGCTAGCAACAGAATAGCAACACAGTGTAACAGGTCTGGTAAAAGAACATAGCGGTACTTGTAAAAATCACGGTGAGCCGTCGTTTATGCCAAGTTTACGTGCAGCAGCTCTGTTTCCTTCTTTATCGGACAGCTCGATTGCTTTTAGTTTGAAAGCTGCGTCATATGCCTTTCTTTTTGCATTTTCCATGATGAGGGTATGTTGACGCTAATTTAATTGATGCACAAGACAAGAAGTTGCAGTCTTCCTCGACGCATATATTCCACCGGTCTTAATCTTACCTTTTCTACTCGAGCGCCCCCTGGCGGCCGTAAGAAAAATTACACATATTGGCCGCATCACTGAATAAGCCGCAGGGTTGAAAGTTTGGGAAAAAGGGTTAAAGTCGAGTAAAGGCTGATGAGATTCTTGTTTGTCATACAATCTGCAACCAGAGAACCAGATTGCAGCTGCAATTAACTCATTCACTCCCAAAGACGTTTTTAAACGTCTTTTCAGACTTGGTCCAGAATTGGCTGGTCCTGAATGAGTTAAATACATTTTGTCAGGACAATTCCTATTTTTTAAATCCGAAACTCTAGAAGTGATTCCTTGTAGCACAATTTCTAAAACGATCGTCCATCTCTCCATCATCTGAACCGCTTTCATCTCTGGCAAAATCACTCACAGAGTTCGCAAAACTAAAAACGCGAACCATGCTTTGAATGGAGTTTGTCATTTTCTAACACGCGCTACAAAAAAATGCGAACACAGCTCACTGCTTGACACTCAATTTCCAAATGATCACCACACTCCTCGGAAACCATTTCACGTTTATGACTATTATTTACACTATCCTTCCGATTGTCTGGCCACATGGTCACAGGAGAAAACGGCTGCAGATTCACTTTAGTTCGCTTTGCAAACCGCCTCGGCACCGTAAATCCGACACTGGTAAATTGTCGGTGCGGAGGGAGCAGGAAGGAGTGAAAAGAGTGTGAGTTCGCGGAGGTAAGAAGAAGTGGAGGTGAAGTAGCAAGAGGGAGGGGAGAAGGAGGACTCGAGGGTGAAGGAGAGAGGCGAGTAAAAATATACAATTCCTGATGACAACATTGGACCACAAGATGTGGACAATGACAAAGACTGTTTTGTGTTTGTTTTGATGTTTACAGTAAATACAGTCAATATATAAAAATAATTGTAATGTGCACCCCTGTGAGTTGGCAGAACTATGACAAAAGTACGACCTCAAACCGACATAACCTACCCTTGTGCGCAGAGAAAGCAAAAGTGTTTTTTATTTTCATTCTTCTTCCCGTCTGTGTGTAGTCGGCGCGTTGTGTACTTATGATGGCTCGTGTTTATTGTTTGAAACAAAAAAAAATACAATTTTTACAAAGGTTCGAAGAGTTGAGCAAAGACGTATTTGCTTTTGCAAGGGAACCATGATGTTTTGCCAATATTGCGGAGGTTTTTCTTATTTGTGCGAAGCATTTCGCAAAAATAGCCAACAGTTGCAAAGAATGTGCTTCAGCTATCAGGAAAAAAAAAAAGTCAACATTTTTGTTTGTCTGTTAGCAGACTTGAACCGACAATAGGAGCGTCTATTAAAAGTCAAAAATGTTTTTGCAGGATACAGTACTTCATTGTATTTCTTGCTGATATTGGGGGTTTTTAAGGTCAAGGTCAAGGTCATCTTTATTGTCAAATATGCATACGTTTGACATGCAGCATGAATGAAATTTATTTCTCTCAATCCTCAGTGCAAATATGCATGAAACGTTTGAGCACAACTGTCCGACTGGGTTAGCTTTTGCTGTGAGTCTTTTGAGTGGACTGTACTGTGCTGTATACCGACTCTCAACACTCCCCAAAATGTTCAGCAAACCTTTTGCAAATGCGTGTGTTTTGTCATATTGTCAGTATGAAAAAACAAGTTGTGTTTGTTACAAATGATAAATGAGCTTGCACGTCACATATATTCATGAAATGTGTATCTTCATACAATGTGAAGTTAACCTGCATTGCTTGCCGCGCATCAACTAACTGCCTTATTTGAAAAAATGGCCATGCATTTTTTTTTTTTGGACTTCTTGAGCCCACAAAGCGAAAATGGCCCAAAACAAACATTGCAATTTAGGTCCTTTTTAAACACATGGAAAGTTAGATCTGTGACTTTTATTTTGGAATCAGATACATTCATAAGGACCGTATCTGCGATTTTTTTTTTTATTAAAAACTGCTATTTACGTCTTAACATTAATCTTTTTTTTTTTTTACAGTGATCAATATGAAAATATAATTGTCATTACATTTGTGTGATTTAAGATGCAATCATTACATTTGCATCCTCCATAAACAAAATGTCACTTGATTTCATTCCTTTGGCACAGTGGTTATTCATGGTTCACAAATCTGGAATTATTAACATCCAAGTAGCATCAAAGAAATACTTCTCACTTTGTTTTTCTGAGGTATCACATCGAGTCCCGCCCCTAATTCATTCACACCTCAACAAATAACGCGGTTTGGGAAATATAATGGCATCTTTTCATCCTTTCTCTCTGTGTGTATGTGTGTGTGTGTGTGTGTGTGTGTGTGTGTGTGTGTGTGTGTGTGTGCTCCAAAACTGGAGGCGATCAAACTACTCCCAGGTACGACAGGGCACTTATCCAACTATCATTTGCTTGAGACTACTTTTACACTTTGATGTTGCTTCTCAAACGTTGATGAATCATTTCTGTTCAACCCCATTGGAACAGAGAGTTTTAATTACCTAGACGATTACCATCTGCATCTAAACAAAGACTTTCCAAAGTCTGGTTCCGGATCCTGATGTGGGCCGGGAAGACGGCCGGTCCGATCCAAATTGCGATGATCATGTCAGATGATGGGTTCGATTGATATGAAAAAATATATCATTCGAGATGGCAAAAAATAGAAGCACTTTATTAACTGACATCCATCCATTTTCCGATCCGCCTTAGCCTCACAAGGGTCGCGGGGGGTGCTGGAGCCTATCCCAGTTGTCTGGGCTATAGGCGAGGGACACCCTGAACCAGTTGCCAGCCAATCGCAGGGCACACAGAGACAAACAACCATCCACGCTCACACCCACACCTCGGGACAATTTGGAGTGTTCAATCAGCCTGCCATGCATGTTTTTAGAATGTGGGAGGAAACCGGAGTACCCGGAGAAAACCCACGCAGGCCCGGAGAGAACATGCAAACTCCACACAGGGCGGCCGGAGCCGGATCGAACCCACGACCTCTAAACTGTGGGGTCGACCCGCTAACCACTGGACCATCGGGCTGGCCTTAACTGACTTTCAGAGGTATCAATTCCAAGTCCTGAAACTAAAAACCGTTCCAAAGTTTGGCTTTGCTCAAAGGTACTTTACCTGCTGACTTTTTGATTTTTTAATACTTTCATGAGAATATCTATTTGGCACCGTATTTCCCTCAGAAATGCATTTTTCTCTCAGGATTAATCAATCATCCATCCATGACAATTGCGCATGAATATTGAGAAAGAGAAAGACTGTTGCTTGGACAAAATGTCCCAAAAAGAAATGAGCAATACACTGCAATGCAAAATGCTTCACTCCCCATTTGGCGAAGAGAAAAAAATATTTGAGCAAGAAAAAAGGATTGTTCTTTGATGAATACACTGTTGACTACGCCAACATGTTGTTGACATTTAGTAGCAGTGCTGAATCTGTGAATACCTGGACACCCTGATCGATGATTTAATTTGGTAATCCGCAAGGAACCTCTGAGGCTCTTAAACTCTGAAATGTTCGAGTGGCGAGTGAAATACTTTGTCAAGGTGGTGTTTGGCATGGCTGAGGGGTGAACAGCTAAATGGACTTCATGAATATATAATCAGATTTATATGAGTACAATTATTCATAAATAACTAAATGTAGGAATTACAGTCAGATCGCTAGCTAGATAGATAGCTAGCTAGCGATCTGACTGTAATTCCTACTATGAGTACAATTATTCATAAATAACTGAATGTAGGAATTACAGTCAGATAGCTAGCTAGATAGCTAGATAGCTAGCTAGCTAGCTATCTGACTGTAATTCCTACATTTAGTTATTTATAAATAATTGTACTCATATAACTCGTATAATAGCTAGCTAGCTAGCTAGCTAGCTAGCTAGCTAGCTAGATAGATAGATAGATAGATAGATAGATAGATAGATAGATAGATAGATAGATAGATAGATAGATAGATAGATAGATAGATAGATAGATAGATAGATAGATAGATAGATAGATAGATAGATAGGGCAAACACTGAGATTGGGGAACCATTTGCACACAAGTTCACAGAGTCGTTGGAAGCTGAACTCGCAGTTCCTGCACTGAACTCGGGCTAACGCCCCACTACCCCGTCAGTGACTCCATTACAATATTATCCGACCGCAGCCACATTTATGAGAATATAAAACTTTTAATAAAATACATCTTACTCATCAGAGATGCTCATTATTTATAGACAAACACCATCCTGTTTTGTTAGCAGCGTTGCGCATGTGTAGCGCTATGTGTTCACTGTGGAATTGGCAAATAAATCCTTTACTGGTTTGAAACACCCATTCAGCTTGAAGCGTTGTCTGACTTATGCTCCCAATGTCCAGGTTTCCTTTTCTTTTCAGAAGTCGATGTATAGTCTAGTTAAAAAAAAATGATCCAGATGATTTGATTTTGTGCAACCGCTTGACAAAATAAAACGGAAAAAATCCAACACACAATTGTTTTTTTCAGTGTTCATACAGTGTATAAATACACCTTCAAATTCAACTGGTCAGGAGGTCACAAAATTCAAGCCATTAACTCTTGATAATGCCGAGCTGGGAAGTGAAAGTCATTCCAAGTCAGAAAGCATCATCCAACTCATAAAAGCTGACTGAGAAAATCCCAAAATGTGCAAAGCTGTTATCTGGACAAAAAAGTGCTTTCTTCAAAGAATCTAAATTATAACACGTATTTATGTTTTGATTAACATTATTTTGTTTATCAAATAACTCCATCAATATTAATTCATAATCCAATTGATTATTTTTTTCTAATAATAGTTTAAAAAATAGTTAGAGGGTGTATCTAAACTTTTGACTTGTACTGTTTACTGTATATTACGGATTTGAGTACGGAGTTACCAAGATACTGTAGCGTTTTCTCTGTCACGTAGCTTACCATTTGTCCGTTTAAACCCAACAAAGAAACTACACACAAAATATGTTTTTACAAAAACAAAAAATCTTAATATATGAGAACAGCAACCTAAATGGAAACGTGATGATTTAGACCAGTGTCAATTTCAGTTTGTAAAGGTTGTAATGATTCCAATAAACGATGGGGGAAACTGAGTTCTGCTTGGTTTAACTTCCATCAGAAACACACACACACACATTCACACACATCACTTTGTCACTCCGATGCCAACAACAGATATGTCCATGTATTTTTTTCTTTTTTTTTTCACCCCCCAACTCATCGGTAGCACGGTGGGAATGCATTATTCAAATAGATCTTTGTTACTTCTCCAAGATGATTGTGGCACAATCAGCCATGAAATAAGTTTGCTCTTTTAAAAGTGTTATTCTCCCTCCAGGTCTCTCAGGTGTAGCTTTGTATTCAGGTCGGCTCGCCTGCGCCAAAAATCAATCTCAATCAAAGGTGGCGAGGAGTTTATCATAAATTATCATGAAAAGGGTTCCCACTCAGTAGATGCTTAATTACAATCTCATTTGAATAAGTTTGCATATTAATGAATTTGGAATGAAAATGGTTTTCAGGGTTTGTGTGATGGAGGGCTGAGGGGTAACCCACAGCGATAATGACCGTCCTTTAAAATGTAACTGTAGTTCGCAAACACTCACACATCCAAAGTGCGCGGATGAAAACCACGCGGCCCAGCCAGCGTCACTAAAAGGTGGAAAGAGGGGATATTCTTTTTGCTTTTTATGATGGAGTTTTGCCCTCGCATCATTCGTAACTGCCTCCCACAGTTGTTAAATCTTATGACCGGGCAAAAAAAAAAAAAAAATAGACACATGCTCACATCTGGAAATAACACTTGCTTACACACACAGTCGCGCACACACACACGCACACACACATGCACACACACACTGGCTATGCAACGTTAATGCGGGCACACGCACTCAGGGGCATTTTAATATGATTAATGGCGGAGTGTCTCTGACATTAATAAACTATAACCAAATTAAAGACTTCATTAGTCTCAACTTGGGCTCAGCGTTTGGTCACACCGGTGAATCAGTGCCGTCTGATATTTGCCTCACGTGACTTTTTTCCCGCGTATCCTCTTACAAGCACCGGAGTTTGAATTGATGCTTTGGGGTCTTTCAAATTGTTCATGGTCGTGCGAATATCCTCACCAAGTTCAAAAATCAACAAAGGTCATGACATTTGAATGGTTTCTTTTACTATTACTGCTACGCCGTGTGAAACCATAATTATATAAGCAATGTACAGGTTATTGTAGAAAGAATACGCTGTATGAATAGCTGGTTAATATAATAGAAGCGCTGTCTCAACAATGGCCTTCTGTTTCCACTCGGTTCTATTCATTATTCATACGCATGTGCCCGTCCATTAACTCATTCACTCCCAAAGACGTTTTTAGACGTCTTTTCAGACTTGGTCCAGAATTGGCTGGTACTGAATGAGTTGAAAAAAAAAAAAAGCCAAGAAATAATGTCAGTACTTTTGAGTCATTTGTTTGGATAACATTAAATGTAATACACGTTTCCTCTATTCTGGTAGATTTTGACATTTCAAATGTACGCTTGTCCATTTCAGTGATGCCCAGCATGACAAATCTCTCTCTTTGCTGCCAGAATTAGGAAGGCAAAGAGTGTATTAAGCGCTTCTATCAGGAAGGACTTAATGAAGTGACAGCTCATGCTGAGGTGATTTTGAATCGTCAGTCAGAGTCGATCCACTTCAGCCAATCCGTTCGACTGCTACGCAAACAGGTGCGGAGTATCCAAACTTGCATTCCTCGGAACTGATTGTCAGATATTGGGAGTGAACCGGATTGCGTCATCAGACGCCGCCGACGCTGTTCGCATGTGAGGCTCCAACTTGAGAAAATGTCTCCCATTTATGGCGGAAGCATTCCTTAAAACGAGATTGTAAGGTGGTTCGGAATATTCACCGGTGTCAGCAGCCATAGAAAGAGTCTTAAAGAGTTTTATCCCTGCCGCTAATCTGTGATGACCCATTTATCCGCAGCACCGTGGGGAAATAACTTGACACAATGGAAATAAATCGGGGGACTAGAGTTCCCACCAGGACTGTCTGTGAAAGGGAAAAAAAAGAAAAAGATGTGCTCCGCTGATGTCAGGATGGAGTCTTTTATTCTTCATTTGATGAATTTGGTACCAGAATCATTTCAATGTATATTTATCAATGCGTTCGTTATTTCTGGGATACAAATAACACGCTACTTTGATTCTGTGATTTTGGAAACAATTACACTTGATTGAAAAATAGATTTGTATACATCTGCTTTATTCAGAATTCATGAGACAACACCCTTCCCACAAAAAAACGGTCACACGACAACACCGTGTTGCCGGATTGCTGTCGACAATTTGAAATGAAGAATACATTTAGGCAGTCAAATATTGAAATGTGAAATCGAAAAATTTTCAGCATGTGCAATTGTTAGATGCTCCACATTTGTTTATTATCGGCATCGGTATGAACCGATATCAAACTAATGATGCGCACATCCCTCCGAACAAAAAGTACAACAAAAAATGTGTACTTAATGCACAAATTTGAACAGAGGAAATTTTATTTTTGTTTTTTTTTCACTCCATGCAACAAACATTTTCCCACTTCTTTAAGAATTTAGATTTTTTTTTATGTTATTGCAGCATGGCATTTGTAAATGAACCATGATGAACACATTTAACGTGAGTTAACCCAAACTAATGACATGAAAAAGAATGAGGGAATTTAAATGGTATCAATTGCTATTCCTGCATAGAATTGCAAACTTGTTATAGCTAATTTGATGTCATTATGTCGGACTCGTGTTGCAGTAACCGTTTAATCTGTTTATGCTCGCCAATTAGTGCGATTAAAATTAAGTTACAAACATCTTTTATCGTAGTGTAAGTGTTCTGAAAATAACGTGTGAATAAATAAAAAAAATAGTAACAAAACAGCATACAGTATATGTTTATTGTGAGGCAATTTATTGTTTCATATTTGTATAATGCACCTCACTCACTCCTCTGGAAGGATGTATTACCTCGACTACATTCTCTACAACAAACTACATTATATAATAGACCTATAGAAAACTATTGATCAATCCTCATGCGGAGCGTGAAAGGTATTTTCAGCAACTCGTCACCTTTTCTTTCCACATGGGATGTTGGACACATTTGCATTGTGACAATACAGCTGTCAACGCTTTGTAGACAACAATTCAACGCTGCCGGAGAAACCTTGAGTTTTCGAGAAATAGAGAGAGAGAAGAAAAAAAAGTGAGTGAGTGTATTGTTCATTCAGCGTCAGAAAGGCGAGGATCGATCCTTGATGCAATAGCAGCGACTAGTGGTCAATGTTGGAACTGCACCCGGCTGACTTCTCTCTCTCTCTCTTCCCCTTGACAATTTTCCTTTCACTCTCCACATTCTTTGTCTCCCTCTCGGTTTCTCCATCATTGTTTCCTTCAATCCTCTCATTTCTTTCTTATTCACCTCCTGAACTTGACCTTTTCATCTGTTTGCTAGATTATGAGAGCTACAGTTATTGCAGATTACCTTCAAGGAAGGTGTGTTGCGTTCCTTGAGATGAACCCACGCTCACATGAGAAGCTTTTGATTAAACCTGTACTAAAGCACTTATTGACTCCTTATATCACCTGAAGGGAACACAGACGCGAATAGTTATATTTTTTTTTGGGGGGGGGGGGTTCCATTTAGTATGCAAACCGCATTTTTCTTATTTAGGAGACATACATCACGTGACACGTCAAATGTTACTTCTTTCTTCTGCGATTTTCAATTTGTTTGGTCAAAAATAAATAATCCATTTGAACCATAGGGTTTCAGGGTTGCTGCGAACGCCCCCGCCCCCCCACAACGACGGGAGGTGTGGAGTGTTCAGCTGCGTGGAAGAATCTGATTTTAATAAGAGCTGAGGGCCAGCAGATTAATTACAGCAAATTTTACACACGAAACACGAAAAGTGCGCGCACACACACGCACACACACACACACACACACACACACGATCGGACACCACACACACACACGATCGGACACCGGTGGCCTGCTTGCCCGGACAAATAAAGCAGCTTGCTAATGAGAAACTATAACCCCTTAAAAAAAAAAAAAAAGAGAAAGGGAGTAAAGAGCCGTGGATCAAATCAGTCCTAAAGTCACACTGATGTGTAAGTGGAGACGTTAAGCCTCCATTAACGGCAACAAAAGGAATGCATCATGCTCCATCACCAGCACCGGCGATGGGGAGGAATGTGAGATCACAGACAGTTTGTCATTAAGGACATCATGTGACATCCTCGCACATGCTTGCACACTTTGTCATGTTTGCGCTCATGCATACACAATGACAGAGGCGGCAACGCCGCCTGATAAATACACACACACACACATGCACACACTCACGCACGCGGGGCTGTCACACAACAATGCAGATGCAGAGGGAGAGGTGGGAGGAGAAAGAGGGGGTGAGACAATAATGGAAGATTAAGAGGGGGAGAAGGAGAACAAGATGGGAGGGCTCCTCTAATAAATCAGAAAAAACACGCAACTCCCGTTTGTTTGGTGATGGACTCAGGCTGAGCTTTTTTTATGAGTGTGCGACCCTTCTTGCAGAACACCACTCGAATCCTTAAATCTCTGCTCTTAAATAGTCAACGCGGAACGTGTGGAAAAAGTAGCCTAATGTGGATTGTTGGAATCAAAACAAAGGGACCATCAGTGGCCCTTACCATTTCCGTTGTATGTTTTATTTGATCGTTTTATTTGAATAGTTGCTTTTTCAGCAACTATTCATAGATTTTTTTCCTTTTTTTTTTTTTGGGAGGAAGCCAAATTAAGCGACAACAAAAAATGCTATATTTAGGTAGAGCGTTGAAATCTATCCTTTGTACCTCTTCCTCAGCATCAGTGGCGAGCTAGCCAGATAGTTTGGGCAGTGGGAATTAATCGTCTTTGATGAGAGGAAGCAGCTTCACTACCTGGGGGGACGGAAACACAGAAGATGCAAACTACACACAAAATGTCTCAACGCTGAGATTGACAATCATATTTTTTTTCTTTTTTGCTGTGAGGCAACAGTGAAAACCAGTCGGTTGGCCGCACTAAGTCCAAAAATGCCTTTGAGTTGCTTTGCATCCCAGTGATTCGCCCTAGAGAGGGGCAACGTGTAGACTGTGCCTATTGGCACCGAAATCTACCTCTCTCTGTGCTTCTATTTTTGACAGTGGATCAAGATGTGATGTTGTGCCGCGCCTCGGAGTCATCCTGGAATCCGAGGTGTGACGTGTTAACACAACAGCGTCAGTTCTGGTTGTTTCCATGACATTGTCTGTGACGACACTTTTACTGCTTTCTGCACTGTGGGACAATTTGGCCCTCCGTGTGTTATATAGAGGTTGATTTAAAAAGAAAAAAAATTATGGTACGGAAACACTCTGCAAGGTGGTTACTTTAACCCTCTTAGGGACACTACATGTTACCAGGTTATCAGGTTATCATTATTTGTGCATGAAAGGGTTAAAAAAGATGCAGTGTCTAATTGTGATTTTTATTTTTTTTATTTTTTACCTGCATGTGAGATGCACAAGATGCGGTATTACTACCATGCTGCACATTTATCTTTTGCACATGCACGCATGCTCCAACACATTTTGGCTTCTTGTTAGTGCATCTGAATTAGTGAGATTGCCCTGGCAAAACTCCAAGGCTTGTTTTGGGGTTTAGCCCGTGCTGAGGGAGGGAGAGGAGAGGAGACGCAGAGAGTTATATACTTCACCCCGGCTCTCGTTAGACAACTCGGGGAAACGTGTCAAACTGCAATTTGTTTGCCGCGCATCCAATAAACAGCTCGTTCGCTGGACAATCAGTCACTATATGGCGCCTAGTGCGTGGAAACAAAAAGGAAACATATGTTGTGGGGAGAGCAAATTTCGAGAACGGACGTGGAGAGGACAGCTGAGACGTGATGGAATGAACGAATGACGAAAAAAACAAAAAAACTGCTGTTAGAATTTTGATAAGGAATAAAAACTTCACCTGGTGTCCACAGCACTGATATGTTTGGTTTCAATAGCCAGCAACCGTGTAGCAGGGGTGTGTGGCGAACACATCAGACCTCATTCTGTAAAATGCCCATGATGATAAAAAATCAAAATAAAATAGCGTGTAATAATTTTGATTTTGTACTTTTCACATTGGGTACACTTCTCATGGGCTCACCACCCATGGGAGGGGCCAAAGGGGTCGGGTGCGATGTGAGCTGGGCGGCAGCCAAAGGCGGGGACCCTGGCGGTCCGATCCTCGGCTGCAGAAGCTAGCTCTGGGGACATGGAATGTCACCTCTCTTACAGGGAAGGAGCCCGAGCTGGTGTGTGAGGTTGAAAAGTTCCGACTGGATATAGTCGGACTTACCTCCACACACAGCCTGGGTTCTGGTACCAGCTCTCTCGAGAGGGGTTGGACTCTATTCCACTCTGGAGTTGCCCACGGAGAGGCGCAGAGCAGGCGTGGGCATACTTATTGCCCCCGGCTCAGTGCCTGTACATTGGGGTTCACACGGTAGACGAGAGGGTAGCCTCCCTCCGCCTTCGGGTGGGGGACGGGTCCTGACTGTTGTTTGTGCATACGCACCCAACAGCAGTTCAGCGTACCCACCCTTTTGGAGTCCTTGGAGGGTGTGCTAGAGAGTACTCCTGCTGGGGACTCCCTCGTTCTGCTGGGGACTTCAATGCTCATGTGGGCAACGACAGTGAGACCTGGAGGGGCGTGATTGGGAGGAACGGCCCCCGATCAGAACTCGAGTGGTGTTTTGTTATTGGACTTCTGTGCTCAAATCACGGATTGTCCATAACGAACACCTTGTTCAAACATAAGGGTGTCCATATGTGCACTTGGCACCAGGACACCCTAGGCCGCAGTTCGATGATTGACTTTGTGGTTGTATCGTCGGATTTGCGGCCGCATGTTTTGACACTCGGGTGAAGAGAGGCGGAGCTGTCAACTGATCACCACCTGGTGGTGAGTGGGCTCGATGGTGGGGAAGATGCCGGTCCGTCCTGGCAGACCCAAACGTATTGTGAGGGTTTGTTGGGAGCGTCTGGCGGAATCCCCTGTCAGAAGGAGTTTCAACTCCCACCTCCGACAGAGCTTTTCCCATGTTCCGGGGGAGGCGGGGGACATTGAGTCCGAATGGACCACGTTCCGTGCCTCTATTGTTGAGGCGGCCAATCTGAGTTGTGGCCGTAAGGTAGTTGGTGCCTGTCGTGGCGGCAATCCCCGTACTCGCTGGTGGACACCAGCAGTAAGGGATGCCGTCAAGCTGAAGAAGGAGTCCTATCGGGCCTTTATGGCCTGTGGGACCCCAGAGGCAGCTGACGGGTATCGACTGGCCAAGCGGAATGCGGCTTCGGTGGTCGCCGAGGCAAAACTCGGACGTGGGAGGAGTTCGGTGAGGCCATGGAAGCCGACTTCGGACGGCCGAGGAAATTCTGGTCCACCATCCGACGTCTCAGGAGGGGGAAACAGTGCACCACTAACACTGTGTACAGTGGGGATGGGGCGCTGTTGACCTCGACTCGGGACGTTGTGAGCCGGTGGGCGGAGTACTTCGAAGACCTCCTCAACTCCACCAACACGCCTTCCTTGGAGGAAGCAGAGTCTGGGGACTCTGAAGTGGGCTCTCCTATCTCTGTGGTCGAAGTCACCGATGTGGTTAAAAAGCTCCTCGGTGGCAGGGCCCCAGGGGTGGACGAGATCCGCCCGGAGTTCCTCAAGGCTCTGGATGTTGTGGGGCTGTCCTGGTTGACACGCCTCTGCAACGTCGCGTGGTCAGCGGGGAGAGTGCCTCTGGATTGGCAGACCGGGGTGGTGGTCCCTCTTTTTAAAAAGGGGGACCGGAGGGTGTGTTCCAACTACAGAGGGATCACACTCCTCAGCCTCCTGGTAAGGTCTATTCAGGGGTGCTGGAGAGGAGGGTCCGTCAGGAAGTCGAGCCTCGGATTGAGGAGGAGCAGTGTGGTTTTCGTCCCGGCCGTGGAACAGTGGACCAGCTCTACACCCTTAGCAGGGTCCTCGAGGGTATGTGGGAATTCGCCCAACCGGTCTACATGTGTTTTGTGGACTTGGAGAAGGCGTTTGACCGTGTCCTCGGGAGTTCTGTGGGGGTGCTTGGGAGTATGGGGTACCGAGCCCCTGATACGGGCTGTCCGGTCCCTATACTGCCGATGTCAGAGCTTGGTTCGCATTGCCGGCAATAAGTCGGAATCGTTTCCAGTGAGGGTTGGACTCCGCCAAGGCTGCCCTTTGTCGCCGATTCTGTTCATCACCTTTATGGACAGAATTTCTAGGCGCAGCCGAAGCGTTGAGGGGGTCCGTTTTGGTGGCCTCAGTATTGCATCTCTGCTTTTGCAGATGATGTGGTACTGCTGGCTCCTTCAAGCGGGTCTCTCCAGCTCTCACTGGAGCGTTCGCAGCCGAGTGTGAAGCGGTTGGGATGAGGATCAGCACCTCCAAATCTGAAACCATGGTCCTCAGTCGGAAAAGGGTGGAGTGCCCTCTCCGGTCGGGAGGAGATCTTGCCCCAAGTGGAGGAGTTTAAGTATCTTGGGGTCTTGTTCACGAGTGAGGGCAGAAGGGAGCGAGAGATCGACAGGCGGATCGGTGCAGCGTCAGCTGTGATGGACGTTGTATCGGTCTGTCGTGGTAAAGAAGGAGCTGAGCCAAAGGGCGAAGCTCTCAATTTACCGGTCGATCTATGTTCCAGCCCTCATCTATGGTCACGAGCTATGGGTCGTGACCGAAAGAACGAGATCCCGGATACAAGCGGCCGAAATGAGTTTTCTCCGCAGGGTGTCCGGCTCTCCCTTAGAGATAAGGTGAGAAGCTCGGTCATCCGGGAGGGGCTCAAAGTAGAGCCGCTTCTCCTCCACATCGAGAGGAGCCAGATGAGGTGGCTGGGGCATCTGATTCGGATGCCCCCTGAGCGCCTCCCTAGTGAGGTGTTCCGGGCATGTCCCACCGGGAAGAGACCCCGAGGACGACCCAGGACACGCTGGAAAGACTATGTCACGCAGCTGGCCTGGGAACGCCTCGGGATCCCCCGGGGAGAGCTGGAAGAAGTAGCTGGGGAGAGGGAAGTCTGGGCTTCCCTGCTTAAGCTGCTGCCCCCGCGACCCAGCCCCGGATAAGCGGTAGAAGATGGATGGATGGATGGACATTGGGTACAGTAAATTAACAACATTCTAAACAAAAGGGCCGGTCTATTTTCTGTACACAGAGACAGATTTGAAAATGAAATGAAAAGTCAAGTGCTTAAATAATTTCTCTTTTCGGAAGCTTCAATAATTTGTCTTTTTAGGAAATGGAGTTTGCATAAAGTACAACAGACACAATTTAAATTGTCAGAATTAGTCACTCATCCATCCATTTTCTGATCCGCTTTATCCTCACAAGGGTCGCGAGGCATGCTGGAGGCTATCCCGGCTGTCTTCGGACAGTCGGCGGGGGGCACCCTGAACTGGTTGCCAGCCAATCACAGGGCACACAGAGATGAACAACCATCCGCGCTCGCACACACACACACACACACACACACACACACACACACACACACACACACACACACACACACACACACACACACCTAGGCATTTTGAGCGTTAGGAATTTGGAGCATTCCATTAACCTGCCATGCATGTTTTTTGGAATGTGGGAGGAAAACGGAAGTACCCAGAGAAAACCCACGCAGGCACGGGGAGAACATGCAAACTCCACACAGGAACACTCTAAATTGTCCCTAGGTGTGAGTGTGAGCGTGAATGGTTGTTTGTCTCTGTGCGTGCTGTTATTGGCTGGCAACGAGTTCAGGGTGTACCACCCCTACTGCCCTAAAACAGCTGGGATAGGCTCGAGCACACCTGCGACAATCCTCAGAAAACCAATTGATGTTGCACTTTTCCCTAAAAGAAGGAATATGTGTTACCTTTTGTCGACTGCTCCAGCGAGAGGTGACGATTTGCTTGGATGTCGTCAAAAGAACCACATAATTTTCAAAAAACAGAAACGCAATACTGAGGCCACCAAGCCAGCACCACTACATATGAGACTCAAATTCCCAACAGAGAATTTTCTCTCGCACACCTCAATAGATCCCCTGTAGCTGGAACACATACCCGTTGTGGGACCACCATCTAGGTCAATCAATCCAAAGAAAATGTCCCCAATGTAAATGTGATGTTGTACAGTTGTGCCCCTCATATATATATATATATATATATTCATGATTCCATGTTGCTGAGAGCATTAAAATGGGGGAAAATAGGACAAAAAATATAAAAGGGAATTCCGAAACGATAAAAAATGCGTGAGTAATCATGATTAATTTTTAGTTAATTTGAGTTAATTATGACAGTTGAGTTTTTAATTAGATTAAATATTTTAATCGTTTGACAGCTCTAATATATATATATATATATATATATATATATATATATATATATATATGTATATATCCATCCATCCATTTTTCGATCCGTTTATATGATATATATCCAACTGTATATCATCATTTTTGTCTATCCTTGTGCCAAATCATTGAATTTTCCTTTTCCTCTATATTCACAACCAACATATCCCTCATCTCTTTCTCATGTGCAACCTCAATCCCACCCTCTCCCTCTCTCATTACCTTAATTAGATCCAGCAGATGAACATCGTCTTGTCTGTTGGGGAGGAGGCTCGGCCTCGGTGATGCAATAAAGCTCATTTGCATTGGCAAAGTTAATTGCTGGAGCGGAGCAGGTGTATGGCAATAATGATCATCACACATGACACTCACCTGTGACCGGCGGCGTACGTGACACACACACAAACACACATGCAGACGTCCATGTTTTCTTCAACGTGCTGATGTTTAGTAGACGTAAAGTGGGACTGTAAAAGCGAGAAAAGTCGGCAACAAACATGCAAGTGGACACTGAAAAGCGGACACGCAAACTACGAGCTCGAACCAGTTTTATATAATATATAATACCTAATTCCTCGTAGTAATATGCAATGGAAATTAGCTAAAGACATATTTCGATGAGACCCAGTAGAAAAAGGAAATTAGAAAATGCGGTGCAATGTCTCATGCGGTGGAAATTGTTTTTGTGTGTGCGTGTGTGTGTGTGTGTGTGAGATGAAATGTGGTGATTATAGTTACGATATTGACAAGGTGTGGACAAAGATATACCGTAAATTCAAGCAAGCAGATTCATGGTTAAGATGTTATTTCGAAGCAAAGAGAAAACAGGAAAAATAAATAATGCTGTTTTAGCTGATTGGTTTAAAAGTGAGAATTCCAGGAATGGCAAATTGAAAATGCGATGATGGCGCCAGATGGTGAGTTTTTCCAAGTCACTTCAAAGAGGGAGGGACATCGCTTTGTAGACACCCTGCAGACCGCTTCTCTTTTCATATTTGGGTCAAAAAAAGGTCAGCGATGCACAGTTTGAGCCACTTCATTAGACTCCTATTTGATTTAATGTAGAGAGTGCTTTTAATTAGGGCTGGGGAAAAAGTCAAGCAACTTGTTTGTGTCGACCACAAAAAAAAAAAAAAGTCTGTAGACCTTTTTTAATTGAAAAAAAAAAATTGCTGCACCCAAAACCGATTTTCGCCCACTTTCTTGTTCCCCCCACTGATATTTGTGGGTGCAGATGCTGTCTCCTGGTAACATATGCTCATGTAGATGAAGCTAAAGTTTGTAGTCACTTCAGACTGGAAAAAAAGACCCCCCGTCCCCCAAAAAAAGATGCTTACATACCTTTGAAATCCAATCAAGGAACTCACACAAAAATGTACAACCTGATGTTGTCAAGCTTTGACTGATTCTTTTAGAGAGGTGTTTGCTCAAGTGTTCGGTTTATTTATGTTTTTATTTATGACTTTCTTTATTATTTTTATTGTTGTTTTATATATATATATATATATATATTCATATAATTTTGTAAGACAACTTTGACTGTATTTTAATTAGTGCTGAATATTTTACATATCCTCATGTCAATGCCTGATTCATACAAATTCATATATTTTGCTCGAACAATCTACTTGAACCCTTCCTTGAACAGTGTGTAGTCACAATTTAAAAAAATCAATTTCATAACGTTGAATCTCAAATTTTAAACTATGTATGTGATTGTGTGTAGGTCTAGGGGAGTGCAATGTATTTACCGTAAATTCCGGACTATAAGCCGCTACTTTTTTCCCCAAACTTTCAACCCTGCGGCTTGTTCAGTGATGCGGCCAATTTATGTAATTTTTCTAACGGCCACCAGGGGTGCTCGAGTAGAAAAGGTAAGATTAAGACCGGTGGAATATATGCGTCGAGGAAGACTGCAACTTCTTGTCTTGTGCATCAATTAAATTAGCGTGAACATACCGTCATCATGAAAAATGCAAAAAGAAAGGCATATGACGCAGCTTTCAAACTAAAAGCAATCGAGCTGTCCGATAAAGAAGGAAACAGAGCTGATGCACGTAAACTTGGCCTAAACGACGACTCACCGTGATTTTCACAAGTACCGGTATGTTCTTTTAGCAGACCTGTTATACTGTGTTGCTATTCTGTTGCTAGCGTGTTGTTACCATGTTGCTACCGTTTTACTCTCACAGGCACCGTTTGGGAAGAAAGTTATATTATTATTATTGTTAAGTTATATGATTAAAACTTTGAAAACTCTCTCTGTGTACCGTCTTTCTTTGTAAATATGTTGACATGTTTTAATGTGGGCACATGCGGCTTATATACAGGTGCGGCTTGTGTATGTACAAAATTGTTTTTCCTCTAAAAATGTAGTGGGTGCGGCTTATAATCAGGTGCGGCTTATAGTGCGGAAATTACGGTATACTTTTTATATTTCACGATACACTTGGGGGCTCCTGCAAAATCTCGTTGTAACAAGTGTGCAATGACAATAAAGTATTCATTCATTCATTCATTCATTCATATTATTTTACATTCTACAACAAAATCACTGATTTTCATTCGCCCACTCTGGACAGACCAATGCTTTTTAGCAGTAATAAAGACATTTAATACGCAATGAAAAATTGCTATCCAGCACGTACTTTTCGCTCAGAGATTGTTTATTGCCTTATCATGACCAAAATAAATAAATAAATACATCCTGTAGAAAAAGGTTTCCAGCAACGTGTATGTCTTTGTTAGAGTTTACGGCGCTCCATTGCAACTCATCAAGTGAAAAATCCCACAAGATGGGTTACATTTATTCAGCTAATGGAAAATGTGAGCTTTAAGCGAGGAGGTGAGGTTTGTAGGAATTGGATGGTTGAAGATGGAGAATCAGGGGTTCGGGGTCTCCATGACAATAAGTCAGCAAGTTCACATCTACTTGATAATTGTCACATTTTCATCTCATACTTTCCAGTGTTCTAAATGCCACAGCACAACCTTTGGTTCATTAAAATTCAGACCTTAACTTGCGATCAAATCAAATGTGCTCGAGGTGCAACAAGAGATCAACGGTTAGGCGATGAGATTTAATATTGCAGCAACATTTTGCTTCTGGATCTAATATATTCCTTCACCTTACAGTGTCTCCAGTTAAACCCTTTCAGGTTTTCTATTGCATAATACACTCTGCAATGCCTTACGTGTATGTAGGTATAAGCAGAAGGGAAAGGGGAACTTGTTTTTTTTTTTTTTTGCATTCAATATTAGATTGCGTCTCCAGGTATCTTGCTTTCGTCACGGGAGCTCTGTGGGGGTTCTGTGATGAGCCGCATTCTAAGTTGGGAATGGAAACAGCAGTAGCCTGCATTAGCAGTGTTTGCGCAGCTGTTAAAGCCACGCATCGCCATTCCCCTGATTCAGAAGCAGGGCCTGCAAGCCTGCACCCACTGAATTCAAGAGTCTAATCTTCACTGAGGATATCTCAGAATCCCAATTTAACATTTGGAGTGTTGTTTGGTTCCTTATTTATTACCATTTTATTGTACTGAGTTTAGCTTGAACCCTTTCATCAATATTTTGTTTCGCCTCAGAAATACTTGATCAGTTTTATGACTGCTAATGTTCTAACATTGTCGTTGCAGCCCTTCATTGAGTTGCGGGGTCGCTGGCATTGCTGAAAACTGCAGAAAAGCAAATGTTTGCATGTTTTAATGTGGGCACATGCGGCTTATATACGGGTGCGGCTTGTGTATGTACAAAATTGGTTTTCCTCTAAAAATGTAGTGGGTGCGGCTTATAATCAGGTGCGCTCTATAGTGCGGAAATTGCGGTATGTACTTGCCCAAATTCACACTTATATATTTATAATGAATACCTTTAATTTACAATTAATCTTGTCGATCTATCTGACCAGTAA